>OY728147.1:641419839-642055778 GCA_963277665.1 Viscum album | reverse complement strand
TAAGGATTTCTAAAAATGAGATGTGATCCCTGGATCTCTATATGATACAATCGAAAGTAGAACACCATGCCAATTTACCACTTCCCGGATATAGATTTTGGATAGATCATCCACCATATGAGATTCATGAATCAGGATGAAATGTGCCAACTTTGTGATCTGATCCAAAATCACCCATATGGAATTGTGTTTCCTGGCCATTCTCGAGAGACCTATCAAAAAATTCATCTCGATCTGTTCCCACATCCACACTAAGATACGTAAAGACTAAGACATTCTTACTGCCCGCTGATTCTCTGCCTTGACCTGCTGATAAGTCAAGCATCTTGAAACAAACTCGGCCACATTACTTTTCATACTATCCCACCAAAATTGTGCTTTCAATACCTCATACATCTTCTTAATTCCCAGAATAATTGTCCACCAGAAATGATGATAATCCCTGAGAAGTTTCTCCTAACAAGACAATAGTACCTCCATTCAATTTTAGAAACACAAGACTGAATTCCCATTCCGTTCCCAGCTCTCAATGGTCTCCCCAATATTGAGATCTTACTTCATCACCATAAATTCAGAATTAGATTCCAGTTCATTTTTAAACAATCCTACCATGTCTAGAATCAACTAAAATAGAAAGAAGGGTGCTCTTCCACCTTAGAACTCACATTCCAACTGCATGCCGACTATGACTGACATGAACTGCCACTAATCTGATGACTATTTCACCACATGAGGATATGATTTTCTACTTAATGCATCCGCCACCTAATTTCCTTTACTCGGTGTGTACATTATGTTGAAATCCAACATCTATAGATATTCCATCCATCTCTTTTTCCTCATGTTCAAATCTCTATATGAGAAAATATGCTTTAAGATCTTGTGATCAGTAAATACTATGAATTTATCACCAAAGAGATAATGAAGCCACATTTTTAAATCATGAACCACTAATACCAACTTCAAATCAAGTGTTGGGTAGTTCGTCCCATGAAACCTCATCTATCGTGAGCCATATAAAACCAAATGATCCCCTTTCACGAGAACATACTGCAACACTGAACTTGATTCATTACAATACAAAATGTATCACTTCCCTAGATCAAGAAAAAACAAGATTGGTGCGGATATAAGGAGACCCTTTAGCTCTTCAAAGAATTTCTGAAACTTCTTTTCCCATTGAAATGGGATATTCTTCCTCTTCAAAACTGTCATTGGAAAAGCCAATCATGAGAAATCATGAGAAAATTATGATAATAGCTAGCCAGGACAAGAATGATCTGTATCTTGAAAATGTTCTTTGGTGGTTGTAAGGAGATAATAGCCTCTATCTTTTCTGGATCAACAGAAACTCCTTTCTCAGAAATGAATTGTCCAAGGAAACAAAACTCCTTTATCCAAAATTCACACTTTTAAAATTTGGCATTCAACCGATGACCCCTCAATGTCCCAACATTATCGCCAAATAATTCCCATGATCTAGCCTTGTCCTCCAATACACCAGTATTTCATCAATAAATTCCACCAAAAATGAATCTAGATATCTTTGAAATATCCGATTCATCAAGGCCAAGAACACTTCTAGTGAATTTTTTAGACCAAAGGGAATAATCACATACTCATAATGGCCATATCTACTTCAAAAATCTATTTTGGGAATATCCTCTTTCCTCACCCTCAATTGATGATATCCTGATCACAATTCAATCTTGGAGAACCACTTATCTCCCCTCATCTAGTCAAACAAATCATCAATTCATGGAAGTGGGTATCAGTTCTTTATCACAACTTGATTAACTCTATAATAATAAAAAAAGATACAAAATTCCATATGGTATTTCAACAAAAAAAACCGACGCTGCCCACTAAGATGTGCTAGGTCAGAAAAACCCTTTGTTCTCTAAATCTTCTATCTACACATCTAATTCCCACAATTTTTATGCAGCCATATGTTAATACAAAAGTGATATTGGACCGGTCCCTAGAAGGAGATCAATCGTAAACTCCACATCTCTCACGGGTGGAAACCATGAAAATTATTTGAGAAATAAATCCATAAACTAATCCAAAACAACTGAAAAAAAACTTTTATCAACTAATTCCACTGTTTCCAATGACAACACTACTAACTGATATAAGATCATGCCAACAACTGGTTCCAAAAATATTTGTTGCACCCATCTTTTCTTTATTCTCCAATCTAAAGAGATGTTCAACTCTACCATCCATCATAAAACTAACCTTTCAGGCATAATAATCGATTTGGAACTTAAATGTCACCATAAAATCCATTCCCAAGATTTTATCATAAGAATAAATCTCAACCACTGAAAAATCCCACATTAATTAAATGTCATTCAAAACTAAACAAAATGCTCTACATAGGATGGCTCCAAACTCTCTTTAACCCAGTGGAGTTTTTAGTTTCAAAATAGAAGGAAACATTTCCACATGTAAACCTAGAAAACTGATGGAATAAGAAGAAATAAAATAATGTCAAGCACACATTTAACCAATGCTTGTATCAACATAGAATTTAAAAGAATCGTACCTCGAACCATGTATGCTCCCGACTGATCATCCATCATAGCATGTTCAGTCCCAAAAAACTTCTTTCTTGCCATGATCTTATCTTTATTACCATGATGAGGTGTCATGGTATTCCAAGAATCAACATGACCCACATTTCTCTACTGATGAGGGGTATGCGGCTACCCCAATCCCATCGAGGCATAAGACCCTTGTGACCCATGAGAAGAGTCATAGACACCCGACCTCATTGCATTCTGACAATAACGCTAAAGATTCCCAATGTGCTTACAATTACGAAATAATCAAGGTTGTTCTATACAATCCTGTTTGATGTGTCCCATAGAGCCACACTGAAAATATCACGGATTACATTGAGGCTTCAGAGGAAGATTCACCGATCCTGCTATCCGATTCTGAGCTGTACTCCCACCCTATAAATAAGTGTCCCTCTTCCGCTTGAACACGATGTTCGAGTTCCCACTATTCCCTATATTTACCAACATACTTTCCCCACATGTTGCCCCCAAAATATCCCAATTATCCAACGTATCTCTATTCATCATTTCTTGTAATTATTTATACACATCACTACTATCATGGAATGAATTTTTTACCTTAACCCAGCTTCAAAAATTCTTTCCTTCGATGATGTACTACCGTCCACCTCAAGAGAAAACCACACAATGTTCATAAACATAAAGGAAAATTCCATTACCAACTAGTTCCCTTGCATTAAACATAATAAATCCATTGTACGATGAATTATAAATGAATAAGGGTAGAATAGATTTTTAAACAATTCCTCAAAACCCTCCCATGTCACACCTTGGTCTGTCCCAGCTTGGACTACCAGCTCCAACCATTGAAGGGAAATATCTTCTAACATATATGTGGGTAACTTCACTTTTATCTCTATCAGTGTTCCTAAGAAGTCAATTATCCTATTCATTATGTTCTGTCTTGCTTGAACCCTTCCTAGCTCCGAATAACCCCAAAACATGGGTGGGTTCTACCTTTGAAATGGAACAACATGATTCAAATTCTTTGGTTCATCCCTTTTATCTCCACATTCCATAGCCTAGAAACCATTCACTATACTCTACACAAGCTTCTAGTTATCCTGGGGCTTAGGTGCAACCACATTTTTAGCACATTCCTCCGGTTGGTCTCTACGACGCCAACATGGAGCCATTTCTATCGATAAAAAACATCCAAAAGTCCTACTCCCTTAACAAGAAAGGGTATAAAATTCTCAAATTCGATAACATAAAAACTATCAAATCCAGGCCTTCCACAAGTTCACATTTCCCATGTTACATTATTTTGAAATTTTTTCAGGTTTTGAAAATCAACCCATTTTCAAAAGACCACTTGTTTCCATGTTTCAAATCCTTCCATTTTGAAACCCAATTCATATTTTTCAAGATCCACACATTTATGTCACACCATAAATCATTATACACCAATGAAATATTAATCCTAGTGGGAAATAATTTCTACCATGCATGTCATGATCATCTCATTAGCTACACACATGACAATGAGATATCCAATGCCAATAAGTGTCTTCAAAACACTTATGTACCCAACTACCTGGTAACTTGAAGATCAACATAAAAGTGTTAGCTACACACTTTTATGCCATACATTCCAAGTTCCAATAATCCTACTCCATGCTACAATCCCAACTCAAGGAAAATACCAAGAACAAATATCAACAACAAGATGAACAATCAATGGCAAAGGACTGAACAAATTCTCTCACTTGAAATCCAAGGACCGAACAATCGGATACCACTAGTAACATCCCTCCCCATCCCACTGGAATAAGAGAGTAAAGGAACATTGTATGGCTTTTAGAAACATTCCCATGGAACTGAAGGATTTCAATAAATGCCAAGGGCTTCAGGAATACTTGGGCAATGATTTTCCGTTTCGAATTGAACAACAAAAATAGACACTACTCAAAAAAACAACATAATACATGATGACATAGGAATCCATACCATAAATTTTTAAAATACAACAAAGTTATTCCATAATAATTCCCAAATGCCAATATTACCAAACCTAAAATAAGAGTACCAAGAAGAATACAACCAAAAAATACCCCAACGAACTAGGAAACCATCCATATTTCAACACCATGCTTCCTACTCCAAACACCACAACATCACCAAAGCGTCATGCTGAACCGCTTGCAAAAATAGATGCCGTACCCTTACTTGTCTCTCAGAAAAAAATATCTACAAAAGCACCAAAGTAAAAATGTAGGGGGTGAGTGCAAATACTCAATAGGTTTTCCCTAAATAAAATCCCTAGACATGCCACTAGGATTAAAACCGTTAAAAAAAAGTTATAAAACATTTTATATAAACCATTAAATAGTGCAACAACTTACATCAATCCAAACACTCCTTTACCATGCAATTTACACCAAAATTCCCCCAACACATATGAAATCCAAAAAACCAAGCCCCAAACCATTTACCATTTCACCTTATCACACCCATTTCCATCTTCTATAACATTACGCAAAAATTGGTTTAATAGTCACTCACACACTCAAACCAGAAAATAACCACGACAGAAATTCCATCCAAGCCTGTTATCCTTTCCACATCTAGTGGTTTTTTCACCCACTTATCCTCTGATGCCGAACCTTATGTCCACTATCCATCCTATTTTATAGTGTTACTCTCCATCCATTTCACACAAACAATTAAAAAAACTTATTCAATAACAAGTATATCACATCAAGGTCACCACATTGTGCCAACAATTTATCTACCACCAAACCACACCAAAATTACATAAATAATTACAACACAAGCCAAATCACTATAATAAATCAACAATTTATTGAAATCACCATTTAAACATTTTCCATACCCAACCACATTTCAATAAACCTCCTTTTTTTGAAATCCATTTTCATAATCCAAATAAATAAACCAATTTTAGAATCTAAATTTTAAAATCAAACAACAAAACCTATAATTCAAAAATATCACATTTCACCCAAAGATCCACAAATCATCACCCAATGGGTTTCCACTAGGATTCTTACAACATATTCAAAATTAATTTGAAGGAAAAAAAATTAACTACAACCAAAGCCACTAGTTCTAACCAAGTGAAGTCGAGGGAGAAGCCACCTTCCTTTAGTGTTTCGGTGAAATCTACCCACAAGTAACCCCGCAAAAAATCTGGCGAATTCTCCAATGAAACTGCTCTAGATACTCTTCCCTATCATCAACAATCCCTAAAATAATAACATTAGGATACAACCACCCATGATCTACATAAAATGGATGTATTTCTAGAAAACTGAGAGATATGGAAGATGAAATATATAGAAAACCAAAGAGAAACCAAGATAAGAGACTTACCTTGGAGAAACCACCTTTAAACCACCTTAGAACCCCTTCGAATCACTTCCCAAATGAGTGGGAGAGCCCCTCCAACCCTTGAGAAATAAAATATAGAGTGAGGATTGAGTGAGAAGATGCTTAATGTCCAATAGGTCAAGTGTAAGTGACCTCGAATTTAAAAATCTCCTCTTTATTTGGTTGTAGAGTTATCCTCTATGGTTTGGAAAACCATGCCCTAACCGTTCACATTACACTACCTCAAGAGAAGGGGTCCCACATGGTTGTCTCCCATGGTTTGGAAAATCATGTGTAGACCATGCAAAGCCCGCTGTCTCCCCCTACATGGTTACCTAGAGAACCTACACGGTTTTCTCTAACCATTCTCAAACCGTGCGCACTTTGAAAAGAATGCAAACTTATTCAAAACTATTCCAAACTCTCCCAAACTCTTCCAAACTCATCCCAAGCACATTAAACACATAAAAAGACATAAAACAGTTGTATACCTCAAACTAAGTGTGCTAAAATAACATTGTCATTGGAATGCTAATAACAAAAAATCTATAAACAAAATAGGTTTGAAAATGTTCTTGATATCATAAAAAATGATATTTATAGAGAAAAATATTAATTCAAGACTCATTTACAAATATTGGGGAATTTATTTTCCTTCAAGACAAAGATCATATGAAAATTTATTTACCTGATATCTATTTATTTTAATGGAATGATTTCATATTTTTATTATTAATTGGTCAATTTTTACATTATCATTTACTATTGGATATGAATATTTCATTTATGAAGTACTAAATAAGATATATAATAGAATTATAAGTCATTACATATATATTTAATTAAAAAATGTAATCACTGGTAATACAATATAGTTAAACATTCATATGGTGATGTTATACTACAATCTATAAATCTTCATATGAAATTCAAATTAAGAATTCTATAGATGATTAACCATATCAATAATCTGAAACTCATAATTTATAAATGATTTTATTAAATATATAATATTAAAATTAACATTAATACCCTATATAACACAATTTACATTTTCATTGTAACATTCAAAAAATGTTAATAAATTCCTCAGGTATTCTGTTGAAACTTGTTAATTACTTGAATTATCATAAAATTATGTTTAAAAAAATACCTCATTCCTCATTAATTAAATAAAAATATGTAATTGGATATATTACATAAATACAAAAATTATATAAAATCCATCAATGATAACATAACCACTTTCTCAACAAATCCTTTATCTGTTCTAAGGTCATCAATATTATTGAATTTACATGATCCAAATCAATTATACCATTATCCCAACTAAAAACCACTTTATAAAACTCAAGAAGATATTAAAGGTTATCTTCCATTGATATTGTGTTTTCCATAAAATGTTACCTTTTCATTAAGTCAAATTTCTAATTCATTATTAATATTCAATATATTCTTCCATATAATTAATGAAAAAATCATACTGAATAATCCTTATTTGTTTCACGATTAATATAACATAATCCCCGAATTCCAATGAATTAATAAATTTATAATTTGTACTCTTACATAATCCATTAACTAGGATTCATTATAATATTCCTTAATACCTATTTCATTTCATATGTCATTCTTAGTCTTCTCATCATCAATAATAAAACAATTACTCGTACAACATTTTTATTTCTCTTCCTGAGAATTCCCCTTTAAACATCGATTTTCCTGATTCCCATACTATCAATATTTAAAATATTCAACAACCAGTGATACCATTTGGACACCATTATCATCATCCATTTTGTTAATATAACATTTATTTGTTACATTAAATTTTCTTTATTTCTGTACTTCATTTATACAATAAAAAACTATTCTAGACCCTCAAAGGAATTCCATTTAGATATTCTTCCCCTATTTAAAATAAAAAGAAAAATAAATCTTCTTTCCTCAATGGTGATGATTACCAAAACTCTCAGTGAAGTTTATAATTATTTTGTTTGGTTATTATGAGAGTTTTTTATGGTTCACATTATTAATAATTTATTTTGATAAATGATTCTGAATAATTACAACATCCTTTAATCCAATAATCATACAATGTATCTTCTCATAAGCAAATTCTAAGCCATATTTAATGTCATACCATTTCCTTCTAGTATCCACCATTGAATAAAAACAAATATCATAGAGTGATAATGACTAATCATATTGTAAAATATGCAATCATGAAAACTTTCTTATAGGATGTTAAAATAATGCCACCTTATATTAAATGTTTGACTCATTATGCTTAGCCAAGGTCATCCATGATCATAATCTATTTAAACCCTTTATGATGGTTCACAAACTGTTTTTATACTTCAGAAGAATACCCCCCAGTAGTGTCAAACAATGTGTGTAGAAGGAATTTTTTCATGTACCGGGGGATGGTTGAGCCCATCTCAATGTGCCATTTTCAGATTTATTATCATTAGGTACCTCTATGCACAAGACACATCCAATTTTAGTATCAATAAATGGATGTAATTACATGTAAATAAAATCCTCGATCCTCTACTGAAAATCTTGGACATTTTTCTATACATTGGATCATCATTTGACTTACCCTTCAAAAAACCCGACATATATCCATTGATATAACTAGATGGAATTCACTAATTTATTCTAATAAAATTATCCTAAACCAAAACTCTTCTATAATACCCACTATTGAGACCCATAATTTTAATACATTGGTATTACATATTTCTAGATGAATATTAATTATATTACAAAAACTCACCCATGAGGACCAAAATAGTTAAGTGTCTTTAGAAACATTGTATCAAAAACAAGTAGTTTGTAGGTAAGATGCATCATCTTTGACTATGATCTTCAAAACAAGAAACCATGATAGAAATATTATATATAATACATTCATTCAGAACATGGGGAAGGTAAAGATAAAAAATGATATATCTGATGCTTAGTAATAGTAAACATGAGAGATAAATAATCATAACATGAGCATAAGTGTATATGAAAATGAGAATAAATTTCGAAAACCATACACAACCAATCAATGATCACACTATTGAGACTTGGAATAAAGATTGGTATTTAATAATAAATGAATCATAAAGAAATAAATAAACATGTTCCATGAGGGAATAAAATTGGAAGAACAAATTTTTTTGGAATACACTAATCCATATAAAATATTATGTCAAGGATACCCACAATGAAATTCATAAAATGGTAGGCTTATTCTAACCACTTCTATACTTGCTTTGGGGTTGGGAAAATCACCATTGTATCATATTTTTTGAGCTGAGTCTTACCACCTATGTTTCATCCTTTTGAGGCTCAGGTTCACCACTCGTGGAACCTCAAGTCTCATAAAACATTTATCATTACCAAATTCATTAGAGGTAGATATAGGTCTAACCCATCACATATTTAAAATCAAATATATGTGTTACAAGAGATTATAAAACATTAATCATATCTTAAATAATAAAATGAATTTTGTTTCATAAATATTTTCTCATAGAATAACATGGGAAAAAGTTGTAGGATTTATAATAATTTAATAATTGAATAACCTGTATAAGGGAAATTTTTATAATAAACATAATTTTTATAATATGCATCTTTGAGACTAAATAATAATAGTATCATTTGATCATGTCTAGTAAATAATAGATAACACCAAAATATGTCATATTAGATGAAAAATAATTTTGAAATATCATTTAAAACATTTCTTAAGGAAAAAAAATTTCAATCAAAATCATTTTCAAACATAAAAAACTTCTAAAAATAGATTTTCCTTCAAAGTATCCTTGATGTCTTATAATTGAAGATTTAAAAAAATTAAAACAATTATAGAGGAGAACACCCTTCCCACTTTGAAAAACACTTATTAAAGTAGAATATAATTTTAATATAATTTAATTTTGAAATAAAAATGAAAACATATAAAGTAATATATAAATTAATTAATTATCATGATGAAGGTATTTTTTTTAATTTCATACATGTTAAAAAAAATATACATTGAACATTATTGGTAAAATAAAAATGTAAATCATCTAGAAAAAACATAAACTATTCCCATAATGTTTTTGGAAAAAAGTCACAAATGGGTAAAAATTTCATTAATAAATAATATTTGAAAATGATAAAAACATTTTTGAAAATATTTTTAGAAGACTTTGTTTTTTAAGAAAAAGTGTTTTTGACAGAAATGAATATATTTCATAAACATTTTATTTATAAACTAATAAGTATATAAAGAGAAAAAATGAAAGGAAAACGTGTATTCTCAATAAATAAATAGAGTATAGGAAAATTCAATAGTTTCTTGAGAGATGGATGATAATATTATATAATCATAATCGTAATCATAAACAATCCCGATAAACGATGAGATTATACAAGAAAATAATTACCTCTTAGGTAACATAAAATAAATTCCACATGAAGTAATATCATTTAATTTTACATAAAATAACACTTTTCTTAATAAAATTTGTATTTTTTCATTTCAATGGTTATTTATAATACTTTTTACAAGATGATAGGTGCAAAACATAACTGTATGTCCCAAAGAATGAAAATTTTGAAAAAAAAGTCCTTAATAATTTTATAAATTTTGAACTGGGAACCCCAAGAAATAGATATCATTAAATGGATATGTAAATGAAAATAATTTTTTGTATATGATTTATAAAACAAATTCATGGTTAGTGTCTACACCACATAAGAGAATCACTTAATGAATATAGAATGTCTCTCATATAAAGATAAAAGTGAGATGAGAATCCCATAAAACCTTAGTATGATTTTTAATTGTAAGCCCCAATATAGAATAAAATAAAATAAAATATTAAATATCATAAAAATAAGTATATTTATGATATAATATTTCAATTTTCTAGTATATAGTTCCCAAAAAAAATATAAATTTTCATATGTCTCCCAAAAATAAAGTAGAGACCATTAATTAATTACATTATGTATTGAATTCCTTCACACATATTAAATTATAAAATAAAATAATTATTAGTTTATTATAAATATATTATATATTAATAAATATAAATCATACCATATAGAATTTACTTATGATCTTTTATTATACGTTTACTAAAAATCTCATGTTAATGACATATTTCAGGCAATAACTACATCATTTTTTATGTTTATTTTTATTTTTTTCTTCTTACTCTGATAATAGACTCATCATCACTATAATTTTAACCATTATTTATTATATATTTAGTATATA
Source organism: Viscum album (assembly GCA_963277665.1). Taxonomy (NCBI): domain Eukaryota; kingdom Viridiplantae; phylum Streptophyta; class Magnoliopsida; order Santalales; family Viscaceae; genus Viscum; species Viscum album. The sequence goes on along the minus strand of OY728147.1, from coordinate 642,044,585 downwards.
TGTGTTTAGAGTGTTTCATAAAATTTATAGATAGAAAATTAAATACACCATTCGTGGACAATGTAGGTCATACGTAAGCATGAACGTTGTTTCAATTTTCTTATCATTTTGAAAGAATAAAATTTAAATGATATATTATCATTACATATTTTTTGTCATTTAATGTTTTTCACATATATTCATTAAAATCATCCTTATTAACATCTATGTAAAACCTGAATGAATCACACCGTTTCACAAGGTTTTTGTCCATCTACACTAGAGTGATGTTATTATATTTCATAAAATGTAAATTATGAAGATATTTTTTATATAATTATTAAATAAGTAAAAAATATCATAAAGTACATCTATAAATAAAAAATCTATCATATTTTCCATCCTTTATAGGTGGTAATAGAAAACTGAATAACATCTGTTCACAAAATGGCAGTCCACTCTACACCCAAATGATAATGTTTTACTTATTTAATGGAAGTGGATATGGTTTTAATTAATGAACATAAAATAATTAAATCTAATAATAATCAAGAATATTTTTTATATCATCATGGTATAATAATAATTAAAGGTGGTATAGGAATAAATATATAAAAAACTTCTCATTGATTAACACTACTTTTTTATCCGGGTATCATCCTTAGGTTTGAACCAAAATCCTTCAAAGGCATTATTTTTTCAAAAATAAGTATTCAATAATGAGAGGATTGAATTTTTGAAGTAATTTTTTTTGGTATTGTCTGAACCAAAAGGCATTGAATATCTGAATTAGAGAAGATTAATGGTGGAAATTTATAATTGACAAAAGCGTCAAACTTGTTATTTTTTTAAATAAATTATTATACTCATGTTTTCTAAAGTAAAAATGATCTAATAATATACCATTGTAGTTAATAGATGAAAAATGTCAATTTATGTCCACAAAATGGGTTTTGAACAAGTTTTGGGATGTATGTAATTGTTATCTTTTTCGTTTTTTTCTTGGAAAACACATTTTTTATATTAATTGTGGAAAAAATATATATTTTTTCTGTTATTGATATTTATTTGAGGAAAAATTTATGTTTAACATATTATATAATATAAATAATTTATATTAAAAATATTGAATCAATTTTCAAAAATTATAGTCATACAATTGAAAAAAATTAATCTAAAATAAATCCCACAAACGCGATGAGAACGCGAGTTTTCAAAGAGAAAACATGTAAATGTTAATACTATTTCTATATAAAAAAGTCAGTATGAAATTTGTTAAAATTTACACAATTTAATTAGTAGATATATTACTGATCATATTTGACTTCAAAATCAATTTTATATATGATATAATTTTATAAATTATTCAAATGAAAATGATATTTTCAATTATAATTAATTATTTTTCACTATTAATCAAAATCTAAAAATTTTCAGAAAAATACCAAAATGTTACCCAAATTTAATTATGTTATTTATATTTAAAAATTATTTTTATTTTTTCAAATAAATTTTTCTATATAGGTAACTATTAATTTTAAAATATATCCTCTATATGTGAGGGAACTAATTTTTATAAAATAATGTTTTAGTATAAAATAGAATTTATTCTTATATCATTCCTAGACAAATAAGATGAGTTTTAATATTTTATTAAATATATAATATAAAAATTTTAATAAAATTATTCGTTAATAGTGATTGATTTAATTTATTTATTTGAAACATTTTTTTGTGAATGGAAATAGATTTTTTCCCATAAAATAATGTTATTTGTTTCCAAAAGGGTTTAAATTTCATTTCTAAATACTTTCTCACCAAATAATTGATGATATATACAGCTGTAAAATATATATTTTAATAATTTAGTTAATCACATTCATACCTTCCATTCCAATGAATATTTGGAATATATCATAATAAATAATAATTTTTTAATATCATGTCATGTTTTGTTTATTCATAGTGATGAATTTGAATAAATTTAAACTCGGTATTGTGTGTAACAATAATTTTATTTGTTCTGTGTAACACAGCATAAAAAAATTACTCTCTATATCATAAGCTAGACTTAGTTTTTTATATAACCCTATCTATACTCATCGCTTTGTTTAATCCAAAATAATAAAAATATTAAATACATTTGAAAAAATTTAAAATTTTAAGGGTGTTACTCTAACCCACAACACAAAGTTCTTAAGTAATGTGAACCATGGAGGTATAATACAACACTATAATAACCTTTGATGAACTATCTCAACCATATGAGAAGAATAACCCCATGAGAAAGTTACATATATAGAGTCTGGATAACAAAAGGGAATTAATGGATATCATATCTCTTGTTTTTCTCTTAGATAGAAAAAATTCTCATGTGGTACTCTAATAATGGATGACATCCTAAGTAACTCAAGTAAAATTTATACCAACCCAGCTCACTGTAAATAGATATTCAAGAAACTACCTATATATAAAATCATCACTATGGAAGTTATAGAAAATAGTATTCGATGATCAATTTATTATCCCTAACACAAGGGAGAATACCTTATAATGAGTGAAATGAATTTAATCCTACTTTCATTATTTATCCATGGTTTACTCATGTTTGAAAAACAAAACATTAAAAAATACAATATGAAATTATGCGAAATGAATATGATAGAACCATAAGATGTATCCCACACCTCACTTTCTACCTTGGTAGTGCATTTAGTTACATGATTTTAGATATTCAACGATTTATACATAATTCTCATACTCTTATATGATTAAATCCATTATAAAAAAAGATATTAAACACTAAAAGGATCCATTCTACCCCCTTGACACCTCAATAGTGTCATGTAACATAACAACCATGAGTGATCCCTCCATTATACCACATTATACAACACTGCCACATGAACATTTCTAATCCAAAAAGCATAATCAATACCTACTCCCCACATTATCACCAACCCAATAAATTATTAAAATTATCATGGTAAATAAACTATACCAAAAATATTAATCAACATTTTACCACGTATCATAAATAAATAAAGATATTACATAAGTTATTATCCCATGGTAATTTCTTAGAAAAATTCAATATGGAATATTCTATAACTTTAATAATTTATCACATGTGATAAATTCATTTTGGTGATAATTAAATACAAATAATGGAAATTCTTATTCGAAAAATACCTCTCAGGTAATAATAAATCTGTGAGACCCTATACAGAATACTAGATTCATTATTAGAAGGCCCTACTCTTGACTGATTATGAATTTGTAACCCAACTGGTCCCTATGTATATCCTCCCAATAAAAACCCTCTATTCATGCATAAACAACTGAAATAGTAAAAAAATTATTACCATTAAACACAAAACATAGCATGTACTTATTTGATTCAATACATTGAAAGGTGTTACTTTATTAAATATTATACCATATAAACCAAAAAGGTGACAAAACCCATTAAATTTATGTGTTTTAAATAGAGGAGGAATAGGTATCCAAATACACATATAATAAAAGGTATACATGAATTATACTCTATAATAGTGGAACATGATGACTAGTTCTGACTTATTCAAACACCAGATATATTGGAGTGGTAAAAAAGAACAATAGAACTCAATGACGGATTGAGTGAAAAACAATTAGGCTGGGGGATGTGTAAATAATGTAATAAAATCGAATAAGGTGTCAAAATTTTCTAGAAAACACCCACTTTTATTAGGGGGATGGACATCCCACTGTAATTCTACTGAGGTACTATTGGAACTGTAGTTGTCATCAAGGAGTCTAGTGCTCCTCTGCTGGAAGGTTAGTGTGATACTCATGTTTACTAACCACAATAAAATAAACTGAAAATTCATATAGGATCCCACCAAAAGACAAAATTATTTTAACTTCCTCTATATTTTTATGTCTATATATCATTCTTTTTTCATTCATGACACCCTTAAAATATAATTCTTTTTTTAAAACTCACTCAAACAAATTTCAAATGAATGAATTAAAATTAAAATATTCTTTTAAAATAATGGAATGCTAAAATAACCACCAATAATATGTATCAAAAATTAGAAATGGGATTGATACACATGTTATCAACTCATGAATGGTAAATCTTTTATAGGGTATACTACCAATGATAAAACTAAGTTGTATTATTACTACATATACAGTACATAACATATCTATAATTTATGTTTTTTGGAAACAAAATTCCACCAAATATATTAGTTATTCATTGGGAAAAAGTTGAATTTATATAGGGTATATATTTTATCTCTATTATAGGACCGTTATAACCTATTGGGTGAGGGAAAAGTTACATATCCTAGAAAACCATGCATTTATATAAAAATATATAGACTATTTTGAATTTCCCTTATAAGATTCTTTCCATGTTTGGGACATGTTACTTAAAGGAGAAGAATAATTTCAAAAAATGTTCAAAAATGGGATAAGATCAACCTTGAACAAATAACTATTATGAGGAAATATTCCAATGTATTATAGGAAGAGTTTCTTGGTCTTCCACTATATCATGAGGTTAATTTATCCATGAAATCTATATGTAAATAAATATACACACACAAATATATAAATATAAAATATCCCCTATATAATGAAACCCGTATAAATGGTGGAATAACTAAGAACATCCATTTGAATATAGAAAAGTTTTTTTCTTGAATTATTGAATTACTTTGTGGGTTCATCAGTTGTCATTTTATTTTTTTGGTTAAATGAATCATTTCATTGATTACTAGTATCTAAAAAAGATCTAGAAAAAGTACAATTTTATATATCATATTTTTCAATTATATGATCAATGTATTGGAAATCAGTACATGAAAAATGTGAAAATTTGATCAATATATCATCAGCGGAATGTAATAAGGGTATAATAAATACTAACTTTCACAAAACATTGGGTAAGTTGAGTTATTATAAATTAAATTTGGACTGGATAATGCTCAAAATAAATTCATATTTATAAATATATAATGTTTATTTAGATGTTACCAAAATAAATTTATTGAATTATTTAAGAAATATATTCTCATGTATTTTAAAAATCCATGAATAATATAACAAAATAGCTATATATTATGTTAAAATATTTTAATAATGATTTTTATTCACAATATATAAAAAATTATACTAATAGAAAGATAATGTGACATTCATGTGGAATATAATCATAGTTATGGTGAGATATACGAATCATTAATAAAATAATGTTATTAATGAATTAAATATACTTACTATTTATATGGTGAAAAATATTTTTCAAAAATTAAGTGTGTACTATTGAATTATTGTGATAAATTTCTCATGATTGTATAACCTGTAGACTAATTAAACTCAAAATGGGGTGAATTTTCATAAGATTATTGAATATGAAGAAATATTCAACCAGTTTTGTAATGTCTAAGAATTAAATGATTTTTTAAAATTATATGGTAGTATTATGAGACTAGGTACTAAGACGACATACGATTCTGAGGCCAGTTGTGCCCAGAATGGTTCATCGAATAATATTATGTTTCAAATTGCATGCATGAGCGGTTTACCTAAAAAAGTGGAATAACTATTAAATAAGGTCCAGAATCAAAAAATGAGGGCACAATTTCTTTCAGAGTAGTGGGTTTAACCTAGGCGCAATATAAGTTTAGTCATCCCTAGCCTCTAGTGAGAAAACCCAAAAATGGCATAATCATAAATAAAATAATTATATAAAATTATTTTATTTTTTCAAATCATAATAACTCCCGAATGGTGACTCTGATTGAAAATACGAGGCCACCGTTGAGCTCGTGAGGGGGTTCCTCACTTAGGTAGAGCCTAACATTGGCCAGCATTGGGCAATAGTGGAAGTTATTTTTTTGGTCATAAATAAAATAATTAAATAAAGTTATTTTATTTTCAAATCCTTGTTACCAATGGACAGTAACATGGATTGAAAATCTGATACCATTGTTGAGATCGTTAGGGCATTATTTCCTTTGGTAGAGCCTCACAGTAGCTGGTACATGCCAGCTATGAATGTTAGATTTTTAGGAGTAATCATGAATAAAATAATTTGAATAAAAATTATCTGAATTTTCATATCGACATAACTCAAAAACAAAATCTCATATTTAAAATTTGAGAACACAATTGAGTTCATAATGAGATTTTCTCTTTAGGCGGGGCCTAACATCGACTGGTTCAGGTCGAGGGAAAAAGTTATTTTTTTAGAAATTTTAAAGAAAAAAATAAAATAAACATAAGAAATATTATTTGAATCAAAAAAATTTCACTACAATCCATCATCAAGTGAGCTGTTTCGATTAATAAATAAAATAGGGTAACAACGTTCCACCTCAAGAATAATATAAATGATGTTTCATAAATGAAACAATGTAATAACGTAATGACTTAGAATAACAAAAACGATGAAACACATTTCCTCCATTAATGGATAAATAGAGCTACGAGTTCTGAGAATGTTTGAGGATTTGGAGGAATTATATTAGTGAGTGAAGAACGAAGAAGAATGACGAATCACCAATGATGATAGATCGTGGATCAAGTGTCGATGGGAAAACAAATCACAAGGTATTAGAATTGATCACAAATTAAGATCGAAACCTAATGCCGACCAATCATATTTTCCAGGTAGGGTTTAAATCTATGTGATTATTGTTTCTCCTATTCTTCCCTTCTAAATGAAGAATGCAGATCAACTGACTAACTATTTGATCCAGAGATGATTTCATTTTATGGGATTTAAAATAAAAAATTCGGGTTGATGTTGGGTATTAACAATCATAGTGATTCAATTATTCTTCATTACCCCGCTGACAATAACAAATCAGGGCCAAAACAAAAAAAAGCATGGATTTTTCATTGGGTGTTCTTTTTGATCCCCTCTCACTCTCTCTTATTGTTCTTTGCTGATGGACCCAGAGGTCGCTTCGGGTTTTTTGGGAGGTTCTATGTGCAAATTGACCCCCTGAAGCGATGACAATGCACTCTTGGGGCCATAGTGATAAAGGCAGTGATCTTAGGATTGCAATGGTACATTCAAAACCAAAATCAGACAACCAAAATGACAATGGAAACCCGCAGAAGGAGGGGTGCTGGTAGTGGCATGGATTGGCGCAACCAACAAGCAGCGGAGGCTGTCAGCTTGATGTCTTGCGGAAAAACGGACCCGTGACAGTGCTACCACGTGTGCCAATGAGGGTCACGACCAGTGCAGGCCGCAATGGAGTGGGGGCGACGCGACTTAGTGCCACGTCGCTAGGAGGCACACGCAGTTAACTGACCACGTGCAGAGGACCTGGATGACCCACGGATGGACGCGTGGCGTCAGAGGCCATGGATTGATGTTGCTTTGGAGGGGGAAGATGCTCCATTGACACATGTTGGTAGAGGGGGATGAAGTTCTATTATGACACATCAGAAGATCAGGGACGCATCCCCTGCTACGTCACTGGTGGATCAGACCGGCCCACCCAGTGGGCTGGGTTGGAGTATCAGGATAGACCCAACATCATGCCTATCTAGTGGAGCGAACTAGGCCACTAGATGGCCAAGGCTGGAGGAGAAATGAACTTCCATTGTGGGCCGCGCCAGATGGAAAATTGGGCAGTTGGGTGGCCCGGTGGGGCCCTACAGGTCCGAAAAAGTTAGATCAGGCCAGAGAATGTGGACAAGGTTGCTTAGCGACCTAGCGGGTTAGACCCATGGAAGAACCGGGCTGGGTCCAGCCAGTCCTAATGGGCTAGGCTAAGCCGGGTCGGGTCGGTCCGACCAAGTCGGACCGGTCCTGGACACAACCGGCCCCAGTTTTCTAAAACTCCAATATCTTTGAGACCAAGCATCCAATTGAAGAACTGTCTATGGAGTTGGTACCCGTTACACAAGGAGGTATTTGAGTATATTCTATGTGTGACTTTTTTGGCGTTGATATGTGATTGATGGATTAAGGTGCATATTCTATCAAAATAAAGCACGCTATAAATAAGAATCCTATAGCAGGATATGATGTGAATGACATGACAAGAAGAAATCAATTGTCTAGTGGCAGAGTGGACCTCAGTGGTCCATTAGAAGAGAATACCTCAGTGGTCCAGTGACTGAGCCGACCTTAGTGGTCCAATAGCTAAGAGGACCTCAGTGGTATAGTAACAGAGTGGACCACGATGGTCCTGTAGATGAGTAGACCTCAATAACTAATCATGGATGATTCCCTTAGCATAATAAGATGAATCAACTTTATGACTGATAAATATTACTTTCTATACATTAAGTTATACCTAGTGAGAGCTGTCTTTGCTTTGTGGTCTAGCTTTGTGGTCTTTCTATGTAGCCTTTCTTTGTGGTCTTTCTTTGTGGTCTAGATTTGTATTATTTCCTTTGTGGTCTGGGGTCCCTACTCAGTATTGTGTTACTGAACCTTGCACAGGATTCACCCACACATGTCGTGTCTCATGCAGGTGATTGATCCTTCGATGGAGAGCATAGTGGCCTAGTACTTGGTTTTTATTAGCGAGATAGGATGGATAGGCATACTTCTATGGCTATAGGTAGCTACCCTTTACCTACCCTCTATGTAGGGTCTCGAGTGGAATGACCATGGAAGTTGTACTTTCCTTCGGTTATTTGAGATTTTATTCTATCCTCATTGTTCTTTCTGTTTTTATCATACTCTTAGTAGTTGTGTCAGTGATAGTTGTGGTTTAATTTGTATTTACTTTCTGCAGTTTTAGCTTTGTGTGTGTGTACATGTTTAAAGACAATGCCTTCCATTTTTGGGATATGCCTAATCAGTGCTAGTCGCCAACCCCTGGCATATGGGAGGTGGTATTGGGGTAGTCATGGAATGGGTCATGCGGGATAATTCATGAAAAAGTGGTATCAATGGAGGTCGGTTCTACCGTAAGAACCTATAGTCTATGAATTTGGTTTGGGTCAACAATGTTATGTGTTTCGAGTCTGGATTTCAGGCCAGGGACTCTAGTGTTTGTGCAGTGGTTGTAGTATCCGTATGCTAGGACCCTAAATTCTACTTTTTTGACTCAGCACATGAAAACACTAGTTGTAGGAAAAAATGTTGGTACATGAATCATATAGGAATTAGTTGAGTTTTCCATGTCCTTCTAGATTCATCTCAGTAGGTATACACTATTGGTCATGGTACATATTGTTTTGTTTCATGGAGCTTCCACATAAAAAACCAATCAGGATTCTACCATGTGACCATGAGGATGATCTTCGGGGTGAGAAGATGGGTACAAGGGTTCGTACCAGAGGCAGCACCACCGAGTGTTGTAACAATTATAATACTACCTATGGATTAGCACATGGTACTTTTAGTACTAGAATATGAGATGCGTGGGCTGAGAACACTTTATAAGTTTCCACAATAGAGACCCCTCATGTTCCAAGGCGAGCCCAATTCACTGGCGGCTAAGGACTGGAATGAGATGGTGACTGAGTTTCCTACCTAGTATGGAATCCATTAGATCAGATGGCGGTCCAAGCAGGGATCCATGTATGTTTCTCAGCAGGGTGATAGAGGGGTTAGATTACCTTACCTTATGATGAGGTGACTCTTTTATGGTTAGATCCTGATAACCTTTCTCAATGAACGGTATCACACCATAAAAGAAATGGGCTATGAGTTCCCAATATAATCTACACCTTTGAAAGGATGACATGATGGTAGATAATTATTCATCAAGGCGTACTGACCTTTCTCATTACTCGATGGATACGATATGAATAGCCCATCAGGTATCAGAACGCTGAGTAAGGTGTGTTTGGGGAAATCTAGGTTATCACTTTTCCTCTGTGCATCACTTCTTATGTTAGGGTGCTAGAGAGAACCCTTGTGGTTGAATGTCCTTTGGCTAAGAAGATACAAACAGTGGATGTGAGGAGTGGGAAAGGAGGAAGCCAATGTCAGCCTCAGAGACTTGGACGTGTGAGAGGTTTCGAGATGTGGTCCCAAGACATGGTATCTATAGCTCAAGGATCATACTGTGAGTCCAATTAGCTTAAGAAGAGGTAATTATTTTCAAAAGTCATCATGGGACATCTCTCTAGGGATTTTCTAGCCTGTCATGCGGATAGTGAAAATGTTGATAGCCCACTGAGGAACATATAATGACAGGAAAAAATGAATCTGTGGGGAGGAAGAAGAGTCTGAGGATCTAGGAGAGCAGTAAGAGGTGATATACATTTTGGCATATTACAACCATCACCCCAATGTGGTCTATTCCAGACTCAAGGAGATAAAAGATAGGGTAAGGGAGTAGATGCATGAAGTTATGGAATATGACCCAAGGGATATAGGGATGATTTGAGGTATTGTCTATGTCTACTCTTGGATTCTTTATTAATAGAAAGAGGTTATAATCATTCATTTTCTTTATGAAGCTTGTTCAATACCTAGAGTTTTTGGTTAAACCGTTGAATTGACCCTTACATCTAAAGATACCTATGGGAGAATAATCGATAATTACACATATGTCGATGGTGTGATCTGACTTTTAAAGTGGGATTTTCAGTTGGAACCTCTTGGTGGTAGTTTCAGGGACTTATGAAGTTAGTTTGCGTATGTAATGGTCATCCATAGTTCATGCTCAGATTGACTATTTAAGGAAAAAGGATGCGATATGTCCGCAACGTTGGATTGGGGTTTTCTTTGGTTGACAAAACAGGAAACCCAAGTAGCACGAGATAGACTTATACATAGGAGGGTCCATCCGATCACTCTTGAGTCTACTAGCCTTACCCTCAGGGTAGTGGATGTTATGATTTTTTAGTTCCTAGTAGTTGTGGTAGAATACGAAGATGTATTCTCTGAATATTTTCCATGTTTACCTCCACGTAAGGATGTAGACTTCAACATTATTCCACACCTCAATATGGAACTAATATAAGCATCATTATATCGGGGGGCTTTCATAGAGCTTTGCAAACTGTGGGTGTAGGTGGAGTACTTGAAAAGAAAGGGCTTCGTGAGACCTAATGTTTCACCATGGGTAGCCCTAGAAATTTTTTCCATAAAAGGGGATGGGAGTTTGAGGTTATGTGTGGAGTTCTAGCACCTAAATTAGGTGACTGTGAAGAATAAGTACCCACTACCTAATACTAATTATCTCTTCTATCAATTGAAAAGGTAATACTTTTGCGTAGAGGGAATGGTTCCCATAGGATTTTTAGCAATTAAAATAGAGTTCGACTAGAACCCTGATCTTGAGGATTCCAATGGAGGGAGTCAGGTAGGCAGTGTTTTGTGATGCATCATGGACCGTACTTGGTTATGTCCTAATGAATAGGCAAGTGGTGATGGCCTATGGTTTACATCAGTTGAGACCACATTAGAAACACTATGAAACCCACGATCTTGATATGGCAATGGCAGTCCTTTCAAATTGAAGATGTGGAGAAACTAACTTATGGGTGAATATATTACCATATACTCTAACAACAAGAGTCTCAAGTATATCTTCTTTAAGAAGGATTTGAACTTGATATAGAGTATATGGATGGGAGTCCCTCTTGGACTAAGAATTTGAATAAGTCTACACTCCAAGGAAGGGGAACATGGTGGTAGATACTCTTAGAAGGATATAGAGTTTACAACTACTAAAGGTTGCCTCAGAGTAGTTGTCCTTGCTTCAAATATCATTCATTGATAGAGAGGATACAAATTTTCTTCAGTCGATGGTAGGTGCCCCTCCACTATTACTAAAATTGTTCGAGACACAACTTAGGGATTCCAGTTGTGAGACTACACATGCCCAGATGTCAACATGGAATGTCCCTGATAGACATTCGAAAGGTGGGGAGCATGTCTTCTTTTTCAGAGGATGCACCATAGTACTAGTGGTGTTGAGGGAGGAGGTTTTGACGGAGTTCTATACATCACCTTTTGGGGTATACCCAGTTGTGGAAAAGATGTACCAGGACCACCAATGTTATTACTAGTGGTCGGGGATGAAGAAGGTAGTGAAAGAGTTTGTCTTGAGATGCCTCACTTATCATCAAGTGATGACTTAGCACCATGTTATGGTATTTTTGACACAAAACCATTGTGGTACTAGATTGGAAGTGGTATATGGTATCAATGAACATCATGAAGAGTTTACCACATATGTTCGGGAGACACGATACCATTCTGGTGATCATTGATCGACTCACCTAGTCAACCAACTTCCAAACTACAGAAGAGCAGGGTTTAGTATAGGTTTCAGGATGCCTTTATGTGATGGAGATTTGATGAAGGGGAAACTTTTGTGGAGTCATTGATAGAGAGTGAGTATCCACAAGAGTATATCCTTTGTGGATGGTTGATTCCACTAGTGTGCATTCATTGGAAGAATGCGAATCTCCATGACAGCACTTGGGAGCGGAAGGCTCAGATTCGCGCTCAGTACCCCATTTGATTGTTTATCACTTGTTTTGGATTACAAAGATGTAAATAATTAATGGTGAGGGTAATGTAATGTGCAATAATTAAATGAATATTATTTCAAAATTATATGGGATTATTCTGAGACCAGACACTGAGACGAAAGGGGATTCTGTGACCCGGTGTTCCTGGAATGGTCCGTTGAAAAATGTTATGTTTTAAATAGCATGCGTGAGAAGATTTCCTGAAAAAGTGGAATAAAATATAAATGGGTTCTTAGATCCGAAATATGAGGACACCATCACATTCAGAGTGGTGGGTTTATCCAAGGAGTGCCTTAAGTTTAGTCAGTGCAGATCTCTAGTCAGAAAACCCGAAAATGACATAACCATAAATAAAATAATTAAATAAAACTATATTACTTTTTAAATCCTAATAACTCATGAAAATTGGCTCATATTAGAAATATAATACCACCGTTGATCTTGTTAGGGCATTATTTCCATAGGAAGTTTCTAATAATGGCCGACACAAGATAAAAAAGGTTTGTAGTAAGTAGCCGTAAATTTAATAATTAAATAAGGTTATTTTATTTTAAAATTCTTATAACTCATTAATAGTAACTCAAATTGAAAATAAAATACCATCATAGAGCTCATGAGGGAATTATTTACTTAGGAAGTTCCTAACATTATCCGACGTAGGATGGCTGTGATGTTTGGTTTTTGGGATGTAAGAGGAAATAAAATATTTTTAATAAATATTATTTTAATTTTCAAATCCTCGTAACTCACAAATGGTAACTCATATTGAAATCTATGGCAACGTTTGAGTTCGTAATGATAAGTTCTCCAAAGGATGGGCCTAACCTTGACTAGCGCGGGTCAATGGAAAAGGTTATTTTTTGGGCATTTTAAAGAAAAAAATAAAATAAACTTAATAAAGTTTATTTTTTTCAAAAAGAATGTTTCATTGTAACGCAACATCGAGTGATCTGTTTCAATTAATAAATGAAATAGGGTAACAATGTTGTATCTCAAGAGTAACAGAAATGTTGTTTCATAAATGAAATAGTGTAACGACGTAATGACTCATCATAACAAAAATGATGAAAAATATTTCCTCCTTTAATGGATAAAAAGTTGTACGAGATCCAAATATGACGAAGGAGATTTCTCTGAGGCTCTTGAGGAATTTTTTTGTTGAGAAACAAATGATGATGAATGATGAATCACCAATGATGACAAAATGCAGATTGAGGGTCGATTAGATTATGGATCATGACATCTCTTAATGTATCACCAATGGCGATCGAACCCCATCGCCGACCAATCCTGTTTTCAAGGTAGCAGTTAAAATTTGTGTGATTATTGTTTCCCCTATTCTTCCCTTCTGAATGAAGAATGTGGATCAACTCAATAACTAGTTGATATGTAGATGATTTCTTCGTGCATGGTTGAGATTAAATATTTCGGTTTGATGTTGGGTATTAAAAATCTTACTGATTGAATTCTGCTTCGTGACCCCACGAACAAGAACATATCCATGACAAAACGAACAATGGCCCGGATTTTTCATTGGGTGTTCTTTGTGACCCCCCTTCTCTCCTATTGTTGTTCACCGACGAAACCACTAGGCCGTATCAAGAGTTTTCGGTAGGTTTTGAGCTCGACCATACCCCCAGAGAAACGATAAGGTAGTATTGGGGCCATCGTAATAAAGGTAGCAACTTGAGGATCACAATGGGGAATTCGTAACAGAAATCAGACCACCACAGCTATAGTGATGACTTGCAGATGGAGGGCTGTCGGTGGTGGTGTGGCTACCCAATAGCGGAGGTCATCGGCCTGACGTCCGGTGAAGGTAGGGACAGACAGTGGCATAGCCACGAGTGACGTTGAGGACCCCGACAAGGGTGGGCCACTGTGGATCACCACGTTGCCAGGTGGCGATGTGCGGTCAACGAACCACGTAGGGAGGAACTAATTAGACGCATGGTATTAGAGGCCATATCTTGAAGCCTAGATGGAGGGGACATGGCTACATCATGCTGTGTCGACAAAGCATGGATGTGGTGCCTGACACATCACGGGTGGATCAGACCAGTCTGACCAACAGGCTGGGCTGAAGCTGTCGGCCAGACTCGACATTTGGATGGGCCGATGGAGGAAACTGGGCCACTGGGATACCTAGGCTAGAGGAGTATCAGCCTACCATTACGGGATAGGATAGAAGGAAAACAGGGCCGCTAGGCAGCCCGATGGGCTAGTACCAGTCCGACCTATTCGGACTGAGCCTGAGAATGTGGACCGGATCGCTGGGCGACCTGACAAGATGGATCCATGGATGAAATGGGTTGGGTCCCGCATGACCCAATGGACCAGGCCAGACTAGGTCAGCCCAGACACAACTGGGTCGGGTCGGGTCGACTAAAATGGTTTGGGACATTTGGGACCTCCATTTTGGGTTGGTGAGGTCTGTTTGACCATGTTAGACTGGTCCCGTACACAATCGTGCCCTGTTAAGTGCAATTATAATATCTATCAGACCAGAAATCCGATTGAATTGTTGTCTCTATCATTGGGAACTATGCAATGAGATAATAATTTGGGTAAACTCTAAATGAGACTTCATGAAAATAGATATGAGACTGATGGTTAAGGAATATATTCTCCTAGAATCAAGAATTATATGATCAGGAATCCTATAGGTGGCTCTAATGCGAATGATTTGATGAGCAGACCTTAGTGGTCCACTAACTGAGCGAAACTACGTGGTCCAGTCACAGATCCGACCTCAGTGGTTAAATAGTTGAGTGAACCTTAATGGTCCCATAGAAAAGCGAAATTAAGTTGTCCAGTGGTCGTGCAGACCTCAGTGGTCAAGTAGCAGAGTGGGACTTAGTGCTCCTGTGGCTGAGCTCGACTCAGTAATATAGTAGCAGAGCTGACATATGTGGTCTAGTAGCGGAGTGGACCTCAGTGGTCCAATAGCAGAGTTGACCTTAGTGGTCAGGCAATGAGTAGACGTTAGTGACTCACCGGGGATGAATCCTTTAGCAACATAAGATGATTCAACTTTAGGAATGATAAATCATACTTTTTATACTTTATGTTATACCTGGTGTGTGTTGTCTTTGTTCATGGTCTTGCTTCGTGGTCTTGATTTGTGGTATTGCTTCATTGTCTTTATTTGTGGTCTTCCCTTTGTGGTTTTGGTGTCCCTATAGTGTATTGTGTTACTCAGCTCTGAACAGGATTCACACTCACATGTAGTGTCTCGTGCAGGTGATTAACGCTTCGACGAAGACCCTTGTTTTTTGGGACCTATTGGTGCTTAGTCAGATGAGACGGACGGGCGTAATTCTAGGGCTATAAAAATCTACCCTTCTCTTATCCTTTGGGTAGGGTCTTGATCGGATGGACTATGATAGTTTTACATTCCTTTTTGGATTTGGGCTTGTATTCTAGCCCCTTTGTCCTTTCTGTTTGTATTGTACTCTTAGTAGTTTCCTCAATGAACATTGCGGTTTACTTTGTGTTTACTTTTCACAGTTGGAGATATTTGTGTGGGTACATGTTTAAAGTATATTCCTTCCCTTTTTGGGATATCCCTAATCTATGCTAGTCACCAGACCCTGGCCTATGGATGGAGATCCTGGGGTAGTCACAGAATGAGCCCTGGGGGATGATTCGTGACAAGTTTGATAAGATATGGGTCACAACATTAGTATTAACACCAATACCAAGAAGAGATGGATTTATGATATACAATGATACTACAATGAAGTGTTGGATTTTTTTTCAAGGAAATATATTAATCTTAGTATATAAGAATTAGGTTAATTAAGGATCTGTGTGCATTATTTTCAATTTAATGATCTTGATTTAGTAATGATAAGATTATTATTAAAGATATGGATGTATTGAATTTATGGAGAGAAGTGTGATATGAATGCTTATAACTAATGTTCCAAGTATATATTCCAACATAACATATCAAACATTCATAAATAGATATGGTTTGAGAATAAAAATTATTGTGATAAATAAAACAATTATCATACTGGAAATATAAACAAAGTAGTTAATACTATTAAAATAAAATATCTTTTTCATTTATATATGACAATTATTGATATAGATCCAATATTTATTGAGATGAAAATGATAATCATGGAAATCATAAAAAGAAAATAAAATATCAATCCTTCCTCAAATGATTAGTTATCCATATATCTTAGAGAATATTAAAGTGGTACAAAACGTTGGTTTGATGTTATACACATTGTAAAGAAAATAATTCAAAATGAAAACAACATTCATTTGGATGAATTCATAATATTGGTTGTATTATTATATGTTACATCAATGTTAAATATAAAAAATGATTTAAGGTCAGATAAAAAAAACTCATTTAACATTATTCACCCAAGAAGAAAAAATATGAATAGAGATATCTGGGATGACTCTTGGTGGTATGACATGATGGGAGGGATTTCTAAATATGAATTAGGGTATATTTTAGACTAGTATGGCCTATAATAATTCCCCAAATAAAATGGGGTGATGAAATCATTACCCAAAGAAACCATAAAATAGAAAAATTGAAAGATGGATTATATTATAATTTTTTGAAGGCTCGTAATGGAAAAAATTCATATGGTTTTTGGTGGATTGAATTAAAAATTAAAATAACTTTATTAACATTTGAGAATATTTCTTGCATGGTTAACATATAATGATATATATTAAATAATTAGTGATAACTCATGGGAACATATTTTAATTCCTTCTCATAGATAATTTTGGTTCATATCTATGTTATATAATATAATTTATTGGTAATTAAATAAGAAATTTTAATCTCATAAAAATTATATGCCTAGAAAATATTGTCTATATATAAGGACTATCAAGATAGTAAAATACATTCCTATTTCCAACTCTATGGAAATCAATAGAGGATGGTGTGAACATCCTCCATAGGTAGAGTTCTCATATAAAAATATATTTTCACCTAATTTATAGAATTCCATATATAAGGATCTTTGTGTAACGAAATTCATTATTCCAATATTTTGTGATGAAGAGAAGGGGAAGATGTTTTTTGGACTACAATTTTTAGAAATACAATTAAATAAGGTCTAATAAATTCTATAAAGAATTAAAGAATCTCAATTTTAATAGAACGTTTGTTCTCATAATCATTGATCTAATGTAGTGTTCAATGTCAATGATTCAATATTCCTTCAAATACCTCTATATTAAATGTGTTTATGTTTTGGGAATAATTGAAAAAATATACATAGGTACATAGACCACATTGTTATTTTTATTGACATATGGTTCATGGAATATCATGTAAAACATTTACTAATGTGTTCCATGTATATCTAATAAGGATTATGATTCCAGATGTCTCACATATAATGAATATAATGGTTTTACAATTGGAGGATAATTTATATTTTTATGATATAGAAATTATGATCTTAGGGTGTAATGATAATGTTCTATGAAAATTGAACTCACACATTCAATAGATTATTAAAAAAGTACACAAATAAAGAAACAATATTCAGACCAAAATAGGTAATGAAATTATTGTACCGTCATATCCTTTTAACTGATTTTTTAATTAAAATTTCTGGGGTCAAATATTTAATGGGGGATAATGTAACAACATATATTTTTTGGATTTATGAAATAAGGAATAATGTTATTATATAATTACAATATAGGCACTAGGTAATGAAATGAAAATAACTTTATTTAATAATAGCACATTAATATTTAAATATTTTTCATATGTTTAATAAAATTTATGTTTAACAATAAATATAATTAAATAACATGACTTGAAGTTGTAAATTCAAACTCAATCTGCCTTCAATAAATAACATAAATTCTAGAATAACTTTACTTATAATGTAAAATATTAACAAAAATGTTATTATTTGTAATATAAATATATATATTTAATAGAAAAATAATATAATAAAAAATTAGGATCTATGGAGTATATATAGAATGGTAATTGACAATATGAATGTTGTCATAGAAAAATTAACCAATTGATATTCATAATTAGACTAATGACCTGGAAGTTGGAATGGAAAAGAAGCCACTATGGGTATTTTATTAAATAACTACAGAACTAATTAAATTCAATTTATTTAATAATAATATATGAATTTATTTATTATATAATTTAATATTTTATCTAATTAATAATATGTTTTATTTATTTTTAGTTTAAAGAGAGTATAATGATATAATTCATATTTAGGTGTTTTAAATTCTTTTATTTTTATATTCAACTTAAATACCAAGTTACCCTTATTTAGAAATTTATTTTTCAAAAATGGTTTATATTTTCATAATTATGATTTTTAAATTACATAACAAGAGAAGTATGTAATATTTAAAAAATAATGGAATAAATATGTTTATGGTAAATATGATAAAACATGATATTCACAAAAATAAGGTAAATATTATACTAGAAACATCTTGAATGATATATGAAATGAAGGTTTTGACCTCATATGTGTAATATAATTTTTTATTAGAAACATACTCATTCATTTAATTGAGAAACATTTATTCAATTTTTTTCAATATAAACCTTCTCCAACAATTATAACACCCTGAATTGTAACCATAAAACCAAAATTATGATCTTAGATTCCACATAGACTCATTATTAATCCCTAATCTATATATATTTCCAATTAGTGGCATGAGAGACGTTAAAAAATTTGGAGATTGATTTTTACAAAAGAAAAAAAAATCTATACCATGCATGTAAATGTAAACCCTATTCTAAATGATTCTGTTATAATAAAATAATTCTACACAAATATACTTTTCTTAAAAAAATTGAAACATTTTGAAGAAAAAATGGTATACATTTTTTTGTCAAATAAACTCATATAACCCGTAGATATCATATTCACTTCAATATCTCTAAGATAGATCTATGTTTTACCATTAATAAAGAATAAAATATTCCCCTTTTCTACATCATAACTAAATTTATATAGTGGAAATGTTGGGGAGAGAATATGATCAATAAAATTTCCCCAATAATTCCAATAAACATTCATTCATGAGAATATTAATATATGATTTCAGTCATCATTGAAAAACAATAATGGTTATAACTAAAATATTTTATTTATCTAAACACATTCCATAACTAAAATGAGGTATAAATAGTATATTAAAAAAAATTCCAAAAAAACCTTAATCTATTAATTATCTCAAAAGTCTCAATATTTAGGTTTTATCCTCCACAAATGTCATTTTTCCATGCCCAAAAATATTCATGTTTTTATAAGATGATGAGAAATCATAATTTTCCCCAAAAAAATATGAATGAAATTATGTATTTTATATTTTTGCAATGAAAATTTGTTGATTCAGAATTAAATACCAATTTCTATGAAATTATTTTTAGTGACATAATAATTCCATGTGATAAATGTTTTTAATGTTTTTACTCCCAATTCAAGAGTGTAAAAATAATATAATAATGAGTTCCACCTTTTTTATAACATATCATAAGTGATATTTTCCACAATTCATGGACACAAAGTAGTTTCTTTATTAAATATGAAATATAGAGTTTATAAATTGTTTTCAAAATTAAAATTTCATCATAAAAAATCTATATGGAAAATAAAAATAATCCCTCAAATAAAAAGCACAATTTTAACCCCTTGTAACTGTATTTTCACATCAATTTGGTCTCCACAAATATAATTATTTTATTAAAATAATAATTAATTGTATAATTATGAATAAATATTATTAAAATAAACAATTTATATTCATTTAATATCAAAAATTTTAAATCATAAATTAATTATAAAATATTAATCTATGAAAGAACTCGATTTCAATTAAAAAAATTATTCTAAAAATATCTTTTTGAAAAAATTATAAGATTCACCCAAATCATATATTTTATTCAATGAATAATCAAAATAAACCAAATATGAATAATCAATTATCAAATCTCAAAAAAAATATAGGATCCACAAACGTAGTTCTGTTTATTCTAGATATATCATAATTTTTAAAATTTAAAATCACATAAAGGGTTAAGATACTGCCAATTCATAACCAGATGAATAAAAAACATTAACATACATATGTAGATTTATTAATTTTACATCAATATGTCTAGATCTGAGATATATTTGTATTATCTAAATATAATATGTAGATACTCATATACAAGAGGGGTGAATTGAAAGTTAAAAAACATTCATTTTTAACCATAAAGATATTTAGTTTAAAAAATTTAAACAAACAAGATTCACAAAACCCTCTACTATCATTCAAAAAGAGATCAGAGAGTCCCATGGACTAATTATAAGGATATTATATATAAATAAACAAATATTTATACCTAAGTAAGATTCTACCTTTAATAGTTTAGAATCTAATATCAATGTTAATACAACAGAAAATGTGTAAGAATGTTACACTTTAAATATTTATCAAAAATGGAGCAGAATTAAAAGAAATTGAAATTAAACATGTATTACAATTGTAATGAAATATTATAACATAAAGATAACGGTATCCAATAACCATGGATAAAGGACCCTAGATATATACTCCCAAGAAATTCTATCATACACACACCATAATAAGACCTCGATACAAAGATCGAGATCTATCTTGTTATCCTCGAAAGAACGATCTGTAAGGTGATCATCACATCCGTAATCCTTCAACTTGGATGCCCTCAATTAAACATGTAGTTGTAACCTTTTTCTTTTTCATCATGGAATATCACGAATGTGTACAACAATGATCGGAATCTCACTAAGATGAAAAACTCTTGTTGATGATTTAAGTATATGGAACAAAATATTCACAACATGAACACTTCATGTCTTCCACACAAAGAAAATCTGTAAAATATCTCATAGAGTATCAATTATACCAAACTTTCATAGCTCTAAAAATTTTCAAATGATTGGGTATTTAAAGGATAGTTCTCCAACACACACATTTTCCTCCAACTGTCAAATTTTACCTAAAATATATGAGGGACTTGGACAGGAGGAAATCATAACGGTGATATTGTAACTAAAAAAATCACACTATTTAGTATATCAAAATAACTGTCACAAGTAACATTAGGTTTTTAATAATATGAAAAAAATATAAATTTATGGAATATATCATTAAAAAAATAGGGAAACATTATGGACATTTTAACATCGTAACATTAAAGAAATATATAAACATAAAGAAATTTATGAAATCAAAACATTAATGAATTAAAAGAATCATTAATAAATATATAGAATCCTAATAATGAGGAAATATCATAACTTAGAGAATGATATGAAAACATTAATAAAGATATGTAATTATTTCCTAAATATGTTATTAATCATGTCTATAAATTATTGAAAATCGTAATTTAAGAATCATCGTGATAGAGAATTGGTTTTTATGAGAATTGGAATCTATGAAATGTGCTGATTCAGAATTAGTTTGACTAAGTGATTTAAAATATAAGAAATGATCTGATTCACAATAATTTTTTTGATAGATTTGAAATCTTAGAAATGCACTGATTCATAATAGAAAAACATGGCAAATCAGAAGGAAAGAAAGTTAAATATATTGAGAAAGCTTAAGATATTGAGAATGTTTAAGATCTTTTAGAATGGTTATGATGTTTGAGAATTGTATCAAAAATTTGATATTAAGGGAAATATGGTTCGACTTATATAGAATACATCATTCAAGATGTTAGAAAGAATGAGTAAGGCATTATATGTTCGTGCATATAAACATCCTTAAACATAGAAGGTATATTTAAGAAAATGTGTTTGTGTTTTTAAAACATAAAGGAATTGAAAAATCCATTAGGAAACTTTTGTCTCGATAATATCCCCCTTTTTTGAAATCACCAATAACTATTTATGAAAATAATATTAAGGCTATATACTTCATATTTAGTTCATAAAAGAAATACTTATCTCCCCATTTTTTTATGACTTAGAGTGAATATAACTAAACCCCCCATTAAGTTATGAAACCTCCTAGAGATCATATTCTTGACTTTATGAAGTTTCCATCTTTTCTTAAGAAATCAACTCCACTTTTCCTAAGGAATGTATTATTTAAGTAATGTCCCCCTTACATATTCATTATCTTCCTTAGATTTATATTTTTTATAACATCTTCCCCTTCTCCCCCTTTGTGATTTTAAAAAAGGAATAGACGGAAGAAATGTACCTAAAAACATTAGAAAACATACAATATGAAACAATGGATAACAATATTTTTATTGAAGATAATGTTTATATAAAAAGATTATAATTAAAGTTATATAGTCACCCTTCTTTTGGAATTAACTATTTGAACATATATTTCAACTTTTTTAGTTCCATGTGATCATCCTTGAAACATCATGATTAGCTATTCTTGACCCTCACACTTCTATTTAAGAAACTGAATCTCTTCTAGTAGACATTTAATCATCTAATTTTGAGACTTAATCTTTTTATCCACTTCATATCTATATGTTTTTATTCTTTTAACTTCAAGATAAACATAGTTAAGTTTCCCATTAATATCTATAACTCCATGAAACCTGATATCTTTCTCTTTCTTTATCTTCTATAAGAAGATGTTAGAAATATATTAATGTAGTCATAAAATTATATTAATGATCCCTTGAATGTCGCAAACCATTCATTAAAAACCTTATGATCATGGTTTAATTGATTCAACCAACTTTTGATTTCATTACATGACTTCCTATAAGAATTATATTTGAGAACGAAGGTTCTGAAATCACCTTCATGTTTTACTAGTTTCACCATAAAATTAGTTATAGAGTTCAGCTTCTGGTTTACTAATTCTTGAATAAGTTGGCTTCTAGACTCAAGATTTTGAAAATAAGGAATAGAGTTCACCAACTTCTTCGACGATTGAACCAGAAAGTATTCTCCTAAAGAGGAGGAATAATTTTTTGATTCTGATGGAACTTCCTTAGATGTCCCAATATCTACATTATTTTTTTTATCAATTTGCTTTTCTATTTCCTAAACCACATTCCATTATTTGGAAACATGAACAATCCTATCATCATCATTATCATCATTAAAGTCATATTTACTTATAGCAGTATCATGAGAAACATAATTATATTTATCAACACCATCTCTATTAACATCATGATCATCATATGTGATTTTATTCACTTTAGTTTCAACAACAATCTCTTATTTTTGAATATATAGCTAAAATAAATTCTCGTTCGATTGAAGCTTAGTAGAGGAGGAATTGGATGTTCTTATAGATAACTTGTCTAACTGAATTTGCCTTCGAGGTTTTTCAATTTGTCTAATATCATCATCATATTCCTGCTCTTCAATATTCACTTATTATTATTCTT
Source organism: Viscum album (assembly GCA_963277665.1). NCBI lineage: Eukaryota > Viridiplantae > Streptophyta > Magnoliopsida > Santalales > Viscaceae > Viscum > Viscum album. The sequence goes on along the minus strand of OY728147.1, from coordinate 642,020,746 downwards.
ATTCAATTTTATATGGTTCCTGAACATTCAGAACTACGCATTGAACAACTACCATTACTTTTTCTTAAGGGGTTACTACTCCCATTTCTTGTAATTTTTGAGGTGGTTCGATTTATTAGATAATGGATTCTAGAACATGAATAAATTATGGGTCCCTTTTTATATCATTCAATAATGATTGAACTATATTAGATTCAAAAAGATTATTCTTGATATTCTTTTCCTTAGCCTGCCACTCAATCTCTTTAGTAGTATGAATTTTGAAAGCGTTATCTCCACCTGGGTTTATCCCGAACACTGGACCTCCTTCTTTTATTTTCTTTAAATATTCCCTCCACTTCGATACAACTTCATCAATGTAAGATTTTTGTTTATTATACATTGAGGGTTCAGAAACAAGATTGTCTTCAGTTCTGATACTTGAGAATTTCTTTTCATTAGTCCTGATTTGGTGCCTTCTCCAACTTGACCAATTTTCCCTATAAGATCAAAAAACTCATTTTTATCAATACAGAAAAAGTATTTAATTCTTTAACAAATGTCATCACAATACAATAGGATCTTAATTTTATTGGGGTTTGAGATGAAAGGAACTTTGGAAATATCCAATGAACTCCTGATGAGATTTGACAAAATTGGCAGGAACACAATAGTTTGTGACTTGATTTTCTCATCCTTTATCTTAATAGTCATAAAAAAGATAAACTTGACCAGATTAATCTTCATTATGTTAATCATAAAATCAAATATGACAATATTTGAGATTTTTAGTGTGTCATTATCACCTTTCCTTGGTATTAAGAATCCTTGTAAGCATGAGGTGAAAATCCAGATGTTAGTTGAAAGATGAGAATGTTTGGGTTTCGTTGAACTCTTAAGGCCTAAGGATTCAAAAAATTTGACTCTGTGAAAAGTACCTTAAACATATATAATCTTATGAGAAGGATAATATAATTATCAATCATAAGGCATTTGATAAATGTTATTAGTTTTCTAATAAGGAATCGAATATATCCTTCTAAAACTCTTAAACCGAATTTTCTCTTTTCAACATTCAAGGAAACATTATACTGACTAATAGAATTCGATTACCAAATCATCATATAATCGATCTTTTTATCCCTTATTATTTAAGATGAAATATTTATTCCAACATTGAAAATTAAATATATTTGAAATCATGGAATCATATTTGAGAAATAAATCCTGATCGACTAACATTTCTTCGAATATTTCCCAATCATTAAGTTCTTTATCACCAGACAATGAAGTCTATGAAGATATATCTAGAGACATTTAGAAATTCAAGGAAGATTAGATAAATTAGAATGGTGACTTTTAAGGGAGGTTGAGATTCAGAGAATATTATCTAGAAACCGATGTGGGGCACTAAGTGGGTCCATTGTTTACACAGGGATCAAGGCGACAATTAATCTCCCAATATTGATCTGATGGTTGGAAACACATATATAATATCTTCCGGTTGAGATTATTCCATGAATGGTTTATAGGTTTTGTTATTTTTAGGTTTTAAAAAAATAAAATGTATTTATGGAAAGATGAATCTCTTGAGGATTTTCTTAAAACAAGATTGAAATACAAATATATTGATATCAAAGGTAATAAGTAATAAGTATTAAGATGTAACATTCATAGTTCTATGAAATTGTTTTATAATTGGTAAGGTTCTTCTTAAAAATCATTGGTGTCAAAAACTTTGGATATATTTTGAAAACATTAATAGGATCTGAAATCTTTTGTTAAGGCTATGATAAAATTTATTAAGGATATGAAAACATTAATAAGGTTATAAAAACTTTATTAGGGATTTGAAAACATTATTAAGGTTTCAAAAACATCATTAAGGGTAAAAAAATTCTTATGGTTATGAAAACATATTTAAGGTTACAAATACATTAGTTAATGTTATGAAAACATTGGTAAGGTTAAAAAAATTAGTTAAGGTTATAAAAAATTTATTAGGAAAATCAAATATAATACCCCTATGAAAATGAGTATCTTTCTGTTCCTAGATGGTTTAAACAAAAAGTGGATATAAATTATGAAATTATGGTTATCATTTCTAATAGTGGTTTAACATATTCAAATATATCAGAAGGTGTTGATTTTGTGAAAATACCAGCATGTAGTTCTTTTGTTCTGATGATTTTTAAAATAATATATCATTTTAGTGTATGATCCATAAGAAAGTGACGACTCGTATATATGTGATTTTCATGAGAGTGATGTGTATGATTTTTTCCTAAGGATATGGAACTAATTTTATCACATAGTATATGAGTTTTAGTAAAACTGATGCCCTAATCTGTGAGTGTGTGTTGAATCCATAACACTTCAGCACAACAACTTCCAGCTACCACGTATTCATCTTCAGTAGTAGAAAGTTCTATAGAGTGTTTTTTATTACATGACCAAGAAACAAATGAATATCCTATGAAATGAAATGTTCCGGATGTACTTTTCATATCCATTATACAACCACCAATGTCATCATCTAAAAAACGTTTTAAAACAAATTAATTTTCAGAAGGATAAAAAAGTCCCAAGTCCAAAATTACCTTTAAGTAGTGAAAAAATATTTTCACACCTTTTAAATGTGATTATTTTATATTAGACTGATATCTCTCACATATGAATACTGAAAAAATTATGTCTGGATGACTGGCTCTGATATATATTAAGCTTCCTAATATCTTCTAAAAGATGTTTGATCTACTTGTTTACTAGATTCATCAAGATCAAGAGTATTTGAGGTACCGGTTGGAGTACTTCTACTTATAGTGGTGTCATATCCATAAATTTTAAGAAGATAATTAATATAATTTTTTTGATATATATATAGGTTTTATATGGTTTTGAGAAATTTGAAAACTAATTAAAATTGCTAAGTCACCGATCACACTGATTTCAAACTCAAAATTTATAAGATTCAAAAATGATTCAGTTATGAGTTTCAGAGTTGATCTGAATATAATGTCATCAAAATAAATTTGACCAATTAAAATATTTCACTTATTTTAAAAATGGTTGAATCATTAGTTCCCTTAACATAATTTTTTGTATCATAAATCTTGTAAGCCTATCATACCATGTTGTAGGGGCTTGTTTAAGAACATATAAAGCATTGATAAGTTTAAAAACATGTTTATGATGTTTTGTGTCTTCAAAAACAATAGGTTGTTCAACATAAACTTCCTCTTAATCATATCTGTTATGGAAATCATATTTCACATCCATTGGAAAGAGTTTTAAGTAAAATAATGATACAAAGGCTAATAGAATTAGAATAGATTCAAGTCTATAAACCAAAGTATTGGTTTATTCGTAGTCTATTACTTGTTTTTGATTATATCCTTTAGAAACAAATATTTCTATATTTATTACTATGATTCCATTTTCATAACATTTATTCTTGAAACCCTCTTTACTCAAATTTCTTATATTTTTTTAGGTCTTTCAACCAAGGTCCAGACATTGTTTATTTCAAAATCATGTTTCTCATCATGAATAGATTTAATACAATAATCATCACCTAAAGCCTCATTAGTAATTTTAGGTTATAATTTGGAATTAAATTCTAGTTGTTCTACTTCATTCCTTAAATAAATTCAAGTCCATTCTTCTTTATGTACACAATTGATGATACTTTCACTGGGATGATTCTTTAGAAACAACTATCTTGGGTTCTGTAAAAGTTGTTCATCAACATTGGATTGAAAATATTATGGGGTGTATACTTTAGAAACCTTTTCTAGATTATTTTCCTGATTAGAATAATGTTTTATCAAATGTTTACAATCAGTTTGGTAACACATTTGAAGATATAGGTTGAGATTGTTTAAAAACAAAGGACCAGTTTCATCAAATTTAACATGTACTATTTTCTCATCAGTATAAGAATTTTTATTAAAAACTTTATAAGGCTTATAATTTGTAGAGTATCCTAATAAGATTCCTTCATCGGATTTGGGTACAAATTGGTGTAGGTTATCTTTAGTATTCAAAATGAGTACTTTCCATCTATGTACTCTGAAGTATGAATTATGAGGTTTTCCGCCTGTCCTTAACTCATAAGGGATTTCATTAATATGTGGACTTATTAAAACTAGATTTATAGTATAACAAGAAGTACTTATAGATTTAGTCCAAAAATTCTTAGTAATTTAGTATTCACTTAACATGGTTCTTGTTATTTCTTAAAGAATTTGGTATCTTTTTTCAACATTACCATTTTTCTGAGGAGTTCTCAGGGATGATAACTTAAAAGTAATTCCTTTATTTCTAAAAAAATATTTCAAAATATGAATTTTTAAATTCTATTCCATGAAAAATTCTAATAATTATTAATGGTATGGTTTTCTCATTTTTATCTTTGGCTCAAAAAGATTTAAAATAATAAAATAATTCATATTTATTTACTAGAAATCATAACCATATAAATCTAGTTTAATCATCTACTAAAAAATACATAGTATTTTCCTCCAATACATCCAGTTTGTGTTGGACCAAAAAGATCCATTGCACTAGCTGTAATTCATCAGAAGTTGAGACTTCAGTTATAAGCTAGGATTATGTTGCTTTCCATATTGACAAGGATTACAAAATTTTGAAGAAACAAATATAAGATCCAGTAGATCCGTAACAAGTTTATTATTAGAATTTTTATACATATTCCTAAGGTAAAAATGCTTTAATATTATATTCAATAACAAATTTTTCTTTTCCATTTCATTAAGGAAAGGTAATTCATGGCTCTTAAGGTCTTCTATGTTTAGTGTACAAACATTCTCATACTTATGGGCAGAGAGAATAAACCCATCCTTGTTATAGTGTACTAATCATTTTTCATTCATAAAATTCACACGGTAACCTTCGTCACATAATTGGATTACGATTATAAGGTTTTACTTAAGACCAGTTACAAATAAAACATTTGAAATTAAGGATTTTTATAGAAGAACAATTTTACCTATACCAACAATTTATCCTCAAGCATTGTCTCCAAAATTGACTCTTCCTCCTTTCATCAACAAAATCTTTCCCAAGATGTTTTTGTTTCTAATAATGTGTTGGGAACATACATTATCCGTATACAATTATTGTTTCTGGAACATCCTTTGATTTAATACAAATAAAAAATTTAAAACTTTCATGATCCAAACATGTTTGGATCTAGAATGGTTAGAAAGTAAAATCATAGTAATCCAAATTTTCTTTGTATTTTAAGATTTATGAGAACATAAGGATTGTGTTTTATTTAGAGAACAAATTTTCTCCCAATTTTCACCACATTGACAATTAGTGAAAATGGGGGAAATTTTAGGAAGAAACTAATTGTGACTAAAAATAGGGTATGAATAAAAGTATCAAAATTTAGAATTATTCCTAAGAGGAATTTTAGGAATACATCTTATCCAATTTCTATTTACTAGAAAATAAAGTTTCAAAAATGATTCTTTAAGGAAAATATTTCAGATTTTATTCTAATGTCTATATTATTATCATCATAGTTATTATCCTTAGGATTCAGTTTTGTCACTAAAATAATTATCATAGAAATGAAACTTTCAAGATCCATAGAAATCTTATCATTATCAGAATTAACTTCCTCAAGGTTTTTCAAAATAGAAACTATTTCTAAGGATTTTTCATCAAGACATTTAGAATGATATGATACTTATTTTATTAAAATAGTGATTATAGAATGTTCTTTTTCTAGTTTCTTATTGATATTACTATTTTAATTTTCAGGTAACAAGGAAAACGTAGATACTTCTTAAAAAAGGAAAGGTATCTTCCACTAAGGAAGATTCTACATTTGAAAAAATATATCCATCATTATTGGTATAATTATCATTTAAATACATATTGGTTATGGATTTAGTAGTGTGGACCTCAGTAACAAAACATTGATTTTCAATAGATATTCTAGAAAGAATACCAATATTATTCTATCCAGAAGATTCAATATATTAAGATTCCTTAGATGAGCCTCCAAGACATACAATCTTTGAATAATTTTACTTCATGAATTTCTTAACTGTAGACTTATAATATCTTTTTTTATTCCTCTGAGAATATCTTTCATTCATGTCCTTTCTTTTAATATTAGGAATATCAGGTCTAATATTTACAACTTTCTTACACTCAAAAAATGCAAGTTCAGAATAATTCTTATCCTTCCTATCATTTTTCTTATATATTTACTAAATATCCTTCTTTCCAAAAATCTTCTTCATAATTCGATCAATATTGGATGACACATTCTCTGACTATTCATATTCACTTGAGTATAGTTGAATTAAAAAATTCTTAGACTTCGCTGGATTAAAATCATTTTACAAGTGTCTTGAATTCTATATGATTCGAAGTAGTAGTAAAAAAATAACTACCATTTTTCTTATTTATATTTTCAGAACCTCTCTTCAATCTATTATCATGTTGCAAGAGAGCCCTAAATAACGTATCAAGAGTAAATATTGTAACTTTCCTAGACTCATCAACTACGGTTCACTTTGATTCACACTCTTTAGTCATGATTTCAATAATCTTGTAAACAAGAATCACATCATCAAAACCTTTTTATCCCACTGACTATAGACTGATCAAGATTTTCATGATTCTATTTTGAACTTTAACTATTGATTCTGCATAAGGTTAAAGAAAACCAAGTTAATCTGCTCTCAGTATGGATCTTAGAGTGTCAATAACATTCGAATTACAAAAATGTGTAACTTCATGTTTCTTCCAACTTATGTTTGATACTTCATAAGAAGATACCTGCCTATATATATTCCTTGTCATAGAAAACAACAATGTATTGAGTACCTTATAAATAATATGAAATTAATTCTTTTTCATGATTGGTAACATTTCTGATTTTCTTGTCAGGTATCTTATAATCTCGAGTAAGAACAAAAAAGTTGTTAACACTAGTGTTAATGATAAAAGACTTCATTCTATCTCTATAGTATTTATTATCATTCCCATCCAAAATTAGTGGTCATGTAAGATTGATATTGATTAAGGATCTGAAATTCATTCCTCTCATCCTATAAAACAACAACTTTTCCACTCCACGCATTAGTGTAGTATGTATTTATTGACAAAGTGTTTATTAAATAAATATACCTAGCTTGTTTGGAAAAAACAAGTATGATAAAAATAGTGGATTCCTATTATAATGTAAATGTGTATATTGGTATTTTAGAGACCTCCTCAGATACCAATTATAGGATCAAAATATAAGATATAGATACTCAATTATAAGAGGTGGTGAATTGTATGTTTAAAAACATTCCTTTTTTACAATAAGGAAACATTGTTTAACAAAGTTAAACAAAAAAGTTTAAAAAACCCTTCTAGTATCTTCAATAAAGATATCACCAAGGTCTGATTACAAAGATATTATTATGAAATAAAAACAGAGGAATACTTATGAAAGATTCTACCTTAAAGCATATAGAAACTTATATCAATGTTAATACAATTGAAAATGTGTAAGAAAGTTACACCTTCTACATTTTACAAAAATTTAGTGTAATATAATGAAAATGTAATTAAACAAGTAGTACATGTGTAATGAAATATTTTAACCAAAAGATATGGGTATCCAACAACCTTGTATAAATTTCCATTTATTTATACTTTAATGAAATTTTATCTTACCCACACTAGGGTAAGCCCTCGATACAAAGATCAAAATTTGTCTTGTTATCCCCGCAAGCTATCGATCTATAAGGTGATCAACACCTCTATATTTCTTTAACATGGAAGCCCTCGATTAAATAGGTAATCAGCACCTTTTTGTTGTTCAGTAGGGAATCCCTCGGTTGTATACATCAATAATTGGAATCACACTAAGAATAAAAAATCTTGTTGAAGATTTAAGTATGTGGAACAAGCTATTCAAAACATTAACTCTTCGAGGTTTTCACACGATGAAAATCTGCAAGAGAACTTGTAGAGTATCAGTTATCCCAAATGTTCACAACTTAGAAAACGTTAAAATGATTGGGTATTTAAGGGAGAGATCTCTAATAGTCCCATGTTCTTCCAAAGATCATATTTTCCATGAAAACATGGAGGTACATGGATAGGTTGCATTCATAACTGTCATATTTTAACTGAAACAACGACACCATTTTTTATAGTAAAATAACTAACACATGTAACATTATCTTTACAATAATATGTAAGAATATGAATTTATGAAATATTAAATTAAGAAAATAGGGTTTCTTTAAGAATGTTATAAAATTATAACATTAAGGAAATATATGAACTTAAATAATGTTATGAATGCATAACATTAAGGAAATTCAGAATCATTAAGAAGGATATAAAATCACAATATTAAGGAAATATCATAACATTGAGAGAGTTATGAAAACATTCAGAAAGAAATGAAATTATATCCTAAGTATGTTATGAATCAGATATATAAATTTTGGAGAATCGGAATATAAGAAATATTGTGATTCAGAATCGGGTTTTCTGAGCAACTCAGAATCTATAAAATGTGATGATTCAAAATTGGTTTTTCTAAGTGATTCAGATTCTAATAAACTCATTGATTCAAAATAATGTTTTGAGGAATTTAGAATCTATGAAATGTGATGATTTAGAATAAAAAACTGGGTGAATTTGAATGAAAGAAATTATATGATTTAGGGAAATTTTAAGATCTTGAGAAAGTGTAAGATATTTTAGAAAGTGTATCATCATTGAGAATTCTAGAAGTTATTCGATCTTAAGGAAAATATGGTTATAATTATTTTGAAAACATCATGAAATATGTTAGAAAGAATGTGTAGGATTATAGATGTTCTTGAAAATAAACTAACTTAAATATAGAAGGTATATTTAATAAAATGTGTATATGATTTCCAAAACATAATGGAATCGAAATTTTCATAAGGGAATTTTTGAATCAACAATATTAACAATTTACATGATATTGTATTAGAGGGAGAGATTCTAGATCAGTTTATTTTCTTAATTCTACCATTTAATCCACACTTGAGACTCATTATTTATAATGTAATATGAAAGAATATAATTACTACCAGACAAAAATTCTTATAGAATCATATGAATATATATAAATAAATAATTAAAGGTTATGGGATAATAAGAGTGTTTTAAAAAATTAAACCATAAAATAAATGTTGACACACATAGTTACCTCACTTCGCTGGGGAAACCATTAGGGGATTACAAGCCCCAATTCATGGTCACATTTTAAGCTAACATGTTTCCTATAATAATTCTATTAACCACATGTGATCTAATAGATAAATTATTCATTGAAAATATACCCTATTTGTTCTGGGAAACTGTGTGCCTAACTATTGTCGTCTAAATTTTCAAAACAAATCATCAAATTTCACAAAGTAAGACCAAAAATCAGAATGTGATCTTACCCATTGGGTCTCAAGGTGTTATAATTGTACAAATTGGTCATGTTAAACCTCTCATTTAACCCTTGATACTCTTTTATAAGGCCCTAATGAGGTCCTAATATCCTGGAGTTATGGACTAGTGTTTTATAATCAAACTTTTGGGATCAATTTCACCCTCAAATCCTTATAAACTACAATAAATACCATATATAGAAATATGCATTGATTTTCCTATATATTGGATGTTCTTGTACGTCAATAATTATTTAAAAAAAGTGTATCCAACAAAATATAATATTATGTACTGATAAATATATAATAACCAATATGACTTTATAACTGCATTATAAAATGGTAATCTATCATTAAATACCTAAACAAAAATCCAAAATAATACATGGTTGGAGAAGCTGACACAAAATCATCCCCAAATAAATCAAAATACAAATAATATAATGACTTCATATGTGTAACCCATAGTCAGAAATCAAAACCAAATGCATCAATGAGCAAAGAAACATGAGCCATAAAAATAAGTAAATCATAACAGGAGACCCAAAAAAGTATGAAAAAGAGTTACAAATACACATCTATGTATTTTTAGGGTGTAAGATAAAAATCCCTAGTAGGATTTCACCAATTAGTCTATGAAATTAAATTTATTAAAAAATTCATAAATGATTATTTTCAACGTTAATTTAAAACAAGGTATTGTTAAAGAAAATTATATGTAAACAATTTATCGAACATTTATCTAACTAAAAATTAATTTTTTATTTATAATTTTTATTATCATATACCCCCTTTTAAGGGTGAGGGGGAAGCCAGTTTGACATCATTGACATAAAATAACAACCATCCACCTCAGAACAGGGTATCACGAAAAAAACAATCCAATTCAAGAAGAAAAAAATCCCCACCTAACATAAAAAAATTTCGACCAGAGTCCACCTTCTCATCATTGCTCGGCTTATTGTCCCGTGCATGGATGCACGAGCCTGGTACCAATGGAAAAGGTCATACACTCATAAACATAAAATTATAGATAGTGATGATCAGTTTGAATATTCCTTATCTAAACCTCCTCTGGAGGAGTCCCTTGAAGAGAACAGGATGCAATGACCCATGAACCATAGGTCACAGTGGAACAAGAAATAACACCAAAATCAGCCACAAAAATATAATCATCACACATGCACAGACCAGTTCATCCTTCACCTAAAACCTCACCTTCACCAAATAAAGCATCAGACAAACATGAACCCATCATCATAGTGGCTTCATTTCAAGAAAAATAGAACCACCAAAGTATTGAAATGGTAAAGAGTTGGATGAATTGAAATTTTCTGCATGAACAACTACTCAGTGATCCATCTGAATGATAAAATTCCTACAAAATCACCACTCAAAGAGACTAAAACAGGGATCCATTTCAATTGTAATGAATGAATGGCCAATCCAAGTAGTTTCCTATTCTCATCAAAAGACCAACCTTCCAGATCGAGTACCAACACAACATCAACATCGTCCCAACATAAATCCTTTCTTGTTGATATCATCTCATATAGTGGAGCCGAAGAAAAACCACATGACCATCCATGATAGCTCCATCCACAAGACTACTGCGAAAGATGAAGAGGAATGCCTACCCAGGACCATCAAGATGAACAACCATCTACCAGGATAGAATGGACAGATGATCCACTGAGGTGGCATTGACTATGAAGAGATCTGGGCCGAGCTAATCTATATACACTGATCAGGTCATGGATTCGGTGAGATCTAAACCATCGAAACACCTTCAACATATTCTAAGTCATGTGAACCATGTAATTAGAAGAAATCATCAATGGGGACATGGAATAATGATGAGCAGTGCTACAAACCCCTTTTGGGCTTCCTACATCAAAGAACCAAAATGAATCATAGGGTCCTGGAGACCGCCGAAAGCCAGAACTACAAAAAGAAAAGAAAAATGAGAGTAGAGGGAAGGGGGAGGCAACGTCGGCCTTCCCAAACAAAGCTACAAACACATGGAATCCCTCCCATCAGATCGACACCATGGGGAAACTCTAAATCTTAATGGGGTGGAGAGAGCCACCACTTCGAGGACTTATCAAACATTTATCATTTTCCTAGATCGAAAGGGTATACATATATTTTTTGGAAAATGTTCAAAACTATTAATTGAAAAATAATTTTAAATACACTCGTATAAAATCATTTTTCTTTCAAGAAAAATCTTTCAATGTACCATTTTTATGAAACGAGGGGTGTGATCTACCATATAAATATAGGAAACAATTATAGAAAAAAAGGTGGACATCTAGTGTACCACCCCATTACCTTTTGGTTAGATATGTTATATTTTTTTTGTTTCCCTTTTATCAATGTGAGAGTATCTTCAACCCTAATATGGGCAGATACCTATATTAGTGATGCTAGGAATTTATTGGATTTTATGAGTTTCCCTCTATTTTATATGTTCTCTATGTAGTTACATGACATGTATTGGGGTTTCATGACATGTAATTATAACTAGACTCATATAATTATTTAAATTTTATGAATTATAATTAAAAATCTTGTATGGGTTACTCGTCATGTAATTTGAAAATATATTTTCAATTGAAAATTTGGAGCACATTTCAGTGTAACTTATAATAAAAGGAATTCATGATGTGTCAAAAATTACATGACATGTAATTTCTAGAGATGATGTTTTTAGGGTGTCGTGTGGGTGGTTGATGGAACAGTTGGTTTTGAATCCTTTTCATGTTTTGAAGAGCTATTATAATAGTTGATTTTGGGTGTCTTTCTTATATCTGGATTTACTATTTCAGATATTGACCAGCATATTTTGGAGATTCATCAATCTAGGTAGTAATTTCTATTAGATTACCTCACTTTTGTGGTTTTTGCACCATTTATTATAAGTATTTGTAATCAGATGATTTTTTCTACCAATAATTTCCAGTCTTTAGTAATTACTTATCATTTGGAAGAAGATATTGTGGTTTCTAATCCTCATTTTCAGTGGTGGTTAGGTTGTCCACACTCTCCAGGTATGTGGATCTATTCATTTTTTCAAATTTCTTAAATATCATACAGTACTTATTGATTCATTTATATTTGAAATGGAATTTCATGTTTTAAAATTTAAAAGGGAATGGGTTCATGTTTAAAAGGGTTTTTTTACTTGAAAACAGATTTTCCTTGAATTGTAATGGAAAATGGATTTTCAAAATCTCAAGGAGATCATCTTGGATTTGAATTATTTTTATTAAAATGTGAGCATGGTTTTATGTATTGAAATTGAAAAACATTATAGAACTAGAACCTTGGGTATGTCAAGAAAGATTCACAGGTTGGCTTAGTATTTCGGACACCATTTGGATGTATCATATTGTATGTCGATGGTCTTTGGTCGGCCTTGATGCTATTTTGATCCAACTATATTCTTTGAAAGTCTTGTGGGTTTCTAGTATGTATTGTCCCATAGGCTTGAGACCATATGGTAGGTGGATTGTTGATTATGGTTGATTATGGTTGATTATATGTGATAGTTTATTTCATGGATGCATCCTTACATATATATTTATATTTGGTAACATTACATTCATTGTTTCAATCATTTTCAAATATGGAGTGATATTTTTCGACATTCAAGTAATATTTATGAATGTTTTTCAAATTGATTTATTTAGTAAAACTCATATAATAGTACATTGTTTTAAATCATGGATTTTTTAATTGTTGTTATTAGAACATGTATAGATTCTTTTGTGGAATCATAATGGGATCTGTCATTCAAAACCTAATTCTTCCATTGTTTGGGTGTAGAAATTATTTTTTAGGATTCATTTAAAGGGGAGATATTTCTATAGCATATTTTATTTTCTTAAAAATATTGTTTCGTTTTGAGATATATTAGAGGATACTTTTAATCACATGGAGACATATTGTTCTTTCTGGTTTAGCCTATTTGGATAAGTTATATCTCATTTTTTTTTGTTTTTTTACTCTAGTTGTTTGTCTTGTTTTTCATATATACAAGACCGAATATTATATATTTTTTCTCCACACCTTGATGGGATGACTTGGGTGGATAGTTTTTTTGACCCAAGATTGTATGTTAAAATATGGTGTTAAATGGGTTTACTCAGCCAGAAGGGTGTCAGCACATCCGGTTTTGGTTTTGTGCATATAATATAATTGAGTAGGATTGTCGGAATAAATAAAGTAGGTGTAGAAAAGGGGCCTAGCCAGTTCAATCCTATTACTGAATCCATGTTTCTAGGGGTTCATGGAAAATATTAACTATTTCTAAGACCTAGTATTTATATTTATTCGAATAAATGTTCTAGAAGGTTTATTTAATATAGAATATCTAAAATTTATGAGAACTTGGTGTCTGTGACTTCATTTGAATAAACTAATTGGGGGAGTTTATTTGGATGAACCTATTTCATTAAAATGTGTTGGCACTATTATGAAATTATTAATAAATACATTAATATATATTAATTAAAATTAATTGATTATATTCATGTTTTTAGATTGATGTTATTAGAGTTTGATCATGATTGATTAGTTATTTACTTCTTTTTTATCAAAAATTCCTACTAGACAACCACTTGCAACCAAAATAGGGGAATCCACAAGGCAGGTTCTACCTGAGGATATTCTGGTGGAACATTCATTGGTTGAAGCATTGATTTATACCATTACATATTTGGGGTTAGTGGGCATTGGGAACTCGGGATGGGTAGTGGATCATGGATTAGAATTTTCCAAGAATAATACACCTATATTCTGTGGTTAAAAATAACATCAAGAGTTAGAAGATTATTTTCTATGGAATGAAAGTATATTTATGTTTTTAAAGACACATTAGGATTATTATGTGGGTTTTTTCATGTATATGCTTGAGGGACAAGAACGAAGATGTTGTAACTGAATTGTTCAAGATAAGTCACACAAATTTATTTCCTGGGTTTATTTCAAGATTATCTATAATCCATAGTTTTATAGTTAGTATTTATGTGATAAAAAATCTAGTGAAGTTTCTAAAATTGATTAAAGGGGAGCATACTATTCTGTAGTACTCCTCCCCCTTTTTTGAGTTAGGGAATCTTGCACTAGATCATGTCACCAATGACTACCTGAAGGCTTAGATGTTAGATATGGGATTGTGGGATGATGTATTTTCAATTCTAGTTCATTTTTACATTAATAAAATTTTGGAGGCTATGGATAAAGTATCATTCAATGAGGTATAAATTTCTAGAAGGATTTTCTCTAATAGATCTTCAGTGGGAGAAGTAGTTAGTCGAGGTGCTTCTTCTTGATAAAAAAGAAAGTGAACGAGTGGTCGATTTTCTTTAGGAATAATTTCAGGGGATTATCAATGGAACATATAGGTTATTTCCTACTAGTGTGGGAGGTGTGATCATATAAAGTCTTAGTGTTTTGAGGCTGGTAGAACTTGTCATCATTGTGGGTGATCTGGAAATCAGAATCATTTCTATGATTTGATGTCCCAAGGATATATTATTGGATTCACTTTCACCTAGGGGTCTCAGGTATAGTTTGATGCTTCCAAGGTTGGTGGGTCTCATTCCCAGGTTGTGGTTGATGTTCATATAGCTATGTTCATGTAGATTTTTTCAACAATGTGTTCATCAGAGTAATCTAAAGTTGTTTCTATTAATTATAGAGGTACATTGTTTATTTCAACTTCTATGGTGTTATCTTTGTTTGATAATGGTGATCCTTATTAATTTATATCATAAATATTAGTTGAAGTGTTTGGTTGGAATCTAGATCTTATTCCATTCCTAATGGATCATTCCATTCCTATAGGAAAGTGGTGTGAATAATGTTTCAATTTTTCTTGTTGTTGGGTGGTGGTATGTGACTTTGTGGTGGTTTGTGATATTTAGTACTTGATATTTAACACATTGACTTAAATATTGGCATGGAATGGATGATTATCATAACATCATAGATAGAGTTTTATCACTGTTAGGTATAGTTTATATCTATTGGTGGGCTCACTCAGGTTTTCTAGAGAGAGTGGATAACTAGACCAAGAAGGGTGGGGATAGTTGTTCCTTATGTTAATTTAATATCATTAAAGTTTTCAAGAAAATTTCTTGATGAAATTAAACCGTGCATGGATGGTCATATACATGTTGTTCTATGTACATACCTTGAAGCCTTTCTAAATGTTGTTTTTGGATTTTCTCCATAGAGAGAGGCTGAGTTTACTATTGACATGCTCTAGGGAACAATTCCCATTTCTATGAAATTCTATTTTATGAAACCTATTGATTTGGTAGAGCATAAAGTCCATCTTTAGGACTTGGAGGTGGATGAATTTAGTCATCCAAACATTTCACCATGGGCTTCACCTATTCTATTTTCTATGTAAGTAGAAAGAAGACTTTGACTTTGTATTGACTATCAAAAGAATCGGGTGACTATTAAGAATAATAATCGTCTACCTACAATTGATGATCTATTTGATCATCTAAGAGGGTATCATTGGTTTTATATTATTTAAATATGGTTGAGGTACCACCACTTAGGAGTTCGAGAAGATGATATACCCAAGACAACATTTTTCAGTCAATGTGAGAATTTGTTTGTTTCTAGTTAAGTCATTCGGGCTCACTAATGGTCCAATGGTATTCATGTATTTATGAACAAAATATTTCATCGATTCTTGGACATCATCAATATTGTGTCCATAGTTGATATCATGGTGTAATCCATGTCATAGGAGGAGTATAGAGTCTATTTGGATATCATTCTATCAACCTTGAGGGAACACTATCTGTATGGTATAATTTCCAAGTGTGGGGTTTGGATTGAAGATGTGACCTTTCTGGGTCATGTGATATTTTAGGTATGATTCTTAGATGATCCTAAAATAATGTAGGAAGCTATATCTTTAGAGTATCTTAGAATTGTGTTTCAGATCCAAATCTTCTTATGTATTGCAGGTTACTATAGAAGGTTTGTTCAGGGCTTATCTAAGATAGTGTCTTCTAAAAGGGTGTAATGTTTGAATATAATGAAATGTGTCATAGTTATTTTGAGGAGATGAAAATGACAGACTTTAGATGCAGTTTTTATCCTTATGGAACTAGAATCAGGTTATGTCATTTTCATCAATTATTCATGTATGGGTTTGAGATTTGTTTTTAGGAAGGAGAAACAGATTATTGCTTAGGGATCACCCAATTTAAACCCACATGAGAAGAGATAACCTACCCTTGATCTTTAGTTGGAAGAGGGTATTAAGGTTCTGAAACATGGAATCACTATCTCATTGGCGATTTGTTTACAGTATACTCTGACCAAAAAATACCAAAGTATATTTTTACATAAGAGGATTTAAACTTATGATAGAGATGATGGGTTGAGTATCATTAGAAAATGTTATTATGATATCGTATATACCACCAGGAAAGGGAATGAAGTGGCTGATGCATAGAAAAAAATTACTAGTATAATCAATGAAATAATTAGTTGAATAGTGATCACTAATTATTTTGTTGTCTGAGATGATATTTGGAGTGGGGGAGGTTAGTGGATAGGTGGTCATGGCTTTTATAGTAGTTAAATCATCTTTTGATGACTAATTTTGACTTGAGCAGATGAAAGAAACGATGATATGATGCATAGAAGAAATCCTAAATACCGGGGAGACCTCGATCTAGTTTTCTTGGTTTACAAGTTCGGATTTATGCTTTTTGATTAGGATGGTTCATCTATTTTTCTAATATTTGATTTTATGTACATTGGACGTTTTCCATGATGGTACATGAACCATGTGTCTACAATGATGTACCATGAAATTAAACGATGGTATTTGTACCTAGGAATGACGTAGTCAATGAATGATTTTATATCACGATGTCTCACTTGTCAAAGAGATTAGGTGTAACACTAATGACATGTCGGTTTTTTGAAGTCTTTAACTATTCTGGTATAGAAATGAGATAAAATTTCCAAGAATAGAATTTTTGGATTACCATGGAATCATAGTGGGAATGATTTCATTTGGGTGATTGTTGACATACTCACTAAATCTATGCATTTATTTCTAGAAATGGAAACAAAGAATGTATAACAGCTTGGGGACTTGAATGTATAGGAGATTATGAAAATTTATGGGGTTCCCTCTATAGTTGTTTTTGAAAGGTGCTCAATGTTCACATCCAGATTATGAAATGGATTATAGTAGGCAATCTTTACGTTGTTGAAATTGATCATCAGTTACCATCCAAATATAGATGGACATACATTGAGGTCTAGTTTTCAGACATCGATTAGGATGGTTCCCATTATGGATTTGTATGTGAATCCATTTCAATCTCTCTTGTTCTTCACAGAGTTAGGAGGGTGGTACTTAGGTAGATAGAGTGTTCTTCAGAAGACGAAATAGGTAGTGTAGTTGATCTTGATACGTTTGATCATAGAACACATTCATCAAGAATATTGTGCAGACCGTCATGGTTGGCTACTGGTGTTTAAAATTTTTGATTGGGTCTTTCTAAGAGTTTTATATCGCTTGGAACATCTTTGGTTGGGTATGTAGGGTCTGTTGGAACCAAGGAATGTGGGTCCTTTGGAGATCATTAAGCAGTAGGGGAGGGTACCCTATTGGGTTTTATTAATATTTGGTTGGACTACTGTACACAATGTGTTTCATGTTTCTATGTTGAGTAGGTATATACTAGATCCTTTCCATGAGATTATATGGGAGGATGTTGTTCATGAGACCGATACCACTTCGGTTGAGAAGCAATTTGACATAATGGATCTATAATATAAGGCATGGTGTGGTAAATAAATTCCCATAGTCTAGTTTTTAGATAATTTTGTAGAAGATCACTATTATATGTGGGAGCATGCGTTGTTGATGAGGAAATAGTGACATACTCTTTTAGTGGATCTAGGACCTTAATCTCTTTTTGGGGACAAAAAAATTTTATGGTGGGGAGATTCTAATGCCCCATTACCTTCCTATCAGGCATGTTCTGATCTCAGTTTTCGTTCTGTTTTTCCATTAGTCAATTAATTTTGATACTAAAATGTGAGGATACCTATGATGGTGAAGACATGAATTTTTTGAATTTTTATGTTTTTATCTATTTTACTACTATTCACATGGTTGTTACATGATGTGTAATGCATTTTCATTGTGTTCAATGTCGACCAAACACATCCCTCTAGTTCAATTCGCAACATGATAATTTACACATTTTGTAAGAGTTACGGATCATGTAATATAAATATATTATTTTTAATTGAAATAGAGACATGTTTTTTAGTGTATCAAATAAGAAAATGTATTCACAACATTTTAAAGGATACAAGTCATGTAATTCCCTGAGTTGTAGTTTTTAATGTGTTGTGCAGTTGTTTGATGGATCATTGGTTTTAATATCCTTCTCCTCTCAACAGGAGAACTTTCTTTATGTGATTTTGTGTTTCTTCCATCCATCTTGATTGATTTGTTCATCGATTAATCGGATGGGTTAGGCAGTTCATCTCTCTGAGAATTCCTAGGACTCTCTATGGGTTTCCCTCTTGTGTGTTTTTATGGGACTATTTCTTGTAGGTATTAGCAATCAAATTATTTTTCTATCAATCCTTTTCAGTATATAGCCATAACATATCATCTGAAGGAAGAACTCGGGGTTACCACTCCCCATTGTTATCATATGATATGTTTTATATTCTTTTGAGGTAGGTGGATCTATTCTATTTTACTAATTTATTTAATTTCTTATATATCATATCGATTACTTGAGGTTTGAAATGGAATTTCATGTGTTAAAATTGAAAATGACATGGTTTTATGTTTAAAAGGTGGGTTTAATTGAAAATGGAATTCCCATGATTTGAAATGGAAAATGGATTTTCAAACCCTGAATTATATTTACTTGGAATTGAAAATGTTTTATTAAAATATGGTCATTATTTTTAAAATAGAAATCGAAAAACAATGAATAGTGGAAAGTTTGGGTACATCGAGAAAGAGACATAGGTAGCCTTAGTGTATGTGAGACCACTACGAGGTATCCTCATGTAAGTCGATGTTTTATGGATGTTATTGATGTTAGTTAGATCCAACTATATTCCTTTTTATGCTTGTGATTGTCTAGTACGTATTTTCCCACATGTTAGAGCATGTCTGGTAGGTGCGTTGTTATTTCTTATTGATTATAAATGATTATTTATTTCATGGATATTGGATCACACGTATATTTATATTTGGTATATTTACCATATGTTTTTATAGGTTTGGAAATTATGCAAGAAAATTTGTGAAAATTCAAGAATTTTTTGAAAAATATTTCATGTTGATTTATTTACAAAAAATAATATAAAACTGTTTTTTAATGCATGGATTTATGCATTCATGTTATTATAACTAGTATATATTTTTCAGTGTTATTGTATTGGGGTATGTTTCACAAACCCTACATCATCCTATATGCTATTATAAACCACTTTTTATAGGATTTAGGTATATAATTGAGTATACTATAACATGAAAACATATCTTTACATTGCTATTTCATTTCAATATTGTTTGGAGGTGGTGTTTTGTTACATGGAGACATGTTTATAGGACTTTTCTTTCTTTTTGGTGTTGAATTTTTGGACTAGTTATATCTCTCATTATTCCATCATTGTACTTTGGTTTTTTTTTCATTTTTTCCTTATATAAAAGAATAGTATTTCTATCTTTGTTTTCCCCACCCTGTTATGGGATGAATTAGGTGAATTTTCAGGATGACCCAGGTTTTCCTATTTCATCTAGGGTTATTAAAAAAAACTTATTCAATTTAAAAATATAAAAAAATTTATTAGAACACCCTGTTTGATTAATATTAAATGTAACTTACTACAACCATGATGTTTTGAGTTAAATATGTTGAAAATATTTATTTATGTATGAATGACTGTTTTCATTTATTTTCATTGAAGAAGAACTAATTTATATAGATGTTGAAAGGTTGAGATAACCTATAGTTTAATTTATTTATTGTGTATGAATTTGTGATATATATATATATATATGTGTGTGTGTGTGTGTGTTAAGAGAATATGGGTTTATTTTTAACATTGAATTATATTCTCTATAAAATAAATGATAAAATACCGTGCATTGATACAATGATCAATAATAGAATATTTGAATGGACTATAGAGACATAAGAATTGCTAATGTAGAGATTCAATATATGTTTAGAAAATATGTGGGGAACCACATGGATACCATTGGGTTCAAAAACAATGAGGGATGACTTAGGTAGACCACTAGATCTAGAATCTATAATATATTTGTTTAGGGACTGAGAGGATTGCAAACATTAATAAACTAAAACACATTCAATAAGAAAATTGAATGTTTTAATTATTTAATATGTAGTTTCACATCATTTAGAAGATATGTGACAATAAAGGAGTTGAAAAACACTTATTCTTGTCATCATTAAACCCAAGTCATTTGGTTTCTTGTTCTCACTACGTTTATGAATATCATGCCACATAAACATTTTATGCATTGGGAAGAGCATGGTTGCATGATGATCTACCATGAATTATGTCATAGAAAAAATTATATATTTGAGAGTATGATGCATTATTTTAAAAATAAATCAATGAATCAGATGGATAATGTTGAAGGTTGGATCGGTTTTATATGGTGTTTAATCCACATATTGAATGTTACTTGTCTGTTGATGTTTGAAAAATCATAAGGAAACTATATCCAAAATGATTACATGGAACTATGTGTCATTTGAAAATACGTCATGGTATTATTTTCAATGTTGAAAACAATATTTCATCAGTAGGTTAGTAATATAGTGTAATTAAAGGACAACAGTGAATTTTATATGAGAATGGTGATTGTAATATTTATATAAATACGACTTAGCTACTATAATTACAAAATTAGAAAAGGAAAAATGATATAGTTTGAGAGTGTTACTAAGAGGAATATGTTATCAAAGTTATATGTATTTTCAAAATGAAAAATAATATTTTTTTTCCTCATCCAGTTCCATGTATCATTTACACTATGGGAATCGAATATGATACCCATGAAAAGTGTCAGACATGCGTGAAGATTTATGTTCCTAATGTTTAGTGAAAAAAAGAAAAAAGATACACAAATGTTTAGACTAAAAAATTAGACGATGGAAGGGATAATACAGAAAAGAGTAATGGTAATGTAACACTCCATAAATTTATGATTGCTCACTTTTTGAATTTAACCACATCGATAGCTTTTGTGACATGTAAGACCTAACTTAAATGAACAATGAAATATTATAATGTGATAATTATAACGTAGTAGTTATAATTGTAAGAAGTGATAATATTAATGATATTATGAAATATATAATTTTAAAACTAAATTTTAATTTATTAATTAATTCTTTGTCAATAAGTACTTAATTTTTATTGATGCTGTTTATTATTCAAAAAATATGTTTTCTTCAAAAAAAAATTTTCAAGTATTTGAGGTAAATTACTACCATAAATTTTTGGAATGAAAATAAATTACATTTTATTAAACCAATATCATTTTTTAAATCAGAATATTACAATTATATTATGGTGAATTTTTGGGAATTTCTGAAAAATTCATTTTCTAGTGAATAATGAAATATACCATTTTTTATGAAATTGTCATTTTATTTATATTAAAATGTATATTTGTGATTTTAGTTTGGAATATAAGTAAAAAATTTATTATTAAGTTAGTTATAATTTAATTAGTTACATTTAAATAATCCTTAAACCTTTTTTTGTATAAGTTAATATTTTTGGCTTAAAATTCTTTTTTTCAAGAAAACAATTTTTTGTTTCATTTTTCAAGATTAATCATAGATTAGATTATAGATTTTTTTTGTTCAAAAATATAAAAATGGAAACCATATATAAATTTATAATTTACAATTTTTTTATATAATTCCATTATATTTTTTTACCAATTTAAATAGTATTTATAGTAATTTTTTTAACACAATAAAGGAAAAATTGTGCAATTTATGTTAAAAATTTTATTATAAGTACTACAAAAGAACCGTAACACTTGACTAAATTTTAATAAATTATTAATATTCATCAATAATAATTTAAGGATCAATTATATAACTATTTATTGAAATTTTATTGATATTATGATTTCTAATGTTTTATTTAATGAAAATTACAAGATTTCACATTAATTATTTATTAATTATAATATTTTAGATATGGTGTTATCCAAAAGAGATGTTATATTTTAAATTTTGAATTTAAATATAAAATATTTATCTAAATCTTGTTAATTTATTTTTAATTTTTTTGATGAAATAATTACCTTTAATAATTACACAATGATAATGAAATAATTTTTCAACTAATGGAAAAATAAAATAAATGATAATAAAATGTTAAAATAAATAGAATTTTAGATAATTAACAACATAAAAGAAATTTAAAAATTATTATGATATATTTGGGTTGTATTAATTTATTAATTTTTGTTAACATTTCTTATATACTTTCTTAATGGATGAGTAATTAATAGTGACGAAATTGATTATAATGTTATTTTATGAA
Source organism: Viscum album (assembly GCA_963277665.1). Taxonomy (NCBI): domain Eukaryota; kingdom Viridiplantae; phylum Streptophyta; class Magnoliopsida; order Santalales; family Viscaceae; genus Viscum; species Viscum album. The sequence continues at coordinate 641,997,677 of OY728147.1, read as the reverse complement.
TATAATACTATATTAAATTACATAAAAAATAATAAAATACTAAATAATATCAAATTGGATAATATATGGTCTAAAAAATCATCCTCTATTCAGTTATATAATGTTTTTATTCAATTAGATCTAGAATAGTTCTATTATATTTTAATATTTTCTAAATTTCCAAAAGTGCCCCTCACCTCTGTTATAAAAGAGAACCCTTCCGTCACTTCATCACACCACCATTAGCTATATAGGTCAACCAAAATCTGAAAATTTATCTTATTAACATATGTATAGATGTTGTAGTGGTTCTTTCACTTACAAAAGACCAATACTAGACCCCTTAATAATATATAAAAAGGATGTCTACCGAAGAAGAGGTAATCATCTTCACTAACTCCATCAAGATTATTCATTCTTCTATATCCTCTTCATGTGTTTTATACATCCTAACATAATAAATATAGTATAATATATATATTGTGATGTTATTATGATTATAAAACAACTATATCATATCTTTTATCCATCCTCTGAAAAATGAAAGCACCACCAGTGCATACGTTAGACTTACCACATCCACATAGCGCCATAATTATTTTTTTCATCACCACATTACAATGATGGTCATAGTTATGGATATATATATATATATATGTATATATATGGTACTTATGAAATGATATTTATTTTTTAAATTTAATATATCCCCCAATTTCTTTTCATTCACCCATTAATATAATGATATCACTGCTCGTATGTACGTACAACCTACTGTCTCTATGAAATAATGCGACTCATTTTCAATGATCAGAATTAAAGAATAGTTATAAACGATTCTTTTAATCAATAAATATAATATTTATAAATTAATATAATTCTAGATATGAAATATATATATCCTATAAAATAGAATAGGTACATTCATGAAAAATCATTCATTAGAAAATAATGTAATTAAAACCCAAAAGAGTGAAAAATAATAAAATATTATTAATGAATGAGGGATTAGATGTTAAAAAATAATCTTAAAAGATTTGAAAAATAAAAATATGGTTCTTGTATAAATTAATAACATGTTTTGAACCATTATACCTGAGTTTTTAAAATGATTTATGACAATTGAACATGAGGTAAGAGATTATCGCCTCACTTTTATTTCTGTGGGACACATGCTTAATTCACCACTTATTTCTTTTTTTTGGGCATATACCAACCATTTGATGTATTATATAATGGATGAATTTTTATTCATGGTAATTAATATCTTATTTGGGTTATTTTATTCATTTGGAATATGATTTCACTGATTACAATGCGGCAATGGTTTGTTTCACAATATCATCATTTTTAGAGAATGTTTATTTTTACACCTTGATTAAGGAATATTTATTTTCCATGCCTATGAATTCCAAAAATACTTTTTTTTAATATTCACTAATTATTTTTTATTGTACAATTTTCTACCTTTTTTATTTTTAATAAAATTTAAAACGAATTTTATTGTCGTTTTGCAAAATTTTATTTTATGACTTTTCTTGAAAAAGTGTTAAAGTTAAGTTTTTATCTTATACATCATGATTAAAATTTTCCACCTTCATTATTCTTTAATGATTTGAATCTTACTTTACATGTCTACAATTTTTTTTTCTAATAAAATAATTTATTTGTTATGTGCATAATTTTTTGGATTTTAAGAAATATTTCCAAGATTAAAAGGTATTTTTCCGCATAGAATGTTGTAATAATCACTATAAAACTATTTTCATCTGTTGAAACATAGTTTTTTGAATTTTATGTTGAGTTTTTACTATCATGATAAAATTTAAAATATTTTTTCAATGGTTTATGATTATTATTACTAGGGAAATATTGAAAAATCTGTATCTTTTACTCAATATAGATAGTTGTGGATAAGGAAAAATGTTTATAAATTAAATTGGTTTTTTGATATATGATAAATGATTTGGACAACCAAGAATGGTTGGGGAACATATATAGAAATTCCCCGTGAATATTTTCTAGTTTTAATGAGAAACAATTGTTGGCCAAACCTAATCAATATCTACCAAGTAGTTTTAAACTATATTGTAAATGGAAATGAATGTAAAGATGAATCTGAAATAACTTAATTGGTGTGTACCATGTAGTAATAAAATTTCTTGTGAAAGGCTATAACTATTATGGAATCATCTTTTTGAAAAACATAAATTATAACAATTTATATTTCCCACATTATGGATTTAGTTATATTTATCCATGTTATATTGACTATGATATTATATTTGAATGTGTTTCATTATTAGTTTATTGATCAAATGAAATAATTTTTATGTTATTTAACATTCCATACAGATTATCCCATATAATATCATTAAAGAAATGTTTTTTAAATGTAATTTGTGTCTATTTATTTTCGTTTACATATTTATTATTCTTATTGATTCATGATAGCTTCAAATTTACTTTACCCTTATAGAGAAATTAAGCTCACAATTTTTTTGTTTCCTTCACAAAGAATAAATAAAGCTTACTATGTTTTTTATTGAAGGATATTCTTGATGGAATTAAATTATTCCAATAAAAAATTGTATATTTTTTGAAATGTCATATTGTAATCATGTATGTGTCTAGTTTATCAACACTACTGAACTCTTCCACCCATTAAGAAGTGATACATTGTATATCGTTCCAATTTAATAATGTAACAACTGAATCTGGGAAACTGTTGTCATGGAAATTATTATTTGTATTAGAATAAGTTTAGTAGAAAAAATGGAAACTATGTTTAAGAAATCATAAGCTAGAAAACATTACCCTGTGATTGGATTTTGTGATAAGTATATCTATAGGATGAGAACAAATATACTTGGTAATTAAAGTGGATAATATAGGATAACCCTATGGATTCATATATTTAGAATGTTTAGTGATTTTTAAATCCTATAAATGATTTGTCATGACTATACGATTCACCACTATGATTTTTTTTTCATACAATGTGTTTTTTGGTTATAGTCATTGGATGGAAGTAGAAGGAGGTGGGATAGTGATGAATTTGATAGATAATGTGTCGATAGAAAACCAAATTTTATAATTATTATGGTAAATGATTATGTGATTATACCTAATAAATTAGCATGATTTATGAATAAAAACATGCACCTTCACCAACTCTTGGACTCACCAAAGAGGAGAAGGATAGAGACCACTGAGAGATTGGGTGGAGGATACCATAGAAGGATGAAAACATTTAGTTTAATATATTTTGAGAATGTTAGAAGTAACACCCAGGTTAATGTCTCAGTGGAAAATGATTATATTTTGTGTCTGTAAAATAGGGAAAAAATGTGAGAAATAGTTTTGGGAAAAAAGAAATTTTTTTACATAACATAATGGAAAAGGATAATGGTCTCTCCTATTGTTTTATCAATAGTTGAATGTTTTAATTATGGATAGTATAATAATTTTGAAAATTGGTGTCTTTAGAGGAATGACCTTGAAGGGAACCATCAGGGTCATGTCACTCATGACAAAGTTAATAAAACTAAAATATGAAAGGAATGAGGAATTAATGAATAAGAAGATGAAGTTTAATGAATGGTTTAAGAATTAATTAGAATGATTAATGTACTTATTTATTGTTTCGATAATTATGATGTATTTTAACAATGAAATTATAGTTATAAGAAATATGAAATTTATAATAACTTTTTGTAGTATTCTTTCTTTGTGGATTTAAGAGGATATAATGATGGATTTCAATTACCAAAAATGTGTTTCAGTTCCAACATTTACTTTTTGGAGAACACCTGATTTAGGTAAGATATCCCTAAATATGTTCCCAATGGTTAAATACCATTGATAAATATATTTTTATAGGATAGTGTTAGTGAATTAGAAAATGGAGAGTGATTTGATAACGATGTAATTCATGATGGATTTTACTATATTTTTTATATTTATGAAATGCATAATGTAATCTATGATTTTATTTAAGGAATAAAAAGAGAGAGTAAATTATTAAAATAATTTATGTTTTAATTATGTTTTAAAGGTGGTCAAAGAATTATTATATTTGTTTTATGAAAATAAGATAAATATTATATTTTTTGGAGAAACTACTATTATGATTGATTTTGGAAATTTACTCACCTTTTTTGATAGTGAAATTGGATAGATGTATGTTAGATGGACCATAACATTAACTAATAATGGAATGGATTATGTTGAAAATTTGATATTATTAATTTATGTTATGGTATTATTTATTATATTGGATACCATGTTCTAACCATTATTCTTTTCTTATGCATTTAAATTATTAATGAATGACTTATGGATCTTTTGAAAAAAGTTAATTAGGCAACAATGTTTTTCTTGAAAATCCATATCAAGGTGTGTGAAATAAAGATATAATAGATCAGGTCATATATAAAGGATGGGATTTTTACATAGGAATAATGCATGTAATTATATTTTCTCATGTTATTTATTTGGATGGTAAAATAATTCCTCAACTATAGAAAAAGGATTTTAGAAAAAAATGTTATCTATTTACTTTTCATTCTGAGAAATCAATGGTATTTTAACCGATTATAGATTTATTGTGTCTTGAGGGTTAACATTCTAATGATCATATAATCTATCACTCTCTACTTGATCTGGATAGTTACATTTCTATTCTTTATGATGTTGGTTTCCCAAAACAAAAATTTAAAATTACATTATTGGATTTTAATAGTGAAATTTCAAGTTTCTGGGGACTAATTTATTGAAGGTTGATATAGTTTAATTCCCCATGAATTTATAGGATGCATTTTTTTAAATTTATCCTCATCAATAGCTTACATTTCTCACAACACACATATTAAGAGAACAATAAAATATTATAATATCATCAATATAACCGAGCTTCTAAAATTATAGGAATTAATAGTATTAACAATATTATGAAATATATAATTTTCTAAATCACTATTAATTTATTAATTAATTCCTTCTTTATAATCTCTTAATTACTAATCATGTCATTTATTCTTCAAAAAATTCATTTTATTAAAAAATGATTTTCTTAATTTTCAATCGTAAATATTAGAAAATATTTCTAGAAAATCTATAAATTTTAAATTATAAAAATAAACCATTTTTTTTAAAAAAAATATTATAATTTTCATCTGGTGTATATTTGTGAATTTTCTAAAAATATTGATTTTTCAAATAAAGAGTGAAAAATACCACATTTTATAAAACATTAATATTATTTACATTAAAAAGTGGATTTATGATTTATATATTTTCTAAAATAGAATTATGTACACCTTAGTTATTTATAATTTAAATAATTAAATTTTAACCATCCTTATACCTAATTTGGGTATAATTACAATTTTTGGCTTAAATATTCATTTTTTTCAAGAAAATAGTTTTCCGTTGTGTTTGCTGAATCTAATATTAAATTAAATTCTGAAAATTAAATGTTTTAAAATTTTAAACATGGTTTTATTATTTGAATCTAGAAGGTACATATTTATCAGCATTTTCCATTTTATTCTTGACTAATATTAATAGTATCCTTTAGAATTGTTTTACCAATGTAAATAAAAGTTTGAGTACTTTATTTGAAAAATAAAAAGGTAAGAACTATAAAATTAAGTTACACATGTGAAAATTTTATTGGATGAATAATGTTCATAAATAATCATCTAAATCTCTGCCAATATGACCATTTTGATTCATTTTAATGAGATTATATTGTTTATAATATTTTATTTAATGAAATGCCAATGATGTCACATTCATGATTTTAGTAACTATACCATTTCTAAAATTGTGTTATCTCAAATGTATCATCGAATGGAAAAATTATTTTTAATATGAAATACTTATGTATGTATTTGTAATTTATTTTAATTTTTTAGTGTAGAAATAATTTATTTAAATATTTACAAAATTATGATAATGTAATTATAAAAGTAATGGAAAAAATAAAATTAATGATATTAAGAATATTTAAATTAATATAATCTCAGATCAATAATTCCATCCATGAACATTATATATTATTATGATATATTAGGGATGTACTAATTGATTTATTTCAAAGTTATCTTGAATTCATGATTTTTTAATAGAAAATTAATGAATAGTTAGAAAAAAAAATAAAATGATGATATTTTATGAATATAATATCTTATTAAATTATTTAAAAATCATTAAAAATTAGATAATTGAAAAATATATAATATATGGTCTATAGGTTCATCCCATATGCATTCATAGAAAATTTTTATGCATTTGGATATAAAATACTCTTATTATATTTTAATATTTTAAAATATCCATGTGTTCCCCTCACATCAATTAAAAAATGAAAACCCTTCCTTCAATTATTTTTGACCACCCTGATCCATCCAAAAGTCCATCCATAGGTCCCTTAAGAATAGATCTAAATTAATTCCACAAAAGAAGAGATAATCACCTTTACCAACCCCTTCAAATAATTTTCTTCTTATATATCATCATCATGTATTTTTTCTTTCCTAAAATAATAAATCTATTATGGTATATATGGGGATTTAATATTATTATGATGAAAAAACTATATAAAAACTTTTAACAATCCTATAAAAAAATTATAGCACCACACGTGCATCTGAATGACTTTTCGTCTATATATAGAGGCATAAATCATTTTCATTACCAATTTACAGGGGCATTTATAATGATAAAAATAGATGATATATATGGTACATATGATTTTTATTTTAATTTTTTTAATTAATACATCACTAAATTTCTTACCATTTCACCCATTTATGGAATGATATTGTCGCTTGTGCATACATATGGCCTACCATCTCCATGGCCTGATGTGATCCATTTTCGTTGATAAACATTAAATAATTTTAAAAAATGTATTTAATAATTAAATAAGATATTTATAAAATTAATATCAATATGGAGATAATATAACTATATCCTATATAAGAGATTAAGTACATTAATGAACAAACATTCTTGGAAAAAATACAATTAACAACTGAAATAATTAAAATCGTACAATACTTCTATGAATGGTTGGTAATATGTTATAAAAGCATCATATAATATTTTATTAATATTTTAATTTATCAATTATATTTTAATAACATTCTTTCATCCATTATATATTATTTTTAATACATTTTAATGAATTCATACATGAGGTATGATATTTTTGTCTCACTTTTATTTCGGTGGGACACGTGCATAATTCACAACTTATTTCCTTTTTTTAGAATATATACTACCTCTATGAAATATTATATCATGAATATCATATTCTTAATAGATTATTACTTTTAATTTTATGTAATTTCATTATTGGGGAATATTATTCAACTGATTACTAAGTGTAAATGGTTTATTTCACAATTTCATCATTATTTAATATTGTTTCTGTTCATGTCTCTCCTGATGAATAATTCTTTTCCACGCCCATGTTTTAAAAAATGTTTTCAATTTTTTAGTATTCTCCAATGATTGCATAAAATCATTTTTACCAATTTTTTGTTTTCTTAAAAATAGTTTAAAATGTATCTTTTTGTCCTTTTAAAATAGTCATTTTATTATTTTTCTTAGTAATTTTTGGAAGGAATGTTTTATAATACTCTAATATATGAACAAAAATTCCAGTTTCATGAAACCATAAAGACTTAAATCATCCTTTAATAGTGTAAAAGGTAATTTTAAATAAAATTACATCTTTAATATGTTGGATGTTTTTATATCTTTTTTAATTTTTTTACAGTAAAATCGTAATTCTCTTACTAAAATATTCTTGTAATATCCTTAATGTATTTAAATATATAGAAACATCCATTAGTGAATATTAGTTTGATTATTTAATATAATGGCACAATTTTCCATATTTATTTGGATGGTTTATGATTATTTTAAATGAAGGAATATTGATAAATTTGTATGTTTTACATAATATAGATACTCGATCACAATGAATAATGATTATAAATTATATATATTAATCAATATATTAGGAACACTTCAGACATAAAAGAACTAGTGGAGAATATGAATATAAATTCCAGTTAATGCCTCAGTATGTCTAATGAGACCAGTTATTTGGCCTAACCTAATCGGTTTCTACCTAGTAGTTTTTAACCAGCATATGAAAGAAATTGATAGTAGAGATGAGTTTAGTCAAGATTAATCAGTTTATACCATGTATTTTTAAACTATAATATGAATGTTCTAGATGGTAAAGGTATTATGTTCCAATGAAACATTATGTTAAACAAATAATCATTACGTTCATTATTATTTTATTTAGTATTATTCCGGAAATTTCAGTATGATAATTTCTCTAGATGCATATCATTTTCATTTTATTGATTTATTGGCATGTATTTTTATTCATTTATCTCATAATGATTATGGATTATATTTTCATGATATTCATGTAATATAAATGGAATATGTGTTCAATTATTTACCTTTACATATTTATTAGCTTATTGGTTTCAGATTGCTTACAATGTACATAACACTTACTAAACCATTGTTCTCAACAATATTTTTTCTCATTTACCTAGAAATCTATTAAGTTTACTAAGAATGTTATGAAAAGACATTCGAGATGTAATTAGGTTATTCATAAAACTTTTATGATTTAATTTGTATTTTCAAATTTAATATATGATAATTTGAGTATCTAGTTTATGAATACTACTAAACTATTCAGTCCATTGGGATGCGATTAATTGTATATTTTGAAAATATAATAATGAAACCACAAACTCTAAGATACTCTTGTTAGGGCCCTTATAATGAGATTCATATAGTTTAAAATTTTTATAAATTACTTGTACTATGGTGTGTTTAAATTAATATAGTAATATAAGGGCTCAGCCTTAAACATTCCATAATCTTGAATTATGTCAAGAATTCACAATGAGGATCTTTTCATGATTAGAGTTTTATAGAATTATACCATTACTATTACATAACAACTTTAATATTACAAGTAGACACTACAACCCAGTATCCATTTTTCATAAAATATAAACTCTTAAAATGAAACACGTCATATTCCACGTTTTAGTCATTATGACATTTCCTTGGTCACATCTTTGTCCCTATTCCACATCATGTCCTGTGAAAAACATTTAAAAAACATGGGATGAGAAAAAAGATTAGTAAGGGATATAAAAAGAAGGAAAACTGTTAGTTTTTCAAAAAAAACATGTAAACCATGAATACTTTACCATAATTAATACTTTTCACCATTATGAAGTAGTAAATACTCTTCGCTGAATAAAATATCATTTCTTACCCTTTTGTAACCATAAGATTACCATTAAACCCATATAAAAACACATAACATATAAAGATAACTTGGGAAATAAACATACATAAATGGAATAACCATATGGTCTAATTCAACACATATCACTAAATTGAACATCCATATGGCTTACTTCCATACCCAATGCATTTGAGGTGACAACGTAACCACCACTCCTGGTTTATCACAACACCACTCGTCATTTGGTTTATCACATAACCACCCGTCAAATGTCCAAGTACAATTATAAAACCATAACACATAAAATATTGTATATATAAAAATTTCATTAATAACATTTCCACATTGCAAATACAATATATTATTTCAAGATATTTACATAATCAATACTTAATCAAACCATTTACAATACCATTTAAAACCTTTAATAAAGTGATTTTTGAATCCAACTGTCCCATACCACTTTGAATATTTTAAAGGAATTAATGTTTTAAAACATTAATTTCCATTTAAATATATACTAAAACCAATTTTTAAAACATCGAAATTAGTGAGAAAAATTTATATGAATAATTCATTAAAGCTTTATAAAAGATATTTTAGTTAAAGAGTCACGTAACACTTGAGAAACACTTGACTAATCATAATTGAAGAATAGAATAAAAAAAACTTTTAATATCTGCAGAATAAAAATATTCATGATATAATATTACAAAGGGAATGATATCCACCATATAGAAGTGAATTGGAGCATAACAACAATGAAGTCTCAAGGGAATGTAAATTGAGGTGAAATCCCTTATAAATATGATATCCTTAGATAAAAGGCAAATGAATTACATAATTATGAGTGAAAAATATGAATAAACTAAATATAAGTGGATATTAATTTTGAAACAATAAGTGATCATTCACACATATTTATATCAAGGAATAATCAAGAAGTATAAGATTAATCCAAAGAATTGAAATTGGGATAAGAAGTTCCCTTACAGAAATTTGACAGCCTAACGACGTCACTTTAAAATTCTGAAAAATAATTTGATGAGAGAGAAAAGTTTATATCATAACTTGTACATAAAATTTACATCATTAAGGACACATAAGAACATATCCAAACATTAAAATATGTAAAATAATGACATTACAAAAGATGTCTTTAAAAAGGAGTTGGGTGAATGGTTTCCTTTACGATTTGGTAACTTATGAAACATTCACCATGTGAAAGAAGGATCATAAAATGAAGATTTAATTACCCAAAAATTAATGTATATTAAACAATGAATACAATCGTGGGTAGTACATACACCACACAAAACAAAAATAGTGTAATTATAGAACATATGTCACGGGAATAAGATGTGAGATGAAAACCCCTCACCACATTGTAATCAAACGAGTCATGTGATCAGATGTTAATAAACAAAAATTGAATCATACAATACCATGAATATAAAGAGAATCATGATAATATATATCAATTGGAAGTAGACAATACAACACATGCAATAACTAAGTGGCGAACAATGGAAATATCACATAATTAAAAGTGAGATAAGAAACCCCTTACCTTGTGTCCGACTTGAATTGTTTGTTCCTTATTCTTCCTGAATAATAAAAATAAGTTAATTTATAATTGATTAAGAGACTTTTTCAGGTTTATTATTCCTTTTATATCACTTATTTACATGTTATAAACATTATGTAATCATTTATGTTAATAACGGTTGTTTTGACGATATTTGGTATTTGAGTCAAAAATGGACTTCTTATAATTACAAGTTGTTAATGTTGTCAAAGTTTCATTATATAAAGAATGATATATCTGATTTCTATATCATATATATCAAATATTTCTAGTATATACATGTATTTATAATAGTACATTTCATTTTGTGATAAGAGATGAAATGAACCGTTCATGGAGATAGTAAACCGTACGTACGCATGAATGCTACATCTATCTCTATTTTGTATTGTAATGGAATGGAAACTTAATGATACATAAGTACATTATATTCCAATAATATATCATATATAATTTCATTAACTCTACCCTTTATACATTCCACATAAGGGATGAATGATTCATATCAATTTGAAGGGGTGGTAGTCCACACTTCCTCAAAAAATAAAATATTGAGGACACTAGTGTTGTTATAAAATAAAGGAATAAAAAGCGTTTTGGGGGTTGGAGATTAAAATAAAACAAAATAAAACAAAAGAATTTAAGAGAAACAGTTACCTTTAATTCGGGTAACTTCCGTTGGTTTAAACCAAAAGGACTTCTCAATGTTCCTTCTGCCTAAAGTAAGGTTTATTAGTGGAATAGAGGAATCTTGAGAGCTTATTTGGGCATATAATGGAAGATCCAAGGGTCTTGAGAGATCTGAGGAATGCGTTAGATGTGAGGGATTTTTATAAGGTAGAGGAGGGGTTCTTTATGAAAGTGTGAATATATTATTTTATTATATAATGATTTTTGGTTTCTAAATGTCTAAAACCCAATACAGACAAAGATAAGATGACTAATGGTCGAAATAAATTCATCTAATAAGAATTGGACTTGTTTTGGATGTTATTTTTATATTTATAATCTTATTTATTTAAATCATTTATTAATAAGGTAAATAATTCATCATTTTTGTGTAATAACTAATTTTATTTATTTGATTTCTAAAAACTAATAAAAAAATACCATGATGTAGGAAATATTTTTATATGTTCAATTCATATTTATAGTTTAAAGGATAACATATATAACCCCATGTAAAAATTACTTTACTAAAAGATATTTGTTTGTGTCATTTTTTTCTTTACTTTAAATTAATTAATCTGAAGTGTCATTATCTCTCCCAAGTGGCTCCATGGGGTCCCAAAATCAACCCACGGTTGCCCATGGTTGGACATTACTCATCCAATAAGGATAAGACACATTTTATGATAATTTTGTATGATTATAATATTCATTTTACCTTGAATTACCCTATTTACATTTAACCGCGGTAAATAAAAGTCAAAAGTTATTATTCCCAAAAAAATTATTTTAATCATATTAAACAAAATTTTACATACTAATAAAAACCATGTATGTTGGATTTTCAAAATTCAATTCACATAAGCAGTAAAATTTTATTTAAATGAAAAATTTAGTTTTTAACTACTACTTAGTGGTTTCACTATTCATCAAAAATTGATGTTTTTCTGAAAAATACCAAAAACTCAGCCTAAGCTATATCTGATAATACAAATTGAAAAAAATGTCTATTTTACGAAATTAAAAACAGAAAATTCAGATTAATTAATTTAAAATAAATTCATGTTGTCAAAACAACAGACGTGTTTTTAAGAAATATTACCTATCAAAAGATTGACACCTATTTATGTCCAATTTAAAAGTGAAATTAATTCCAATGAACACTGTTGGATTAAATTTCAAAAATATAATCTAATTAAACTTTAAAACCAATTAAAATTATAATCTAACCATAAAAATAAATTTGGTTAAAAAGTAGATTTGAATTAAAATACAATATTTTTCACTATTCATCAAAAAATGAATTTTATGAGAAAAATACCAAAATTTTAACCAAAGTGAATTCAGATGTCTATATTCAAAAGTAGAATTTTATTTTATCAAATATAATATATAAATGTGACCAAAATTATATTTAATGAGGGTTCTCCATCAAAATGCGTGAATCAACATTTTAAAGTAAATTATGCTTAAAATTAGATTCATTCACATTTTAAGACTCTAAATTTTATAGGATAAATGTAAATACATTTAACTGGAAGGTATAATCTTATTTTAGTTAGTTATGTTAATTCCCACCAATACAACAGAATGGTGTTAACTAGAATTTAAAGTAATCATAATATATTATTATTTTTCAGTATGACTTAGCATTGTTCGCAACATAAGACATCGACAAACCCCATTGTTGCGTGTGTACTCCCTTGAATATAACATCCCCTTTAAAATTAAATTAATATTTAATTCAGAAATATTAATAAATATGAAAATGTCATAATAATTATTTTCCTAGGATGTTACATCATTCCCCCTTTTGTAAATTGCATCCTCGTAATTTTAAAATTGGGTTTGGAAACTTCATTGAAAGTCCCATATCTGAAAAAGAGTAAATAAAACTATCACATTATAATAAAGAAATATATGTAAAAAGGTCACCCGAGACAATAGATACTAGAATTTAATGAAAACATAGATATGGAAGAGAAACTAACTCTCATAGATTAATAGAGAGTGATAGAGATAGTGATCATGGAAAGTTAACCACCACAATACAATAAATTTGTGGTTGGATAAAAGTCTGATGATAAAAGAGAGATTATAATTTTTTTACTTCAAGATCATTTTCATAGATTTGCTGAATTTTAGTAAAAACTAGACTAAGATCAAAAAGAAATATACTGGTCATATAGAGTGTCATCCTTTAATAAAATTCTACCACAAACTCATCTTTTCTCCAAACGGTATGTATTCTAGATGACTTGGTCAAACCTGAAGTGCTAGAATAAACATCTAGAGTATCACAAAATCTACAAAATATGAACAATATATTTCCCTTATCTTGAGAAATCATGCAAAACACAAATTGGTTAGTAGAAGATCAGATAATCCCCAAAAGGATAATCTTTTACAAAAAGGAAAACTACTCTTAATCTCCAAAATTTGTCAAACAATACCCAAAGAACAGCAGAGACCATTCAATAAACAAATGTCTATAAAATTATTCAACGTAATGTAATATAATATTGAATCTCAAATCTCAAAAGGATTTAATCACATATTCTTCCAAGATAAATCATAACATTTATCTCCAAATAACATCAGTTAGTCTTAAAGTCACACATTGAAAAGTAATTAACCTAATCACATATTCTACATGATAGGTTAATCATTCCCATAGATAACCCATAATTAATATATTCTTGATTCATATAATCATCTAACTAAAAAGAAATCTTCATAATAACCTGGGACTTCACGTAGTCCAGTGGTAGGCGATAAATCCCAGTCGTACTTTCATTGTGGGTTCGATTCCCACAGCTTTTTCCAATGCAACGGGTTGTCACGCGGTCTCTGTGTTGTCCTTTTTCAAAACAATATAATTTTATAACACCCCCAAAAAGAAATAAATTCATCAAAAATAATCATAACATATTTTAACCACAAAGGTTATCTAATAACATACATTTTTCATCCAAAAATGTATTAACCTATAATTGCCTCAAATTCAAAGATCATATTAATCATAATGGTTCTTTATAACTACATTCACAAAATAAAAATAATTATTCTTTGAATAAAATTTTCATATATTAAACTTCCAGGTTACACATTGTATACAAGGACTTATAATTTAATCCCCTCATCAAAAGATCCATAATAATTTTAATCATTTCACCATCCTAAAATCTATCATAACTCTTGAATCCCTTATATGTTAACTTCTTACCCATTCAACGTTCTTCATGATCCATTAAACATTTCTTTCCAACGTATTCTAAAATAATTCATTCCTATAAACAAAATCATGAATCATATCCTAGGATTCAATAATATCAAAACATAAGTTAAGAAATAATTCATACTTTTCATTGGTCATTGTCTGTTTCTTCATCCTCAATCGAAATGGCATTAGGTATTGATAAACAAAAACTTGAACAACCCGGTGATCCCATTCCCAAAACTTCTTAGTAGGATATCTGTTTGTATAGTGACCATGAACAACACATTTAAAACATTCATTTGATCCCCCATAATGAACTTATTTCCCTTTCCCAAAGTCAACTGGATTCTTCCTTTTTCTATGGTAGATTCTTTCTTTATGATCACCACTTCCACATCTATAGCATCTTCTCGTCCCTTTAAAAAATTTTCCAATGTGTTTCTTTCAACATTATTGACACATAGGTTTCTGAATATACTTAACTTTATTATTTTTACCTAAACTTCTGTGGGGATTTGTTTCTCGCATATACAATGCCTTATAAAAATCACCAAGGTTAAGGTGGTCAATCATGACGGCAGATAGTTGGTTGAGAATAACCACAAGAGTTTTCATTGCAGCTTCCATTTCATTCAATTTCTCATTCAAAAAAACCGTCATAGTTTTCTTCACATCCATTGTTACTTTGATGCCTGCTAGATCCAGAAATTCACTAAAACCTAAAAGGTCAGTGTGAGTATATCAGTAAAATCATCAAATATTATCTCATGAGGATAGTAAATAGTAAAACATACCTTTTCATGTTATCTTAAAATCATTCTATTTATCTTAAGAAACTATGACTCTTTATAATATGATAACCATTATGGTTATGTCACTAATACTTAAATTACACCCTAACCTTTAAAGTTATCTAAACCGACCTTTGATACCAACTATAAGGACTCGGCCTTGAACATTACATAATCTTGAATTATGTCAAGAATTCTCATTGAGGATCTTTTCAGGTCTAGAGATTTAAATAATCAGGCCATAACTATTACATAACAACTTGAATATTACAAGTAGACACTACTACCAAGTATCCATTTTTCATAAAATATAAAATCATAAAAAGAAACATGTTCAGTTCCATGTTTTAGACATCATGAAATTTCCTTGATCACATTCTTGTTCCTATTACACTTAATGTCCTCGGAAAAACATTTCAAAAACATTGGATGAGAAAAAATCTCATTAAGGGATACACAAAGGAAAAAACTATTTGTTTTTATAAACAACAAGTAAACCATGAATACTTTATCATAAGTAATATGTTTCAAATTATTAAGTAGTAAATACTCTTCACTAAATAAAATATCATTGCTTACCCTTTTTTAACCAAAATATTACCATAAAACACATATAATGAACATATAACATATAAAGATAACTTGGGAGATAAACACACTTAAATGGAATAACCTTATGGTCAAATTCCACACATATCACTAAATAGAATATCCATATGGGAGACTTCCATACCCAATGCATTGGAGGTTATAATGTAACCACCCATCCTAGTATATCACGACACCACCTGTCATTTTGTTTATCACATAACCACCCGTCAAATGTCCAAGTTCCATTATAAAATCATTACACCTAAAATATTGTAAAAATAAACATTTCACTAATAAAATTTACACATTTCAAATATAATATATAAATTCAAGATATTTACATAATCAATGCTTAATCAAACCATCATAAATTCAATTTAAAACATTTAATAAAGTGATTTTTGAATCAGCGTGTCCCATAATGATTTGAATATTTTAAATGAATTAGAGATTTATAACATTAATTTCTATATAAATAAATACTAAAAAAATTTAAAACACAGAAATTAATGAGAAATTTTTAGAATAATAATTCATTAATGCTTTTAAAACGATGTTTAGGTAAAAAGTCTCGTAACACTTGAGAAACACTTGACTAAAAATAATTGAAGAATAGAATAAAACAAAACTTATAATATCAATAGAATTAGGAAATTAATGATATAATATTCCAAAGGGTAGTATATACACCATATAGAAGGGAATTGACACATATCAACAATCAAGTCTCAAGGGAATGTAAATTGAGATGAAATATCTTATAAAGATGGTATCCTTAGATTAAGGATAAATCAATTACAAAATTATGTTTAAAAAATTAGAATAAACTAAATATAAGTGGATATTAATTGTAAAAAAATCCAAGTTCATTCACACATATTTATAACATCGCATAATCAAGATGTATAAGTTTAACCCAAAGAATTGAAATGGGGGTATGAAATTCCCTTACAGAAATTTGACTGCCTAACGACGTCACTTTAAAATTCAGAAAAATAATTAGATGAGAGAGAAAAGGGTATCTCATCACATCGACATAAAATTTAAATCATTATGAATATAGAAGAACATATCCTAACATTAGAATATGTAAATTAAAATACATAACAAAATATGTCTTTAAAAAGGAGGGTGAAAGGTTCCCTTAACGATTAGGTAACGTATGAAACATTAACCATATGAATGAAGGATCATAAAATGAAGATTTAATTACCCATAAATTAATTTATATTACATAATTAATTAAATCTTGGGTAGTACATACACCACCCAAAATAAAATAGTAGAAATATAGCACGAATCTCACAGGAATAAGAAGTGAGATAAAAACCCTTTACCACACTGTAATCAAACGAGTCATATGAAATAAAGTTAATAAACCCCAATTAAATCACATAATACCAAGAATATAATGTGAATAATGATAATATATATCACATTTATGTACACAATACACAACATGAAATAAATAAGTGGTGAACAATGGAAATCTCACGGAATTAAAAGTGAGATAAGAAACCACTTTCCTTGTGTCCGAATTGACTTGTTTGATCCTTGTTCTTCATAAATAATAAAACTATGTTAATTTATACATGATTAAAAACATTTTAAAGTTTTTTATTCATTCTATATCACTTATTACCATGTTAAAAATATTATGTAATCATTTAAGTTAATAATGGTCATTTTGTAGATATTTGGTATTTGAGTCAAAAATGGACTTCTTATAAGTACAAGTTGTTCATGTGGTCAAAAGTTAATTAAGTAAATAATTATATTCATGATTTATATATCATATATATCATATATATCCAGTATATACATGTATTTATAATATTAAATAACATTTGGAGATAAGAAAGTAAATGCATCGTTCATGGAGACTGTAAGTCGTACGTACTCATGAATGCTACTTCCATTTATATTTCATATTGTAATGGAGTGGAAACATAATGATAAATAAGTATGTTATAATTCCAGTATAATATCATATAAAATTTTATTAACTCTTCTTTTTATATGTTCCAAATAAGGCATGAATGATTCCTATCACTTTGAGGGGTCGGTAGTCCGCATTTACTCAAATGAGATTATTCTATTTACCCACTATGGAATGCATACAGGTATTATATAAATGAAACATAAAGAAAAATAGAAATAATATAAATATAATATATCTTATATATAAATATAGTGAAATCATAATGGCAACCATGAGTGGTGGTTGGAGATATTTTAACAATCATCGTTTCGTGAGGCAGTAGTTCACCGTCCACAGAAACAATATGTTCTTTTTCCATTAGACGAAGGTTTGTGAAAGTGTAGTTCGAATCCATATCATAACAAAAAACTAGTATATTTAAGATAATGTTGTTTTTATCAAAAAAGGAATAAAAATAGGTTAGGGGGTTGGAGAAGTAAAATAAAACAAAATAAAACAAAAGAATTTAAGATAAATCATTGCATTTAATTCGGGTAACTCCCTTTGGTTTGAACCAAAATAACTTCTTGAAGTGACTTCTGAAAAAGGTAAGGATTCTATGTGGAATATACGGATATTGAGATCTTATTTGGACTCAGTTTCAACGAGTCAAGGGGCTTGAGAGGTGTAAGGAATGGGTTAGAGGTGAGGGATTTGTATAAGGGGAAGAGGGGTTCTTTAGGAAAGTGTGAAAATATTATTTTATTATATAATTATTTTAGGTTTATAAAGGTACAAAACACATTAAGGTAGAGTATATGTTGCCTCATGGTCGAAATAAATTCATCCAAAAATAATTGTACATCTTTTGGATGTTATTTTAATATTTATCATCTTATTTATTTAAATCATTTATTAATGAGGTAAATATTACATCATTTTTGTGTCATATATAATTTTATTTATTTGATGTCTAAATATTATGAAAAAATTCTATTACATAGGAAATATTTTTATCTTTACAATTCATATTTATTGTCTAAAATATAACTTATATAACCCCATGAAAAAATTACATTACTAAAAGATATTTGTTGGTGTCATTTTTGTCTTTACTTAAAATTAATTACTCTAAAGTGACATTATCACATCCAAGTTTCTCTATGGGGTAGAAAAATAACCCCAAAATATCCTATGGTGTTCCATGACTCATCCAAAGTGAATTTTGATGTCCCGATTCAAAATAAAAAATTTATTTTATCAAATAGAACAAATAAAAGTGACCAAAACTAGATTTAAAGAGGGTTCAACATTAAAAGGTGGTAAATCAACAGTATAAAGTAAATTATGCTTAAAATTAGATTCATTCACATTTTAAGACTATATTTTTTTTTGGATAAATGTAATAGCATTAAACAAACATGTATAATCATATTTTAGTTAGTTCTATTCATTACCACCAATACAATGGCTAGGAGTTAACTACCACGTAAAATAATTATATTATATTATTATTTTTCAGTATGACTCAACATTGTTTTCCACAAAATACTTTGGTGAACCCCATTTTTGCGTGTCAAGTACGCCATTGAATATAACATACCCATTAAAATATAATTAATATTTAATTCAAAAATATTACTAAATATGAAAATGCCATATTCTTTATTATCCGGGGATGTTACATGTAATATTGTTAGAAAATAAGTAGAAAATATCAATTAATATGATGTATATGAATAACATGTAAGAAGTTATTTTTCCACAAATTTCCCAAAAAACTAGAAGCTCTAATAAAGTATTAATAAAAAATTACTAAAATAAATTGGATGAAGTGTTATGAATTACATTAAAAATATAACTCATTAAATTAAATTGGTTGTGTGATGTTATTAAATAATAACATGAATGATTAAACATGTGAATGACAATTATAGAAAGAAATTAATGTTCATTAATGTTTCCTCACAAATTTTCATTAAGATTAGAAAAAAATAAAAGAGAAAATACATGCATTAAAATAATGGTAGAATTTCATAAAAAATTTGTTGTTTTAAGGACAAAGGTTGTTGATATAGAGGTTTATCATTGAAATATATGAAGTAATTAGATAAATAAATTAAATATAAAATTTCATTCAAGGAATTATCAGTATATGGATGAAAGTGTTGTGGTATTTTTAGGAAATACAACGACAATGAAGTATCCCAAACCCAGACTCATGGATCTAATGTAAAAAATTCGTTATCCAGAATGTTTATTTGATACAATGTGAGATCATCCAAGATAAAAATCCATATATTTCAATAAATTAAATACTACATATCAAAATTATCACATAATATCATAAGTCAAAGGATTATAATTCTTGATGTTAGAAATCTAAAAAATGTATTTTGATCATTTATCTATAATGAAACCATACTAGATACCCTTATAGACATGGAATAAGTTATCATTAGCATCATAACCTTTGGAAAATGGAAATAACAAAAGTGGGGAGATTGAACACTCATTAAGGAAAAAAAATCACCATTTCATCAATGTTTTGATCATAAGTATGAGAATACATGAGAATGAAAGATATACCTTTTTAAAAAGAACATGAAATAACAAAAGTTTTTCATATGTCGTGATTTTAGGAAACATGTTTTCAAATGAAAAGAAATTTACTTGAGAATATGATAGTGAAATAATAAATATGATCCATTTTGCATAATTATAGAAAAATGTTATAAAAAAATTGGTAATTTAAAAGAATCAATTGGAAAATTAACTGTTACCACAACATAATCACAAGAATTCAATACATTGTGGGTAATATATCAAAATACTATGACCAATTATATGGTGGACAATACATTACATCTTATGTAGCATTAGTGATCCAAAAATACTAAATCAGAACTCATTTGAGTCTCATGTATCATAAATTATGTTCCATTTATGTCTTCTGAGATATAAAACCTTAAACAATGTATTGGAAGTCTTTTACAGACCTAATCCATATTAGGACTTTAATTGATCCAATGTATCTTAGGGATTTAATGAAACCAAAACACATCAGATATTTAATAGAATCGAACTATTTCAAAACAATAAAATATACTGCCTTTCTCCTCAAAAGATAACTAATTTATTATATCAAGAATCATCTAGGGAATGAATGTGGGTTTCATAAAATTTTCAAATGTTTTCACATAAAATGATAGTAAAATATAGATCAGTTGATACACCTAATTTAGTAATTATAAAGTATTATTTCATAACGTAATTTAGAAGGTAATCCATAAACATATCATGGTACTAATATTATATGGAGTAAAAAAGGAAATTTTATGACTAATATAGAAGAGTGTTTAGAAACTATTTCATTACATTTTAGTAAATAGATGATTTTGTGGGTAACTTTTAAAAATATAAATTTATCGAATAAAAAAGAAAAATACTTCAAACATTATTTGGAAATAATTTTCAACAATGGATAATTGAAAATAAATATTGTTTATCCAATTAAAATTTGTGTTGGACAATAAATTTTATGACGAGGAACGAAAAACCCCTAATCAATATTCTAAAAATATATTTATTAAGACCAATATAATAATAATTTTTTAATAAAATATCATCTAAAAATTAGGTAAAGTAAATTATAAAAATCAAATGAAATAAGAAAATTTTTTAATTAAAAAATATTAATTACAACACTAGATGTAATAAAGAATATAGATAGAGAAGGAAAATATACATTAAAGATGATGAGAATTTTTCTGTAAAATATTATAATTTTTTAAGAAAAACTCTTTTTGAGGATGAGGCTTGGACTATACAGTTTACATTTTACAAGAGGCAGAAATTATTTCAAATAGTAAAATATTTTGTTTGAATAAAACAAACATATAAGAATGAAGTTTAAGTTGAATCATTATATTTTAAAGAAATGTGATTTTAGTTATTGAAAATCCCATTCAACATTGGAATCACATGAATCCTTTTCCTATGTAAGTGAGACCTTTGACATGATTTTTAAATTCATTTAATTTGATTAATGTATGACTCATACATCCATAGGGATTAATATGCACCAGATAGTTAAATTAAGTGGTGAATATGAAATATTTATTAGAGAAAGAGAAGTGAGATGTGAAAACAATAACTTAACTCACAAATCTATGAAGGCACTATATCTTATTATATAATAAACATTAACATAATAATTACCTAATTTAGAACCATATTTATTTCTATTACTCTATATAAATCTTATCTAAAATAATCAATAATTTTTTTAGATAGTTATAGATTATCATCATCAGCCTATTTTATCAATTTTACAGTTATGTGATTCTTTTATAATGATGATGTTGATTCCCATTATATAATACCATGTTCATTGTCCCATGATTAATCAATATAGTAGAATAGATTTTTTAAATTTTTTTATAATTTTATAATTCGTTTTCATCATAATTTTAGTCGTGACATGGGAATATAAAATAAGGGATAACCTTGTTTCTGTAATTTTAATTAATTAAGGTGGAATATTAATAAAATTTTAAATATTAATATTACAATTCTATAAAAAAAATTCCCACCTAAATATATCATTTTACGATTAACTATGTTTCCATACTCATCCCTGATTGAAATTTAGAACATCATTCTTGTTTGTGGTTAAACTGACCCAAAAATAAACCTTAATTATAGTATAAATCTAATTATGATGTGATTTATTGATCATATCATTATTATGGATGTTTAATTATAATAATTATGTTTTATTAGTGTGAAAATAAATAATTGTTAATGTTTAGAAGATGATGTAAATTTTTATGAAGCTATTATATACAATGAATAAATCGTTTTTCCTCTTGGAATGCTCGTTTAAGGCTATTAAATTTATAATGACAACTTATTATTAATATTATTAATAGAAAGAAAAATATATATTATTATATCATAAATAATTTCATATGAATCATATGTATTCAATGAAATAATTTTTAGAGTAATTAATATTTTATGGTTATGAAAAATAAAATACATCATTCCATGTAAGTCATGGTCAGCATATACATGTAGAAGTTATTTATATTTTCTATAGAACTAGGTAACGAATGAAAATTATTTATAAATTTATTATCATGAAAATATTAAAATATTTTCATATTCATTAAATTGTCTTTTAGAACAATCTAAATTAAGAAATTTGGAGAAATGAATTTCATCACTTCTTGTAGGCTATAGACCCCATGTATACTGGAACAACACTTTAATTTTACAATGGTGGAGGTTTGATAATGATTGTAAAATACATATAATAGAATTATAGTATAATTTTTATACTTATGTTATTAATTTTGGATGGTATAATAGATTTTGAGGTATAAGATGAAGAATTAATTAAATAAAAATGAAAATGTGCAATTTCAGAAACTTATAACCTTAATTATTTAAATAAATCTATTTATTAATTGATTAAACCTTTTTGGGTGGTTATTTTAGCACACTTAAACCTCAAATAAATTTATATGAGTTCTACGGTGGAATTTTAGCATATTTTTGTTGAACTACAGATCTTTTTTATTTGATGGGAAGTGGGGTGGTTAAGGGATCCTTCTGTATGTGAGAGAGGTGAAAATTATTATAATAATAGGAGAACAATTTAAGTAATATTCCTCCAAATATAGAAAATAATGAAGAGGGAATTTTATATTGTTTATAGACCCTCAACCACTCATTTGGAGACATGTTTTTTTAAAAACAAATTGGACTTTTACAATTATATTAACTTCTTACCATAATTTTCTTTTACCATGGAAACTCAATTATTAACCTTAGTAACTTATTATCCTCGATAAAAAAATTACTCAAATTAAGAAATTTTGAATATTTAAAATCTATTTATGAAACCAATATAATTTAATTAAAAATTTAAATTTACAGAAATATTCTTAAAATAATAATTATATAACTCATAGATACAACTTTACCGAGTAATATATTTTACATTATAAAATTTCAAATATTGGGTTGTAATTTAAACATAATATTTTTAAAATGAATATTATAAAATATAAAAAAAAGTGTTAGAAATGTTTCATATATTGTAAAGTCATCGTTATATCCTTTTGATGTCTTAAAAGAAATAATATTTCAAAAAAATTATTTTCTAGTAATCAAAGTAAAATAAATATGTTCAAAAAATCCTCAAAATAATCATAATATACTATTATTAGGTGGAATAAAAAATTTATGTTCATTTTATAAAAATGAAAATTCATAAATTTATGAATTTAACATTAAAAAGGAAAAATGAAATATAATGATTTTTTAGAATAACATGATTTTTTTAATATTAACTGTTTTTGTTCTAATTTCTTATCAATTACAAATTAAAGGAATGTTACTATATTTTTCATTATTTTTATTCAAAAACTCATTTTCATATTTAATATAGATAATATTTATTTATTTAGATAAAATTTACATAATGTTTTTTAATGTTAATATATATATAATTAACCCTTTTACCTTAATAATGGAAATTATATTTAATCTCGAAGACTTATTTTTATTCATAAAATGACATATAAATTATAAGATAATTTTAACAATATGATTCTAAACATGAAAATAAATTTATCTATTTTTATTAATAAAATATATAAAAATCAAATTTAGTGTAACTGTACATAATGAATAGAGACAATTTCTGGAAAATTGTATCTTATAGGAATTTTTTTACAAACCTAGAAATAAATATTTTCTGTATGTTAACTAGATTTATTGTATATATTTGAAAAAAAATCATTAATATTACTTTTTATCTATAATATAATAATATTCATAGTTCATGAGAATAAATATTTTTGTAAAATAAATTTTTGTGTACATCATAATTTTATTAATTATTTAGAAAAAATAATTGAATTTTATTATTGAATTTATATTAATGAAGAAAATTATATTTAAATTTTTACTTCTATTGATTAAATTGGTTACCTTTATTTATACTCTACGATTCAAGAATGATATTTATAATAATATGATATGTCTTTGTTCATTTTGGTTTGGTGTTGGGTTTGAAATTAGTTATTTAAATAATATATATTTATAAAGTAATTTATTCTAAAATATTGGCATTTAAATTAAACCCCTACATGAATTGTGTCTAATAAAATGTATCTATAACTTAATAATGAAAATTCATAATGTTTTCTAAAAAATGGGCAAGAACCTTCAGATAATTTCTATCTAACTATCGTGGGTATGACTAGGGATCTCCTATTTTCATTAAAATTGGCATGTACTGAGATCCTAAAACATTTTTTAAAAATATTCTTCTTGGTTACCTATAAGTATTTTGGTTTTTTAGAGACATAGATTTAATAAAACAATTTTCATAATATTTTTTACAACAACTTATTATAACCCAAATAGTTATGATAATATCCATGAAAATTAGAGTAATTGATCATATGATTCTGAAAACTCGATACTAATATATCTTTTTCTATGAAACCCACATTAAACGTTCATAAACATTATATTTAATTATTATATAATTGGATCAAACTATTATTCCTTATGTTTATACTAGGATTAACAAAGTCATTTTCCTATTTTGTTTTCTAACCTAACTAGAAATATGTTATATTAGAAAATTACAATCCACTATAATAGTTCATAAAGTGCATGAAAATTATCTAATGTAAATCCCCAAGGAGTGTCAAACTATTTACCAACCCTACACATTAGTACACATTAATTCATGATTTGTTACATAATATTACACTTCATACAACTCGGAAGTTATAAAATTATAAAGTCTTCGGGAATTAGAAACATAACATAACAACTTTACAAAAGGAATACATCACATTTAATGAAAACCACCTTAACATGTTCTTAATATTCATTCGTACATAAAACTACATTAGATTACCTAGGGACGAACTTATGAATGTGGTGAGGTATAAATCCCATTAAGGGAATAAACAAGTAATAAAATGAATATGATAATACATGTTACAAAATAGACATATCAATAGAAAAGAAATGTGACGTGAATAAGGATGCATGATATATCATGATAATCATAATGAAAACATGGGAATTATGGAAATATTATAAAACACTGCATCATAAACTTAGGTCAAAGATAATTTTGAAGACATCATGATGGAAACATCCAAAAAAATCACATTCACTCTCTAACCCAAGGTGACGTTTCATTAAACTAAACATTACCCAATTCAATGGAGTTATATAAAATATTGGGAACACGCACCAAATTCATTTCATTCTCATGCTAAAGTGTGCCACATAAATCTCACAACAAAGATTCATTTTTCATCATAATTTATTCAATGATTAAGGAGTGTTGAATATATACATATATGTACCAATTCAAGGAGGTATATTTTTATAATGGTGAATGACCATTGATAAGAAATGGGTATGTTATTCACTACACAAATGTTTTGTTATCGAAAATTGCGGTGAAATATCTACATCATTACAGCTTCACCAAAAATTCATAAAATGGGTTTATGAGAGAGAAAGTAGACTATCCTATTTTTTAAATATAGTGTTAATTAATAGGGACATGTTAATTGATATCCCAACATTAATAATTGGACATAGAAGGTATAATATATTAATGAATGTTGAATAAAATAGAGAAGGTGATGATCCCTCAAGAAATTATGGCATTGTAAAGAGTATAAATAAAGAATAATGGGAGGATTAGTGAGAGTTGAAATGGGTTCATAAAAGATATACAATAAAATGTAATGTAATGTGAATTTTTTTTAAAATACCAACATGAAAAAATGGGATCTTAGAATCGTAAAAGAATTGTTTGAATAGAATTGAGAAGAGATAAATCCCTAACATGAGTGTGTGACCCCGTATCTTTTATAGGGTCATATGGGAGCTTGGGGAACCTCAGGAGGACTCTAGAGAGGGGATCACTGAGTATGTATGTGCTCCATGGAGTTTGAGTGAATATAAATATGAGCTTGTATGGGTTTATATAGGATATGAGGGGGTTTCATTATTATTTAGTTTTTGAGCTATACAAAATAAAATAACCAAAACACAAACCATACACTAATGTTTCCATTGGTTTTTAAAAAATGGGAGTTATTTTCATTATTTAATATGGTTTAATTTGTGAAAATAAAAAAATAATTCCCTTTATTACATGGAGGTGAGTCATACTCTTAAAGAAATGATTTTAAAACCATAGAATATATTAATTGTTTTGGAGGAATAATTTTCGTTTTATAAAATTAATAAAATAAATTTTAAATTGAAATATTTGAAATATAAAAAATATATTTGTTCTTGGATACCCTTTATTTTATTTATTTCACCAATTTTTTCTTATTATGATGTCATAATAAATAAATTATATTTATATGGTATTAAATTTTTACAAAAAAAAAGATTGTCTTAGAAAATTATGAAAAAATAACTATTGAAAAATAATAAAATTTATATTACATAAATAATATTAATTTTATCTAATTAATTTTATACTTATATTTACTATCACTTTTAAAAATAAATTTGACATTTATTAAGAGATGTAGGGTTTTCTGACAGTAACTGTTTTTTGTACCCTAATAAAAATTACATTTGACATCATAAAAATTATATGATCATTTATATATAACAAAAAGTATATATATAAATATTTTATAAAAATATATTTTATTTCAAAAATACATTAATTCATTAATAAACATTCCGTACCAGAATTTTAATATTACTAAAAAAATACTATCTATGTTTTATTGTATTGAAATAAACATCATTTATAAAGTAAAAATAATAGGATAAAAATATATCAATTATATATAAAACACAATATATATATACTAATTTACTAGGTTCTTAATAAAAATTCCATTAAAATACCAGAGAACCCCTTAATATTATAGTGCCTGACTGTGAGACTTTCATGTGGTGGTTTAGTGAACATGGTTTGGGATTTGATATCGATGAGATTGAAATTTTACTGTAAATGATTTCGATCATGATTATGTTTTTAGATCTCAACTTGGTATTGGTCAAGAGAAAATCTCATTGATTCAATCTCTATCAAAAGCTCAGATAAATGGGCTTCATAGGTTACGATCCTAATGGTTGAGGTCATTGTATCTTTTTGTTGTGTTAATTGGAATTGTTTAGACCCATAATTTATACTAATCTTGTGATCACTATTCAAAAAGTATATTATTAAGGATAGTAATGCTTAAAAGAAAAATTAAATCTTATAGGATGTACTAAGTCCAAATAATTTCATGTGTTTTTTATATCCATATATAATAAATCATTTAATCAATTTGAAATGGTGTTTTAATAATAAAATTTCAGGCCATTAGAGTCTTCCCCATTTAAGAAATTTCCCCATTGAAATGTTTATTTCATATTCTAAAACAGATGAGGGTAAATCTATTTCATCAACTCCTCTAGTTCCTATGTATCTTATTCAAACTTGTGGGTTCTCATAGCACTTTTACCAAGTTTATTCTCTTCTAATGTAGAACATTTTCTATACTATCTAAGATCATCACTAGTTGTTTCTCATAGGAACGGTCATTCTGCAATGGTTCCGCCAATGGATTGTTTACATGTGAGTAGTATGGTATGTACTTTCCCTATAGGGATACATGTAATAAATCATGTATATGAGATAGGTTAGGTGGGAGTTATAGTCGGTAAGCCACCACTCCGATGGGATTGAGGCACTCAAAGGGGGAGATGTATCTTGGACTAATATTTCGATTCAACCAAAATCTCATCACATTATTTCACAGATACATGACATAGAATGACATCTCTATAACATCTAACTCATGGTCTCATTGATGACTATCTACAAAGATTATCTATTTAATCTGAGTATCTTTGATGTGTTGTTGAATGTCCATAACATTTTCCACCATTTCATCGACAATTTCAGGACCTAGCAATTTGGGTTCCACAACTTCATCCAAACACAAAGATTTTATACACCCATTCTCATAAGGTTCTTTGTATGGAACCATTTTAATTTGTGATTTGATATTGTTATTATTAGAAAAATTTACTAGAGAAAGATGTTGTTCCTATCACCATTTGAAGTAAATTGAGCATGATCTCAACACATCCATAAGTGTCCAGAGTGTTTCATAGATTTTTCAACAATTTGAGGGTGATATGACATGATTATGTTAAAATCGGTATGCAGAGCATGTTAGTGAATCTTCTAGAATATATAAGTGATTCATGGATCTCGATCAGATACAATTGATAGTGATACTCTACACATCCTTACAACTTCTCCGATGTTTATCTGTACTAGTTTATCTAGTAGGAAATACACTAGAATCGCAATGAAGTGTGTAGTCATTTTAAGAAAATCCACATCAACACATAGAGCATTGCTTCCCCTATTAGTCATCAATTGTCTGATGAAAAAGTTCATGATGATGTTTTCCCATTTCCATGTTGGTATGGGTAAGGGTTAAGTAATCCTCTTTAGACTTCTTCCTTTCAGCCATCACATGATGACATACCAAGAACATTGATGTATATTTAGTGATCTTCTTCTTCATATTTTCCCATAAATAGTGCTCATGACTATCTCAATACAACTTTGTTATTTCTAGGGTAATTAAAAAATTGGAACTACATGTATTATCCAACATATCATTCTTTAACAAAAAATTTGATGGTGTACATAGTCATGACCAAAATATCACAACTCCATCTTCATTAACATTAAACTCTATGAATTAATATTTCATTATAGTTTTCACGATTTTTTTAATTCCCACATAATTTCTCTTAGAATCCATTAACATCTCTATAATGGAGGGTTGGGAAATCATGTGAAAAAATTGATGATGTTACATCCTTTTTGATTCTCATGCTCATCCTTTTGAAATTAAAGAATATTGGATCCTTCTAAATTATCATCAATGATTGAATTAATAGATCCTATCTTCTAAGAGAATATTCTACTTAATTTTATTTACGAGTCTGTTAGTGAATGGATCATTTATAGTCCTTGATTATCTATAACCATCTTCATTGAAACATATTCATCTCTTTCGGTGTGAATATATACTTGAGGATTTTTTAATCCAATTATATTTCACACATGTCCTCAAATAGATAATTCCTACATATTTTAAATGAAATTATCTCTTTAGAAAAATATATATCATACATTGGGTAGTTATATTCATGATATTTCATGTTCCATGAAGCATATGATATTAATTTTTCATTTTTCATTAACTCATTGCCCAATCCATTCATCGAAACATTGCTAAATATCATGATAAAATCTCCACTTGTGTGTAGTGTGAGAATATATGATATCATAAGAATTTATTTAAACTCCATGGAGATCTCTTCACATTCATCATTAGAATTGAACATGAAACCCTTCTGAGTTTTCATGGAAAGAGAATCTGACAATCATGAGAAATATCTCACAAATAAGCAATAATATAAATCTAACCTCCGGAAACATTGTATATTTTTCTTAGATGATGGCCACATCCATACATCAATTTATTCTAAATTTTAAGGGTCCATAGATATCCCATTTCTTTTGGTGATATGGTCCACGAATGAGACTTCATTCAAATAGAACTCAAATTTTCTTTACATTTCATAAAGATTATCCTTTCAATTGTTATTAGGCACAATACTCACCTATTCCACCTGCTCCTTACATTGAGAGTATATTAGAATGAAGTGTATAAGGAAAAAAAATTGTCATGGAAATATCTAAAGACTATATTCATCATTTCAATGGATATTTATGCAGCATTACTGAGTCCAAAGGTCATTATTATGAACTCATAGTGTATGTACCCTATATAAAATGATGTCTTGGGGACATCATTCTTCTTCACACTAACTCTGTAATATATTAACTATAGACCCACCTTGGATAAGTATTATTCTCAACAAAGATGATTGAATAAGTCATCAATCCTTAGAAGAGTACAATTTTTTCTTTATCAAGATCTTGTTGTGTCACGACCCCCTCCCCACAAAGTGTACCCCTCCTGGGCCGGCAATGTGAGAAGGGAGATAATGACCTCCGAGTCCCGCCTCCAGTAGGCCCTGGGTTGGCGACTAGCACCGAGGGTATAATACACACACAAATGGGAGGCATTACCCTCTAAGAGAACACATGCAGAAGAGAGAGATAGAATAGACTCCAACCAACTCCAACTCATAACTGAAATATAAAAGAAACCCAAGTACATATATGAAATGTCATGAAAAATTACTACAATTGAAAGGGAAAACTAAAAGTACCCAAAAGAAAGAAAAACGGCAGTGACCACGAGCCCAAACAGCTCCTCCTCCAACCACAAGCTAGTAGTAACCCGCTTGATCTCCAACTTGCTCCAAGTGACCTGAAAACAGTTTATATGTACATAGGGTGAGTATAACAGTATACTCAATAGTATCCTCCCAAAACCTCTCGTGCAAAGGTAAAGAAAGCATGCTAAAGCCCATTGAACAACAAGTGAAACTAACTCGTCACCTAAACAGGTATACTATGTTCCCAACCTCAACATGGCTACTCTCACCATGTAACGCATACAAGAATATAGCATATAGTAATGAATATCAAGGGTACCCCACTACTACTTCCCCACTAGTTTTCCGCTTTTCCCCAACGACATACGTCCTGTGCATCTCTCTTCAAAGGCTTGCCCGCAGACACCTAGGCTAAGCTCTACAATCTGCACCTCGTGCACCACATAGGCTTGCCCGCAGACACCTGGGCTAAGAACCACACCATCCTCACAACCAAAGTAACCAGGTAGTTTCCGGGAGCCACCATAGCTCGTATAACGTGTATCATACGTCGAGTATTATACCTCAAGCCATCACAGCCCATAGGCTGAGTAAGGATCCTCAAGCCATCACAGCCTATACACGTTACACCTATAATATTCCATAGGATACTATATTCAGAATATATGTGTGGGAAATAACCACAAGCCATCACAGCCCTATACACACATATATGGGTAAAACTAACCACTGTGCCTACCAGCACAAAGATCTACCAAGAGAAGAGAGTGGGGCCAAAGGGGGTAGTCATCCATTCAACCTCCCATCATAATGATGGGGAAAACACCCCCCCAGGGCTCAGAATCCCAGGGGTGTCAGTTGCCCTTACCGACAGGGTGGAGTAGCGTATAGAAACACAAAAAGTACAGAATATATAAGTAACTCACATCCACACTATGGGCATTGCCTAGTCTTAGATACAACTGCAGCTAACGTCTCTCAGACTCTAGGCTGCTACTTCAAGGACTAGGTATCCTACAAGCACACAACCATTTGAAGAGCTTTATTAGATTACTCCATTCTCATTTTATCAGTTCCACTCTACGTTAATTAATTCTTTAAACATTAATTAAGAATGAAAAATTCCACATTAAACTGAATTGGCATCACATTCAAAAACAACTTCTCCTTTTTAAGATTCACATCACCTTTAAATTCCAGCATCTCCATTCCCGTGGATTTTCACCATTTAATCAAACATTCCTTACAGAATTACTTTTCCACATTCCCAGGCATTCTAGAAAAACATCCTATGATTCTAAACACAAAGGAGGCTCAACACGGTGAGTAAATATACTACCCGCCGAGTCTTTTCCGCCTATAGAAAGAGCATAGACCCATCCTCCATCGGGAGGCTAAACACGGAAAGCACGTGGCATACCCCACGTGTCTTCGCCTCCTTCGGAAAGAGGATAATCAAGACTGAGTAGTGGGGAAAAGTAAAGAATATAAACAACCAAACCAAACCACCAACATCAAACCATCACATTCATCTCGTACCATCACCCTTGGTGTCCTCCCCGACACCCATATGCATAAACTGATGCATCTCGCCACACTAGGCGTCATCCGCTGCCACAACCACAAGTCTCCATGCCTCCACATATCACAACAGCCATCCAGGCTCACATCACAGCACAAGCAGCAGGAAAAAAAACATCACAAAATGGGCTCTCGGCCCTTTAACAAGGCATTCAGCCTTTAAACACAATGAGCACTCAGAGCTCCAAACCACAAGGCATTCAGCCTTACAAGCAAGCGGGTAACTCAGAACCCTTTTGAAATTCCCACATAATCTGTTTTCTAATCCATATGGAATTGACAGATTTGTTATTCGTAGGTTCCAATCCTGGATACCTAATCAGCAAGCTATCACAATTAAATAACCATGCTTACTTCCCTAATTTGATTATCCTCAAATTAGAACAACTACAACAACGACAATAACCAGATTAATTTACATGCCTCTTTATCTTTAGCCAATTAATTAAAAATTAATTCCGTCTTTACGTTCATTATCAATTTCTATCATGAATGAAAAACAAATCAAAGAAAACATAGATATCACTATATCTAGGAAAACATGAGGCAAACTATTATCACGGTATAATGAAACAGCATGCGATCAACCAATTCTTTTAATCCGGTTCAAGTATTTAATTAGGTTAATTTCATGGTGATCCAAAGAGATAAATCATGCTAATTCTACGATTGCACATATACAATTAGAGAAGCCCTTAATCCCCTACCTCGAAGAGTTCTTGACGTCCTTTATCCACACAACAGGTCACGATCCTCCCCTCGTGACAACTGCATCCACCGGAGGATGCTTATATCGAAGATTGATCGACACAGCTCGGTTGCATCCAACAGAGCGGAACTGATCCTAGGAGTAAAGGTTGATTGTGAAACTCTTATGGAAAGGATTGAAAGGTTCTAGTGCCTCTTAATCGAGAACAAAGGGAAAGAACAAGGAAGAATGATATCTCGTCCCTTTTTAAGATTTAATGGGGCGATGGTTTAAGATCCGGTTAATTCACCATTAAAAACGGATCGCATTAACCCACACGGTTGACCAAGTAAAACATTCCAAGACTTAGGAATAATTAATATAGGATTTATGGTATTTTAAACGGCCTTAAGAGCCCTTAAAATAAGGCTTTAAATGTATTTTACGTCAAAGGAAACGTCAAAAGGGGCAAAACTGTAGGAGTCTGGAAACACTGTTCACCCACTGTTACTGTACATGAAACCGATCTGTGAAACCGATCTGTGAAACTGATCTGTCACACCGATCTGTGAAACCGATCTTTGAAACTGATCTGTCACACCGATCTGTGAAACCGATCTGTGAAACTGATCTGTCACACCGATCTGTGAAACCAATCTGTGAAACTGATCGGTGAGACCGATCTGTCAGACCGATCGATGAGACCGATCTGTCAGACCGATCTGTGAAACCGATCTGTCAGACCGATCTGTGAAACCGATCTGTCACACCGATCTGTAAAACTGATTGGTGAGACTGATCTGGAACTGTTCATAAAACTGGAAACACTGTCCACATAACTGGAAAATTGGAAAAGTGTTGGGGATAAGTCCCCTTGACCTCCCGGAACACCTCCAACACCAAAATTCCACAACGTAATAGACCAGAGAGGTCCGGGCCATTACATGTTGAGCACATGATAATCAAGGCAAAGGTACATTGACTCGTTCTTCTTCCCGAAGAAGAGGATTGATCCCCCCATGGCGAATCACTTGGGCGTATGAATATTTTATCAAAATTCACCCGTTATTGTTTATTAATCAACTCAATTTTCACAATATCCATTCTTTACAGTGTCTTGGATAATAGAAACAACCTAGGTATAAGATCAATTGAAAATTCATTTACAGGGAAAGGAGGAAGACCATATGACTTCTTGGCAAACACATAAGAATATTCCCACTAAATAGATATGTCCTAGAGTATAGTTCATTCCTTATAATTAATAATTTGAGTTATATACTCTATCCAAAATGGAAATAACACCCACTCTAGAGATGTTAGTTCTAAATAAGAGTCATCCTCCTCCATTTAATTGTATATAATTGGGGTCGATTCTCATTACGAACAGTTATTTTCTAGTAATGGTAATTTATGTTGGATTTGTATATGGAAAGGCAATTCATAATCAAAATTGAATCATACTCCACAAAAGGATGTATGGAAATTTCCTCTAGTAAGTTCATCCCACTAATTGTGATGGAGGAGTTATATGCATGGGATGCAATAATTTCACAATTTTTAATATTAAATAACATATATTCATTCATGAATTATTTTGGTGTTTGAATAGTTCTACTAATACTTCATGATAAGAAGGAACATGTAGAAACAGAATAAAAATTTATGTTAGCTAATATCTAATTAATAAATAAAAAATCAATCAACACTTCATTATCTGGATCCACCTCATTTGTAGTGATGGAAAAAATCACCATTTTTTCCTTGAAGTTTGTTGGTTGTCTCTGAAAATCAATGTTTTTGGGAATTACTTTTAAATGTTCACTAGTTCCTTACAATCAATGCCATGAACAGTGCACTAAGATTTTACTTGATAATTACTTTCCTCAATCACAATAGTGGGTCTCTCTTGTTAGAAATTGGTATCAGGGTTCACTTCATTCTCACTCTTTAAGAATTTGTTCATTCCCCTTACTCTACTATCAGGGTGCTTCTTTCTTCACCTTGGGAAATGGGATTTTGAAATTTATTATCACGGTTACATCTCTCTATCAGACATCTATAATTAAACTCATTTTTACCATTCTTATCCTCTTGATACCACTGATATTCACAGATCTCTATTGTGTATTTAAGGGAACATCGGAAAATATTATCATCACTATCAAAGTCATGGATCATTAAGTCTTTTTCTTGAGTAGGTTTTATCCCCCAAAGAAGTGGTCAACCTTTCAGTCATGGGTAACAACAGAACCTAAAGTTTATTTTGAATGTGTTGTAATGTTTTTCTCATACACCCTGATATATTCATATTATTTTTTCATGATGTAAATTAAATCCATCACCATTTTATGTCGGAGTGTGTGAGGAAAATATTTATTGATTTTTTTTCTAGAATTCCTTATACTCTCTCTCTTTGATATCATCCTCATGGATATTATTCATGATAAATGACTACCCCTAATCATATTCAACATCAATATGAAAGCAATCATGTAGAAACTTCTTCTGTTCAGAACATTGATGGTGGAGAATATCATTACAATGATGGAGTTCAATTTTTTCTTGATTAAGGGAACATGTGATCCATTGAATGTAGCATGAATTTTTTACATGAAGATATCAATTGTAGATTGTTCTGTATTAGGTGTGGTATGGGTACTCCTCCGAATCTAGGCTTCTATTCAGAACACTAGTCACACGAGATAATATATTCATAACTATCATGATTACTACTCCAATCAGGTTGGACATCTCATTGGGGTAGTAATCACATTTCTTGTCACTTTTATAGTTTACCTGATTCGTCCTATTTTTTGATACTGGCTTGAATAAAATGAAAATTAGGGATGAGTATTTTTATAAAATTGAAAACCCAAAAGCAATCCAATGACATTGATGAGATAACTTATAAATTATATATAACTACTTAACTTATGAATTTCTTGTATTGAATCTATGTTACCCATGATATATTTCTTAAAATATATTTTTATGGGTATCTTTTTTCATTAATAATAGTTGTTAATGAATTTATTAATTTACCAAAGAATATCCCCCAGGATTATTTAAACTACTTTCACAGTAAGGCCCGTTGTCGTATACTTGGTTACACTGAGTCAGGCCTGACACACATTATCTGAGTTGTTACCCCAAGGTACATCTATTCAAAAATAACATCCACTTATAGTATCAAGAAATGGATTTATTTGTGATGAACCACTTAATAAATAGTAATAAAACTCTAGGGATTTTTTCTTATACCTAATAAAATACCAGAGGATTTCTCTAGATATTTCTAATCCTAATAACAAAAATACCTATACATTTCTTTTAATACCAACTATAATAACCCTAATCTTTTGTATATATTAATAAATTATTTATTACATAATATTACAGTTAATATCACATGGAATATTGAAATTTATAATTTATTTGGGAATTAGGTACATTACATAATAGTATAATATAATTAATTCATCATGTTTATTAAAAAACCCCTTTACATGTTCATAATATTCCATATTAATTAAAAATCTATAAGATAACATTAGGATATACGTAAAAAAGGATGAGCTATAATGCCCATTAAGGAAATAAACATGGAACAACATGATGATTATAATAAATCATTAACAACACTCATAACAATTGAGAATAAAATGACCCTAAAAATTAAGTAATCATATATAATTAGAATCATTAAGGAAACCTAAAATATGTGGAGACACCATTAAACACTGAATCATAATCATACATCAAGGATAACTGCCAAGAAATAATGATAGAAAAAATACAATAAAGAAATAGGTTCAGACCCTATCCCACCTGAATATTTTATTAAAATTAACATTTCCCAATTCATTTAAGGGCTATATAACTATGGGTCCACCCATCAAATGCATTTCATTCTCATGGTTATGTGTGCCACATAGACCATACAACATAAATTCATTCATCATAATAATTTATTAAAAAATAAAGGAGTGTGTAATATATAAATTTAATACCAAATTAATATATATATATAAGTGCATATAGGTAAAAACAATTGATAGGAAATGTGTATGGTATTCACTACATAATTCATTCGACATGGAAAATAGAAGTGAAAATTCAGCAGCATAATGACATCACATAAAAATTCATAAAATGGGTTGATTAGAGAGATAAAAGTAACACATAAATTGGAAATAAAATGGGTTTTAATAAGTACATGGTAATAAATATCCCAATAGAAGTAATTTTAAATAAAAGACATAAGATATTAAGGAAACTTAATTAAAGAAAAGAATTTGAAATGCCCTACTAGATTTTGTCATGGTAACAGGTGTACATAATATTAAATTGGAGGGTTAATGAGAGTGTAATTTGGGCTCTAATAAGTTATAAATGAAATAGAATGTATAGGGAATATGTGTGATAATATCGAACATAAACAAGTGCCAACTAAGAAGCATAAAATAAGTGCTTTAATTGATGTGAGAAGGGACAAATCCCTTACTTGATTGTGTGACTCCAAATGCTTGGGAGTGGATTCTAGAGATATTGTGTGAACCTTTGGAGGACTCTAGAGAGTATAAGGGAGATAATGGACTTTCTATAAGGTTTTTTTGTGAATATATATGGGATATTTGTAGGGTTTATATAGGAAATGCGGGAGATTGTTTTTTGATTTAGGTTTTGAACACAACAAAAATAAAATAACCAAAAATCACAAACCATTCCATGGATTTTTCACATACTTTCTTAAAAATGAGAGTGGTTTTCATTATTTTTTATGTTCAGTGGTAGAACATAATACAATAATACAATTGTTTATGTGGAGGATAGTCATACTCTTAATGGAATGATTTAAAAATATTAAAATATATTAATGGTTTTCGAGGATTCAAAATGGGTTTATAAAATTAATAAAATTAAATTAAATTCTCAATATATTAAATATAAACACATATTTTTTTTGATAATACGTTTTATATTATTTATTACCTCACTTTTGGGTCAGTATGATTTAACAATACCGAAATTATATTCATATGGTAGTTAAAATTTACCTGAAAATTTGACTCTTTTAGAAAATTATAAAAAATTCACCATTTGATAATATCAATGTAATGATTAAAAAAATAATTTCCATTTTATCTAAATAAATATATAAGTATTTTAATTTTATATTTTAATAATAAATTTGAAATTTATTATGAATTTATATATTTTTTTTACAAGAACATTTTTCAAACCCTTATAAAAATTTCATTTTACGTAAAAAAAATTATACGATCCTTTATATTTAACAAAAATTATTTAATAAAAATATTTATTAATATATTATTTGTTTCCAATATCCATTAATTTATAAAAATAAATGAATTTAAATGAATTTAAATATTACCAAAAAAATACAATTTTTGTTTTATTATACTAAAGGAATCATCATTTATAAAGTAACTATAATAGGACAAAAATATATGAATTATTGTATATAGAATAATTTACATACTTATAATTAAATTGTCTTGATATATACCCCATTAATACACCGTAAAACTCCCTATGTGTTTTTTTTGTGACTGTTAGACTTTCATTACGTGGTTCGGAGAACATGGTTTGTCTCATGATATTGATAAGCATGAACATTTCCCATAAATGTGTTTTCTAAAGTATACGTTATTGGATCATGGATTACAAATGGTTAATGGAATTTCCTAGTAATTCTATATCTATTAGAAGCTCCAATAAATGGGACTCATAGGGTGTAATCCTACTAGATGAATTCATCACTTCATTTGTATGTGTCAATTGGATTTGTTAAAATGCTATATTTATACAAATCATGTGAAAATTGTTCAAAGGATATATTTTCAATGGTAATAATGATTAAAAGTCATATAAATATGATAGGATATATTAAATCTGAATAATTTCATATGTTTTATATTTCCAAATTAAAAAATAAGACATTTAATTAAATTTCAATGAGATATTTTATAATAGTTTGGGTCATTACAAACAAGGTGCACAGTTAGGACACTTTTTAATACACTAGGTGAATATCATGGTATTACTTAACTATCCTTTTCATGGTAATTACACTAAGGATTATCTATAATAAATCCTATATCAACTTATTTGTTACCACGTAGGGTTGTTATTTCTAAGAAACCACATAATCTGTAATTTATCAAAACAATAAGATGTTATCCTACAAATAGACTAATATCTATGATATTCAATAATTTTATCCATTCATAATACATAATAATAACAAAAATAGTCCCTAAAAAACCCAACTCTCATATCAACCTAAGTTCCCCACACCCACACTCCTAAATATGCTGCTAAAAACATTTTTAATAAACATTAAATTTAAAACTGTGTCACAAGATCTAAAAATAAATATATATTTCTTTAATTTAATGTATACATATTAAAATAAAAACACAATCATAGATCTTAATGTTTTATTTTCTTTGGATATTAGCAATATAAAATATTTTGTAAACATTTACTATAATTGCAATCTACACAATCCCCTACTTGACATTTATTTTGTTACTCCTATATTTATAACATAGGGAAATTGAAACCATAGATAAGGTGATATAAAATTATCAAAAATTGGGAAACATATCAACAATTAATCATGGGTTATATCATAATAATGAGAAAATATGAGCCTAAGTGATACATCATTTTTAGAGTAGTGTTGAATATTAAGTGTTTTCCATAAGTCTTGATAACATGCCATGTGTTATCAAAGGAACCAACCTGTACCATAGAAAGTGGGTGTTAGATAATAAAATATATCCATTTAGAATAATTACATGCATCTGATATAGAAACAAGGCCTTTCATGGAATCATATATAAAATAGCTATGACACAAACATAAACTTTGGAAAACGTCACATTGATGTTCACGAATAAAACTCATGCGGCCCATATATGGTTTCCCTAGAATTACATCGAATTAACCATTAGTGACTCAAAAATAAAAACTCATTACCCATTAATGAATCATTTTTTTATAACATGTTTGATATATTTGTTTCATAATATAGAATACCATAACCAATTAATTGGAGTGATTTAATGTAAAAAACCCAGGTTATAGATTTAATGAATGCAACTAATCATAGGGCTTTAATGGACCCAACCTATCTCAAAATTATAACATATAAATATGTGTTCCATAAAAAATAAATTATGTATCATATAATGAAGAATCCAGGGGAAACAATTGGTTTCATAACATTTACAAATGGTTTGACATAAAATTACATCAAGAGTTTGACAAATGGAAACCAACAATTTAATCACATAAAAATAGAATTTCATAAAACAATTTAGAATTTTTTTTCAAATTACATTACTCAATTGATATATATATTTTGGAGATAAATAAGAAAAGAGAATCAGAACATAAAAGAGTATTAATAAAAGGTTCCCTAACAAATTCTTAAAGGAATGAAGTAATGAGTCACATTGAAAAATATCACTTATGAGGAATTGAAAATAATTCCATTTAAAATATTATTTAGAAATAAAAATTTATAATTTATTCATAAAAATAAATAATATTTATCAAAAGGAAACTTATAGTATAAGAAAAATGGTAGTTTCAGGAAAGGAAAAATGTTCTCAAAATTTTAAAAATACCTTTACTAAAATCCAAATAATAAAAATGTTTAATAAAAATTCATATTAAAATGCGGGGTTATAAATTTCAAATACCTAATAAATAATAAATATTTATATTTCAAAATAAATAAGGATACATTTTTTAATAAAAAAATATATATATGGATGAAAATTACCAATTAAAAAGGATTCCAAATATTATAAACAACAATATATATTTAAAAGAAAGAAACACATCAACTAAGCAGAATGGAATTAAAAAAATCAGCTTTAAAATAGTTACAGAAAATGTAAAATATAAAATATCATGGTTGAAGAAACAATATATAGATGAAATAAGTTCTAGGAGAATAATTATAATTCTAATAAAAAAGTGTTGAATGATAATAATCGCATAAAACATTGGTATCTCTTTAATTGAATTCCCTTGAAACTTAAAAGTTTATATATCTTTTAAAATACCATGAACATATTTAATTTTTTTAAAAAAAATACATGTGAAATTATATACATCACATAATATAAACAACTTGTTAATATTTTATATGACTCAAAGAATTAAATGTGATATAAGAAACCCTTATTTTATCTCTTGAATTCCATGAAATTAATTTAACATAATCTATAATAAACATATCCATATTAATAAAATATTTCATGATCATTATTTATATCTACTTACCTATATTGACTTCAATTATAAGAAGTTATTATACATTTATTTTACTATTATTGTTTATTCTCATCATCAGATGTAAGAAATTTCTGTTGTTTTACACATGTCTTAAAATGTTGATATTGAGAAATATTTATTGATATTGTGCTCATAATTAATATATTTTCATACGTAATAGAATATATAATTATAAGGATTTATAACATTTTATATTCATTCCATGATAATTTCAGTCTTGATTTGTTAATATTTAAATTTTGATGATCTTGTTTATGAGATTTTAATTAATGGAGGTAGGTATAATAATAAAAAGTATAAATATTAATATTATATTTATTGATGAAAAAACATTATTCACTTATTTATATCTAATCATAACAATAAATAGGTTTCCATTTTCATGTATGAAGGACATTGATAGCATTATTCATGACCCAAACAAGAATATTCAATAATTAATGGACAAGTATTATAATGAAGGGATTCTATTATAATATTATTATTCAAGAAGTAAAATGCCAATATATATGTATTATTTATATTTTAAATAATAATTGGGAAGGGATATTATAAAAATATAATTGATTTTTATTTATTATATGGAATTGAGATATTGTTTTTCCTCTTCTTATTCTAATTTTATACAGCTTAATTTAAAATTGATAACTTATTATCGATATTATTAAAATATTTCCAATCTTATATTTCCATAATCATAATAATTTATTTAATATCTAATTTTTTAATTAGTACTATTTTTTATTCATCCAAATAGGTGGGCGATGAAAACAATATATGATGTTCCATAGAGGTAGGAGTCAATACGTACAAACAAACACCATTTTCAATTTCCATAGAACAAGGGATTCTTATAACATAGTTTATATATTAATTATATAAAACATGTTATAAATATAATTTTTTATACATTAAATATCCTTCAATAATAATATATATGTAATTTTATTATGATAAATGGAATATTTATCTTCATAGAGGTGGTAGTTCGCACGTATGAACAAATGGTGTTCTCATTTTTTTATAGAAGGGGGCTGTTAGAAAATAATTTTTCCATAAATATAATATAATTTTATTATATAAAAAATACATATGTTAATAATTAATGTTTTCGCAATAGATATTGAGGTAGAATAATAAGACGTAATGAAATGTAAATGAAAAGGAGTGATTTGAGAATTTTTAACTTAATCCTTTTAATAACTCAATTTTGATGAACCAAAATGGATTTTAGAAGAAAATTTGTCTATTTTAATTGTTTTCAAATAATTGGTTTCAAATAGTAAATGTTAAATTAATGGGAGACTAAGGTTCTATCATTCAATTAATATGGAGAATTATTAAATTGGAAGGGATGATATGATTCGAATTGACGAAGTTGCTTTAACTAAATTAAGAATATTACCTCTGATAATTAATTAGCGGCTTTGTAGTTCTAAAATACATGTATCATGTGTTTAATAGAATTTACACATACCAAATTAGGAATTATGAGTTTTGAAGTTGAGACTTTGAGTGTGTTTTCTTTTCATGGTTCAACAAGTAAGTTTTCAAATGGTTTTATAAAAAAAAAAGAGGACCTGGCTAGC
Organism: Viscum album; assembly: GCA_963277665.1. Taxonomy (NCBI): domain Eukaryota; kingdom Viridiplantae; phylum Streptophyta; class Magnoliopsida; order Santalales; family Viscaceae; genus Viscum; species Viscum album. The sequence goes on along the minus strand of OY728147.1, from coordinate 641,954,066 downwards.
CAGAAGGTTGGCCACCTAGGGAAGAAACACTCACAAATGAGTGGGTGTATCATTTTAACCCCGGAAAGTTATCTATCATGAGGCCGGATATAGCCTATGGGTGTAGACACACCTACAAGAGTAACATAGAATCGACAATGCTTCACCATGCAGGGAGGCACCGTGGCATCATAGAGTGGACAAAGATCACTCCCCAAGGAGAACACTAGCATGGGGTAGTACCAAGAAGGGAGGATGAGAAACAATTGAGATGGGTTTGGATCACATAGCGATATTAGGAAGAGGCATAACAAAAGCCATTTTGATGTCGGATACTATTTTTTATGTGAAATTAATTAGAGCCGTTAGATCAACTGATATGAAATATCATAGCCGTTAAATTGATTTAGTTGAGATTTTGACTGTGTGATCTATTTTAAAAAACATGGAGATTATTCATGGATGTTCTATGTTCCATGAAACCTCAACTTCATCTGCAAGTTTTCTTGAAGGGTACCATACACTGAGAGCTCCAAGAGACGTCGACAAAAGCTTGATATTAATCCTTCTGTCTAAATTTGGGGATCCTGAGAATCAAAATATGATCAAAATATATTATGAAATTTAATATTCATAATATTAAGGTGAATAATCTAAATATCTTCAATGTTTAAAAGATTTAAAAATACGACACGAGGATCCTCCTAGTAATTGAACATAGGCAGTGAATGAGTCTTAGTGATTCTAGAAGATTCCAAAGTGTTTCTCAACACCTATAAATACTCTGGTTGGGCTCATTTTCATGTGTGTGTAAATATCTCATCTGAGTTGAATTTTTTAGATATAAAGAGTGTTCTGATATTCTATAGATCATGAAAGAATTTACCACACTCATTACATTGGCTCTAGGAAGGTGTAATATCGTAGGATAACCTTAATGTGTCAGGCACCCTAGTTTAGATACCTGAGGAAAGTGGTTTCCGCATAGTTTATTGGTTTTCAAAACTATTTGTAGTATGTTGTGAAGAAGGCCCTTCATGATAGAGGTTATGTTTGAGAAACTATTGTGATGTACATGCTATACATAATCATGATTTGTGCACAATGAGTAAATATATTGGATAGTGGACTTGCATACATTATTAGCCAATACCCATTTTGGTTTGAATATGAGTATTTTTTATTGCACAAAGAAGAAAGGTGTACTATATAATGTCTCATGATGTTGAATTATACACGAGTTAGTATCATTATATAGTGAAAATAAACATGAATGATACATAGATTTTAAAGACACGGATTATCTATGTAATTTTTTAATATATGGGAATTTTAAAAGTCAGTGAAAATTGAGGGTGCGTGATTCTGAGTCTCGGAGTGCCCTGAATAATTTTTTTATGTTTATTTCAGGTATGTTTAGAAAATGTGCGAGCGGGTTTTTATAACTTTTGAACTAGGGATCAGATTTGAAATTTGAGGGCACCGTGGAACTCGCAGCGCCGATATTCTCTTAAAGAGACCTTCACCTCAACCGCAGTAGATCGAGGGTGGATGTTAGCTTTTCACATATTCGTGAAAGAATAAAATGAAAATGAAAATTTGTTGCTTTTATTTTCATTTTCTATTCAATGATGATGTTGAGAAGTGGGGTCTACTAAAATAAAACCTTCCATTAGTTACGGTGGTGGGGACCACCCGAGTCTTCAAAACCACCCATTTTTTTGAATTTAGGGGAGGGGACCACCTGTTCCCTCTTAATGGGGGAGAAACCTCGCAACTCCCCCAAATAATTTTATGTGTCAACATAAAATTAAATGTTAAGTTACCAATTAATTTTATTTGTCAATATAAAATTAAATGTTAAGTTATTATTTAATTTCTGAGTTGGATATTTCTTTTCTCCTCAGTGGAATTGGGGAAGGGATTATCAAAATAGAATTGGGAGAGAGAGCTTAAAGGAATACCCTCTCCAACAAATGATTCCAACAAAGAATGCCAACGAAGAACATCGACTTTGTCTTCGACTTCTTCCTTGGGATAATCGTTGACAAGGAACATATTCAACTTCAACGAACCGATGATCGAGGGAACTCCGAAGTCACCGATGTCCATCTGTCCCCAATGATGTCGTCTCCTTATTCATGACCTCTGTCAACGAATCAAATGAGGTAGGGGTTTATTTCTATATCATTATCACTTCTCATGTTCTCCCCTTCTAATTCATTTTTGGGATTGGGAATAAATGATTGACTAGGGTTGTGGAGATTGATGTATCTAAATATGTTCCTTACATGTTCATGATTCAATTTTTGTGAACCTCTTGATACCGCTCTAATGCAGATGGAGCGGGCCAAAAATACATGGCCCGACCCCTCTGTCATTCTTCTTTGGGGTGTGTGTGTGTTCTTCGCGATGAAGGAGGTCAGTGTCCAACCACGAATGGGGCTCGATAATGATGGCTAAAACCCCCACCGTCCACGATGAAGGCTCCAACATGCGTCGCCGCCTGCAGCTCGCCATGCCACCCCGCGGCCTCACCGCACCGTCATCGCGGCCCGCCGCTCCGCCCCACGGCACCGCCACCGTGACCCCACAGCACCGTCTTTGCTGCCCCGCCGCGCCGCCCCGACAGCACCACTCAAGTTGACCCCCCCCCCCCTTGTGTCCTCGTCTCTTCCCCCCGCAGCAGAGCTACCCTGCGGCCTCCCGCCGTCCATGGCCAAGTAGCCCCGCGGCCTCGCGCCCTCCACGGTTGAACCCCCGTGGCGCTCCGCGGCTCCTTGAAGCCTTCCCAACCACCCAGTGGGCCGTGCCACCCAGCACGGGCCGGGCCGGACCCAGCAGGCTGGTCCGAACCCAATGGGCCTGGTCAGACCTAACGGGTCCGACTGGGTCGACCCAAACTAGGTCAGCCTAGACCGGGTCGGGCCGGGTCAATACTACCAAGTCAGACTAGTCTTGGGGCCACTACAACCAATTTTCTTTCTTTTGTAAATAACATTGGCACCAGACGTCTATTTGACAAACCGTCAGCAGTGTAGGAAATCATTGAGCGAGAATGTCCCTTGAGTATAACCCATTGGAGATTTCATTTAAGATGGGGTATGTTCAGGTTGGATCAAGCACGAATCCAACCGAGCCCCAGAGACTAAAAGGCTAATAACTCACAGACCGGGTGTCCGATTGACATGACGTCTGTTGCGTTGAGACCCCCATAACATGGAGGTCCTTTGAGATAACTCTTTGTGAGACATCATGGAAGTTGGATAATTGGCCAGTGGCATGGGGAGAAAACTCCTCCGGAGACATGAAAGCCTAGTGCGGAAACCCAGTAGCTGGTTGTGATGAGAAATGTGCTCCTAGCTATCTTGTGGGGTCAGATTCTAGTGATCCTTCCCGGGTCAGCTCCTAGCTCTATTGTGTGGGTCCGCACCAGCAATCCGGTTTAGGTTAGCTCCTAATGATCCTGTGTGGGTCAGCTCCAGCGATTCTTTGTGGGTCAGCTCCTAGAGATCCTGTGTGGGTCAGCTCCTAACGATCCATTGGGCGTCAGCTCCAGTGATCCTGTGTGGGTCACCTCCTAGAGAGCCTATGTGGGTCATCTCCTAGAGATCCTATATGGGTTAGCTCTAGCAATCCTGTGTGGGTCAGCTCCAGTGATTCTGTGGGGGTCATCTCCTAGTGATCTTGTGTGGGTTAGCTCCAATGATCTTGTGCGGGTCAGCTCCTAGGGATTCTGTGTGGGATAGCTATAGAGCCTCTTAACGGAGTAAGATTATTTAGTAGTTACATCTAATCATTTGTACTACTGTACCTAATGAGATACCTGGTGTGAGATGAGTCTGTACCTCTGTGTTTCCTCATGATTGAGATGGATCACTTGATAACCTAGGTATATGTATGGGAAAATACATAAGTATGGTTATCTATTGATTTCATACTTTGTGGTTTATCCTTGGTGGAGTTTTGTGATAACTTGAGGGTCTCGGAGTCCCTACTGTGTATCATTATACTCTCCCCTACACGGGCTATGCCCCACCTTGTTGTGTTGGATACAGACGATGGACAACGCTGATTGAGATGAGGGTACCAGGACTGGAGGTAACTCGGAGGTGGACCTAGACAAGGCGTACTGCAGTGGTGACTGATCGAGAGTTGTACCTACCCTACAGGTAAGATCCTTGGTGGGTGATCGTAGGAGTTGTTCTATTTACTTGTACTTTTAGTTGTCTTGTACTTTCCAGTTATCCTTGTGCTTTCTAGTTGGACTTGTATTCTAACCACTTTTTACTTATTTTACTCACTATGTTTACTATTCAGTTTACTTGAATTTGTATCTTTCTCTGTGCTTGGTTGTGTTTGGTACAGGTTATAAAGGTAATGCATTTTCAGTTCTAGGGAATACACCTCCGGTGCTATTCACCAGCCCCTAGTCAATGGAAAGAAGGCTTGGGGTCATCACGACACTGGCCCCGGGGGACGGGTCATGACAAATGGGTATTAGAGGATTCCGTTCTACCGTAGAATGTAGGACTATGATCATTCTTTTTAACAGTAGTAGTGTTAAGTGTAGTGAGTGTGATTATCTGTTTAGGGAATCTAGTGTTGGTGTGATGGCTGGCGTATCCATACACATGGACCCTGACTTCTGATTTCTGACCTAGTGCACAAAAACACTAATTGCGTGTTTGTTTTCAAGAGTTTTCTTTGTTATATCTTTTGTCATCTCACCAGGTATAACTTATTAACCATGGAGCACCCGCTTCTTTTCAGGATTCCCCCATGTAGAAAAACAGGTAGGGTTCCGAGAGTAGCATGCACTAATAGCCCACCGAGCGACGAGGGCTCGGTACAGGGACCTTTTCCAGCAGAGGCCCCAATGGAACAATTCCCCATTGGTCCACTGATGCCCCCAACCCCAGCAGCAGAGGGTGAACGCCACTTGAGCGTGTTACATGAGTTACAGTGCCTAAGTCCACCCAGGTTCAGGGGAGAGACGGACCCACAGGCGGCTGAGGATTGGCTGCAGGCTGTGGTGAAAGTCTTTCGAATGTTAGGGACACCAAAGAATCTCATAGTGATCCTTTATTCCAACCTTCTATAGGCAGCAGTACACAGATGGTGGAGCATGATGCTCTAAGATCACGACGAGGTGACGATTCTCTGGGCAGACTTCGAGATCCTGTTTCGGGCATAGTTTATCCCTACGACTCTTCGCGTAGTGCACATACAGAAGCTACCTCATCTACAGTAGGGAAGAATGATTGTGGATCAGTACTTAGTGAGGTTCAATGACCTCTCATGCTAATCCACAGATATGGTGCGTGACCCATTCTTAAGGGCCCAAACCTTCGAGCAGGGGCTCAGGCGAGAGACCAGGGATTCCATGATTTCTCTCACCATCCTGACGTAGGCGGGGGTATTAGACTGAGCCCTCCTAGTGGAGATTTTCCTATCTGAGCAGTCTCTAGTAGCGAGGCCCACCACTAGTCGTCACATAAAGGAATCTTATGCAGGTGGCAGCAGACAGATGTCACCGAAGTCCAAGAGGACGGAACATACATGTGGAAGACCGCAAGATTCAAAGTCAGTTGTGCAGGGAAACTGAGGCTGAGACAGACATGACTGTAGTGGGCAGTGTTACGCATGCAGCGGGTAGGGTCACATGGCTCGTGACTGTCCTACCCGCCGTACTGATGATTGGAAGATGATCGATGGACCAACAAGACAGAGACATACATTCGACTGAGGAGGTCCTCAGGTAGTAGGCAGATGTGTCAGAGAGATGGTCGTGCAACTGGTGGTGGGTGATGATTCAAGATGTTACCGCCAACACCACTCGGAGGTCCACCCTAACCGCAGGGAGTAGGTGGACATGGGTGAGCTTAGCTCCAGGTAGCTGATTCCTATGATCATGGAGCTCCAAAGATGATACGACGTACGATCTGTGTCTACTCCACCTTAAGTGCAGTTCTTATAGACACAGGTTCCAGTCATTATTTTATTTCCACTTTCCTCGTTAGGAGCTCAAGGATTCTAACGGAGCTATTGGGTCGATCCTAACGACTGAAGACTTCTACAAGAGCGAATTCAACAATTATGCACCGGTGCCGGTTGTGTGAGATTAATCTATGAGGCAAGAGCTTCGGCTGGGATCTTTTAGTAGTGGCATCGAGGCCTTACGACGTCATCATAGGTATTGACTCGTTATCTACAGTCCATGCTCAGATAGAAAGTATTAGGTGCAATGTATGGTGTGTCTGCATGAATGGGACGAAGTTGACCTTCGTCGGTGAGAAGGGGGCATTTTCAGCACAGGATGGAGTTACCGAGAGGAGAGTGCAGCTGATCACTCATCAGTTAGATAGCCTTACCCTCAGAACGGTTGGTGAGGAGAGTCTGAATTATCCTGTAGTGGTGGACCAGTTGCCCGATGTTTTCCAAGATGATGTTCCAGGTCTACCACTTCAAAGAGAGTTGAACTTCTACATTGACATGTACCCTAGGAAGACACTGATATCTACACCAGTTTATTGGATAGCTCATGTGGATCTTTGTGAGCTGTTGGGACAGCTCAAGGACTTACAAGGGAAGGGGTTCATCCAGCCCAGTGTTTCACCTAGGGCAACCCTGATTTTTTTCTCCAAGAAGGTGGATGTGAGAATGAGGCTTTGTGTTGACTATCTATGCCAGTACTAGGTGATAGTGAGGAACAATTACCCACTCCCGAGTATTGACGACCTCTATGATCAGTTGAAGGGAGCATGGTGGTTCTCAATAATAGTCCTCAAATCAGGCTATCACCAGAATAGAGTGTGAGATGATGATGTGAAGAAGATGGATTTCAGATGTCAGTGCAGACACTATGAGTTCTTGGTTATGCCATTCGGCCTAACCAACACTCCATAAGTGTCCATGGGACTCATGAATAAGATCTTTTAGCCATACTTTGATCACTTTGTAATAGTCTTCATCAACGACATTATGATCTACTCGGCCACTAAGGAGGAGCAAGACAATCATTTGCAGGTAGTATTGGACACACTCTGAGAGAACCAGCTTTATGGTAAGCCCTTGAAGTGACAGTTCTGGATCCAAGAGGTTCACATTCTAGGACATGTCATATTGGAGGCTGGAGTTGCAGTGGATCCAGTAAATATTGAGGCAACATTTTCTTGGGAGCCACCCAGGAGTGTGACAGAGGTATGGAGTTTTCTGGGTTTGGCCGGTTCCTACTTGATATTTGTGAAGATTTCTCCATAGTTTCATCACCACATTCAGCATTGACGAATAAGGTGAAATGCTTCGTGTGGTCGGAGAGATTCCAGTATAGTTTTTAGGAATTGAGGCAGAGGTTGACTAGTGCCCCCTTCTTCAGGCTTCCAGAAGAGGGTGTAGGGTACGTAGTCCACTACGACATATTAGGGACCAGACTCAGATGTTTCCTGATGAAGGAGCGAGCAGTTATCGTATATGGTTCTTGACAGCTAAGACAACATAAGAAAAACTAGGCTACCCATGACCTGAAGTTTGCAGCAGTGGTCTTCGCCTTGAAGATGTGGCGACACTATCTGATGGGAGAATGCTTTATAGTCTACTCGGATCACAAGATTCTCATATATATCTTCTCTCATAAGGACATGAATCTAAGATAGCGACATTAGCTCGAGTTCCTTTAGGACTATGATTTCGAGATAGTCTATACTCATGGAAAGGGGAATGTTGTAGCAGATGCACTCAGCAGGAGATCTGGTATACAGCTGCTAGGTGAGGCGACAGAGCAGTTGGCCACTTTACAGATATCCTTTGTGGATAGAGATGGGGTAGATTTTCTTCAGTCTCTTACAGTCACTCCCCATTTCCTTTGGGAGTCATGGAGGTGCAGCGTGGGGACCCTGACTGAGAGACATGGCATGCTCAGATATCCACAAGATAGACACATGAGGGATTTTCTGAAGGTGGGTATCACCTCATCCTCTTCAGTGGATGTACCATGGTACTAGTGTTGCTTTAGGAGGAAGTGTTGAGGGAGTTTCACCCATCCCCTCTTGTGGTACATCCCGGTGTAGAGAAGATGTACTGGGATCTCTGACGACAGCACTGGTGGCCGTGAATGAAGAAATAAATAGCAGAGTTTCTCTCTCGTTACCTCAGTTCTAAGTATGTGATGGCGGAGAATCAGGTACCAAAAGGCTTGGTTCAACATTTAGTGGTCCCAGAGTGGAAGTGGGATAACATATCCATGGATTTCCTGGATGAAATTACGTATACATCTATAAGCCATGACTCTATTTTGGTGATCGTCGATCGACTCACCAGGTTAGCCCACTTCCTACCGATTCGAGAGCAGGGTTAAGTAGAGAGATTGGGATGCCTCTCTATGCAGGAGATTGTGCAGCTCCATAGAGTACCCTAGATGATTTTCTCCGATTGTGATGCATGTTTTACATCCCAACAATGGAAGGGGTTGCAGGAGGATTTCGAGACACAACTTCATTTGAGCACCGCCTTCTATCCCTCAACAGATGGCTAGACTAAGTGGACCATTTAGTCCCTCGAGGACCAGGTGCATGCTTCTGCCCTCGACTAAAGTTGTAGCTGGGAGGATTACTTTCCTTTGATAGAGTTTGCGTACAACAAAATATATTACTCCACCATTGGGATTGAACCTTTTGAGGCGTTGTACGGGAGACCTTGCAGATCACCTTTGTGCTGGACTGACCCAGGGGATCCAGCACTCGTGGGACCAGAGATGGTACGAGCTACCAAAGAGAAGGTGCAGATCCTCCAGGAGTGGATGAAGACTACAAAGAATAGGCAGAAGTCATATGCTAACAGGAGATGGAAACCTATTGAGTTTGAGGATGGAGACCATGTCCTTTTACGGGTCTCATCCTGACAAAGTTTACGGAGATTTGGCCAAGGTGGCAAGTTAACTTCGAGATTCATCGGACCCATCTAAGTCCTCAGTAGAGTTGGTGAGGCAGATTACCACTAAGCTCTTCCACCTCAGTTGCACCGGTTTCATGACGTCTTCCACGTTTCCTAGCTAAGGAGATACGTGAATGACTCTTCTCACATCATCGACCATGGAAAGCTAGACATCAACGATGGGGCGAATTTTATGGAGGTTGTAGTAGAGATTGAGGATCGACAGGAGCAGGTCCTTCATGGATGGTCGATACCTCTAGTGCACATTTGATGGCATCACGAGAACCTCCAGGAGATCACATGAGAGTGTGAGGATAATATTCATGCTCGACCCCCAGTTGTTTTCCTTGTTTGACATTAGTGCAGAAAACATTATTTACGTCAGTTATTTTTCATTTTTACGTAGTTTATTAGCCGATGTTAATACGGAAGATGTTATAAATAATGTTTTTTAAGTCGGTTATTTAAAAAATGACAAAAAAACATAACATCGCGGTGTTTATCATGTCGGTTAATTAATAACCGACTTGAAAAAACCGGGTGGGGGGTTTATAATGTCAGTTATTATATAACCTTCGTGATAAACCGGGGGGGGGGTTATCACGTCAGTTATTATATCACCGACGTGATAAACATGTGATGGGGAGTTTATCACGTCCGTCGTTAAATAACAGACGTGATAAACTACTGGGTGATGGTTGATCACGTCGGTTATATAATAATCGACGTGCTAAACCAGTCCGGGGGGGGGGGGGGGGGGTTTATCATGTCGGTTAATAAATAAATGACGTGATAAATCCTTTCCCAGTTCCTTTATCACGTCAGTTATTAAATAACAGACATGATAAATCATGCCATAGGGGTTTATCACGTCGGTTATTAAAAAAACTGACGTGAGAAATCGTTCTCGATTTCTTTATCACACCGGTTATAAAATAACCGACGTGGAAGACACATTTAAAAAAAACCACTGCAGTCCTCTGCTCTCCTCTAGAATCAACCACAAACCAAATCAATAATTCCTACCACAAAAACAGAAGGAGATAAAAACATGAACTAAATCAAATTTAAGCAGTTACATTGATAACATATAAACTGACCCCAATTGACAGCCCCCACCCTCATGTATACCCCCTAGACAGCCCTCCCCCACCCCATTAGAGCCCCACCACACCCCTGGGCTACCCCCCGACCCCCTGGACAGCCCCAGACACCCCTCGAAACCCCCCCCACCCTCTTGAACAGCACCCCCTTACCCCCTCGCCCCACTTGACAGCCCCTACCCCATTGGAGCCCCCACTACACCCCTAGACTGCCCCCCGACCCCCAGGATAGCCCCAAACACCCCTCGACAAACCCCCACCCTCCTGAATAGCACCCCGTCACCCCCTCACCCCACTTGACATCCCCCACCCCATTGGAGCCCCCACCACACACCTGGACTACCCTTGACCCCCAGGATATCCCCAAACACCCCTCGACAACCCCCCTCCCCCTCTTGAATAGAACCCCTCACCCCACTTGACACCCCCCACCACACCCCAAGACTACCCCCAACCCCCTGGACAGCTCCAAACACCCCAGGACAACCCCCCACCCTCATGTATACCCCCCACACAGTGGACAACCCTCCCTCACCCCATTGGAGCCCCCCACCAAACCCCTGGACTGCCCCCACCCTCCTAAACAGCACCCCTAACCCCCTCACCCCACATGACAGCCCCCACCCCATTGGAGCCCCCACCACACCCCTAGACTGCCCCCAACCCCCTGGATAGCCCCAAACACCCCTCGACAACCCCCCTCCCTTCTAAATAGCACCCCCTCACCCCCTCACCCCACTTGACATCCCCCACCACACCCCTGGACTTCCCCCGACCCCCTGGACAACTCTAATCACCGCGAGACAACCCCCCCCCCCCCCCCCCCCCCCCCGCCCTCATGTATACCCCCACACCCTGGACAGCCCTCCCCCACCCCATTGGAGCCCCCACCACACTCCTGGAATACCCCTTGGACAACCCCAAGCACCCCTGAACAACCTCCCCACCGTCATATATACCCCCACCCCCTGGATAACACTTCCACACCCCTGGACATCCCCCCCCCCACACCCCTGGACAGCCCTCCCATCCCCATGGACTTCCCCCTACCCCACCGGACAACCCTCCTAGACCCCTGGACACCCCCAACCCCACTTAACACCCTCGCACCCTTGGAACCCCTCCCCCCCAGACCAGAATCCATACCAGAAAAACCATCATAAGTGGACCAAAACAAGAATTAGAGGAAAATTAAACATTCACATATATAACATTTAAAACATACACTACCAACTTCAAAAAAAAAACTAAATCCAACCTAAACGACTACCAAATACACAATTACAACGACGATATTCAAAATTACATTTTACATTACAAGCAACTAAAATTCAATCAAACCTATAAAATAATTTGACCACTCCACTTTTAAGTGTTTGATGTCTTCAACAGTATAGGGTTGAGGGTCATTAAAATTATTCAAATGAAAAGGATAGTAGTTAACGTGTGTAATGAATAAATCAAATTGAAATATTATGAAAACGTTTAAGAGGAAATCTTACCAGGTCAAAATTCACAACTGTCCTAGTTGTTATTATTTCATACCTAAATCTTAACCTATAATATCCGAATTCGATGATGCCTTATTGTTCATGACAATTCTGTTTGAATGAGTGTAAATTCAATATATTATTTTTATGTAATAAATCAAAAAGTAAAAATTATAAATGGATATTTACCTTCACACTTTCATATTTGATCTTTTCACTCCTTTTTTTGTGTTTTATCGAAAGTAGGACCATGCCCTTTTAGAAAATAATACGAATGGAGTAAATTTAAAATTCATTATAATATATAAAATTATTGAGAAATTGAAACTTAATTTTCCAATATATTCTTAAAACCTTCCCGCACATCATCATGGACAGAGCATATCAAATAAAGTGCTTTCTCCCTTGGGTGAAAAACCCCTAACATCCAATGATCACTGATAAAAGTAAATTTAACGTTAGTGGGTTTTTATGTTATAAGATAATTAAATATTTGAGAGATATGTGTTTCATAACTCTCACAAAAAGGCATCATACAACATTGTGTGAATAGATTCTTTTCATATCTTTCAGCAATATAAAGCATTCTTTATTCCTCATCCAATGAACATGGTTCAGGGGAAATCAATTGCGGGTCCATGAATCCATATACATCTGTTAGCTCACTCCTATCACATGTTTTATAAAGATACCTAATAAAAAATAGACATAAATATACATTTTTAATAAATATAATGTATGGAAAAGGTGTTAAGACATACATGGAAAAAAAATTGCACCACTTTGATGACCAACTTATCTCCTGTAAGAAGTTCCATGACATCAGTTTTCATAATCCCCACACTTATTTCACGTTGACAAACATGAGCTTCCATTGGAAACTCATAATAACCCACCAAAAAATTTGAAGAGATTGAAAATCTATCAAGACTAATTGAATCTGTATCTGATGTCATAGCCATTTGTCTTTTTTGTTGTCTATAAAGTATTTCTTTAACTTTGAAGTATTCCTGTAAAAATAAATTGATAAATATATTGGTTTTAAAATGATAAAAAAACATTAAAAATAAAATAAAATAAAAGATATAACATTTATATTTATATGGTAATGAGTCGAAGAAGTCTAGATGGTCAAAATAAAAAATGGTTGATACTATGTCAAATTGTCACCACCTCATCTGTAGGTAATGGTACCTTAGATGATCTATCTATAATATCCTATACAGTGACCCTATGATTCTCTACCTCTAATTGTTGATGATGAAATGTATCTCCTATACAATATACCAACCCGTATGCTACTATATGATGTTTAGAATCATCAACATACAACTCACAATAAGTAGGAAGTTTCGGTGGATGAGTAGGATAAAAAATGGGGTCTGCAGGCTGAGGTGGGGGAGTGGGAGATACTGGCAGAGGTGGAGGTTAAATAATGGGGTATGTAGGGGGAGGTGGAGGAGTGGGAGCAGTAGTCTGAAATTGTCTTTGCATGTCTGCAAACATAGACTACACTGATGCTCTAAACTTGTCATCCATCGTCACATTAATATTATGAAATTCAGCCTCCAAAGATTGTTTTTTTATAAACCACCTCAACGTTAGAAGTTGAAGAATGTGACAACAATTTTCTTACCGATGCACCTACCGGATATCCTCCTACACGACAAGGATGTTCAGGCCTTCCAAATGCTATAGATAAAATATCTTCCCTCACAGTATCTATAAATGTCCCCTGTGAACTCTGCTCCTCAAGAGAGTCCGGTATGAATTAATTGAACATTTCTGTAATGATTGAAATTATTTGAAGAAAATAGTTAACTTAAATAAAGAAAATAGATATCTTACAATCCTCTCATCTACGATTCTCGATTCTTCCGAATGATATTTCCCTTTTTTCCCTTCTGAGCACTCTTTCATTTTTCATGTCTAGATGGAGGGGATGGAGTGGCCAACTCTCCAGATCTTGAAGAATCAGCTCTTAGTTGATGAAATTTTTCCGCCATCATTTGTTCTTCCAAAAATGAGCACCCTCCCCGAGATAAAATATAAGGGTATAAATATTTATATTGGATCACCTAATGAGATTTCCTTGTTTTTTGTAAATTAAGAATAAGAAATCATTAACAATACATTAATAAGATCATTTATATAAGAAAGCTTATAAAATTTTACATTTCCCTTACAAAAAATGACTCTTTTCTTCTACTTTCAAAAAACAATCTCCATTTTTCTTCATCTATAAAAGGATATATACGACATGGATTGTCATGACTCCTATGACCATAAATTAAATCAGATTAGAGGGTTGATTTGAAATCCCTCCACCTCCTGGCAGCCAATGATAAGCATTTCTTCCTGACTCCTCCAGTTTCAGGAATATCAAATGTCATCTGATAAAGAAGAGGTTAAACATATTATATATTGTAGAGAAATTTAAAGAATAGTCAAACAATAGCAAAATATCTTACCAAAATCATCTCCCACAACTGAGAGATTATCGCTTTATCCACACTTCTCCAGTCATCATACATAATGATTACTTTTCTCTTAGACTGAGTTGCTACAAAAATCTTAAAATCTTTTTCATTTGGACCTCTAGGAATATCATCATCATGAAACTCAACGACTATCCTCTGATCCTGCATACGGGCAAGTGATAATTTTTCTAAACGTGTGCACCCACATGTACCAACCTTTGAACTCTTTGTCATAATAGGAGCATGTGAATGTTCCTCCCCAGAGGTATGACTAATATGATCATCTCCAGAATCATGTGGTTGATCAAATGAATGATCTTTCATTATCGTTCAATTAAATAAAACAAACGTTAGTTCAAAAATATACAAATTCATATTTTTTAATACTAATTTAATCAGAAAATAGAAAAGTGTACTAAGTTACGTAATAGTAAACATTGGTAATATGGTAAGCATGTTAAAAAATGGTAAAGATGGTAAATATGGTCAAGATTGTAAACCTGGTAAACATGGTAAACTTGGTAAATATGGTAAAGTAATTTTCACTGAACAAAAATAATAGATATATAATTCATGTAATGGTAAACATGATAATGTAAACTAAACAAACATAAAACAAACAAAAACTTATACTTATTTTGTATTAAAACATGTTTTAATAAATAAAAAACTCACAATATCTAACATTTATGAAAAAAAATATGTAAACAAGAAATAAAAATATGTTACCTGTAATTTTAGGAATGTACAAATGGGTTTTCCCAAATTCCTTTGTTGTGATCGTTCCTTATGGAACAAACCATGTATTCAACATGCTCATCATTATGTTCTGTTAATATTCCCATGGAAGTAGGGATCTCACATAAATTAGTAACTTCATCAAGTTCATCCTCACCAACATATTGTTTTCCCTTGTAAAACAACAGCCTACTGCATGTCTGATTGATCTAGTACATAGAATTCTTTTTGCATGTGCTTCCATTATAAAATAATCAGTTGTGTCTTCCAATCTATTCATATTTACAAGTGTCATTCCAAATTCATCATGTCTACCACTATTTTTACTGATAAACCATTTACAGTTAAAAACAAGAACTTTAATTTTAAAGTAATCAACCTCCCATATGTCATCAATCACTCCATAATATGCACTTGATGCAGAAATTGGGGTTTTTTTCTTAGCAATCGAAAAATGCATTTCTTCTGCAAACACCAATACACCACTATTCTGAAATGCACTTCTTTTGTCATGAGCTTTTGTATGAAATGTATATCCATTAATTTCATAACCGGACCATGTTATCAAATTTAAACATGGACCACCCACTATCCATTTTAATGTCTCTGATACATCTGATCTACCATGCAAAGTCTTTTATATCCATGACAAAAAAGTTTTGTTGTGCTCATTCAAAATCTACATTTCTTTCTTTTTTGGATGACATTGTTTTAACTCATTAATATGCAATGTGATATATGGTTGAGCATCAGCTATGTTATTCATGATGTATGATTCTAACTTCTTCATCTTTTCACCTGACAATGATTTGATTTTCAAGCCACGAATCCCCTTTCCCTCATTATTAACTCGTTCATGGAGAGATAGAGGCAAACCTATGTTTTGCACCGCAGCCAAGTAGCTCATACAAAAATATTTTACCTCCTCAGAAATATACTTTTCAATAATGGAGGCTTCAGGTTGATATGGATTTTTAACATACCCCTTTAATATTTTCATATACCTTTCAAAAGGATACATCCAATGAAGATATATAGGTCCACAAAGCATTATTTCTCGAACCAGATGAATTATTAAATGCACCATTATATCAAAAAGAAGATGGGGGAAAAACATTTCCAATTGACAAAGTATAAAAATTTCATCCTTTTCCTAAATGTTCAAACCATTCACATCAATCGCCTTGTTAGAAATTGAATTAAAAAAATAACACAACGACATTATAGTCTTTCTGACATGAATGGGAAATATTCCATGCAATGAAACTGGTAGAATTTGTTTCATAATGACGTGACAATAATGTGATTTCATAACTTTAAACTTCAAGTCCTTCAATGAGACAAAGTTATTTAAATTTGAAGAATAACCTTCAGGCACTTTGATATCATGAAGAAACTGAAAAAAGATAATTTTCTCCCTCTTCGATAATGTATGAATAGTCGGGGGAATAAATATTCGTCTTCCTTTAGGAGTGGGAGCTAAATCCAAACGTATTCCCATGGATAGTATGTCTAATCTTTCATTCAACCCATCTTTTGACTTTCCTTTAATATCTAACAATGTTCCAATCAAACAATCACAGATATTCTTCTCTACGTGCATTACATCAATATTATGTTTAACTTCATGATACCTCGAATATGGAAGCTCAAAAAATATTGACCTTTTCTTCCAAATAAGTCTATCATTACCTGATTTCTGTGTCTTTCCTAATGTCACATCAAGGTTTTTCACCCTCTCAAAATACAGATCAGGGGATAAATGTTTTAGAGAAGTATCAAATTATTCTGAGCCATTGAAGGCCTTTTTTAGACTTCTATAAGGGCGATCTATATGAAAAAACATTCGATGACCCATGTACACTGTTTTCCTCCCATGATGCAATTGACAATATGAAGTTTTTTGTTCGCAAATTGGACATGCTTTATTCCCTTTAACACTGTATCCAGACAAATTTCCATATGCTAGTAAGTCATTTATAGTGAACAGAAGCACTGCATGCAGTTGAAAATATTCCATTTTATAAGAATCATACACCCTAATACCATCAGCCCATAATAGTTTCAAATCATCAATCAACGGTGAAATGTAAACATCAATATCATTTCCGGGTTTCTTTGGACCAGAGATCATTATACTCAACATGAAATATTTGCGCTTCTTACAAACATTAGGAGAGAGGCTGTAAATTACCAATAAAATAGGCCATGAGCTATGTATGCTACTAAGGGTTTGGAGTAGATTCATTCCATCTGTGCACAACCCTAGTCTGAGATTTCTAATTTCATTTCCAAATGTAGAATACTACGCATCAATTTTCTTTTATTGTGGACAATCAGCTGGATTACATATTTTTCCATCACATACCCGCTCATCAGCATGCCATCTTAACCTTTTTTCATCATGTGAATTAGAAAATAAACCTTTGAAATGATGAATTATAGGAAGAGGCCAAAATACCTTTGAAGGGAGCTTCATAATCTCTACATCAGCCTGTAATTTTTCTTTCACCTTATACCGTGATGTCCCACATTTAGGACACTCTGACAGCAATTCATATTCCTCCCTATATATAATGTAGTCATTCAGACATGCAAATATTTTCTTGTATCCCAATCCCATTGGGCATAATATTTTCTTGGCCATTTAATGTGAATCTGGAAGATCTTTATCTTTTGGAAGAATGTGTTTCATCAATTGTAGCAGCTCTGTAAAACTTTTGTCACTCCATCCAAGTTTCGCCTTCAGGTTAATCAATCTTAACATCGCCGAAAGAACCATAAAATCTATACAACCTGGATATAATGGTTTTTCAGCATCACCATATAGACGTGCAACTGTCGGTTCTATCTCAATTTGTTTTGCTACATTATCGTGAATCATTTCTTCAATTTCATCGGAGTTACCATCTTGTGAATCATCATCATCAATGACATTCCGTCCAGTTTCACCATGCCAAATCCAAGGGCTGTAACTCTGATTAAAACCATGACAAATCAGATGATCTTTTATCTCTCTACTTTTCAACTTCTTCATATTCAAACATTTCAAGCCTGGACAGAAAAAAATGTCACTACTTGGAACATTTCATTTAGAAAATTCCAAAAAGGTATAAACACCTTCCTCATATTCATTGCTCATTTGATGTGATGTAATCCAACTTCGACTCAATATTACCTATAACAAATATAAAATATATATATATTTTTAAGATAAGATAAATATATGTTTATATGAAAAAAAATCATAATTTGAATGTAAAACAATTTTGAAATATAAAAAAAATCTATGGGTATTTAAAAAAATATGCTAGAATATTATTTTTAAAACAAAATATAGTTAGATATAATAGTTTTAAATTCCATTGAATAAAAGAAAACCATGACGCCTACATGGTTGATCGAAAATTGGAGAAAATGGAGTAAACCTGAGAATCAAATCATATTTAAAATAAAAATTCAGATGGAGAAAATCACAATGTAAAGACAATCATCACAGAAAAATCATCATGTCATAGTCTTAGAAACCACGATGCAGTAGTCAATCCCCCTAGACACCCCCAATCCTCTGGATAGCCCCCCACCCCTCGGACAACCCCTAAAACCCTCTGGGAAGGCCCCCACCCCCGTGGACATCCACCCACACCCAGCCACCCCCTTGGACCCCCCCGAACACCCCCAACCATCTTGATAGCCTCCACCCCTTGGACAGCCTCCACCCCTCAAGATAGCACCCCCACCCCTCCTGGAAACCACCCCCACACCCTACCCCCTTGGACACCCCCTGGACACCCCCAACCCTCTGGACAACCCACCCCCACCCCTCGGACAACCCCCAAAACCCTCTGAACATCCCCCACCCCCTTGGATAGCTCCCACACACACCCACACCCTTGGACACCCCCCAGATACCCCCAACCCTCTGGAGAGCCCCCCACACCCCGGCCAACCCCGGCCAACCCTTTGGACAGGCCCTCACCCCCTTGGACAACCCCACACATCCACCCACCCCCTGGACACCCCCAGCCCTCTGGACAGCCCCCCCCCCCCCCCCGACCCTCTGGCTAGCCCCTCACCCTTCTAGACAGCACCCCACCCCTCCTGAACACCACCCCACCCCCTACCCCCTTGGACAACCCGTTGGACACCACCCAACCCTTTGAACATCCCCCCCCCTCCCACCCCCTGGACAGCACCCCACCCCTCCAGACAGCACCCCCACCCCTCCTGGACACCACCCCCACCCCGACCCCCTTAAACACCCCCCTGGCCACCCCCAACCCTCTGGACAACACCCCACCCCCCAGACAACCCCCCAAACCCTCTAGACAGGCCTCCACCCCCTTGGACAGCCCCCACACCCACCAACCCCCTTGGACACCCCCCTGGACACACCCAACCCTCTGGACAGCCCCCACCCCCGGACAACACCCCAAACAATGGTTTACATATAAAAACTAGGAATGGTGAACAACTAAAAACACACGCATTTAATATATACTTTAGCATGAAATAGATGGAATTAAATATTATTAGATATGGCTACTTAAATGATCGTATGATAATTAAAAAAAACCATTGATATTAAACTAGTCAAATGATCAAAAGTTTTCTCGATAACTAATATCATAACGAGGTAATGGATAGTGTAACACCCCAAGCTTCTACGGTACGCTTCTCTTTGAATAATGCAATAGCGTGTGTTGTACGCAACATCGAGTTCCAACACACCACAACCAATCAAACTAGTCGTTATGAATAGTAATACCCACTTTTTAAAATTTACAAATTTTATTTTTCAAAATGGACTTCATTTTTGGATTCGGAATATCGAAATTATCCTAGGGTGATTTTTTGGTATTTTTCTGAAAAACATCATTTTTTGATGAATAGTGAAACCACTAAGTGGTAGTTAAAAAAACTGAATTTTTCATCAAACATAATTTTACCACTTCTATGAGTGAAATTTCAAAAATATGAGAGACACGGTTAATATCAATGAGTAAAATGTTGTTCAATGAGATGAAAATATTTTTTGGTGAATAGTAACTTTTTACTTTTTTTCCCACGGTGAAAAGTAAATAGGGTAATTAAGGGTAAAAATGATATTAATATTACCCTAACACATGTCCTAATTCTATTGGAAAAGTTTATCTCGACCGAAAACAACCATAGGAATAAAATATTATCATTTAGGTCCACATGGATTTGATTAGGACATTTATTATTATTTAATTCAAAGAAGAGTTAAAAGAGTTAAAATCCAAGTTTATTTACTAAAACATTTTTAATATAGGGTTATACATAAGGTAAATTCGATTTTGAATATTTATTATAAATATAAACATATTTTCTACATAATGATATTTTATTTATAATTTTTAGACAATAAATAATTTAATTTATTTATGACACAATGATGATGCAGTAATTACCATAATAGTGAACAATTAAAATAATTGATATTATAAATACCCAAATAAATATAATTTTAGACTTTTTTTGAATTACACTAATTTTCTAGGCTAATATGACATGTTAGGAATTATTTAATTAACTTTTTCGAAGTAATAATTCTTTTATTGTTTTCACAAAAATCAATTTTCCAAATAGTGTCAAAATTGACATAAAAGAGTTTTTAAAACAAATATTATATTATTAATTGATATTAAATTCCAAAAAAATCTATTTTTCGGCCAAAAGACTTATATAATGATAGGTGTATCGTTAATGGACCACTTGGGGGTCTCTTGGAGGTATATAGTAAGTTTATTAACTATATAATATAAAAATACAAAGTGACATGGTAAGTGTCAAACTAATTAAAAAAGAGTTAAAAGTAAAATATATGGTTAATATAATGACCCACACCTGTCTAAATTCTATTGGTTGAGTGGTTTTCAACCCCTCCCAACCTTAACCTATAAATAATCCACTTTGGAGCCATTATAAACCTAATATGAATTTATTATAAAATAATATTTCTTGCTTTTCCAAAGGTTCCCCTCACCCCTCTTATAAAAGGGCACCCAACCTTCTCATTAATTCACACCTTCAAAGCCTTTTGGTTCGGCCAAAACCTGACCCAATACTCTCTAAAATTCCCTCACTACATCCTAGAGGCCTTAATTTAGTCATAAAGCCAACCTAAGAAGTCCTTTTGATCAAATTAAAAGAAAGAACTCGAAGAAGAGGTAATGATTTCACCACCCTTTTTCAAGTTCCTTTATTCTTCCACATATTCTTTCATTGTTATTACCATTCTAAAATAATAACTCCAGTATCTTATATATACTATGATGTTATTATAAATATGGTACAACCATATTAATTATTCTATCCATCCTTTGAATAATTTGTCCCCATACGTACGTACGTATGGCTTACCGTCTCCACGTCGTGGGGTAATTGTTATTCAATAAATTATTATTTGGATGGCTATAATAATGATGTGTAATTCAGGTAAATAATAAATATAACATGATAATTATTCTGTATATATGATATAACATCCAATTAAATATTATTTTAATATCAAAAGAATGATATTGTCGCTCGTGCGTACGTAGGGACTACCGTCTCCACGAACGCGATGAGATTCATTCTCCATCATATCCATTCAAGTATAATTCTCATTTGAAGATTAATAATAATGTTTAAGGACTTAATATCATTATGGATATGATTAAGAGACAACCTATCCATAACAAACATGGCTTACATAACAAAACATATAAAAGAAAATGAGTAAGTTAACACCTGAAATGACGATAATTCTAAAACATTATTAACAAAGCAATGGTAAAGATCATATATGATATCAAATTAATATATATGATTCATTTATAATTTAATAACAATTATTTCACCATTATACAGGAGGTTAACCTACACCAACCAAGGAAAAGTACAAGGTAAGGGTTTATTTTACAATCTCTTCATTATCCGAGGTTTTTTATATGTAATAATCTACTGGGATTTCTTTATTATTCACATCCATGTTTCTTAAAAATGTATTTCAAAACATTATTACTATTTTATAGAATATGGTTTAAATCCATTTATACCCTTTATTGACTTTTTATAAGAAGTTTATAATGTAATCTTTCTGTCGTTTTCCAAACAAGGTGTTTTTTAACCCTTTAGACAAAATTAATGTAAGAATGTTTTTTTAACTTATACGGCGGGTGCGGCTATTTTCCGCCATTATAAAATCGTCGAAGCATCCCTTACAAGATTATAAGAATATTTTACAAGAAAATGTTTTATTTTATAAATATATGACTCTTAAATGATTTCAAAATATAAAGAGATATTTCTCTAATAAGAGTTTTGATTTCATCTATGTCAACATCCTTTGATGGATTTTACGCTTATTTGAAGTTGATTTATTATGATACAATACATCCATATTTTATTGATGGTTTTGTGATTTGTTTGACTGTGGATGTACTATTTTTATACCATTCATGATTTATGAAGAATTTATTGACATTTCGTATTATAGTTTTAATACGAATGTTTATGTTATGTTTAAACCTGTTCATATGAGGAATGCATTGGACTTAATATGTTACGGGTGGAGCCCTCTATAGCTCCTCGATTCATCGGTAGGGCTCATGAGAAAAACTAGTGTCTTGGCAGAAGGACTTGAAAAATTCTTATTTGTAGTCTTGGAATGGGCCTTGGCTTTGTGGTTATGATAGTCTGGCATTATGCATTCCATCATTATGAAAGTGGTTATTGATATTGCATGTGATTATTTGATTAGTAGAATATCCATGTGAATAAGTAAATGAAATTATTTCATTTTATTTTTTCCATACTATGTTGAAGTTAACGTTTAAAAGGATTTTGTTTTAGTTATTAATTGCCTTAAATGTTTATTCTTATTTATGAAAGTTTCCTATATATTGTTATCCTTACTGGGAATTTGAGATCACCCTTTTTCTATGTTTTATTTTTCCCAGGATGTGAAGAAGTAATTTATGAATGACCTGCAGGGATAGTATGAGGGGATAAGAGTGTATAATATGGAGACTATATTGTTGTAGTTTTCATTTTATGATGTAATGTAAAACTTTATTAATATATCTAGTGTTTTCAAGGCTACTAAACTAATCGGTATTTCGAGATTTGATCTTACTTGTGATCATACCAATGTTATGTAATAATGCACTGACTCTGGGTAACTGGGGTCGGGGCATTATAGTTGGTATCAGAGGATGTTTAGTACAAGCCTTGGAAGCTATATTTAGATAAACCTTGATTAGAGAACATAGATTTAAGATGGACTTTGAAGATTAGTATAGAATAACATCCTAGAATTTTGGTATTGTAGGAATTTTTTGAGTTTTACAAGCAATACATCCCTGTATGGATACGAGCAGGTAGAGGCGGCTCTGGCACTGATGTATCCTAGGGGTAAAACCCGAAAACACCGCTTGGAGCTAGACTCAAATGGGAATTGGTGCATCACAGCGGG
Source organism: Viscum album (assembly GCA_963277665.1). Lineage (NCBI taxonomy): Eukaryota > Viridiplantae > Streptophyta > Magnoliopsida > Santalales > Viscaceae > Viscum > Viscum album. The sequence goes on along the minus strand of OY728147.1, from coordinate 641,930,860 downwards.
CCTTGATGCACTCTTGGTTACGACACTCCCGGGGGATATGCTTAGGATAACTCTCATTTTATTTAAAAATATTAGTATATACTTCCTCATAGAAAACATTTTTATGATTATGGATTATATCCATAATTAGTTCAATTTATGTTAAGTGTTTTATAAGTATGGAATTATGTATTTTGATTCATAAACTGATCTAGTTTATGACATTGTTTAGAAATGGTGCATAGTGGAAGAAATGGAAACCATATCAATGCATGCACTCCATGTAGGGATTTCCCTCCTGCTCAATATAATTATAGTGGATCTGGTGATGCAACTGGTGTCGATCAGCTAATCAACATACTGGGACAACTCACTCAGGTTATGAATAATAACCTTACCCATATGGAGCACCCTGATCCACAACATGGAGGATCAATGTTAGATCGCTTCATGAGGCAACAACCACCAACATTCAATGGGAGTACAAATCCATTGGTAGCTGAGAAATGGATAAGTTCCCTATAGAAATTATTTCAGGCTTTGGGAAGTAGTGAAAGGGAAAAACTTATCATGGATGTTTACCACCTCACTGGTGATGCTGATCAATGGTGGTCATTGATTCAAAACATGAAGGAAGATGATGAAGTATAAAATACGGAATGGAGGGATTTCAAATATCTGGTTTTAGAAAAATTCTTTCCTCATGACCATCGAGCAGATATGGAAAGACAATTTCTGAGTCTAAGACAAAAGGAGGATGAGAATGTCGCAAAGTATGAGGCTAACATTACATGGTTAGCAAGGTATGCTGGAGATTATATACGTAACCCCAGAAGTAAGATTTATCATTTCATTGATGTGTTAAAACCATTTATCCATATAGAATTAGTCTCAAAATCCTTCTCTTCATACGAAGTCATTGTCTCATGTGCTATCAAGACAGAGAAAGAATTCTCTAAGTCATATGACTCTAAAGCAAAGAAAGAGAATAAAATATCTGGTGATCAATCTGGGAAAGGAAATAAAGGGAAGAAGGGAAAAGTTGAATTTCCATCCTGTAGTAAATGTGGGAAGAAAAACCCTGGTACTTGCTTAAAAGGAACGAGAGTCTGTTAGAAGTGTGGTGAAAAAGGCCACCAATCTCGTGATTGCAAAGGGACGAAGGAAGGTACCAATGTTCAGTGCTACAATTGCAGTGAGATGGGACATTATGCAAATGAATGTACTAAGTGTCAGGGTATCTTACCTCATAAAAGGCCAAGGGATCAAGGCCAATCTTATGCTATCACTACTGCGGAGGTAGAATCTCTGAAAGATGTGGTGGAAGGTAATTTAATGGTTTCCTCAAGTTTAGCAAATGCATTATTTGATTCTGGATCATCGCATTGTTTCATATCTTCCCAGTTTTATAAGAAAATTAGATATTTCCAATTTGATTTAATAAGGGAGTTGTCAGTTAAAACTCCTAAGGGAAGTATCATTTCAACAATGTTTTGTGAATCAGTCCCCATTAGAGAACATAATTGTTCTTTATCTGCTGATCTCATCGTCATACCTATGATTGAGTTTGATATAATCCTCATTATGGATTTGATTTGAGACCATGATGTGAAGATTTATTGTAAGAAGAATGAGGTTACGATTTGTGATGATGATGATAAGGAACACCTTATCTTTAGAGAAGAATCGTCACCACCTAATTCTTATCAAGATCCACCCCCAGTAGCTCAACTAAATTCAATTATTGGGGAGGAAGAGAATGAAATTACAGTGGGTGGGGAAAGAAATGTTCAAATAGAGGATGTACCTATTGTGAATGAATATGTAGATGTGTTTCCGGAAGATTTACCTGGAGATCCTTCAGAATGAGAAGTTGAGTTTTCCATTGATTTAATTCCTGGATCAAGGCCTATATCAAAGACCCCTTATAGAATGGCCACTGTAGAATAGGTTGAACTAAATAAACAACTAGAGGAATTGAGTAATAAGGGATTTATTCTCCCTAGTGTTTCTCCATGGGGAGCCCCTGTTCTTTTTGTTAAAAATAAAGATGGATCTATGAGGTTATGTATCGACTACAGGGAGATCAATGCTATAACAATAAAGAACATGTATCCCCTACCTCGCATTGATGATTTATTTGAGCAACTGCATGGAGCTCAATACTTTTCAAATATTGAACTTCGATCTGGATACCATCAGTTGTGTGTGAAGAAAGAAGACATTCCAAAGACAGCATTTTGAACCATGTACGGGCATTACGTGTTTACAGTAATGCCTTTTGGATTGACTAATGCACCCTCTCTATTCATAGATATGATGAATAGATTTTTCAAGGAATATCTCGATGAATTTGTGGTGGTATTTACTGAAGATATCTTGGAATACTCCAAAAGCTATAAGGATCATGAAAATCACTTACGCATTATCGTGAAGACTCTGAGAAGACAAGAATTAAATGGGACGTTTACCAAGTGTGAATTCTGGCTTCAAGATAATTCTTTTCTTGGCCATATTGTCTCTAAAGATGGAATATCTGTTGATCCTTCTAAGACCAAGGCAATCCAATAATGGCCTGCACCGACAAGTATAACTGAGGTACACAGTTTTATTGGTTTAGCATGTTATTATTGACATTTCATCAAGAATTTTTCCCGATTGGCTAATCCATTAACAAAGCTCACACGTAAAGGGGTTAAATTTGTTTGGACAAAAGAGTGTTAAAAATGTTTCGAAGAACTGAAGAGAAGATTAGTCAATGCTCCTATATTGACTCTACCATCAGGGAATGATGGGTTCGTCATTTATAGTGATGCATCGAAGAAAGGGATTGGTTGTGTCCTCATGAAGAATGATAGGGTTATTGCCTATGCATCACGACAGTTGAAAATTCATGAACAATACTATCCTACTCATGATCTCTAGTTTTCAGCAGTGATCATTTCTTTGATGATATGGAGGCACTACCTCTATGGTGAAAATTTTGAGATTTATACTGATCACAAGAGTTTGAAATATATTTTCTCACAAAAAGAACTCAACATGAGGCAAATGAGATGGCTTGAATTAATCATGGATTATGATTGCACGATACACTACCACCAGGGTAAAGCAAACAAGGTGGAAGATGAATTGAGCAGAAATGACCATGGAGTTCTGAACAATATGAAAATTGAATGGGATACAATTTTCATGGATCTAGTGAAGATGGACATGGGAATAACCAGGGAAGGTGAAACATCAATGCTTTTTCAAATGGTTGCCAGACCATCTTTACTAGAAAGGATTAAGAGTTCTCAAATCGATGATGAATAATTTCAAAAGAAGATTAAAGCTGTGAATGATGGGAGATTGAGAGACATTTAGTATGAAGAAGGAATTTTGAAATTTGGGAAGAGACTTTGTGTTCCCGATATACCTGATCTAAAAAGGAAATTTCTAGATGATGCTCATAGTTCCAATTTCACTATACACTTGGGTAGAACTAAAATGTATAGATATCTAAAGGAACATTTTTGGTGGGAAAACATGAAGATGAAGATTTCCGAATTTGTGTCAAGATGTATGGTTTGTCAACAAGTGAAAGTTGGAAGGCAATAGCCTGGAGGAATCATGAAAATTCTTCCCATAGCAGAGTGGAAATGGGACAATATTATGATGGACTTTGTCATGGGGCTACCAAAGTCTCCTAGAAGGAACGATGCAATATGGGTTATTATTGATCATCTTACCAATTCAGCACATTTTCTTGCTATAAGAGAAGATCCACCACTAAAACGCCTTGCAATAATATATATTAATGAAGTGGTGAGACTTCATGGAGCACCCTTATCGATTGTTTCTGATCATGATCCCCGTTTTACTTCAAGCTTCTGGAAAAGTATTTAGAAAGCCTTGGATACTGAACTTCATTTGAGCACTTCCTACCACCCTCAAACAGATGGAAAATCAGAACGAACTATTCAAACCTGAGAAGACATGTTGAGATCCTGCTCACATGACTTTCAGGGTATGTGGGATCAATATTTACCTCTGGTAGTATTTTCTTATAACAATAGCTTCCATTCGAGTATTCAGATGGAACCATATGAAGCGTTATACGGAAAGAGATGTCGCACACCAACCTGTTGGGATGATGTTGGTGAAAGAAAACTTATAGGCCCAGAACTGGTGGAGGAAATGATGGAAAAGGTGAAGGTAATCCAAAACCATATCAAAGCAGCTCAATGTAGGCAGAGGAGCTATGCCGATAATCAAAGGAAGGATTAGTAATTTCAAGTCAGTGATCATGTTTTCTTGAAGGTATCTCCATGGAAGGGAGTCATATTTTTTGTTATGAAAGGTAAATTGAGTCCCAGGTACATCGGACCTTTCCAAATTATAGAATGAATTGGGCCTGTAGCTTACTATTTGGCAATGCCGCCAAATCACTCCAAAGTTCACAATGTGTTCCATGTATCACTATTGAGGAAATACATGCCTGACCCAACGCATGTACACACATATGAGGAATTAGAAATGGAACCTGATCTGTCTTATTACGAAGAGCCCGTCATGATTCTTGATACGAGAGAACAAGTACTGAGAAACAGGACGAATCGTCTGGTAAAAGTCTTGTGGAGAAACCATAAGATGGAAGAGGTAACGTGGGAACCAAAGGAACTTATGATGAAGAACCACCCGAGTCTTTTCATGCGGTAGTATTTTAGAAATTTTGAGGACCAAATTATTTGAAGGAGGGGATAATGTAACACCCCAAGCTTCTGCGGTACACTTCTCCTTGAATAATGCAATAGCGTGTGTTATACGCAACATCGAGTTCTAACACACCACAACCAATCAAACTAGCCATTGTGAATAGTAATACCCACTTTTTGAAATTTATAAATTTTAATTTTCAAAATGGACTTCATTTTTGGGGTCGGAATATCGAAATTAGCCTAGGGTGAATTTTTTGTATTTTTCTGAAAAACTTCATTTTTGGATGAATAGTGAAACAACTAAGTGGTAGTTAAAAAACTGAATTTTTCATAAAACATAATTTTACCGCTTCTCTAAGTGGAATTTCAAAAATCCGAGACACACGGTTAATATCAAGGAGTAAAATGTGGTTCAATGAGATGAAAATAATTTTTGGTGAATAGTAACTTTTTACTTTTTTTTACCACGGTTAAAAGTAAATAGGGTGATTAAGGGTAAAAATGATATTAATATTACCATAACACATTTCCTAATTCTATTGGACTAGTGTATCTCGACCAAAAACAACCTTAGGAATAAAATATTATCATTTAGGTCAACTTGGATTAGATTAGTACATTTATTATTATTTAAATCAAAGAAGAGTTAAAAGAGTTAAAATCAATGTTTATTTACTAAAACATTTTTAATATAGGGTTATAGATAAGTTAAATTCGATTGTAAATATTCATTAGAAATATGAAAAGATTTCCTACATAATGATATTTTATTTATATTATCTATACAATAAATAATTTAATTTATTTATGACACAATAATGATGTAGTAATTACCAAAATAGTGAAAAATTAAAATAATTGATATTATAAATACCCAAATAAATATAATTTGAGCCTTTTTATGAATTAAAATATTTTTTTAGGTTAATATGACATGTTAGGAATGATTTAATTAACTTTTTTCGAAGTAATCATTCTGTTATGGTTTTCACAAAAATTAATTTTCCAAATAGTATCAAAATTGACATAAAAGAGTTTTTAAAAAAATATTATATTAATAATTGATATTCAATTCCTAAAAATATAGGTTTCTTCCAAGAGACTTATATCATGATAGATGTAACATTAATGGACCACTTGGGGGTCTTTTTAAGGTATATAGTAAGTTTATTAACTATATAATATAAAAATACAAAGTGACATGGTAAGTGTCAAACTAATTAACAAAGAGTTAAAACTAAAAGATAAGGTTAATATAATGAACCAAACCTGTCTAAATTCTATTGGTTTAGTGGTTTTCGACCCATACCCACCTTAAACTTTAAATAATATACTTTGTATCCAATATAAACCGAATATTACTTTATTAAAAAATAATATTTCTCGCTTTTCCAAAGGTGCCCCTCACCCCTCTTATAAAAGGGCACCCACCCTTATCATTAATTCAACCCTTAAAAGCCTTTTGGATTGGCCAAAACCTGCCCAAATACTCTCTAAACTTCCCCAAATTCATCTTAGAGGCCATCCTTTAGTCATAAATCCAACTAAATGAGCCCTTTTGATCAAATCAAAAGGAAGAACCCAAAGAAGAGGTAATGATTTCACCACCCTATTTCAAGTTCCTTTCTTCTTCCACTTCTTCATTCATTGTTATTACCATTCTAAAATAATAACTCCAATATCTTATATATACTATGATGATATTATAAATATGGTACAACCATATTCAGTATTCTATCCATCCTTTGAATAACATGTCACCATACGTGCGTACGTACGGTTTACCGTCTCCACGTCATGGTGCAATTGTTATTCAATAAATTATTATTTGGATGTCTATAATAATGATGTGTAATTCATTTAAATAATACATATAACATGATAATTAATCTATATATATGTTATACCATCCAATTAAATATTATTTTAATATCAAAATAATGATATTGTCGCTCGTGCGTACGTACGGACTACCGTCTCCACGAACGGGATGAGATTCATTCTCCATCATATCCATTCAAGTCTAATTCTCATTTGAAGATTAATAATAATGTTTAAGGACTTAATATCATTCTGTATTTGAATATGATACAACCTATCCATAACAAACATGGATTACATACCAAAACATATAAAATGAAATTAGTAAGTTAACACCTGAAACGACGATAATTCTAAAATATTATTAACAAATCAATGTTAAAAGATCATATATGATATAATATTAATATATATGATTCTTGTATAATTTAATAACAATTATTTCACCATCAAACAAGAGGTTAACCTACCCCAGCCATGGAAAAGTACAAGCTAAGGGTTTATTTCGCAATCTCTTCATTATCTAAGGTTGTTTATACGTAATAATCTACTGGGATTTCTTTATCATCCACATCCATGTTTCTTAAAAATTTATTTCAAAACATTCTTAATATTTTACAGAATACGGGTTAAAGTCATTTATACCCCTGTTTGACTTTTTATAAGAATTTTATAAAGGAATCTTTCTGTCATTTTCCAAACAAGGTGTTTTTTAACCCTTTCGATAAAATTAAGTTAAGAATGTTTTTTTAACTTATACGATGAGTGCGGCTATTTTCCACCGTTATAAAATCGTCGATGAATCCCTTACAATCTTATAAGAATATTTTCAAAGAATATTTTTTATTTTATAAATATATGACTCTTAAATGATTTCAAAATAGAAAGAGATATTTCGCTAAAAAGAGTTTTGATTTCATCTATGTCAACATCCTTTGATGGATTTTACGCTTATTTGACGTTGACTTATTATGATACAAAACTTCCATATTTTATTGATGGTATTGTGATATGTTTGACTGTGGATGTGCTATTTTTATACCATTCATGGTTTATGAGAAAAGTATTGACAATTCGTATGCTATTTTTAATACGAATGTTTATGTTATGTTTAAACCAGTTGATATGAGGAATGCATTGGACTTAATATGTGACGGGTGGATCCCACTATAGCTCCTCGATGCATTGGTAGGTCTCATGAGACAAACTAGTTTCTTGGAACAAGGCCTTGACAAAATCCTATTTGTAGTCTTGGCACAAGGCCTTGGCTATGTGGTTATGATAGTCTCATATTATGTATTCCATCATTATGAAAGTGGATATTGATAATGCATGTGATTATTCGATTAGTAGAATATCCATGTGAATAAGTAAATGAAATTATTTCATTTTATTTTTACCATAATATGTTGAACTTCAAGTTTAAAATGCTTTTGTTTTAGTTATACATTGCCTTAAATGTTTATTCTTATTTATGAAAGTTTCCTCTATATTGTTATCCTTACTGGGCATTTGAGCTCACCCCTTTTCTATGTTTTATTTTTCCCAGAATGTGAAGATGTAATTTATGAAAGACCTACAGGGATTGTATGAGGGGATAAGAGTGTGGACTATGGAGACTATATTGTTGTAGTTTTCATTTTATGATGTAATGTAAAACATAATGAATATATCTAGTGTTTCCAAGGCTACTAAACTAATCGGTCTTTCGAGATTTGATCTTTCTTGTGATCATGCCAATGTTATGTAATAATGCACTGACTCTGGGTAAATGGGGTTTGGACATTACAGATAATTCTAGAAATCTTAAACATATTGTCTAGGCCATGTCCAAGGCCTCAAAAAATACTAGGTTAAGCCCTCACCGAAACCCATTTTTATTTGGAATCATGAGACATAACGATGCATCGAAGGGACATAGAGGACAAAAACCATTACATTATATGTCTAATAGATTCTCATATGAAATAGGATAAACATAAGCAAAAAAAACACATGAAATATCATTTCTGAATTCGTACATTTAATTAATAACCATTTTATGCAGTAATATAGGTGAATGAGATCATTATTTGTCAATGACAACAAAATTTACCCTCAGTGTCGGGCATTCGCGAAACAAAAACAAACTAAATAGAAGTAGTTGAGGCTTACGTGAATATTTCAAGTCGATCTAATAGATATGGGGATGATAAATAAGATGATGATGGCAAAAAGATGTAAGAGGGTTCGAAATCGAAGAATCCTACATAGTTTAACCACAGAAATCGCAAAACATAAATATAGACTATCCAGAAAAAAATGAATGAAATAAATTCGTGAAAGGCTTACTTGAGTGTTGCGAGTTGAGACGATAGATCTAAGGAGAGTAAATATGATAAACGATGAAGGAAAAACGAGTTTAATGCAGCGAGATCGACGAGCCGATTAGGGTTTACCACGTGAGAGAGACGAGCCGCCAGATTGTCGATCAAAAAATCATAAATGACAATCCATAGGGATTATTAATTTTTAAATGTTTTATAATGTCGGTTATTTAATAACTGGCATTATAAACTATTTTTTTACATTAATAACATCGGTTATTATAATAACATCCGTCTCCGCAAGACGTTAAACTCGCGACATACCCCGTGTTAAACATGGGATGCTGAGGAAAACCTCAGATGGTACATATTCCCCGCATTCGATGCGGGTTTCCTCGGGATTCCGTGCCATCGAGAAGCCCTGTGATGAGGGACCAAAGACAAACATGCCGACGACGCCCCAACGTGACCATTCTCCTCACCGAAGGTTGCTGCCCCGACCAGACCCCTTGGAGCATCTTAACGGAAGCAGCGTAATTAACTGGCATCCATGTAGATATGGCACTGGGAATGAGCTTCACGAACCCGTCTTAAATCTATGAGGGAGACCCGGACTAGGTAATGAGCTCCGAGGAGGAATCCATGAAAGGAAGTACCGACATCCCATCATCCCGGTTTCAATCAAGGAGCAGACGTCCCTGAACAAGGAACGAATGCTGCCCCCCTTTGGAAAGCGGGAATGTGGGGCAACAAGCAGTGCATCCTCCTCCACAGACGTATGCGTGCGCCCCGGCGAAAGCGTCAGATACTAAAAATGGTGAACCCGACATGAATATCTTCTCCTCAACATGGGGAATGGTAGCCGTCGGGGCGTCGGAAGAACATCATGTCACTAGGTCCGGGTAAACCTCACCGGGACATGAACCCGCCAGGGGTCGAGGCGGTCAGGACGTTGACTACTCCATTATGTGACGTCGTCAGCGTGGATCCCTCTCGCTGACCATGGAAGCCGGAATGACGCTGGGCCTTGGTTGATAATATCCTATCATGTTGATGCTAATGGGTTCATCTCCCTATTTCCAGGAATCCGATCACTGCATTCGGAGCTCGATTGCCACCTGCCCACCAGTGTAGGGACATGGGTAGTACCGACATGGATACCCCGCGCGGTCCCACCTATTCGGCGGTCACTCCGGCTTTGACCGTCATAGCAGCCGGAAGCTTGCGCCCCCTCTCCCCGTCAGAAATCATCCAATAGAAAGTGATCAATAACCTGGTTTGTAGGTATGACGAGGAATGGGTCATCCCCACCAGGGGCATGGCCCACTTGAATCTAGAGGCGGCCGCACCTCACCACCATCGCCACCCTCGAGGGCCGCGCAGGGAGCCGCCTCTCCCCACGCTGACATTCAACCGCTTCGGGAACCTATCCCCAGAGCGCTTTGACACATCCTTCTCCTACACTAATGAGGTGGGGGATGTCCGGGTCTACCTGATCGGCGATCCATCCTAGGGGTTAACGATAAGAACCCCCGCCAGGCTGCATCGATGCCGCCGCCCGACTCCTCGAGCCGAGGAGCAGGCAATCTTCATGCCCACACCGCCGGTTCCAGCCCATCTGACTCGACGCCAGCATCGGGCGCGAGTGGGAGAGAATGCCCGTCCTGGGGCACCAGCATCAGTAACCACTATGGCCCGAGCCACTGCTGACTCCTGTTACCAGATCCTCGCGCATGTTGGGTAGGGGAAGCCGCGTGCCCAACTTGGATCGAAACCCCGACCGCCCTGCAGGCAGGTTGGGTCGAATCTCCCGGCCGTGGACACTGGCAATGGCCACTACAGAACAATCTTTGGTAGTGCCGCTCACCATGAGGGCTCATTCTGTGCCACCGATCTGAGAAGCCGAAAGCCTCTTCGCGACGGCTATGCTCTGGGTATGACTCCTTCCAGTGCCCACTGCATGGGGTATGAGGTCACTCCCCCTACTACCGGTCGCGAGCATGGAGCCGTTGTGTATCCAGTCGCTCACTCACATGGAGGTCCTCCCCATGTCCCTTTCGACATCTGTCCTGGTGCTTCTCTCACCCCATCCTTCGGTCCCCTCTGGCCTAGCTCTATTGTGGCAGGGGACCCCATGACGGAAGTCTCCCTTACCCTGAGGAGCTACCCAGGGGTAGGAAGGCCGGGCATCATCGATGTTGGAGGAATGTCATAGGATTCCGGATAGGAATCAGACCAGTCCGTTTCTCGGATTCGGAGGCAGAGTACGACTCGACGATGGAACCTCCCCCCCAACCCTTCGTGTTGACTGCAGGGGTGGGGACGCGGCATGTCAGTCTCATACTCCCCGAATGCGAGATCCGTATGATTCCCTCCTCCATTCGAAGGTATATCCATGAGGACGAGGACTTGGCGTACCGCCAGGGATCAAGCCCGCAGTTTCTGCTGACCTCCTCGGAAGCATCTCCCGCCCCTGTTAGGGAGGGTGAGAAACTTTTCTGGGGACAGACGGAAGAATCGTGAGGCGACACACCCTTGGCGAGCACCGACACTATGACAGGAGGCCCATCTACTGGCCCATACTATCGCGACATGGCAGCCAGGGCACTGCAACCCCTGGAGGATGACCTAGGGATTGGCGGCCAATCAGCATGTTTGCCGTATTCCTCGTCGGCCAGCCCACCGCCCCGACAGCCTGCCTCGGCGCATTACCAATTCCCCAACTTTCCTCGGTGGATGAGCAGGGGAGGCAAGTTCCGAACCCCGAACCGGAGCCGTGGAGCTTCTGGACCTTTCTTACAGCGGGCCACTTCTCTGAGAAGTTTTGGCCAGAGGAAGATTTGGGTTTTGATGTTCCAGAGTCACTCACCCTGGGAGAGTTTGAATGCTTCCGCCATATTCTTAGGGTGACTCACTCCCGCCTCCGCCATCATCTAGCACCTTATCCCAGGAGCCAAGCGCATCTCGAGGAGATTGGTGAGCAGTGCCGCCGGGTTGACCTAGCAGCACTCCCCACGGTCCAGCACCTCGAGGCGCTGGACCACCACGAGGCCCTTCAACAACAATGCGTCCAGAGTTTTCAAGTACTCTACCGAGTTATTGAGGAGGACACCCCCACGCGCACGTCTGCGGGTGGGGGAAGTATGATGCTCTACTCTTCTGTTCGATCCGCTAGCATCCCGATCCACTGGGCGGCCCTAAGGGAACATCGTCAAGGGTAGTATCAGTCAACATGGATGAACCTTCAGATGAGGGAAATATTGTGGAGCCCCTCGACGGAGACTCACCCCCGGGGATAAACCGCTACATGAACCATCTGGGATGATTAATCGCCAACAGAGGAGCCTCCTAGGCCTTCTTGTACCCACGAAGGCACTGGCGCTGGGCCGAAAAATCGGCAAGGGTAAAGAGCCCGTCGGGTCTATCAAACTCGCCGACCCATCTTCCTCAGTGCAGAAGGTATAGGAAGTTCTCGAGAAGGCCACGCTGTGCCAACAGCTAGCCGAGAAAAAGAGGCTGGTTGATGAGCTCCTAGCCGAACGCATTGCAGAGCGGCGACCTGACTATGGTAACCCTAGACCAGAACAGCAGGGGTAGGAGCATCTACCCCTTGCTGAGATCCCCCCGGGCAATCGTGACCGTGTCGTGTTCACTGACAGGGGAGACACTGGAGCCCATGTAAAGAGGGAGCGATATGTTTCGCCGAACCCTCCTGAGCAGAGAGACAACCTGGGGGACCCTGCTCGATTTCCTCCCATCGCTTCGAGATTCGCCCCGCCAGCTGCCCCCCGAGCCACTGAGCGTGACCATCGTATCGAAGAGCCTGACAATGCGCTTGTGGTTAGAGATCCCCATCAGGACATGAATCTGCATCCGGATGATCTGATGGAAGTACTCATCACTCGCTTGGAGGCCCTGGAAACTCGGCAGGTGGCGATCCCACCAGATGGCAATCCGTACCCCGCATGGGTGGATGACATGCCGGCCCCGCCAGGATTTGGGAACCCCACCTTTTCCCCCTTTAACGAGACCGGAGACCCGCCAACACACTTGGGCCACTTCAACTCGAGGTGAGGGCCTATGTTAGGGACTCCGGCGCAGCAGGAGGCTGCCAAGCTCCGGTGCTTCGTTTAGACACTGGAAGGACCAGCATTCGTCTGGTATAGCCATCTCCCTGTTGGATCAGTGACTAGTTGGGAGGACCTTTACCGAAAATTCCTCTACCAGTTCAGTTCCACAACCCGGAAGACGAACATTGTAGACCTCTTCAAGTGCAAGAAAAGGCCCGAAGAGCGAGTCGCGGACTTCGTCGCCCAGTGGAAGGGGCTCACATACTCCCTTGACATGCTGCTGACTCAAGAGAAATTAATGAAGATGTTTGTAGGGAATGTCAAGGTGGAGTTGGTTCCCTCCCTGATCACGCAAAATTACCCTGGAGGGTTCCGTGACTTCTCAGATAAGGCTCAACACATCGAAGAAGCCCTGCAACAGGCCAGTCAGGCACGCCCGCTGCCTCTTGTAATCTCTACAAGGAGAGCTGCCAGAGCCGAGCCCACTAATGTGGTGCAGATAGAGGCCCCCAGACAGCTAGAGTTGCTGTCGGTGAGGCCATCTCAGTAGGCTCATAGGGTTCCACCCCCACAGCCTCCGGCCCAGCAGCAACCGCCTCGAAATCGGCAGGCACCTCCGCGTAACGCACTGCCACCACCTAGGCGAGGTAATCAGGCTCTGCCTCCTTGGCCTAATCCTCCGGCCCCTGGGCATGGTCAGCCCCCAAGAGTCCCCTTTCCAGACAGGAGGAATCGGGCTTACTCGTTTGGCGAGGCCTAGGTCCCCGGTTATTTCCGTAGCACATTGGAGCAGAGAATCGTGCGACTGCCTGAGTGCCGGAAGCCAGAAGAGGCGTGTCTCACGGATCACCCTAACTACTGCCCTTATCACCGGTTCCTAGGACACACCATCCAACAATGCTATGTGTTCAAGGACTGGCTCCAAGACCATATTGACAACAACATAGTCAGGTTGGGCCCAGCCCCGGCACAGGTGGCAGGTGTCTTCGGGGGATTAGATGGAAGTAGTGACGATGGGGATGGGTGGGAACAGGTTTTCGACCATGTGTCCCGGAAGTATAACGACTAGATGGCCCGCAGGACGGTCGCCTATTCCAATGGCATCATCTGTGCCCACCTGGATCAGCCAGATCCCTCGGAATCTGCGAGGGCCGCTTCGGCATCGTCGCCCCAGCCTACTTCTTCCCAGAAGAGCAGGCGACGGTGCAAGAAGAAAGAACGCGCCCTTCCATTGCCGTCATCTTCTCGCACGCTTGGCGATTTCATGCCCCACGAAATGGGGATCCCTCCGAGACCCCGGCCGGTAATGGATGAATCCTCGAGTGAGATCCCGGGGTACACTTCGGTTAACACCGTAGAGTTGGTAAATCACTTTTTGGCTCCCGATGACGAGGAGCGCTAGGTGGACCTCCCCGAGAGCCCGGGGTACGCTTCGGTTAACACCGTAGAGTTGGTAAATCCCTTTGTGGCTCCCGACGACGAGCGCCAGGTGGACCTCCCCAAGAGCCCGGGGTACGCTTCGGTTAACGCCGTAGAGTTGGTAAATCCCTCTGTGGCTACCGACAACAAGGAGCGCTAGGTGGACCTCCCCGAGAGCCCGGGGTACGCTTCGGTTAACACCGTAGAGTTGGTAAATACCTTTGTGGGTCCCGAAGACTAGGAGCGCCAGGTGGACCTCCCCGAGAGCCCAAGGTACGATTTCGTTAACACCGTAGAGTTGGTAAATCCCTTTGTGGATCCCGACGACGAGGAGCACCAGGTGGACCTCCCCGAGAGCCCGTGGTACGCTTTGGTTAACACCGTAGAGTTGGTAAATCCCTTTGTGGCTGCCGACGACGAGGAGTGCCAGGTGGACCTCCCCGAGAGCCCGAGGTATGCTTCGGTTAACACCGTAGAGTTGGTAAATCCCTTTGTGGCTCCCAATGAAAAGGAGCGCCAGGTGGACCTCCCCGAGAGACTGTGGTACGCTTCGGTTAACACCATAGAGTTGGTAAATCCCTTTGTGGCTCCCGACGAAGAGGAGCGCCAGGTGGACCTCCCCAATGTCCCCAGCCGTCGCCAACGTCGACGGAGCCGTGGCTATGCGAACCGCCAGGGCACAGCATTCGTCACCTCCAGTCAGGCAGTGCATGCTACCGAGACCAGGAGGCAGTCCCGGTATAGAGAGCAGCACTCACAGCTCCCTCACCCGGTGACATCAGGTTCGCTTCCACCACCGTTTGTGTTGCTAGATCGGGCAGAACCGCCTTGCCCGCGTCGCAACCAGCCCAGCCCTGCCACTGGCCGACTACGGCCTTCCGGTCCTAGCATGGCAGCCACCTCCCGGGCTTCAGTCGGTGAACAACGGGACGTGCCTAGTACCAGTCAGTCACTGGTCCCGCCAGCAGGGCCCGTCATGCCCCCAATCGCGGATTGACCTCCTGTAAGAAGAAGCTCATGTTTGGCGTGAAAGTATGATGTTCTGAAGCATATGGCTGGCATTCCGGCAATGCTGTCCATCCTTGATGCCCTCCGCATATCGTCTGAAATGCAAGAGGCGCTCGCCGAGGCTCTAAGGAGCCCCCTCCAGTTTTAAGCGGAGGTCGCGGCCGCGGAAGCCTTCCACACCGAGGTGATTGAGGACGTCAAATTTCAGGCGGTTATCTCATTCTCTGGTGAAGATGAAGACCCTCCCATACAGAGTCACATCCGCCCGTTTTACATCACCGGCCAGTTCAATGGCATGGAGGTCCATCACTGTCTTGTCGACACGGGTTCTAGGTTTAACTTGATCCCAACTCAGACACTGCAAAAACTGGGGTTGTCCGAGGATGATTTAACTCCCTCTGACCTCAGAATCCAGGGGTATGACAGGACTAAGCAAACTCCACTCGGCATGATTCGTCTGAAGACCCAGTTCGGCGGCTTAATTGCCAATGCGGAATTCATGGTTGTCTCTCAGGACACTGCCTACAACGCATTGATGGGCAGGTCGTGGCTCCATCTACACCCAGTGCTTCCCTCATCATACCATCAGTTCCTCAAATACTCCCTTAAGGGTCGAGTGGGTGTGCTCCAAGGAGATGCGTCTCCATTTTCCTCTTTTGAAGCTTGTTACATGGACGCTAACTATTACAAGAGAAAGGAAAAGCAAATCCTGGTAGGTGAGGTTGAGCCCGCCGCTGTCGTGGTTGATCCCTGGGCAGGTTTGGATGACGCATATGTCTTCCCAATCCATCGGTTGGAGGCCACGACTCCTGATATGGGAGAGTGCTTTGTTGTCACGGGTACCAGAGGAATGCATATTTCCGGGTCTAAGTGACGATGGGAAATTACCTCGTACTCTTACACCAACCAGGACCGGGTGATCCCCGAGCCTCCTACCCCTGTACGATATCGGGACGTTGGGCTCATGGTAACGGCAGTACATCATACGTGCCTGTTTTTCCGAGCTGAGATCGATCGGCTCAAGCCAACGCATCACCACTACTTTGATGTCGTAAAGCGTGGCCCCTTGGGCCACATGCCGGATGGGATTGGATCAACCACCTTTGTTGCTACGGTATCCAGGGTGCATGAGTCTCCCGTCGTGACAACCTCTGCCGCCGAAGCCGGTGTTAGCTCCCCATCAGGGTTGAGTAGCCCCGAAACGGCTCCCCCCATCGACGATCCTTCCACAAGCGGAGAAGAAGACATGGAAGATTCTCCTCTTGCCTTTGAGGAGGGCGTCTCTACCACGGTCGACGAGCTCGTCTAGGTGAACCTCGGTGGTGTGGCGGACCCGAGACCTACCTTGGTCAGGGCCTCTATGCCTACCGAGGAACGGTAACAGTACATAGACTTCCTCAGACAACACCATGATGTGTTTTCTTGGAGTTATGATGAGATGATGGGACTAGATCCCTAGGTAGTCGTCCACCGCCTTGGCCTCCCAGCAAACCATCACGGGTTCAAGCATCCTCCTAGAAAAATGCACCCCCTTCATGGTTCCATGGTTGAGGCCGAAGTTGATAAGCTCATTAAGGCCAACTTCGTCAAGGAAGTCCAGTACCCTCGATGGCTAGCCAACATTGTGCCTGTCAGGAAGAAGAATGGGTAGATCAGGATCTGCATCGACTTCCGCGTTCTTAATCGCCACTGTCCGAAGGATGACTTTCCCCTTCCCGTGACAGAGCTTTTGATCAACACAACGGCCGGGTTCCAAGCCCTCTCCTTCATGGATGGGTACTCCGGGTACAACCAGATCCTGATGGCCCTCGAGGATGAAGAGTTCACTGCCTTCAGGGCCCCCCAGGGCTCTTTCAGCTATCGAGTTATGCCCTTCGGCCTGAAGAACGCGGGTGCCACCTATCAACGGGCTATGCACCGCATATTCAAGCCGATCCTCGGGACACTGGTGGAGTTCTATGTAGATGACCTGCTGGTTAAATCTTGTCAGCACCAGGACCATCTCAAAGACCTTGAGAAAGTGTTCGGTTTTCTCCATTCTCGCCACTTGAAGATGAAGCCGTTGAAGTGTGCCTTCGGGGTCACCTCCGGAAAGTTTCTTGGCTTCATCGTCAGGTATTGAGGTATCAAGATCGACCCCGAGAAGATCAAGGCCTTCAGTCAGATTCCTCCCCCGAGTAATATTCGGGAGCTTCGAGCCCTCCAAGGCCACTTAGCTTATATACGCCGATTCATTGCGAATCTGGACGAAAAGTGTAAGCCCTTTTCTCGGGTCATGAAGAAAGGCGCCGCCTATGGATGGGATGAAGAGTGTCAGACCGCTTTTGAGGAAATCAAGCAGTATCTACTTCAACCTCCGGTCCTGATGCCACCCGTTCCCGAAAAGCCGCTGGTCCTTTACGTGACCGCCCTAGAGCGATCCCTTGGCGCCCTTCTTGCCCAGATGAACAACGAGGGAACATAGAATAGCCTCTACTACCTCATCTGCATGCTCCTCAATGCGGAAGTTAGATACTCTCCCATCGAGAATAGATGTCTGGCGCTCGTATTCGCTGTATAGAAATTGCGACACTACTTGCAGCACCACGAGGTACAGCTGGTCTCTCGGGTAGACCCATTGAAATACATCCTGAGTCGGCCTATGTTGACCGGGCGATTGGCACGCTGGGCGGTGATCCTCCAGCAGTTCGACATTAGTTTCGTACCTCAGAAGGACGTCAAAGGAGAGGCGTTGGTAGACTTCTTAGCTACCCACCCAACCTCCACGGACCAGCCACTGGATTTGGGATTTCCTGATGAGGCAATCCTCTCAGTCGATCACGCCACCCCATGCTGGCAGATGCATTTTGATGGTGCCTCCCGAAGCCCTACCGGTAGAAGGCTCAATGATCCTACGCTTAACAGAGTGGGCCTAGGTATCGTCTTCATCACCCCGGAGCAAGTCGTTCTTCCATATTCTTTCTTGTTGTCAGAAGGCTGCACCAACAATGAGGCAGAATATCATGCCCTCATTACTGGTCTCGAGTTGGTTCTGGAGGTTAACGTACCCCCCCTGTATGTCAAAGGGGACTCTGAGCTAGTCATCAAGCAGGTTAACGGTGACTACGCTGTCAGGAAGCCGAAACTCATGCCATTGCTGGAATGCACTCTCCATCTAATGGCTATGTTCCCCTCTCGACCAGATGTCGTTCACGTTCCCTGGTCACAGAACAGTTGAGAAGATGCTTTGGCCAGCCTGGCCACATCACTCGCGGAGCCCAAACAGGATGACCTAATCATCCACGTGGCGCACCAAAGATTCATTGCTCATGTTATCCCGGAGGGCGATTGTGGACCGCGAGTGAACCATCTCAAAACTGGTGCACCCGCGTCAGGACCCCCCGGGGCTTCAGGCGTGGTGATGGAGATAGTTCATGACTGGAGAACACCCTTGGTTGAATATCTCTGGCATGGCAGTCTTTCGATGGACCGAGCAGAGTGGGAAAGAATCCGGCGCCGCACGCCGCAGATCACCCTTCAAAGCGGTCCCAGCCGTGGGCAGCTCCTTTATAGGCGTGGGTTTGATGGTGTTCTCCTCCATTGTCTTCAAGGAGTGGAGATCCCACAGGTAATGCAGGAAGTGCACGCTGGCTCCTGTGGCGCCCACCAGGCCGGGTCGAAGTTGTCCCACCAGATTCAGAGACTGGGATACTTCTGGCCCTCCATGATCCACGACAGCATCGAGTACTCCAAGAGATGTCATGCGTGCCAAGTTCATGCTAACTTTGTGCATCAGCCACCAGAGGATCTCCATAATACTACGTATTCTTGGCCCTTTGCGGTCTAGGGTTTGGATGTCGTAGGGCCTTACCCGCCGGCGATGACCTGCCAGTGCCTGTTCATCTTAACCGCCACGAATTTCTTCTCAAAGTGGGCAGAGGCAGCCCCGCTCAGGGAAGTCAAGGTTGGTTCTATCGCCGATTTCGTGAGCTCCAATATCATTCACCGGTTTGGAATACATCATGCTATCCTCACAGATAATGGAACCAACTTCCGAGCGGTCGGGCTGAAGATATTGTACGCCAAGTAAAACATTCGCTCTTACCATACCTCCCGCTATCATGCACAGGTGAATGGACAGATTGAGGCGTTTAACAAAACCCTCTCTATCATTCTGCCAAAAATGTTTGGTCAGAACAAGAAAATTTGGCCGGACAAGCTCCCCAACAACCTCTGGGCTTATAGGACGATGACTCGCAATTCCAACCAGGTGACCCCGTATTCCCTGGTATACAGAGCTGAGGCCGTCCCTCCCATCGAGGTCCAGCTTACCTCATTGCTCACGGCGGTCTACGACCAGCAAGCGCCGGAAATAGTTTCCGATATCCGTCTAGCCAAAATGGAAGCGCTGGACGGAAGTAGGCTTTGTGCTTTTCATAACTTGGAAAGGCATCAGAGCAGGATGGCTTGAGCTTTCGATAAGAAGGTTCGCCTCCGCTCCTTCCTACAAGGTGACTTGGTGCTGGCTCTTAGAGCGCCAATGATTCCTGGCAGGAAACCACCCAAGATGGAACCCAAGTGGGAGGGGCCTTTTATTGTCCATAAGGTCTATCCCAATTGAGCGTACTCCCTGGAGACTATGGATGGTAAGCGTATCACTCCTCCCACCAATGCCAAGTTCCTCAAGAAGTAGTTTTATTAAACTGTATGGTCTAGCACGAACTTAAACTACACTCTGCCCAACATCTGGGCTCCATGGTCCGAGCTCTAAGACCTAAAACTAAGATCCTCTTTTGGTTCTGCCCTTTTCACGGTCCGAGATCTAAGACCTAAAACTAAGATCCATATTTCGTCCAACATAACGTTAAACTGTATTTCCATAACTACGTCTAGCTTGATTCCCATCCTAATGGGGTATGTAGGAACGCCCAGACCTTTCATCTTTGGGTCCACCTTGAGGTCCGCTGTCGCGTCTGTTTCGCCTTTGGGACATCGTCCACAGGGTCGTGTGGCGTGGTGTGATATTATGTCCCCATTCACGTCAGTTTTGCAATGGTTGCACCACGCACACCCTATTCTCAGGGTTTAGCCCTCCTCTGTACAATGGCATTTAAAGAAGCATATAAAGAACTACGTGTGGCTTGATTCCCATCCTTATGGGATACATAGGACCGCCTGAACACCTAGATGTCAGGTCCAGCCCCATCTCTTAGGAGATCCCACGATCTCCTAGTGCCCCGCGTGTTTGGCATTACGCCCCTCTTTTGCCCAGGGATCAACCATCTTTTCGCCACTCTTGGACTGATCCCTCTGACCCTTTCCAGTGGTCTGCTGATGTGCTCAAGGCACTCTGGTCTAGAACAAGGAGTGCCAGATTCGACTTAGGCAAATTCCATCCACTTCCCAGGCTTCGTGTTCCCCTTCATTCGGGCCCCTGTCATCCTTCACACCCGGAGGGACCCCCAAGAACGGCCTGGATACAATGCCCAAGGGCTCTCCTACCATCATGGGCCAATGCCCCTGAGGGTTTTAGACAACAAATTGATACAAATCCCACATTGCGAACATGGTCAGCGGTTTATGCCCATTTGTTTGTCCCCATGGCTAACACGACATGATGCTGCGTTGCGAACATGGTCAGCAGTATTCCTCAGTCCTCACGCCGGCTTCTCCAGGCCCTGAATGTTGGTGGCATGGTTCATGTCATGTTCCGCCCCACTGCGTCAAGCTGGAATCTCAACACTCCTTGTACTAACCCTCAGTACACCCCCACACATCAGACAGACCGATCTTCGTAACGGTGTCTCTCGGGGCTCCCGCGATCTGAGCAATAGAGTATGTGCTTGGGTATCTTCTCTACGGGTTGCATGCGGCTTGACCTTCATCCCCTTGGGGAGTGATGAGTCTCCCAGACATTTCATTTCGGGCCCAGAATAGCTGGGAGCTAGCATCTCCTGCCCCTCCCTAATTATAGAACCCTCGTAGGCCCCTTTGCCCGAGGCTCCTCTCTTTGTTGGTGCAAACCATATGACTTTAAACTGTGTTGTTGGTCCAAACCATATGACCTTAAACTGTGTTTTTGGTCCAAACCATATGACCTTAAACTATTTTGTTGGTCCAAACCATATGACCTTAAACTGTGTTGTTGGTCCAAACCATATGACCTTAAACTGTGTTGTTAGTCCAAACCATATGACCTTAAACTGTGTTGTTGGTCCAAAACATATGACCTTAAACTCTATTGTTGGTCCAAACCATATGACCTTAAACTCTGGTGTTGGTCCAAACCATATGACCTTAAACTGTGTTGTTGGTCCAAACCATACGACCTTAAACTGTGTTGCTGGTCCTATCACACGACCCTAAACTGTGACATTATCGTCCTCACCACACGACGAAAAACGGCACTAAATTGTGGGGACCTCGTTGTATAGGACATCACGTTGGGTATTGGTCTTGTTCCATGCCATTTATCAACGCCTATCACGACTTGATTCTTGTGGAGACACCATGGCCTACTACTCTAGGTCTGTCGCTTCACAAAAAAAACCACTCACCTTAAAGGAATAACAAGATTTTTCAAATTCCGCTTCTTTTAGTGGAAGGGCCACACCCGCACTCCCCTTTTCCCTTGGCACTAGTATGTTACCATGTCACCTTCCAGAACTACGTGTGTCATGATTCTCATCCTTATGAGATACGTAGGAACGCCTGGGGAACTTCCCCGCGAGTCCAGCCTCCCTTCGTGTTCGGTCCCTCGACTCGAGCATTTCCCCGGAGAGCACATGGTAATTAGGGCTTAGTTCCCCATTCATGTCGGATTTTGTAACTGTCGTGCCATGTGTCCATTCCTCCCTTTTCCCACCTCACGGTCCGAGCTCTATGACCTAAAACTAAGATCCTCTCGGTCCAAGCTCTAAGACCTTAAACTAAGATCCTCACGGTCCGAGCTCTAAGTCCTAAAACTAAGATCCTCACGGTCCGACCTCTAAGACCTAAAACTGGGATCCTCAGGGTCCGAGCTCAAAGACCTAAAACTAAGATCCTCACGGTCCGAGCTCTAAGACCTAAAACTAAGATCCTCTCGGTCCGAGCTCTAAGACCTAAAACTAAGATCCTTACCGTCCGAGCTCTAAGACCTAAAACTAAGATCCATATTCTGTCCCGCATGACGTTAAACTTTATTCCGTCCCGAATGACGCTAAACTGTATTTCATCCCGCATGACGTTAAACTGTATTTTCAAGAACTACGTGTGGCTTGATTCTCA
This sequence comes from Viscum album, assembly GCA_963277665.1. Taxonomy (NCBI): domain Eukaryota; kingdom Viridiplantae; phylum Streptophyta; class Magnoliopsida; order Santalales; family Viscaceae; genus Viscum; species Viscum album. Next base: position 641,908,309 of record OY728147.1, on the reverse strand, counting down.
CCCTTATGAGATACGTAGGACCGCTCGGACGTTTTGTCTTGAGTCTATCCCCAGGTATTACTAAACCTCATCCTTCCTTATTGGCGGCCACTCGGCCCGACTTCATGGGACGTGGTGTAATCGGGATATCTACCCTGAGCATGTTCGGGATGCCCCATGGTAATAATGGGAAAAAGCAGTTCTCTCGCCAAAGAGGTCCTGCTTAGAAATTGGGACGAACCGTGATCAGGTCGGTACGTCTACCTAATGCGCCTTCTCCATGGTGGCACAATTTTGGGAGTGTTGGACTCTGTTCGAACAAACCAACACTCCACATTCCACGCCTTGCGTCCCCCCGTATTTAGATCCTCATTTCCTATCGTGTTTGATGGGACCCCCTAACAGTATGGATGCTCGACCTATGGTCCGCCTACTGTTCTGGGCCAACGTTCCGGAGAACTGGTCATGTTTGACGGGACCCCCTAATAGTATGGATGCTCGACCTATGGTCTGCCTACTGTCCTGGGCCAATGTTCCGGAAAACTAACCAACAATATTTGAGTTAGGCCCCGTGTTGCGAACATGGTCAGCGGTCAGCCCTCATTTATCCTCCCCCCATTCCAGTCCAACGTGATGTGGATGTTGTGATTCCTCCACGGTTGATAGTTATCCTCCATGGTTGTGCCCCATTGGGTTCCGAATTTGGGCAGCGTGATTCACCCTTCCTCTCCATTCCACTGTGTTCGGATGGATTTCAATGCCCCCGACATTTCCCCGCTTGTGTGTAAGAGAAAATTGAGAAGTCAACACATCAATCGGCTCAGGGGTCTCCTCAGAAGTCCAGGCCCAATTTTGGACGCTTGAAGCTTGGTCAGTGCCCCACAGTTGAACGAAATGATGGTACGAGCATCTTCTGCTTCTTGCGTTGGGCACGACCCACAAGATCCTAGGGATGAGTTGTTATTCATTTCGGAACTATGGTTGAGCGCATGAAACTGAGGGTTCAAATGAGTGGATTGACCACATATTGGATTGAGACAATGAGCAGTACAAGCAGAAAGATCATGAGATGGAAAAAACAAATCCCTTAGGGATTAGCGTGCTGAAGCGATCTTTCCAGCGCTGCTACCCTCTGGCTGGTAGCCTCCAGGGTCGCTTCTCGCTCTTTAAAGACTCTCTCCTCATCGGCCACCATAGAGCGCTGCTCGCCAGCCCTAGCTTGTTCCTGCGCCCGCTCGGTTTGAAGTACGGTCATTTGGTTACTCGCCTCCACCAGTTGATCCTGCGCATCAGCCAGCTGGGCCGTCAGTTGGTCCACGAGCTCCGAGCATGTTGCGATGAAGGCCTCCTTATCTGCCACCTTCCCTTCGAGGTTCCGGACTTCCTGCTCCTCCCTCAGCAGCGCTTGAGCGCTCACCGATCCTTCCCAGCACTGGGAAATATCGCTGCACCGGCTGATCTCGCGTATCTTCTCGGCCATGTAATCACAGACCGTCAGAAGAAGGCGCTGAGCGTCAGCCCCTCCGGTGCATAGAAAGCGCAACCAAGTCTGAAGTGATCCCATCTGCCTCAGCCAATCCGACTGGGGATGCCTGAGGAAGCGTTGGATACACTTCCACCCTTTGCGCCGTGTCATCCGGCTCTCCTCGGCAACCTCTGAGTCTGAGTCATCTATCTCATTAGGGTCAGCGGGTCGGTATATGGGGAAGACCACCAATAGATCGGCAGCAGGATCCACCCCAGGGATGTCTTCGTGAGGACAAGAATCCTCGACGTCCGGGCGACCTTCTCTCGCCCTAGTAGCAATGATGCCTCCACCAGCTTCCAACTGTGTTTCAGGAACAGCGCCGCTGATGTCCGCCGCCCCCTGTTCATCAATTGTCGGGGCTGACTCAGTGCAGAGAGCATGTTCCGAGTGAGGTGGTATGTCCACCGCTGGTCCACTCGCGGATAGCCCGGGCTCTGCAGCCTCACGTGCCTCCAGTGTTGAGATCACTGCGCGAGGCATATGCTGGTCAGACGGGATCATTCGACACCAAGCACCAGTAGTGAAGCGGGAGACTTACAGGAATCTAGAGCGTCGGTCCCCAGTGTTTCGGCCGCTACAAGAGCCGCCATAAGGGGAGACCCCTCTGCGCTGGTTAATTCAATGATGGGTGTCGGATCCCCATCATGTCCCACTGGTTCCTCTCTGCCCTCCTCTGGTGGGGATGCCCGTACACCGCTCAAGTTCTCCTTAGTAGGATGGGTAAGTGAGTTAGATGATGGAAAGTAGAATGGATGAATGAGGGAAATGAATGAAGACAGAGAAAAACCTTGAGAATCTCGGTTATATCGAGATCAGAGTCGGAAATCTCACCGCTCTCTCGTAGACTCCCTTGGTAGGTCTCCCCTTGCGACCCCTCACCTTCGGGCTCCTCTTCTTCGTCTTCTCCCTCGCCTTCGTCCTCTCCGGTTTCCTCCTCCCCCTCCGACTCCTCGTCACTATCACCTTCTCCCGGCGGCATCGCTTTCAGATCATGCTCCTGGCGGAGCATCACTTTCACTAGGAAATTTGGCTCTGCACGCCGCCCCCTTTGGCGTGCATATGCGTCCATGGACTTCAGATAAGCATGTCGCCGACGGAAGTTCACTCAGTCGGTAAATCGAACGAGCCCAACCTCCGGCAGTTGGATCCCATTTTGAATTATCTTCTGCCATATGGCTTTGACGCTCAGCGATTGTCGCAGGGTCATCCAGGCCGACCACAGTGCCAGGAGAATTTCATCTGGGGAATGTTCGAACAGATATCTTATCTGCTTCCCGGGCAGTTCCATGGCCCCCTCATGTGACCCCCCTACGGGTAACGAGGACATGGAAGCACCATGTGATGTTCCCACTGTCGAAGTCCCAGCCTACGCAGGCCTCGCTGCCTGACGCGCCCTTGGTTCCCCCATTCCGACGTCACCGTGCCTTCTTTCCTGTTGCCCAGTTTCCGCGCGAGTAACCTCGAGTTTCTGGACGCGCTTGCGTAATAGCCCCTCACGGTACGCAATGGTCCAGTTTTCGGCATATTCGATTTCTAGGCCGACATCGACCCGGTGGGAGGAAGAGTAATGACGTCGCCAGAGCCGAAAGTGGTAAACATCAACCACATCTGGCGCAGGACGAATGGATTCTTCTCCTTCCAGACAGCCGGGAATACCTTCTTCGGCATTCATTGGAGGCACCCGAATTGCCTGGGAAATCGTGATGGCACATAAGGCTCGTAGATCACCTTCCCGTCGATCCGAGCCACGAGCACCCTGCCCCAAATGATCTGGAAGTATTCCTGCTGTTCCAGAGAGCCTCGCCCATTGTCCACTAGTTGGCCGACTGGGGTGAGGAACGGGCTGAAGTTGAAGTTGGCATGGTTTCCGATGCGGACCCTCACGCCCTCCTCATTGAGCGTCATCGACGCCACCCCTGCGATGTTTAGCAAGGATGATCGCAGACCGTTTCTCGGAGGACGGACAACGTTTGGGAAAGTATACCCACCGAGATGAGCCGCCACCCAGCCATGGATGATCTAGAAGGGACCACAGACTCTCCGAGGCGACCCCCTCGTGAGATGTGCCCCAGGATTGTATACAGCTTGGCCAGCACGGGGACGCCCAAGTTGAACCATTTGTTGGCGGCCATGGAGCCCGCCATCACCAAAGTCGCTGGACGAACACCCATCTTCGTGTCCCGCACCGGCAGGAGCCACCCGCTCAGGAAGGCAGCAAGGAACCCGGCATACCAGACGTTTGGGTCTCGGGCCTCAATGACACGGTAGCCCCATGATTGGTATTTCCCCGCCTCCAGGGTCTTCCAATAGGACCCTTCCTTGCTCCTCTGAGTCGCGGTTGGGCACCGTTTGCCCCATCCCGGCATCTTGACGGCGAGATCCCTCTCAAGGAACAGGCTGAACCAGCCCTTGTAGGCGATGTCCTTCAGGAAGTCCTTGACCCCCAGCCTCTCCTTGCCCAGCTGCAGTAGGTGCCACATCAGCATAGGCATCTTTGACCTGTCTCCCCAGGTGTTCTTTGGAGGAACGAACTCGTCGTTTTGGTAACCCTCCAGTGGGATACCTCTGATGTAGTGAACGTCCAAGAGACTGATGCCGAATTCCCCATGATGAAGGTGGAACGTGTTGGTGTCAGGAGACAACCAGATGAATAGCTCCGGTCCGAGTTCAGGCTGGCGGTGGAAATGGAACTACGATGTCCATACCGCCTTGAACAGGCCGATATAACGCAGTTCGTCCCCGAACTGGTCATAGGTATTTCGAAACCAGAATGCCCATGCCCATTTGCTGGTGAAGTTACCCCCGGACCGTAGGTCCCAATCCTTCAGCCATCCCATCATGTCATCCGTGATGCTTTGACGGAACGTGCTCGCGTAGAGGGCCGAAGAATCCTCCGCCACAAGCTCATCCTCGGTAATGGTACTAGTCCTCGGGTTCAGTACATAAACGTCCATATGTCTAGTTTCCCTGGAAAGATGACCATTGTTGGTGATGTTGTAGCGAGGAAGTTCATCCTCCCGAGTCACCCAAGACCGCGGCGTGTCCACCTCAATGCCCGGCAGTGGCACCTCCTCTAGGATGCCAAAATTCCAGAGCGGGAGGTTGTCCGACAAGGGATATGCCTTCTGGTCCAGAGTCAGCAGGTTGAACAAGGTCAGATTGTTGGATACAATCACCTTGGAGCCATAAACCTCCATGTTTGCCGCCATGTGTGTCCTACGGGCAACGACTTCCCCCTCATCAACTCGGTTTGCAGCCATCACAAATCTTTCGGGAGTTGGGTGAAATCAGGATGTAGGGTGCGGAATCGGAGAGTTCTGCGCGAAATCTGAATGAGTTGCGTGAAATCCTGGAGATGAGCACACAATCGGCACGTGAAGCGCGAGAAAAGCTCGATTAGACGCGAAATCATGGCCAAAATTCGGATGGAATTCCGCGCGGCCAGAGCGTTATTACGCGCAGCAACAGAAGCGATTTCGCACACGAGAGCGATAAGCTTATCGCGCGGAAAAAGTGGAAGTACGGATTTGGGACCCAGTGCCACTTTTTATAGGCGAGGCCAGGTTTCCGCGCAGTGAAGAAAGAGATTTTCGCGCGCGTCCGTAGGTTTTTCACGCCCCATCGGAATTTTGCGTGCAACTTGATCAAGAGACTTGGTTTTATGGTGTTTTGGAGTTTCCCTTGGAATCCGATGGTTGCGACTTCTCGCCGATCCAATTCCAAGGGGGGGCATTTGTTGACGCCGAAAAAAGTCTGTAACTCTCGGAGGAAGTTTCGGAATGACGAAGCGAAGTCATATTCGGAATCAGAGGCCCGATCCGGAGGCCCGGGATGTGGTGCGCGAAATAAAGGAGGCTCCGCGTGAAAAATTGTTCTGTGTGCGTAGAATCACCAGGTTTCGCGGAATTGGGATGTTGAGGCATGCATTCTTTGCACGCCCCGGTTCTGCGTGGCGAGCATTCGCGCACCGGCTGCGCTCGCGCGTGAAGAATTTCGTGCGCCACCTAGATTTCGTGCCGGAGGTCGCCTATAAATAGAAGGTGACCCCGAACAGTTTGGGGATTGAGGAATCCGAAGCGACTCCCGTGCGCTCAATTCGGCTCCCCCCGCGCGCAATATGACTTCCAGGTAAAACCCTCATTTCGCGCAACCTTGCCCCGGATTTTTCCTTTGCGCGCAACTCCACTGGCTTCAGTGAATTTGACCCCTCCCAAGTGTTCCAGCCTTGCACGCAATGCGTGTCTCGTGCGCGCAATATGCTACCGTGCACATAAAACCTTGTGAGTAGTTCCTTATCCGCGTGCAATTCCATTGCTCCAATTGCGCGCTGTCCTGGAGTTTTGCGTGCAAACCTTCCCTTTTGCGCGCCAATCCTAGGACCCCTCACCTTGACGCCCCTTGGATGCCCCTTGCACCGGCACCTGATGTCTCCCCTGCTGGGCTTGCGCGCCTTGCGTTGTTTTCCCATACGACCTCCCAGGCTCGTGCGAAGTAACCTCAAGGTCCCTTGGGCCGTGTTTCCCATTGTGTTGCTTTGCCTTATGCTTCTCCTCATAGGTACGATAATGGCTATTTCTTCTTCGCATAGCCACGCTAACGTGGACCCCCCGATGGTTCGCCCTGTGGCCCCCCTTCACTATGGCCTTGTCGATGCCTTCCCTTCCATAAGGGGTAGAGGGAGTTGGGCATGTAAGCCCTAGGGGTGTGGAGCAAACCCACCTAGTCTAAGCTGTAGGACTTTAAACTGCTAAGCACCTCGTCCTTAACACAAGACGTTAAACTGTGGTCCGACCCCGTGCTTCCCACGTAGGGTCCCCCCAGCTCGGACATTTTTTACGCCAGTCGTCTCCACAGGAATGGACTCTTCCTCACATGGAATTAGATCCTCCTTGTCGGAGAGGCATTTGTCCGCGGGGGAAGGGCTGCCTCAGAGTGTAAGCACCTAGCCTTTATTGCGGATGATTTCACCCGTGTATCTCCGTACTTCTCCCCTGCCAAGGCCAGTGGAGTCCTTTTCCCACTGCGCTTTGTCACACCATGGGCCTCCACCCTGGAGTAAGCCCTGACACCAAAGGCCGCTAACCACGCGTAAGCCCCTATTTCCTCTTTGGGCCACTCAACGCGTAAGCCCCATTCCGCTTCTCACAGATGCACCCTTTGCGACGTGATCGTCTAGTCCCTCCTTCCTCTTGTTTCCCACACCGAGTATGACTCACGTGGGATTAGAGCACGCATCAACCATCACATCCTCTTATGGGCTGCCCCAGAGCGTAAGCCCCATCCCAGCGAACTACGTGGACTTTGATCCGAGCTAACACACAGTACGTAGGAAGCCTCCACGAGGTTCAAGCCCACCACCCGGTTGTCCCCACCTCTCCATGTCGATTCCACGACCACCTTGGGCTGCCTCAAAGCGTAATCCCCAAATATCGTGTACCACATGACGTTAAACTGTAATCGGTCATGTATGACATTAAACTGTATCGCATTCCACATGACGTTAAACTGTATTCCGTCCCACATGATGTTAAACTGTATCACGTCCCGCATGACATTAAATTGTATTCTATCCCGCATGACGTTAAACGGTATCCCACCTCTTGTGCTGTCTCAGAACGTAAGCCCCATGTCTCACTCCACCATCCATCTTGATCCTTACCCGGGCCGCCACATCCTGGTGAGATCATGCCACCCAATCCCACTCCATGATATATGGGAAGCCGCCCATGTTCTGGCCCCAACATCGGTGTTTCCCCTAGGGATCCTTCAACCCGATCCGTCTCCGCAAGACGTTAAACTCGTGACATACCCCGTGTTAAACATGGGAAGATGAGGAAAAACTCAGATGGTACATATTCCCCGCGTTCGATGTGGGATGCCTCGGGCTTCCGCGCCCTCGAGAATCCCTGTGATGAGGGACCGAAGACAGACATGCCGACGACGCCCCAACGTGACCATTCTCATCACCGAAGGTTGCTTCCCCAACAAGACCCCTTGGAGCGTCTTGACGGAAGCAGCATAATTAACTGGAGTCCATGTAGATATGGCACTGAGAATGAGCTTCACGAACCCGTCTTAAATCTATGAGGGAGACCCGGACTAGGTAATGAGCTCTGAGGGGGAATCCACAGAAGGAAGAACCGAAATCCCATCATCTCGGTTTCGATCAAGGAGCAGACGTCCCTGAACAAGGAACGGATGCCACCCGCCATTGGAAAGCGGGAATTCGGGGCAACAAGCAGCGCGTCCTCCTCCACAGACGGATGCGCGCGCCCCGGCGAAAGCGTCAGAAACAATGTGTCAACATAAAAATTAAATGTTAAGTTACAAATTAATTGTTTGTGTCAACATAAAATTAAATGTTAAGTTATTATTTAATTTTTGAGTTGGTTATTTATTTTCTCATCGGTGGAATTTTGGAAGGGATTGGAAAGAGAGAATTGGGAGAGAGAGCTTCAAGGATTATCCTCTCCAATGAATAATGCCAAAGAAGAACACCAATTAAGAATGCCGACTTTGTCTTCGACTCCCTCCTCGTGACACTTTTTGATGAGGAACATCTTCAACTTCAATGAACAGATGATCGAGGGAAAGCCAACATCACCAACGTCCGTCTATCCCTAATGACATCGTCTCCTTCCTCATGACCTCTATCAAAAAATCAAACAAGTTAGGGGTTTATTTTTATATGATTATCACTTCCCATGTTCTCCCCTTATAATTATTTTTCGGAATTGGGATTAAAAGATTGATGAGGGATGTGGGGATTGATGATTCTAAATATCTTCCTTACATGTTCAGGATTCAATTTTTTTGTGAACTACTTGCTACTGCTCTAACGCGGAGGGAGCGGGCCAAACAAACACAGCTCGATCCCTCTGTCGTGCTTCCTTTGTGTGTGTGTGTGTTCTTCGTGATGGAGGAGGTTGGTTACCAACCACGAAGGGGGTATGAGAATGGCTTCCAGCACCACCTCCGACCGAAATGAAAGTTTCAACGCATGTAGCTGCTCGCGGCTCGCCGCACTGACCCGCGACACCACCACCGTGTCCTTGATGCACCGGAACTGTGGCCTCACCGCACCGCCCCATACTCGCCGCCGCCGCGACCTCATCGCACCGCTGTCGTGGCCTGCTGCGCCGCCCCGCCGCACCGCCCTCCTGTGCTTCCCCATGACTTCACTCCCTTGCAGCACCTGCCCTCCCCACGGACAAGCCCCCCCGCGTCCTCACGCCATCCGCGGCCGTGCCACCTCGCGACCTCGCGCCGTCCGTGGCCGAACCTCGGCGACTCCTCGCGGCCTGCCGGACCACCCAGCACAGGCCGACCCGGACCCAGCGGGTCTGGCCGGGTCGGCCCGGGTCGGGTCTGGCCTGTTCTGTCTGACCTGGTCAGATCGGATCCAGGCCGACTATGACCCATTTGCTTTATTTTGGCCATAATCTTGGCATCATATGTCCTTTTGATGATTCGTGAGCGGTGTGAGAAATCTTGGAGTGAGACGGACCCTTGAGTATACCCCACTAGAGATTTGGTTTAAGATGGGGTACAGTCGGGTTGGATCAAGCACGAATATAACCGGTCACCCAGGACTAAAAGGCTAATAACTCATATACAGAGCGGTTGATTGATGCACCATCTATTGCATTGAGACCCCTATGACGTGGTGGTCCATTAAGATACTTCTTCGTGGGACATCATTGCAGTTGGAGAATCAACCAGTGGATTAGGGAGCGGACTCCCACGAAGACGAGAAATCATTTTGCGGAAACCCAGTAGCTGGTTGTGACTAGAAGAGTGATCCTAGCTATAATATGTGGGTCAGCTCCTAGAAATCCTGTTCAAGTCATCTCATAGAGATCATATGTGGGTAAACTCCATCGATCCTATGTCGGTCAGCTCCTAGCGATCCTGTGTTGGTCATCTCCAGCGATCTTGTGTTGGTCAGCTCCTAGAGATCCTCTGTGGGTCATCTCCTAGCGATCCTCTATGGGTCATCTCCAGTTATCCTCTGTGGGTCACCTCCTAGATATCATGTGTGGGTCACATCCTAGCGATCCTATGTGGGTCAGCTCCAAGAGATCCTATGTGGGTCAACTCAAACAATCCTATGGGGGTCAGCTCGTAGCGATCCTGTGTGGGTCAGCTCCAGCGATCTTGTGCAGGTCAGCTCATAACGATTCTCTGCGGGTTAGCAGCAGAGCCACTTAACGGAATAAGATGATTTGGTAGTCACATCTAATCACCTCTACTATTGTACATGAAGATATACCTAGTCTAAGTTGAGTCTGTACCTATGTGTTTCCTCATGATTGAGATGGATCACTTGATAATTTAGGTATATGTATGGGAATATACCTAAGCATGGTTATCTGTTGATTTCATATATTTTGATTTATCCTTGGTGTATTTTTATGAGACCTTGAGGGTCTTTGGGTCCCTACTGAGTATCATTATAGTCACCCCTGCATTGGCTATTCCCTGCACCTTGTTGTGTTTGATGTAGACGACGAAGAACGCTGACTGGGGATGAGGGTTCCAGGACTTGAGGTAGCTCGAAGGTGGACCTAGACGAGGCATACCATAGAGACGACCGATTGAGAGCAGTACCTACCCTTCATGTAGGATCCTTGGTGGGTTATCACAGGAGCTGTTCCAGATACTCGTACTTTCAGCTGTCTTGTACTTTCTAGTTTTCCTTGTACTTTCCAGTGGGCCTTATATTCTGGCACCTTTTTTACTTACTGTACTCACTCTGTTTACTATTAAGTTATTTGATTTCATATCATGTTGTGTGATTGGTTTTGTGTGTCATAGGTTATAAAGAAAATACCTTCCCAATTATAGGGAATATGCCTTCGGTGCTAGTCTCCATCCCCTTTCCTAAGGAAGGTGGGTGTGGCTTAGTCATGGAACGGGCCCCAGGAGATTGTTCCTAACATAGAAAGTGTGTGAATACTGTAAAACTAAGTGGACAGTGTTTGTGTGCAGAGTGATTTGTGTTAGTGAGAGAGTTGTACCCATAAGGAAAAAGATATAATTTTTTTTAATATATGAGTGTGTACAAAAGTGATTGAAAAAGGAGGACAGTGTGTGTGTGGATTTTGAGAGTGTTAAAAGTGGAAAAGTGTGCTTATTTGAGGATATTTATTGAACAACACTAAAATGAATTAATACATGTTCACATAAAAACATGAATAATTAAAGAATACATCCATGAATTTGTGTTTAACCATGTATTTTGAAAAAGTGCATGTGAAATTTTAATTTCATATTAAGTGTGCAATGTTTGAGATTGGAATTGTATCAGTTTTTCTAATACTAATTCAGAATAAATTTTCCATCCCAATTTTTAGTGTCTAGTGAGGTCGGGTCTTCCGTAGAGGAAGTGAAAACTTAAACAATGTTGAACTAAGGTTACTTATTATATTCAATGACCTGAAATATTTGAACAAACACCACATTAATACAAAGTTGAGAGTTTAGATAAATAATTATATTAGAATTCGACTTGTTATGAATTGAAATATCTTTAGATGATCATTCAAAAATAGTAATGAGATGAATTTGAAGTATTATCTTCTATAATTTAGGATATTATACTGAACCAACTAGAATACAGTGTTGTTGGTCAGATTCAGGGGAAGTTGTATTGTTTTAGATGAAGTATAGCATTAGATTATACTAAGTGTATTGAAGAGGAAGATCAAACTGTTATGTTATAGTGAAATATTAAATATCTTTTGATCTTTCTCATTTTGTTTGTGTTTTAGTAGTTTTCGACTGTTTGGATTCTAGTATAAAAAACACTAGTGTGATGCCAATATAATTCGGGAAAAGGATCTTACCTACCCACCTTGGATTCATGGCGCTACATGACCAACCAACTTGTAAGTTATTATTTATTCATAGTCGATAATCTATGTCTCAGATCATCTCAAACACAATAAGGACATAGTCACCCACATTAGGTGTAAACCTTGTAAAAATACCGAGTGATTTACTTCATTTACTTTCTGTCTTTCATGTGGTATAATTGTGCTAGTTAATAGGAATGATCCATTCACTCTAACAAGTGTAGTGGTTCAATTTAAAAATGTGTTAGAGAAATTAAAATAAAATTTGTAAAAAGTTGTGTAAACAGATTCACACCCCCTCTCAGTGCACCTGGATGATCGATTGGACACATAAATTTGTATCATAGGTAAGGTTACACATCTGATTAGATCTATAATATTGTCCCAGTTGTTTTCTTCAGACTAAATTAAAGTGAAGAATTGATTTTGAAGAAGTAATATAGTTTAGTCAAATGGGATGTTCACTTCATTTATTTCTCAGTTCTAACAAAGAGGTTTCTGCAAAAAACCATGAAGAACATATAGAAGAAAGAGGCAAGAAAGGTGAAAAAGAATTTAAAGAGGAAATAATATACATCACAAATCATATGTGGTCACAATTGAAATATATCAGTAGTATTTACTAAATCAGTTGATAAAGATCCTTTTTATGAGTATTGTTCAAGCGATGATGAAGAAGTGATTATTGAATCAATCAGTGATTTTTATTCAAAAATTAAAAATTACCTAATGAATGTTTCTATTTATTATTTCATTTACATGTTTTATTTTATCAAGGGAAAATATGATGAAAATTAAAAACTTGAATAAGATTCAATGTGTATGGAGCAAGACTTGGAAGGTTAGTTTCAAATATGTAAGCTTATCAAAAAAATTAATGATGCCTAAGAAGAAAATATACTAATTTGTAATGAACATATCTCTTTTATTCCAGAATAAATCCAAAGAAAGGTGTGTGAGAAAGATGTTACTGAGATGTTTCTTTCGAAGATAATTCTTAAACATTAACAATCTTATAAAGATATCATGAATATTAAGTATTATTAGTCGAAACTCAAATACAAGGATGAGATGTCCATTCTTGCGGAAAAAAATGAATAGTCTATTTTTCATTGAAATGAAAAAATTACCTTGATTGAAGATGAACTACAAAGGGATGTTTTTAAGAAGGATATGACTAAGTTAGTTTAAATAGAACAGATCCATGTATTGGAGAAACTACAAGAAAAATATATTAATGTTAATGAAGACCATCTATAGTTTAAGACAAATAGAATTAATTAGTTGAATAATTCTCTATCGGATGTAAGTCAAATTTAAGATAATCATGTTCTGAAAATGAAGAGTCAATGGGAAGAAAAACTGAAAGCTGTTAAAGATGAAAATTTTTTCCACAACATGAAATGTTGGGAAATAGTAGTAAATTTGTAGGATCTAAAGGAATCACAATTAATGACGTCCAAGAAACAACATGAAGATATGTTGAATGAATGTGAAGATATGGTGAAATCACTTGAAGATAAAATGAATTATATGAATTTGAATTATCTTGAGTTGGAGTTCAAGATTAGATATATTGAGAACATTCAGGATGAATCTTCACAAAATGATGAGATCAGAAAATCTACCAAAAGTAAATCTGAAAAGAGTCTTCCTTCTAAAAAGACACATTAAATTGAATGAAAGCGCTTGAGATTATCTAAGGATAAATCTGGTGCACATTCATTGAAATTTGTAACCCTTGATCAAGAACTTCATGATTATACTAATGTTGTTTAATATTCAATTATAGGTTTCAAAAAGGGTTTTGGTCAAACATGGGTAAAGAATACAGATGATAAATCAATCATATCATCCAAGGTGGATTTGAAAAAGTATGTGAATCCTTATTCCCCTCAAAAATCACAGATGAAGAATCATACTATTCAAAATTAGTAAGATGTCAAATCTAGCCATGTAGTATCACAAAAGAGGAAACGAAGGTAAGTTTGATATTGTTGGTGTTGCTAGAAATGTGGGCATCGAGCTTTTGATTATTGGAATAGCATCTCTATGCATGATAATTATAGAAGGCAAGTGTCAATGGTGAGAAGATATAATACAAAGAGAAGTCCTACATACATGAATCATTATTCACAGATAAAGAAGAATCTATTTATCAATAATAGATTTTATTGTCTTGAAGACTTCTATGAATATTGCAATAGAAGCGGTCACAGTTATTATGAGTATTGGTATTTACCAACCATGTACTATGAACATACTTATATGGAGATGTGTCCACATCAAATGAAGAGGTATAGAACAAATGATAATAAATCTTCCTTTGGATATGACCAGAAGAAGTTAATAAAACTTTGAAGAAAACTAAACCCATAAATAATGATGATATAAATGTCACACAAATGAAGAGATGCTTATACTATGGAACAAGAGGTCATATCATGGACTTTTTCAAATATGTCATAAATTTTAATTATGGTCGAACAATGATGAAGTATAAAAAAAAATTAATCTCAGAATATAATAATTTGATTTATTTGGTGCATGAAAATCCATATGAAAACATTAATTTCATGAGAGGTTGTCTAAAAAATATATTTCTATGATTGCTGAATATTTGATAGGAAGTTGAAAAATGTTAGGGAACACTACTGAAAAATCCATGACGTGGTTTCCTAAACAAATAGAACTAGTAATGAACATAAGAGAAACATCAATGTCTACATATGTGAAAAATGATATTGTGAAGATGAAGTCTATACACATAAATGATGATTATGTATAAAAGGAATGTTTAGTCATATGTCAAGAGCAGCTAGAATTGGCTAGAAAGTTGGAAGAGAAACTGAAGAATGAAAGTGTACTACTTATTATTTTGAGGTAACCTTTTCCATTTTTGTTCAATGCTGATGAAATCATGAATACCATGTTCCCCTTAAATTATAAACTATGGAAATTCAATGAAAGAGTAATAATGATAGGTTTTCATGAATCTAGAGGTCAATTCAAAAGATTTTATGGGTTGACAGATAAATATAATCCTTATTTATCTAACAGAAAAAATCACTAAAGAACCACCTTATTCCCATGTATATTTTTTGTTTATTTCTTTTATTAAGGGAATTTAAAGTGAGGCATATATTCAGGGGGATTCTTGAAAATATGAGTACTGTGAAAATATTAAATAGTTTTATGGAGTCTAGCCATCATGGAGTTCTTTATTGAAATTTCTGTTACAATTTTTCTTAAAGATCATTCTTGAAGAAAGTATGTTATGTTGAAGAACATAAATGAAGTTCATCCCTTTAGGGGGAGTAAATATAGAAAAATACTTGAGTTTAGTAACTCAACTTGTATGAAATTTCCATTTTCAGTTATAGTAATGGATTATTAGAAATTTTTAGATCATGGTAAATGAATAATTTTATTAAAAAATATATGTTATTCTATCTATTTATAAATAACAATGCAAATTTAGAAGAAGAGTGGATGATAATTTGAGAACAAGAGAAAATAATGTTTGATAATGGGGAAGTGAATTCTTGAAAATTAATTATTTTTAATATTTTTATCAATAAGAATATAGGTGTTTAACTTGATTTATTTCGATCAACTTTTGAAATAATATTTTTGTGTTGTCATCATATTTTGAAAAAATTATTGACAACTTTTATGTCAATATTTATTTATACTATTATCTACATTGGGTTTTCCCATGTAGAATTGAAGATGATTAAATAATGACACATTTTTATAAGAAATGTAATGGTTTCCTTCTCTCATGCATATCAATTTTATTTTCTAATTAGTCGAATCCCATATAAAATGAGGATATTTAAGTAGGAATAGAGAATAATATCTATTATTATAGAACTAGATTTGTTCAATTTCATCCCTTATTTATTTTGTTTTATAATCAAGTTAAGGGGAGAAGGAAAAAATTTAATTTTATAGAAAAATGGGTATTTAAAAAAAATAAAAAGGGGGATATTAATGAACCCAAATAATTTTTAAATGAAAATATTTGGGTTGTAATTGTTTTAAATATTTTTTTCTGAAAAAGTAAATGTGAAATTAATTAGAGACAGTGGATCTGTCATTGAATTAGTATAAGGAATTATTAAATTACAAAGGATGATTTGACTTTAATTCATGAAGATTTTTTAACTATAGGAAAAATTTATGTTTGATGATTGTTAAGCTAGTTTTGCAGTTCTAAAATATGTGTGTCTTGTATTCAATGGAATTAACACATACTACCTTGAGAATTATGATTTTGGGAGTAGATTTTTTGAGATGGATGGATTTTCATGGTTGTTTAAGTATGTTTTTTAATAATATTTATACAAAAAATAGGACCTTGCATGCTAGCTATCCAACAAACTTGGGAATCATTGAATAACACTAAATGGGTGGCTGAGTATAACCCCAGCAAGACAACTGGTATGAGGTCGACTATGGATTGTGGCTGTAGATGCACATATGTGAGGCACACAGAAGTGGTGGTGCACCGCAGTGAGGGGCATCATGCCAATGGCCTTGAGTGGGCACAGAGTGCACTCATAGGAGAACACCTATACGGGGCAATATCGGTCATGGAGGAAGGGAACCAATTGAGATGGGGTTGAAGAATTGATTAATATAAATAAGTGGAAATACTTAAGCCGTTTTTATGATGGATAAGGGTTTGTAATGCGAATAGAATTAGAACAGTTGGATGATCTGATATGAAATGTAGTACCTATTCGATAGATCTAGTGGAGATTTCATCCATGTTATATATTTCAAAAAACACAGAGAGTATTCAGGGATTTTTGATCATCCACGGAGCCTCGTCTTCAACCTCAAGCTTTCCCAAAGGGTACTATGCACCGAGAAGTCCAATCGACATCGACCAAAGATTGAACTCATGATTTCGGTCAAGATTTGGGGATCCTGAGAATCTAAATATGATCAAAATATATTATGAAATTTAACATCCATAATTTTAAGGTGAATAAAATTAATATATTCAATGTGCATAAGATTAAAAAAAATATGAGACAGTGATCCTCCTAGTCACAAAATGGAGGCAATGAATGAGTCTTAGTGATTCTAGAAGATTCCAAAGTGTTTATAAAAGATTATAAAAAATGAGGTTTATCTCGTTTTCATGTGTCTGTGAATCTCTCATTTTAGTTGAGTTTTTTAGAGATAAGGAGTGTCGTGATCTTATCTGAATTGTGAAAAAAGTTTCTATGCACATTCTGTTTGGGCGGAGTAATATTTTTTGATAAACTACATGTGTTAAACACACTAGTTAATCTTGGAAATGAAAATGTTTTCTACATAGCTTACAAGTTTACGTTAATGGTTGTACTATTTTGTAAAGAAGATCATTCACCAAAGAGGCTATGTTTGAGAACCAATTATGATGATCATTCTATACATATTTATGAGTGGTTCATAGTGAGTGAATATATTGGAAAGTGGACTAGCACACCTAAATATTTAATACTCATTTGGGTTTGTATATGATAGTTTTTTATTGGAAAAAGAAGAAATGTGTCCTACATATTTTTGAATAAAGGTGAAGTAAAAATGATGCAGTTTTATTACTCATTGCACATGGCCATGAATTTTACATTTACAGTGTGTCTACAGGAAAACTAAGTGGATAGTGCATGTGTGTGAAAAGTGATCGATGTTTCTGAAAGAGTTGTATAGATAAGGAAGAAGACATAAAAAGAGTGTGTATGTTTGGAGTGTGTGAAAAAGTGAGTGCACAAGGAGGACAATGTGTGTGTTGATTGTGAGAGTGTTCAAATTGACCAATATTGTGTATTTGAGGAATCATATTGAAGAACACATACATGAATTAATACATCTTCACATGCACACATTAAGAATTAAATAATAAATCCATGCATTTGTGTTTATGAATGATGTTTTCAAAATTTTACATGATATTTTAATTGCATATTTAGTTTTCAGTGTTGAAACCGATGCCGAAGAATTTTTTATATTACTGTTTCAGTTGAATTTGTTCATCCATGTTTTCAGTGTTCAGTGCGGCCGAGTCTTCCACAGAAGAAGGAACCAATCATGCAGTATTTTACTGAGGCAATTGATTATATTTTGTGACCAGAAATATTTAAATAAAATCAACATTAGTAAAAAGTTGAGAGTTATTCCAGATATTTATATTAGATGTCTACTTTCTCATCATTTAAATGTCTTTAGTTGACCATTCTAATATAAGAGTGATTTGAATTTGATGTATTATCTTTTAAAATTCGTGAGAGTTTACTAAAAAAACATGCATTCAATATATTTGATCTGATTCAGTTGAAGAAATATTGTTTCAGTTGGAGTGAGAAAGTGAAAAATCATATTATACTATATGGATCATAGAGGAAGATAAACCTTTTATGTTGTAGCGAAATCTTGAATATCTTGGGATCTTTCTCATTGTGTTTGTTTTTTTTCTACACTAGTGGTATTCCAATATAAATAACACTGGTGGGATGGCTGCATAATTCAAGAAATGGTTCAGAACTACCTACCATGGTTTCAGGGTGTCACCTGACAAACCCAATTGTAATTTGTGGTTGATTCATAGTGGTGAATCTATTTCTCGGATCATCTGAAACAATATAAAGGCATAGTCACCCACATTGGGGTTTAAACTTTTAAAAATATGCTTTGTTGTTATTAATTTACATTATGTCTTGAATGTGGTATAATTGTGCTTATTAACAAGAATTATCGATTCACTCTAACATCTTCAGTGGTTTGATTTAAAAAATGGATAGATAAAAGAAAAGTAAATTGGCAATAAATTGTGTACACTGATTAACCACCCTCTTAGTGTAGCTACATGATCCACTGGCCACTTCACATTCCAAATTGGTGTAAGCCTTTGAGGGTGGTATTTTGAGGAGAAAATAGTCTCTATGAAATTTATAACCGTGTTTATGATGATTTGGACCATTTTGGGTCAAACTATCGAGCTTCTGGTGTGATAAATAATTAGATAATGAAGGTATCATTTTATAAGTGATAGGAGTGGAATTTTTGTTATTAAAGGTGATATATTCAAGGAAAGTGTCTCTATAAGAGGAAGAAAAATCTTATATAAGCAGTTAAAGTTGGTAAACCTGTATGCATTGATTTCAATATACTATATGAACATGTTTTAGGTCTTTTATCCTTATATTAACTTTTTACTATACAATTATGAAAACTTATTTTCTATCCTTGGAATGTTATTTTTATGGATGGAAATAAAATTATCATTCCTATAAAATTTTGATATTATGAACCAATCTATAAAACCATTTTAAAATAATAAATTTCTATAAATGACTAAAAAGTAATTTTAAAATAAAAAATCTATATATAATAAAACAAAATTATCGAAAAATATATGATATATTCTAAAATGTATAATATAAATATCTAAATTAAAAATGATATTTTTCAAATATATAAAAATACTTATAAAAAATTTTAATAGGAAAATTGTTATATAATATTTTATATCTTTTTTTATATCCTAATTGTGTCCTAAAATTCAAGGTATTTGTAAAAGTGATATTTTTTACTATTCACCTAGAAATAATTTTCTTCATAAAAATCCAACCAATCATCCAATGAAAATATTATTATGATGAAACCAAAAAAATAATTATAATTTTCATGTTTATAATTTTAAAATTTTGTAATATTCCATTCAAATTGAAAAATAAAATATAATGAATATGGTTTTTTTTAAGAAAATGACTTTTTAAATTTATTAAATTTTATTATTCTTATTTCCATTCAATTACTAATTATATGTGTGTAGATATACTTTTTGTATGATTATATTCATTATTAAATAAAATTCAACATAATTTATTTAAATTAAAATTATAGAGCATTTTAGAAAATAATTTTTCAAATAACTCATTTACTATTATCATGAAAATTTACTTAAATATTTGTAATTTGTTATTGTTAAAAATGAAATATAAAATATTAACTAATTCTAACAAGTTGAATCCAAATATTTAAATATTTTTATTAAATTCAATTTTAAGAAATGATAAAAATTAATTTCAATATAATTACTGATCATATAGAAATTTTTTTTTTCGGGAAAACATATATTCGAAACATAAGATGAATTTATTAATCACATGGTAATAACTATAGGAGAAATGCTATTTTATTTTATTTTATATATTATCAATAAATAAAATTAATTTATAAACATAAATATTTTATGATAAAATTCATAACTGATAAAAAGTTAATTTGAGAAAAATATAATTTTATGCATTAAATAATATTACCTTTTATTTATCTATATAAATTGATTTTTATAAATTTATTAGTATTAATAATATATTTTATTTTCCTTTAGATATATATTTCATAATTTTGGTAACTATATTTATACCTTCCAAATAAATTCCTAATTTTAAACATTTATATTTTAGTTAATCAAATGTGTCACATTTCTCTTTGGATTAGTAATGTGTGTGAAATAATTTATTTGAACAATATTTATTTTTGAATTAATATATAATAAAATAAATCACTAAAAGGCTATCCCAAAATAAATAAATTTCATTAGCTCTATTATAGTGATCATTAAATAATGAAAATAATTAATGGTATCTATATGATAGGCAATTCAAACGACATAATTTCCAACAAACTATCTTGGGAAAGACTATTGAAGTAATTATTTCCTATATAATAAGAATTTCTTGAGATTATAAAGATATTTTTCCAAATAATCCACCTTAGGTATCTAAACATTTTATGAGTTTATAGAGACGTACCATAAAAAATGTTATTTTCATCATCTTATTTCCAAAAAAATAGAATAACCAATATGGTTATGATAAAATCCCACAAAATGAGAGAAATTATCGTCGGAATATAAAAAAGTGTTTCTTGATATCATCTCCCATGAAAATTCCTTTTGAAAGATTTCCTCTTTTATTTTAGCTAAGATATATTTCGATCATCCTTTAACTCGATCACTTTACCTAGTTTTCTATTATCATTTCCCAATTATGTTTTCTATCACAAATATTTACATATTATATCATATATTTTAATTCATTAGTAATGGTTCATAAATATAATTAATGTCAACCAAAACAAATTTTTTTAGAGTGTTGAATCTAGTGTGCTATTAGGCCACTTTTTTGGACTAAGTGAATATTGAGTTAAAGCCCATTGAATATTTTTTTATTATTAAGCCTTAGTAAAGCTATACCTGAGAATGCATCTACATGATTGTATCAAGAAATAATATTATTTACAGGAAACTCCACAATCTCCACATTACCAAAAATTATAAATTTTTCCTATACATATACTTATATCTACTGTTTTCATTAAACATATCCCATAATTATTATAAAAATTTACTAAACACTTCCCCCAATGTATCTAAACCATTTTCTAATACCTACCGAGGCACCCCATTTCTGCTCTCAAGGAATTGGTGTTAAAATCTGTCTTGAGACACTAGATTTAATAATATGTGACATAAGATAAGGTATGTTTACATATCATTATATAATTTAAACACTATATCTCAAAATAATCACTCAATATCAAAATTCAATGGTTTTGTGTCAGTGAATTTTTGGTAAATAAGAAATCATATTTTGAACATTCCTCCATAGTTCTATAAAACGATATACACTTATAGATAAATCTGGTGATATACTCATCATCATAACCTATGACAAATTAAAAAAAACAGTGGTGAGATAAAAAACATGGTATGGGAAACAACATACAACATATCATCAACGGGTAGATATTAAGAATGATAAATCATGATTATGTGGAAAATATTTTATTATAAATACAAGGAATTTTTTTTAATATATTTTCCAAGATATCATCCCATTTGACTTAAAATAAATAATAATATACCACCACATAAGAGTGTGATATAATAAGAATGAATAATGGAGTATAATCATTGGTATATGACAAAAAATACTAAATCTCATGGAATGAACGAAAAATAAAAACAATGGCATTAATATATTTATAATGAATCATTACATAGTGTTTTAGGAATCAAAATCTTATGACCCATTATATATTATCTTGTTCCTTACATTTTGACCCATTGGTTACTCTAGCATAATAACTCAATTCCCATTATAAACATGACTATCATAACATAAATCCCATTTTTACCTCATGATATAAAAAATCATAATCAATGTATAAGACGTATTTAACAAAACCAACCCGTATTAAGGATTTTCTAGACCCAATATATTTTAAAAAAAAATAAACTATTCACATATGTCATATAATAAATAAATAATGTGTAATATAATGTATAACCTCTGGAATAAAAATGTGTCTCATAAAATTTCCAAATTGCATTTCATAAAATTTCATCAAGCATTAGATTAATTGATGCATAAAATTCAATCAACCAAAAAGACTATTTCATAACGGAATATATATGGTTGCTTAAAAATCAGTAGTATCAAGGTCTTTTTGTAGTTAAAAAGGTAAATAGAAGCCAAACCTAAATAATCCTTAAAGTACATTTCCTAACATTGCCACGATGATAAGATGTTATGAGTCGCTTTCAAAAATATCATTTTTGATAAATTCAAAAAATATTAAAACTATATTTGTAGATAAATTTAAATAATAGATCCCTTTAAAGGAATAATGTTTATACAAATGAAATTTGGTGGGGAAAATGGAATGAAAAAAATAAAATATTTTCTTTTAACATTTTTAAAAATATATTTACTAAATTCCAAATTGTAAAAAGGGTTAATTAAAATAAAAAATTAATAGGAATAAATATGAATAAGAAATAAAAAATTGTAATATATATTTAAATATCAAAATTAGGAATGATACATTCGTGGAAAAAATGAAAATATATGTGGTGAAAAACAGACATTAAAATTGATGGGTGTGATTCATAACAAAATTATAAGGTTATTAGAAATAAATTCATTAATTAAGAGGATTGGAGTTATAAATTTAAATTTTGACATATATAAATTGAAATTATCATATAATAAAAAATAATCATGGAATTAACAAAAAATATTAAAAATATGATCAAGGAGAAGTGTAATCGCTCAGACCCCTCTGACCCATTACTTTTTGAAAATGTGGTGTTTGAGGTGTTTTGGGAGGTCAAGGTGACTTATCCCCAACACTTTTCCAATTTTCCAGTTCTATGAACTGTGTTTCCAGTTTTATGAAAAATAACAGATCGGTCTCACAGATCGGTCTCACATGTCGTTCTGACAGATCGGTCTCACAGATCTATCTCACAGATCGGTCTGACAGAGCGGTCTGATAGATCAGTCTCACATATCAGTCTCAGAGATCGGTCTGACAGATCGGTATCACAGATCGGTCTCACAGATCGGTCCCACAGATCGGTCTCACAGATCGGTCTCACAGATCGGTCTCAGAGATTGGTCTCACATATCGGTCTCATAGATCGGTCTCAGAGATCGGTCTGACAGATCAGTCTCACAGATCAGTCCGACAAATGGGTCTCACGGATCGGTCTGACAGATCGGTCTCACAGATCGGTTTGGTGTACAGTAACGGTAGGTGAACAGTGTTTCCAGCTTCCTATAGTTTTACCCCTTTTGACGTATCCTTTGATGTAAAATACATTTAAAGACTAATTTTAAGGACTCTTAAGGCCGATTCAAAGGCCATAAATCCTATATTAATTATTCCTAAGGTCGGGATGTTTTTACTTGATCAAACCGCATTGGTTAATGTGATCCGTATTTAATGGAGAATTAACTGGATCTTAAACTGTCACCTCATTAAATCTTTAAGAAGGAACGAGATGTCATTCTCCCTTGTTATTCCTCTTTCCTCTCTGTTATGAGATGCTAGAACCTTTCAAACCTTCTTAAAAGAGTTTCACAATCATACTCTACTGCTCAGATTGGTTCTGCTCTGTTTTTATGCAACCAAGCTGTATCGGTCAATCTTCGATATAAGGTATGTTGTATCATCGTTCTTTTGGGGTTAATCTTATCCTATCCTCCTTTATATATTATATAATGTAATATTCAGGCATTTAATGGGTTTTTTCTTGGGGTTTGGTTGGTGCTGTCGTACGATGGCATCCTCGGGTGGATGTAGTTGTCGCGTGGTATGCCATATGCTCTCCGTGTTTAGCCTCTCGAGGGTGAATGGGTCTATGCTCTTTCTATAGGCGGAAAAGATTCGACGGGTAGTATATCAACTCACAGTGCTGAGCCCCCTTTGTGTTAAGTAGCATAGGTTTCTTTTCTATAATGCCCGGGAATAGGGGAAAGTAATTTCTATAATGAAAGATAGATTAAATGGTGATAATCCACGAGGATGGAGATGATGGAACTTAAAGGTGACGTTCAATCTTAAAAGGAGTAGATTAATTTGAAAGTAATTCCAATTCAGTTTAATGTGGAATTTTTCATGGTTAATGAATGTTTAATGAATTTATTAACATACAGTGAAATTGATAAAATGAGAATGAATTAATCTAATAAAGCCCTTAAATGGTTGTGTTCTTACAGGATACCTAGTCTTAGAAGAGGCAGCCCAGAGTTCGAGAGACGTTAGCTGGATTTGTGTCTAAGACTAGGTTATTCCCATAGTGTGGTTGTGAGATATATATTCAGTACTCTTTGTTTTTCTAAATTCTACTCCACCCTTTCGGTAAGGGAAACTGACACCCCGGGGATTCTGATCCCTGGGGGTGTTTTCCCCAACATTTTGATGGGAGGTTGAATGGATGACTACCCCCTTTGACCCCGCTCTCTTCTCTTGGTAGATCTTTGTGCTGGTAGGCACAATGGTTAGTTTTCCCCATATATGTGTGTAGAGGGATATAATGTCTTTTTTTTATGTCACAAACATATATTCTGGATATAGTATCCTATGGACTAGTATAGGTGTGACATGTATATGTTGTGATGGCTTGAGGATCCTTACTCGGCGTATGGGCTGTGATGGCTTGAGGTATGATACCCGACATATGATACACGTTATGCGAGCTTTGGTGGCTCCTGGAAACAACCTGGTTACTTTTGTTTGTGAGGATGGTGTGGTGCGTAGCCCAAGTGTCTGCGTGCAAGCCTTTTTGGTGCACGTGGTTTAGATTGTTGAGCTTAGCCCATGTTTATACGGGCAATCCTTTGGTGAGAGATGCACAGGAAATATGTCGTTTGCGAAAAGCGGCAAACTAGTGGGGAAGTAGTAGCGCGATACCCTTGATATTCTTTACTATATGCTATATTCTTGTATGTGTTACGTGGTGAGAGTAGCCATGGTGAGGTTGGGAACTTAGTATACCTGTTTAGGTGATGAGTTAGTTTCACTTGTTGTTCATTGTGCTTTAGCATGCTTTCATTACATTTGCACGAGAGGATTTGGGAAGGATCCTACTGAGTATACTGTTATACTCACCCAAAACCTATATAAATTGTTTTTCAGGTCACTTGAAGCAGGTTCGAGATCAGTCTGGTTACTAATATCTTGTGGTTGGAGGAGCTGTTCCGACTTGTAGTTGCTGCTCTCTTTTCCTTTCATTTGGGTACTTGTAGTTTCCCCTTTCTGTTGCAGTACTTTTTCATGACATTTCATATATATACTTGGGTTTCTTTTATATTTAAGTTGGAGTTGCTTGGTTTCTATCTTATATCTCTCTTTCGCATGTGTTCTCTTAGAGGGTAATGCCTCCCATTTGTGTGTTACTATACCCTCGGTTTTAGTCGCCAACCCAGGGCCTACCATAGGCAGGACTCGAGGGTCATTATCTCGCTTCTCACATTACCGGCTCAGGAGGGGTACACTTTGTGGGGAGGGGGGCATGACAGAGTGGTATCAGAGGTTTGGATGAATGATAGGATGGAGTTTGGAGTTAGGCATAGGTGAGGTTGCATGGGTTGGTAGGGAAATGGTGTCATTCAGGTTTATAAAGTTAGGTAAACACGGGAGACCGGCTGAGACATAGGTATTTAGGGCCCCCTGTGATCTGTTGCACGAACCTTTAAGTTTACAATGGCTACTAAACAAGGTGATAATGGTTGGAGGGTAGAGACCTAGGAATGGATCATGCATCATTCTTATTTGTGCCTTTGTTTGAATGGGTAGACCTTGGGATAGGTTAACCTAAAATGAATGACATAAAACAATTAATTAATTAATGTTGAGTCTTCCAAATTTCAGGCTTAGGAGATCTAATGGTTTGTTCTTTTGCAGAAATGGCTCCAGGTCAACGTCCTCATCGGGCTCTCATAGAAGATGTCCAGCAGGCTGTTCTAGCAGATCACCACCAGGTAGAGGTTAACGACTATGACACATGGAGGAAGACACTCTGAGATTTTTAGCGCCAGAGTATGCAGAAGTACGAGGGATCCGTTTCAGATGCATTCACAGAAGACTACTTAGAGGAGTTCGAGATCAGCTTCAGTTTGATTCGTGATGAGAAGGAGCACTGGGTGTCCTTGGTTGTGATGACGCTGCGTGGAGAAGCAAGGCATTGGTGGCTCTTGTTCCTCGGGGATCGTGAGGAGTCAGCTATCTCCTAGGAGGAGTTTCGAGAGAAGTTCAGAGTTGAGTTCCTTTCTTCGACCGTGAAGGCGTCCAGTCGTCAGGAGATTATTACCATTCGAGATGGGAGATCCAGTGTTCGAGAGTTTGGAATCTGTGTCAGAAACCTTCCACGATATGCTTCAGACCTGTTACCAGATGAGGAGGCCAGGGCGATGCATTTAGAGGAGGCTTTGCCTCCAGAGATCCAGTGCTAGGTCAACCAATTTATGCTGAAGACATATATTGAGGTGCTGGAGATCGCAGAGATTGTTGAGAGGACATTTTCCAGGACCAGATCTTCATGAGAGGGGAATCGTCATGATTCCTCACGAAGAAGAGCTGTGGTCCGGGGTTCCCGATTTTTAGGGTAGAAGAGTTTTCGTTCACCTGGGGGTAGGTCCCATCCCTTCCCATCTCGTTTCTCCGGAGGTAGCAACTCTCATGCCTATGCCAATGAATCAGGACCAAGTTTTTCTTGTGGTGGTCGTGGCCATCAGTAGTGGGAGTGCTCGACTTTTCAGAGCAGTCATCGTGCACCGGGCACTCCACTCTAGGTTCCTCCATTGAGGCAGTTCCAGCTGAGGCAGCATGAGCAGGTTGCACCAGCTTTAAATCCCCAGAGGGTAGATGGGGCAGGCAGAGGACAACCCCATGACGCTCCTCATACTCAGAGAGTAGAGCATAGCCTTGGTGGTGGTCGTCATCAGGGTCCGAGAGGCCGTGGAGGAGGTCGTGGTCAGCTTCATGCTCTATCGTTGCCAACTCTATGCGAGCCAGGCCTCGTCCGAGGTACACTTTGCATGTTTTCTACCTTCGTGTATGCCTTGTTTGATTCAGGAGTGACACACTCCTTCATATCACCTACCCTTGTCTGTGCCTTGGGACTTGAGTTAGAGAGGCTTTTAGTGCCCTTGGCATTGACTACGCCAGTTGGAGGTCAAGCTAACTTTTTTGAAGTATGTAGATACTACGAGCTAGTGTTGGGGCATCACCGCTCTTAGGGAGATTTCCTATGTTTACGAATACAACCATATGATGTCATCCTCAGCATGGATTGGTTGTATTCGGTGCTGGCTATTGTAGATTGCTACAGGAAGAAGGTCGTTTTCCTAGATGCAGATGGAGAGAAAGTGGTGTTTTTTGGTGAGTGAGATCCTCGGATTGGTCATAGAAGAGGTCCATACTTATCATCCTTGATGGATGAGTTGATGCTGAGTTCTTAAAAGGTTCAGCAGCTGGCGTTTCCTAGGGTCGTGGTGGAGTACGCTGATGTCTTTCTAGAAGAGGTCGTAGAATTACCCCCTCGACGAGAGATTGAGTTTGGGATCGAGCTATATCTAGGAGCGTCTCCTATCTCTATGTATTCGTATAGGATGGCCCCTTCTGAGTTATGAGAGCTACGTATACAGCTTGATGGTCTATTGTAGTGCAGTTTTGTTCGGCTAAGTGTGTCACCATGGTGTGCACCAGTCCTATTCATGATGATGGCCGATGACAGTGTGCGGTTGTGTGTCGATTATCGTCGATTAAACAAAGTGACAATAAAGAATCTCTATCCTCTTACGCAAATTGATGATTTTTTCAATCAACTGAAGGGTGAAAGATTGTTCTCAAATATCGACTTGCGGTCAGGATATCATCAAATGCATATGAAGGATGAGGATATCCCAAAGACTGCTTTCTGTTGTCATCGTGGGCATTATGAGTTTGTTGTAATGTCGTTCGGTGTGACGAATGATCCAGCGTTTTCATGGGTTTGATGAACGCCGTGTTCGGTAAGTTCTTGGACAAGTTTTTGGTGGTTTTAATCAATGAAATACTTGTGTACTCGACATCTAAAAAAGATCATGCATAGCATCTACGAGCCGTTTTGGGAGTTCTTCGCCAACATCATTTGTTTGGGAAGTTGTCTATGTGTGAGTTTTGGGCTCGAGAAGTCCGTTTCATGGGGCATGTTGTGTCCCAATAGGGAGTAGCCATGGATCTATCGAAGATAGAAGCAGTTGTGTCTTGGGAATCCCCCAAGAAAGTTTCATAGGTGCGAAGTTTCCTTGGTCTCACAGGCTACTACAGGAGGTTCATAGCCAATTTCTCATGGGTTGCGACTCCTCTAACAGCTTTGACCGGGAAGGATCAGGTCTTCCTATGGACTGAATAGTGTCAGTAAGATTTCGAGTATCTAAAGGAGAAGTTAGTAAGTGCTCCAGTTCTTTGTCTTGCAGCTGAGGGAGTCTAGTTTGATGTTTTTTGTGATGCTTCACATCTGGGGCTAGGATGTGTTCTCATGTAGAAGAGGTTAGTTGTTTCTTATGGGTCTCAAATGTTGCATCCCATTGAACGCAACTATGCCACCCATGACCTTGAGTTGGAAGCCATGGTTTTTCTTTGATGTAGTAGAGACATTACCTCATTGGTGAGCGATTGGTGGTTTTCACCAAACATAAGAGTTTGAGGTATGTTTTCTCCCATCAAGACTTGAACTTTCGACAGCTTCGGTGGATGGAGTTCTTATAGGAATACGACTTTGAAATATCGTATACACCTGGAAAAGGAAATGTTGTAGCTGATGCACCGAGCCGAAACTCACATACTGATGTTGTGCATGAATCTGGTGATTCCAGGAGAGTAATAGAGGAAATTTCAGCTTTGCATCATGATATAGAAGAGGATGGAGGTAGATGTTGTCCTTTCCAGATGATGGTTTAGTCATCCCTGATGTAGAAGGTGGAAGATTCTCTGTTGGGTGATGTAGAGGAGGTGGTGAGACTTCATGGAGTACCTAGGACGATCATTTTTGATCGAGATCCTCGTTTTACCTCCAGGGTGTAGAGAGGTCTCCAACATGCTTTTGGCTCTCAGCTATGCATTAGCACTGATTTTCATCCTCAAACGGATGGTCAAACTGACCAAACCATCCAAAATCATGAAGAAATGTTACGATCTTATGTTATTGATTTTGGAGGTTGATGGATGAGGCACATACCCTTGGTAGAGTTTTCATACAATAATAGTTTTCACTCTACCATCGGCATGGCACCGTTTGAAGCCTTGTATGGTCAGCCTTTCCGTTCTCTGTTGTCCTGGACTGGGGTCGGAGAGTTAGCAATTCTCAGACCGGAACTAGTGATGAATACAACAGGGATGGTTTAGGTGATTCATGAGAGGATGAAGATAGTGCAAGATCGTCAGAAATCATATGCTAATCAAAGGAGGAGACCCTTGGAGTTTAATTTTGTGGATCATGTTTTTCTGAAGGTGAATTCCCTTCGTGGGCTGCGAAGGTTTGGTCATGGAAGTAAGTTTTCTCCCTGGTTTTTTGGGCCTTTCGAGGTGTTAGCTCTTGTTGGAGCTATGGCGTATCAAGTAGCACTTCCCCCACAGATGAGTCTGGTACATGACATTTTACATGTACCACAAATCTGTGGTTATCTTCATGATGACTCTGACACCATGAATTGGGGGAGAGATCGATGTTGATGATGATGCAACCTTTGAGGAGCGACCTGTGGAGATCCAGGAACAAAAGGATAAGGTGTTGTGTGGGCTTTCTATCCCCTTAGTTCGTGTCTTGTGGAGACATGATGTCATGGAGGAGGGTACTTGGGAACGTGTGTCATAGATGCGTGTTCAGTACCAAGAGCTATTTTAAGTTGTTGTGCTAAGTTTTATTTGATCCTTTCTTTAATATACCTTTGATGTGATGTCATTCTTGAATTTTTTGGATATTGATTGTTTTTTCCCTTACTCTTGGATGTCGTGGTTTTGTCTCATCTTTAGAACAACTAAGGGTGGTTTTCCCCTGATAGGTATCTTATGGGGTGGTTATTCAGACCCCTCATTTCCTTAGGTTGGTATTAAATTCTCGAGGACGAGAATGTTTTGACAGGTATCTGATGTAATGTCCCGGACCCCTATGATCCATTACTTTGTGAAAATGTGGTGTTGGAGGTGTTCCGGGAGGTCAAGGTGACTTATCCCCAACACTGTGCTAATTTTCTAGTTTGGTGAATAGTGATTCCAGTTTTATGAACAGTAACAGATCAGCCTTATAGATCGGTCTGACAAATCGGTCTTATAGATTGGTCTCACAGATCGGTCCCAAAGATCGGTCTGACAGATTGGTCTCACAGATCGGTCTCACAGATCGGTCTGACAGATCAATCTGACAGATCGGTCTGATAGATTAGTCTCACAGATCGGTCTGACATATCGGTCTGACATATCGGTCTCACATATCATCCTCACAGATCGGTCTAACAGATCAGTCTCACTAATGGGTCTCACAGATCAGTCTCACAGATCGGTCTGACAAATCAGTCTCACAGACCGGTCTGACAGATCAGTCTCACAGATCGGTCTCATAGATCAGTCTCACAAATCAGTCTCACAAATTGGTCTGACAGATCAGTCTCACAGATCGGTCTGACAGATCGGTCTGACAGATCAGTCTCACAGATCGGTCTGACAGATCAGTCTTATAGATCGGTTTGGTTTATAGTAATGGTTGGTTAACAGTGTTTCCTACATCCTACTATTTTGCCCCTTTTGACGTTTCCTTTGACGTAAAATTTATTTAAAGACTTATTTTAAGTACTCTTAAGGCCGATTAAAAGGCCATAAATCCTATATTAATTATTCCTATGGCCGGGATATTTTTACTTGGTCAAACCGCATTGGTTAATGCGATCTGTTTTTAATGAAGAATTAATCAGATCTTAAACTGTCGCCTCATTAAATCTTTAAAAAGGAACGAGATATCATTCTCCATTGTTCTTCTTCTTTGTTCTCTATTATGAGATGCTAAAACCTTTCAAACTTTCTTACAAGAGTTTCACAATCAAACTCTACTCCTCGGATTGGTTCTGCTCTGTTTTGATGCAACCAAGCTGTATCGGTCAATCTTCGATATAAGGTATGTTGTATCGTCGTTATTTTGGGGTTCATCTTCTCTTATCCCCCTTTCTATATTATAGAATGTAATCTTCAGGCTTCTAATGGGTTTTTTGGGGTTTGGTTATTGCTGTCGTACCCTGGCATCCTTGGGTGGATGCAGTTGTCGCGAGAGGAGGATTGTGACCCGTTGTGTGGATAAAGAACATGAGGAACTGTTTGAGTTAGGGGATTCATGGCTTCTCTTTTTGTTTATGTGCAGTCTTAGAGTTATCATTATTTATCCCTTTGGATCACAATTAAATTGACCTAATTAAATACTTGAACCAGATTAAAATAATTGGTTTGCCCGCATGTGTTGCCTTGTACCGTGATAACAGTTTGCCCCTTGATTTTCTAGATAGTGTGATATATATGTCTTGATTATTAGCATGTTGATCTTGATTAATTGATAAATAACATAAAGACCGAATTAATTGATAATTAATTGGGTAAAGTTAAATAGGTATGTGAATGAATCTAGTTGTTGTTGGTGCTTGTTGTTTAAAGGCATGTCAAGTTAATTGTGTAATTGAATTATGATATCTATGATAGATATTTGGTTACGTTGCCCATAGTTGGAACCTACCAATAGTGAAATGGTTAACTCAATATAGATTAAAGAACATGTTGTTGATGAAAGACAATGCCTGCTAGGGTTCTGAGTTACCCTCTTTCTTGTATGGCTGAATGCCTTGTGGTTTGGTGACATGAGTGTTCATTTTATATGAAGGCTCGATGCCTTGTTAAAGGGCCAAGATCCCATTTGATTTGATGATTGTTTTCCTGCTGATTGTGCTGTGATGTGAGCCAGGATGGCTTTTGTGATATGTGGAGGCCTGGAGGCCTTGTGGTTGTGGCAGCGGATGATGCCTAGAGTGGCGAGATGCATCAGTTTATACATGTGGGTGTCAGGGAGGACACCAAGGATGATGGTATGGGATGGATGTGATGGATGGATGTTGGTGGTTTTTTTTATTATTTATATTCTTTACTTTTCCCCACTGCTCAAGGCAGCTGGTCTTGCTTACCCGTCTTCCGAAGGAGGTGAAGACACACGGGGTATGCCACAAGATTTCCGTGTTTATCCTCTCAAGGGAGAATGAGTCTATGCTCTTGCAATAGGAGGCAAAGATTCGATGGGTAGTATATCTAATCACCGTGTTGAGCCCCCTTTGTGTTTATTTTCATAGGTTGATTTTATAGAATGTCCGGGAATATGAGAAAGTAATTTCTGTAATGAAATATTGATTAAATGGTGATAATCCACGGGGATGGAGATTCTGGAACTTAATGGTGACGTTGAATCTTAAAAGGACTAGTTGAATTTGAATGTGATTCCAATTTATTTTAATGTGGAATTATTCATAGTTAATGAATGTTTAATGAATTAATTAACTTACAGTAGAATTGATAAAATGGGAATGAATTAATCTAATAAATACCATAAATGGTTGTTTCCTTATAGGATACCTAGTATTAGAAGAGGCAGTTTAGAGTCCGAGAGACGTTAGCTAGATTTGTGTCTAAGACTATGTTATGCCCATAGTGTGGTTTTGAGATATA
Organism: Viscum album; assembly: GCA_963277665.1. Classification (NCBI taxonomy): domain Eukaryota; kingdom Viridiplantae; phylum Streptophyta; class Magnoliopsida; order Santalales; family Viscaceae; genus Viscum; species Viscum album. The sequence goes on along the minus strand of OY728147.1, from coordinate 641,875,858 downwards.
TATTCTGTACATTTTGTGTTTCTAAACGGTACTCCACCCGGTCGGTAAGGGAAATTGACACCCTGGGGATTCTGAGCCATGGGGGGTTTTTCCCCAACATTCTGATGGGAGGTTGAATGGCTGACTACCCCCTTTGACCTCGCTCTCTTCTCTTGGTAGATCTTTGTGCTGGTAGGCACAGTGGTTAGTTTTCCCCATATATGTGTGTAGAGGGCTGTAATGGCATGTGGTTATTTTACACACATATATTCTAGATATAGTATCCTATGGACTGCTATAGGTGTAACTTGTATAGGTTGTGATGTCTTGACGATACTTACTCGGCGTATGGGCTGTGATGGCTTGAGGAATAATACCCGACATATGATACACGTTATGCGAGCTGTGGTGCCTCCTAGAAAATACCTGGTTAAATTTGGTTGTGAGGATGGTGTGGGGCTTAGCCCAGGTGTCTATGGGCAATCCTTTGTGGTGCATGTGGTGCAGATTGCGGAGCTTAGCCCAAGTTTATAAGGCCAACCCTTTGGATAGAGATGCACATGACGTATGTCGTTGGGGAAAAGCATCCAACCAGTGGGGAAGTAGTAGCGGGGTACCCTTGATATTATTTACTATATGGTGTATTCATGTATTCATTACTTGGTGAGAGTAGCCATGGTGAGGTTGGGAACTTAGTATACCTTTTTAGGTGACGAGTTAGTTTCACTTGTTGTTCACTGTTCTTTAGCATCCTTTCTTTACATTTCCACAAGAGGATTTGGGGAGGATCATACTGAGTTGCTATTATACTCACCCTACGTATATATAAATAGTTTTTCAGGTCACTTGGAGCAGGTTGGAGATCATGCTAGTTACTACTATCTTGTGGTTGCAGGAGTTGTTCGAGCTTATAGTTTCTGTTGTCTTTTCCTTTATTTTGGGTACATGTATATTCCAATTTCAGTTGTAGTATTTTTACATGAAATTTCATATGTTTATTTATGTTACATTTATATTTCAGTTGGAGTTGGTTGGTGTCTATCTTGTCTCTCTTTTCCACATGTTTTCTCTTAGAGGGTAATGCCTCCCATTTGTGTGTTACTATACCCTCGGTTCTAGTCGCCAACCCGAGGCCTACAGGAGGTGGGACTCGGGGCTCATTATCTCCCTTTTCACATTTCCGGACCAGGAGGGGTAAACTTTGTGGGGATGGGGGGTCGTGGCAAAAATAATTACAACTAAAATAAATGTATATTGTGTTTTCAAAATCCATTAAAACATTAGTGTCTCTTAAATAAAATTCCCATGAAATATAGAACATGATATGGATTTTTTTAATCCATTAAATACCATAAATATATGACAAAAAAAGATATATTATACACCACACAATATAAACAATCAAGGAAGATGACATATGTCTCAAAGAATGAAATGTGAGATAAGAAACCCTTACCGCAACTTTCATCTTGAGAGAATGTCTATTAACACCCTTTATAATAAAAATAAACATATAAATAACATATTTTACATAGTTTTTTATTTATATTACCCTATATAATCATCAAATATAAAAATTTATTAAACATTTAATTTTTAGTTATATATTATTATCATCACTAGATAATGTCAACTTTGATTTTTTCATATATGATTTAAAATATTGATGTTGATCACCATTAATTGATACTAAGAACATAATTACTATATTTTAAAAGGGACGAGAATTTATTATATATTGTTATATATGATGTTATATTTCTATAATTTGATAATTTTATTGAAAATCTTAGATGAATATATCATTGATGATTTTATGCCAGTAATTTTAATGAATGATATGTGGTATATTAAAAAGAGTTTAAATAATTATATTACCTTTATAGGACAAAAAAACTATCATTAAAAATTTAATATCTAATATTAAGATTAATTGTGTTTATATATTCATCCATGAATGAAATTTACAGCATTAATCAGGTATGTTATTAAACTGAACCAAACAAGAACTTGTTTAATTAATGGATAAGTATAATTATATTCTCATTTTGTTGTAATATAATTATTATACATGTTTAATGACCTTACTTAGGTTTTATTAAATTTTAATCCCTATTTTTAATTTTTATAAAAATATTATAGATGATATTAATCTTGTAACACCCCAAGCTTCCACGGTACGTTTCCTTTTCAATAATGCAATGGCGTGCATTGTACGCAACTTCGACATTCTAACACACCACAACCAATCAAACTAGCCGTTATGAATAGTAATACATAATTTTTGAAATTTTATAAATTTTATCTTTCGAAATGAACTTCATTTTTGGATTCGTAATATTAAAATTAGCTTAGGGTGAAATTTTGGTACTTTTCGGATAACTTTCATATTTTGATGAATAGTGAAAATTACTAAATTTTAATTAAAAACAACTTTTAAAATAGAAATAATAAATGGTGATAAATTATTAATTTGAGTGGTTTTAAAGTATATTTGGAATATATTTTTACCATTTAATACAATGTTGGTCATTGGATTTAATTTCACATTTAAACCAGACATAAACAAGTGTCAATCTTTTGATAGTTATTATCTCTTAAAAACACGCTATTTGTATTGACGACGGGAATTAATTTTTAAATTAATTATTGAAACTGATATGTTTTGAATTTGGTAAAATAGTCATCATTTTTGAATTCATAATATCAAATATATCTTACGCCTAATTTTTGGTATTTTTCTGGAAACATTCATTTTTTGATGAATATTGAAACCACTAAGTGGTAGTTAAAAAGCTGAATTTTTCATAAAACCTAATTTTACCGCTTCTGTGAGTTGAATTTTTAAAATTCAAGAGACACGGTTAATATCAAGGAGTAAAATGTGGTTCAATGAGATAAAAATAATTTTTGGTGAATATTAACTTTTTACTTTTATTTACCACAATTAAAAGTAAATAGGGTAATTAAGGGTAAAAATGATATTCATATTACCCTAACACATTTCCTAATTCTATTGGACAAGTGTATCTCGACCAAAAACAACCTTAGGAGTAAAATATTATCATTTAGGTCCACTTGTATTAGATTCAGACATTTATTATTATTTAATTCAAAGAAGTGTTAAAAGAGTTAAAATCAAAGTTTATTTACTAAAAAAAATTTAATATAGGATTATACATAAGATATATTCGATTGTAAATATTAATTAGAAAGATAAAACAATTTCATACATAATGGTATTATATTTATAATTTTTAGACATTATATAATTTAATTTATTTATGACACAATAGGGAAACATTAATTACCTAATTAATGAAATATTAAAATAATTGATATTATAAATATCAAAATAAATGTAATTTGAGACTTTTTATGAATTAAACTAATTTTATAGGTAAATATGACATATTATGATTGATTATATAAATTTTTTTAGAAGTAATAATGTTGTTATGAATTTATCAAGAACAAAATACCCAATAGTGTCAAAATTGACATAAAATAGTTTTCAAACCAAATATTATATTATTAATTTATATTCAATTACATAAAAATATAAGGTTCAGCTAAGAGACATATATAATGATAGAAGAATCATTAATGGACCAATTGTGGGTCTCTTGGATATATATTGTATGTTTATTAACCATATAATATAAACATACAAAGAGACATTGTAAAAGTGAAACTAATTAACTAAGATTTAATACTTAAAGATAAGGTTAATATAATTACCCAAACCTGCCTAAATTCTATTTATTTAATGTTTTTTGACCCATCCCCACCTTAACCAGTAAATAATACACTTTGGAGTCATTAAAAACCGAATATTAATTTATTATAAAATAATATTTTTAGCTTTTCCAAAGGTTCTCCTCACCCCTCTTATAAAAGGGCACTACCCCATCTCACTAATTCACACATTCATAGCCTTTTGGAACTGCCAAAACCTGCCCAAATACTCTCTAAACATACCTCAATACAACCTAGAGGCCTTATTTAGATCATAAAGCCAACCTAAAGAGTCCTTTTGATCAAATCAAAAGAAATAACCCGAAGAAGAGGTAATGTTTTCACCACCCTCTTTCAAGTTCCTTTCTTCTTAAAATCTTTCTTTATTTGTTATTTCTATTCTAAAATAATAAATCCAGTATCTTCTATATACTATGATGTAATTATAAAAATTCTACTACCATATTCAGTATTCTATCCATCCTTTGAATGGCATGTCACCGTACGTGCGTACGTACGGCTTACCGTCTCCACATCGTGGTGTAATTGTCATTCAATAAATTATTATTTGGATGGGTATAATAATGATGAGTATTTAATGTAAATAATAAATATAACATGATAATTATTCTGTATATATGATATACCATCCAATTATATATTATTTTAACATCAAAAGAATGATATTGTCGCTCGTGCATACGTACGGACTACCGTCTCCACGAACACGATGAGATTCATTCTCCATCGTATCCATTCAAGTATAATTCTCATTTGATGATTAAAAATAATGTTTTAGGACTTTATATATTTCTGGATATGAATATGATACAACCTATTGATAAAAATCACGGCTTACGTGACAAAGAATATAAAGTAAAATGAGTAAGTTAACACCCGAAATGACGATAATACTAAGATATTATTAGCAAATAAATGTTAAAAGATCATATATGATATCATATTAATGTAAATGATTCTTGAATAATTCAATAAAAATTATTTCACCATTATATATGAGGGTAACTTACCGTCAACCAAGGAAAAAGTACAAAGTAAGGGGTTTCTTATCTCACTTTTAATTACGTGAGAATTCCATTGTTCACCACTTATTTATTACATGTGGTGTGTGTACAGCCCATGTTTGTATTCATTGTGTAATATAATTTAATTAATTTATATTTACATCATCTTTTTATGATCCTTCTTTCATGGGTGTATGTTTTTTATGTTACCAAATCAATAAGGGAATTTGAAATTTCAATTTCCACTCATTCGGCTTTACGCATACTTCATTGATTATTTTACTCCAAGATTATGAGTAGAATCACTATTCATTTGATTATTTAATAAATTCGAATCCCCTTTCTGTGGATATACTTTTGATACACATAATCACTCCATTGATAAATTATCAAGTCATCGGTATGAACTTGATAAGAGTAATTTTTACTCAATCTCGATTTGTTGAGTGAAACATCCAATTCATTGGTGTTGTTTTTACAAGAATATGTGTGAATGTACATTGATTGTTTTACACTGAATATCAAATAATATTGAGTGTATTTATATTTTTTGCTCATAATTATGTCGTTGATTTATCCTTAACCTAAGGATACGACCTTTATGAAAGATTTCATCTCAATTTACATTCCATTGAGAATCCTTTATTGCTATACACCAAATCACTTTTATATGGTGTATATAATGTACTTTGACATAATATATCATGAATCCCTTTATTCTCATGATATTAAAAAGTTTTTATTTCCTCAATTATTTTTATACAAGTGTCTCTCTTTTGGTTAGAAACTCTAACTAAAATGACATTTTAAAATGTTTTAAAGATTGATTATTGTAAATCTTTCTCATTAATGTCCATGTTTTAAAAATGGGTTTAAGGATTTATTTACATGGACATTAAAGTTTTCAAATAAAAATTATTTTTAAATGTTTCAAAGTGTTATGGGACACTTTGATTCTAAAATCTATTTTAAATGGATTCTTGACAAATAGTGTGACTTTTAAATGATTTCAAGAAAAAGGGGGATATTTCACTCTAATTGTTTTGATGATTATTTTCATCTATGTCAATATCCTTCCTCATTCTTGATTGAGGTTATTATGATACAATAAAATCTTCCATATTGTATCGAATAAGTTATGTTTTACTGTGGATGTGCTATTTTTATACCATTCATGGTTTGTGGATAAAATATTGACATTTTGTATGCAAGATTTAATACGATTGTTTATGTTATGTTTAAAAATTTTCATATGAGGAATGCATTGGACTTAGTAAGTGACGGGTGGAGCCCGCTGTAGCTCCTCGATGCATCGGTAGGTCTCATGAGACAGACTAGTGTCTTGGCATGAGGCCTTGACAAAATCTTATTTGTAGTCTTGGCACGAGGCCTTGGCTATGTGGTTATGATAGTCTGGAATTATGCATTCCGTCATTATTGAAGTGGTTATTAAAATTTTCATGTGATTATTTGACTAGTAGAATATCCATGTGAATAAGTAAATGACATTATTTAATTTTATCCATTCCATATTATGCTGAAGTTCATGTTTAAAAGGCTTTTGTTTTAGTTATACATTGCCTTAATTTTTTATGATTATTTATGAATGTTTTTGATACATTGTTATCCTTACTGAGCAACTGAGATCTCCCCTTTCAATGTTTTATTTTTTCCATGATGTGAAGATGTATTTTATGAATGAAATGTAGGGATAGTATGAGGGGATATGAAGACAATATGTTGTTGTAGTTTTTCACTTATTGATGTAATGTAAAATTTATAAATATATATAGTGTTTCCAAGTCTACTAAACTAATCGGTCTTTCAAGACTTGATCTTTCTTGTGATCATGCCAAAATTATGTAATACGGCACCGACTCTGGATATCTTGGGTCAGGGCGTTACAGTTGGTATTAGAGGAAGTTTAGTAAAAACCTTGGAAGCTATATTTAGATAAACTCTGATTAGAGCACGTAGACCTAAGATGAACTTTGAGGATTAGTATAGATGAACTTCCATGAATTTTTGTATTTTAGAGATTTTGTGAGTTTTCCGAGAAATACATCCCTGTCTGGATAAGAGCAGGTAGAGGCGGCTCTGGCACAGATGTACCTAGGGGTAAAACCTGAAAACACCGCTTTGAGCTAGACTCAAACGGGAACTGGTGCACGACAACAGGCCTTGATTCACTCTTGGTTACGACACTCCCGTGGGATATGCTTAGGATAATTTACACTTTCTTTACAAACCCATTTGAAGTATTATATATATAAGATGAGAGTAAATGACCTTGGTTAATCCTAATGTGTATCAAATTGAGAATATGGTGACATGTTAATATCTAAATGATTTTATGAATACTGTTACTCACACAATGCTTTTTGGTTTTAGTCAATGGCTAGATTCCAATGATGTCATAGTGACATTGAGAGTGATGTACAAGGTGGGAACTGTGGTGGAAATGAGCAACAAAATGGAATGTTGATAGGCATAAAAGATATCGTCTTTATGCCAAATTAATTTTCAAAAAATATGATCAACAATATATATATTAACCAAATCCCGGACTCAATAAAGAAGAGAAAGGTGATGAATGATAAGATCTCCAGCAGTGGAGACCATGGAGAAAGGAATCCTCAATTTCCATCATGCCGAAAATGTGGAAGGAGACACCCAGGAAAGTGTCTCAATGGGACAAAGAAATAATTTACGTGTGGGAAGGAAGGACATAAAGTGAAGAATTTACAAAGAAAAATTAAGAGTCCTATAGAAGAAGATAAAAATGGCACCAAGAATCCATTTACATTCATTTTCCATAAATGTAGGGGACCTGGCCGTTACCCGAGTGAATGCCCTATTCTATAAGATATTTTCTTGGTCAAAGAAGAAGATATGTGGGAATAAATGGTTGGAGAAATTTTTAAAGAGTATTAGTTCTCCTTGTTGATGGGTTTACTTTGGAATAATTTTGACTTGTATTTTTAACCCTACAGATCTCCATTTGAGAATGATATTTGAGGAAGAATTATCTTTTCTCTTGTGGATATAGTTATAAATAACCATTTTGTTTTATATGATCGTTGGGTTTGAGGAAATTATAAGTTATTATAATTTGGGATGAAAATGCACGGTATGAGATAAGATTTGTGGTTAAAATATTTTATGGTTATTTTAAGGAATTTATCTTATTTTTGTAATGTTATAAAATATTGTTTTTGAAAAAGGACAACACGCAGAATGTGTGACCACCCGTCACGTCGGACAAAGATGTGGGAATCGAACCCACAACCAAAGTGCGATTGGGATTTATCGCCTACCACTGGACTACGTGAAGTCCCTAGTTAGTGTTACTATTTTTTTAGTTAAACGATTTTATTAATCAATAATAATTTGATTTGGTATCTTATGCCTTATCAAATTAATACCCTTAGTATAGGAAAATGATTTGGTGATTAAGTGATAAATTTTATTTTGGAAGTTGTTTGCTATGTTGTGAACACTATATTCCCAAGGAAAATAGAATAGTATGGGATTTCATTTGAGGAGTAATGTTGGATTTTTATCTATGTTTTTATAGTTTATTTATAGTGATTTGGGTTATTTATGGAAATGATTAGGTTAATTACTTTTAGGTATGTGACATTAAGAGTAATTAATGTCATTTGGAGATAAAACTGAACGTGGAAGACTACATTATTATAAGTTTTGTGTTTCAATATTAGTTTGGATTATATTGAAGGATTTTAAGGACAATTGATTATTGAATGGTATTTATTTAACTTTGGGGTATTGATGGTTTAATTTTAGAAATTATGTTTTGTGTTTTTTTCTCTAATAGAATATCCATTTGGGGGATCATCAGATATTATACTAACCATTTTGGTTTTTATTAACCTCTAAATACAAGGTAAATATATAGATTATCCTACGTGGATCATGTATTCTTATAGAAGTTTATTCTAGATCTTCCATTGTGACCATGTCTTCTTGAATACTCATTGTTCAAAAAAAAATGAGTTAGTGGTAAAAATTTATTAAAGAATGAAACTGTACTTAAAAAGTATGTATATATCTTTATGTTATTAGTCAATATCATTAATTAATTCCTTGTCCTTGTTTAATGTAACTTAAAACAAAAAAAGTTGTCCGTTTACTTTTCCTATTGGGAGACTAATGACTATTTCCCCAATACATGTTTGTGATTTTCTTATTGTTAACTTTGTCCTAATCATGTTTTCTATCCCTCTCCATCAAAACATAACACATAGTTTTCATCCATATCCATGTTTTCCTACATGGAATCCTAGTATGGGTTATCTTGGGTGACCTTTATACCACTCTTCCTTTCTTTTCAAGTGATAGTCTTATTGACACTTTTTCCTATGTGGGACATTCCATTATATTCTCAAGCCCAATTTTAAAAAAATTACGAGGACACAATTTATTTAAAGAGGGGAGAATGTAACACCCCAATCTTCCATTGTACATTTCCATTTGAATAATGGAATGGTGTGCATTGTACGCAACTTCGAGATTCTAATACACCAAAACCAATCAAAATAGCCATTATTAATAGTAATACCAACGTTTTGAAATTTTATAAATTTTATCATTCAAAATGGACTTCATTTTTTGATTCGTAATATCATAATTAGCATAGTGTGAAATTTTGGTACTTTTCGGATAACTTTCATATTTTGATGAATAGTGAAAATTACTAAATTTTAATTAAAAACAACTTTTTTAATCAAAATAATTAATAGTGGTAAATTATTAATTTGAGAGGTTTTAAAGTATATTTAGAATATATTTTTACCATTTAATACAATTTTGGTCATTGGATGTAATTTCACATTTAAACCAGACATAAACAAGTGACAATCTTTTGATAGTTATTATCTCTTAAAAAAAGCTATTTGTTTTGATGACGAGAATTAATTTTTAAATCAATTAATGAAACTAATATGTTTTTAATTTGTTAAAATACGCATCATTTTTGAATTCATAATATAAAATATATCTTAGCCCTAATTTTTGGTATTTTTCTGGAAACATTCATTTTTTTGATGAATAGTGAAACCACTAAGTGGTAGTTAAAAAACTGAATTTTTCATAAAACTTAATTTTACCGCTTCTATGAGTGGAATTTCTAAAATTCTAGAGACATAGTTTATATCAAAGAGTAAAATGTGGTTCAATGAGATGAAAATAATTTTTGGTGAGTAGTAACTTTTTACTTTTATTTTCCACGGTTAAAAGTAAATAGGGTAATTAAGGGTAAAATGATATTAATATTACGCTAACACATGCCCTAATTCTATTGGACAAGCGTATCACGACCAAAAACAACCTTAGGAGTAAAATATTATCATTTAGGTCCACGTGTATTAGATAAGGACATTTATTATTATTTAATTCAAAGAAATGTTAAAAGAGTTAAAATAAAAGTTTATTTACTAAAACATTATTAATATAGGGTAATACATAAGATAGATTTGATTTTAAATATTCAATAGAAATATAAATAAATTTACTACATAATTGTATTTTATTTATAATTTTTAGACATTAAATAAATTAATTTATTTATGACACAATGGTGATGAAATAATTACATAATTAATGAAATATTAAAATAATTAATATTATAAATATAAAAATAAATGTAATTTGAAACTTATAATGAATTACACTAATTTTATAGGTTAATATCACATATTATGATTGATTATATAAATTTTGTTCGAAGTAATAATGCTGTTATAAATTTATCAAAAACAAAATACCCAATTGTGTCAAAATTGTCATAAAAGAGTTTTTAAAACAAATATTATATTATTAATTTATATTCAATTACTAGAAATTTAAGGTTAGGCCAAGAGACTTATATAATTATAGGTGTATCTTTAATGGACCACTTGGGGGTCTCTTGTCCTTATATAGTATGTTTATTAACCATATAATATAAAAATACAAAGAGACATTGTAAAAGTGAGACTAATTAACTATTAGTTAATACTTAAAGATAAGGTTAATATAATGACCCAAAACAGTCTAAATTCTATTGGTTGAGTGGTTATCAACTGATACCCATATTAACTGTTAAATAATCTACTTTGGAGACATTACAAACCGAATATGAATTTATTATAAAATAATATTTTTAGCTTTTCTGAAGGTGCCCCTCACCCCTCTTATAAAAGGGCACTCCCCCTTCTCCCTAATTCACACATTCAAATACTTTTGGATCAGCCAAACCCTGCCCCAATACTCCCTCAACTTCCCTCACTACAACCTAAAGGCCTTATTTTGATCATAAAGACAACCTATGGAGCCCTTTTGATCAAATCAAAAGGAAGAACCCGAAAAAGAGGTAATGTTTTCACCACCCTCGTTCAAGTTCCTTACTTCTTCAACTTCTTCTTTATTTTTTATTTCTATTATAAAATAATAACTCCGTTATATTCTATATACTGTTATGTTATTATAAATATTGTACAACCATATTCAGTATTCTATCCATCCTTTGACTGGCATGTCACCATACGTGCGTACATACGACTTACCATCTCCACGTCGTGGCGTAATTGTCATTCAATAAATTATTATTTGGATGAGTATAATAATGATGTGTAATTCATGGAAATAATAAATATAAAATTATAATTATTCTGTCTATATGATATACAATTCAATTATATATTATTTTAACATCAAAATAATGATATTGTCACTCGTGCGTATGTACGGACTACCGACTCCACGAATGCGATAAGATTCATTCTCCATCGTATCCATTCAAGTATAATTATCATTTGAATATTAAAAATAATTTTAAAGACTTGATATAATTCTGGATATGAATAATATACAACCTATCCATAACAAACATGTCTTACGTAACAAAAAATATAAAGGAAAACGAGTAAGTTAACACCCGAAATGACGATAATACTAAGATATTATTAACAAATCAATGTTAAAAGATCATATATGATATCATATTAATGTAAATTATTATTTTATAATTCAATAACAATTATTTAACCATTAAAAAGGAGGTTAAACTAGCGTTGACCAAGGAAAAAGTACAAATTAAGGGGTTTCTTATCGCACTTTTAATTCCAGAAGAATTCCATTGTTCGCCACTTATTTATTACATGTGGTGTGTGTACTGACCATGTTTGTATTGATTGTGTAGTATACTTTAATTCATGTATATTTACATCATAATTTTATGATCCTTCTTTCATGGGTGTATTTTTTGTATGTTACCAAATCAATAAGGGAATTGGAAATATCAATTTCTACTCATTCGGCTTTATGCATACTTCATTGATTATTTTACTCAAAGATTATGTGTAGAATCACTATTCAATTTATTATGTCATAAATTACACTCTCCTTTATTTTGATATAATTTTGATACCAATAATAACTCCATTGATAAATTATTAGGTCATCGATATGAACTTGATAAGAGTAATTTTTAATCAATCTCGATTTGTTGAGTTAAACATCCAATTCATTTGTGTTTTTTTACAAGAATATGTGTGAATGTCCTTTCATTGTTTTACACTGAATATCCAATAATATTTAGTGTATTTATATTTTTCACTCATTATTATGTCATTGATTTATCCTTAACCTAAGGATACGACATTTCTAAGATATTTCATCTCAATTTACATTCCATTGAGACTCCTTTATTTTTATACACCAAATCACTTTAATATGGTGTATATAATGTAATTTGACATAATATATCATGAATACATTTATTCTGATGATATTACGAATTTTTTATTTCCTAAAATATTTTCATTAAACTGTCTCTCTTTTTGATAGGAACTCTAACTAAATGACATTTTACAATGTTTTAAAGATTTATTATTCTAAATCTTTCTCATTAATGTCCATGTTTTAAAACTGGTTTTAAGGATTTATTTATATGGACATTAATGTTTTCAAATCAAAATTCATTTTAAAATATTCAAAGTGGTATGGGAAACTTTGATTCTAAAATATATTTTAAATGGATTCTTGAAAAATAGTGTGACTTTTAAATGATTTCAAGAAAAGGGGGATATTTCACTCTAATTGTTTTGATGATTATTTTCATCTATGTCAATATCCTTCATCATTCTCGAATGAGGTTATTGTAATACAATACAATCTTCCATATTGTATCAAATGAGTTATTTTTTACTGTGGATGTGCTAGTTTTATACCATTCATGGTTTGTGGATAAATTATTGACATTTCGTATGCTAGTTTTAATACGAATGATTATGTTTTTTTAAAACTTTTCATATGAGGAATGCATTGGACATAGTAAGTGATGGGTGGAGCCCGCTATAGCTCCTCGATGCATCGGTAGGTCTCATGAGACAAACTAGTGTCTTGTCATGAGACCTTGACAAAATCTTATTTGTAGTCTTGGCACGAGGCCTTGGCTACGTGGTTATGATAGTATGGCATTATGCATTATGTCATTATGAATGTGGTTATTAATATTTTCATGTGATTATTCTACTAATAGAATATCCTTGTGAATAAGTAAATGGAATTATTTCATTTTATCCTTTCCATAATATGTTGAAGTTCATGTTTAAAAGGATTTTGTTTTAGTTATACATTGCCTTAATTTTTTTGTTTATTTAAGAAAGTTTCTGCTATATTGTTATCCTTACGAAGTATATGAGGTCACCCCTTTCAATGTTTTATTTTTCCCAGGATGTGAAGAAGTATTTTATGAATGACCTGCAGGGATAGTATGAGGTGATATGAAGACAATATGTTGTTGTAGTTTTTCACTTATATATGTAATGTAAACATTATGAATATATATAGTGTTTCCAAGGCTATTAAACTAATCTGTCTTTCGAGACATGATCTTTCTTGTGATCATGCCAAAGATATGTAATAATGTACTGACTCTGGGTATCTAGGGTTGGGGAATTACAAATCTACTACATTGAATATATAAATTATTTTTCTTTATGATATCCTAATTTAAGTCCGTTAAATATAAATTGATCACGTATTGTAAATTTCATTTATATACTTCATAACTTATCTTCATAAAACATTAATAATTTAAATTTTTAAATATTTATTAAATATTTGATTTTATAATTATCCATGTAGGGTGGTGGTGAAAAAATAAATACTTCATTTCATAGAGGGGTAGTCCAAAAGTACACACAAAATATATTCTCATTTTCTATAGTGTCTGAGAAAGGTATAAAATGTATTATATGTTTTGAATATTAAAACTTATTATATATATTTTTTATTCAATAAATTACCATTTACAATAATCCATTTCAGAAGGTTACAATAAATGAAATTCTTAGCTTTGTGGAGGTGGTATCCTACACAATTTCATAAAGGATATATTGATTTTTCAAAGGAAGGGGGAAGGTAGATAGTGATATTAAAATCAATATGAGAAATATTTCACTATGATAATGAAAAATTTTTATTATATGATCATTTAATAATATAATTTTGGGTATAAGAAATCTACATAATAAAATAAATATTAAAAGGAACAATTTGAGGATGTTTACCTCACCACTATGAATAACTCCCTTGAAATATTGATTAAGACATGGAGGGGTGGTATTTTGAGGTTCACAAAACCTATATGACTATTATTATATTTTGGAGAAGGGATTATGGAAAATTTTGTTCAGATTAAACATATTCTAGTGTGAATACAACTTTTGTTGAGAATATCATATTTAATAAGTAAGTATATTGATATTTAAATGAAAATTGGTTCACTATTCAACTTAAGTGGCACCAAAAGTGGTTAATAATTAAGAGATAATGGTATATGGTTTAAAACCCTCAAACAATATTTACAGACATTTGATACCATTTTTTGGTCTTTTAACAATATATTAACATGTTAAAATAATTTACTTCATCATGGAAAATCATTTTTGTACATAGTAAAAAATTTAATGGATAAAAATTAAATTTACTAAAATAGATAATTTGATTATTCTATATGAAAATGTGAAAATAATTATAATAATAAACTTATTAAGGTAATAATAAATAATTTAAAATAATAAATGTATAATAAAAAAATAGATTTAGCGAATGACATAATGCATGTTGCAAAATCTAACATATAGGTTTTTAAATTACATATAACATTAATAAAATGTATATTTTAATTATAAAATATTAATGTTAATAATAAATATGATTCATTAAATTTAAATTCATTGTTCAATATAAATTATTTCATTGAATTCATGATAATTAAAAAAATATTAGTTTGTATTGTTCAATTTAAAATCATCCTTTTTAAAAAATAACAATTATTCCACAAAAATTAATATTAATTTATTTAATCAATTATATAAGTTCATTTCATCCAAATAAAATTAAAAAAAAATTAAATTACATTTAAAAGGGAAATAAAATATATCAGGAAAAAATATTTTATATGAAAATGACTTTTTCAAAAAATTAATTCTTCTTACTCATATTTTTTTATCAAGAACTAATTGAAAAATTGTCTATATATGATATTTATTTAAAAATGTAATTACATGAATTATTTAGAAAATATAAATTTCGTTTATCTAGTAAAAAATTTCAGAACATTTGTGAAAATTATTATATTAAATAAAATATTTTACTATTATCGTGGAAACTAGCATTAAAAAGGAAAATTATATTTATTTCTAAAAATGTAATTTCCCTTATTAATTAATTTTTAAATAATGAATCGAAATATAAAAATATCCTTTTTTTATTCACTTTTTAAACATTATAAAAATTAAAATTATTAACAAATCACATAACACATAATTTTTTGAAGGAAAAAGTTTCTTTAAAAAATGATTTTATCCCATCCCTTGAAAAAAAATAGTATAGATATTAAATAATATAGATTTTTACATTATCAATATATCTAAATACAATAATTATTTAACCATAATAAAATAAAATCCATTAAACATAAAAAATCTATTTCATTTAAAACATATATTCTGCATATGTTTTTTTAATTATTTATCTACTATAATTTTATTTTTTAATGCATTAGTATAAAAAAAGAATTTTTTATTTTTTTTATATTTATTTATAAAAGTGGTTACCTCTTAGTATAACCTATAACATAAAAACTTATTACAATGATTATCTTTATCTAGATAAATTTAGTCTCTATTAATCCTTGTTTTGATTTTTGTGTTGACCAAGGTATTTAACAAAATTTTGAGTATAAATAAATATATTCTAC
Organism: Viscum album; assembly: GCA_963277665.1. Lineage (NCBI taxonomy): Eukaryota > Viridiplantae > Streptophyta > Magnoliopsida > Santalales > Viscaceae > Viscum > Viscum album. The sequence continues at coordinate 641,859,847 of OY728147.1, read as the reverse complement.
ATTCCCAGGGTGTTATAGACATAGTATCCATTCATATGGAGTTAATTAAATCAGGATTTAATAATGAGAGTATCATATAGTTATTTACAATTAATTAATATGTAGATTATGATGAAAGTAGTCTATGCTAGGCATGATGAATATGAAGTGACCCTCTAGTCAATAAATTGAACTTATCCAACATGGAAGAAATGATTCAAGAAGATATATTGTTCCTTAAAAAAAAGAAAACCTAAGTATGTAAGGACTACTATCCTTACTAAAAAAATGTAAATATGGTCTTCCATGAAAACAAGTCCCATAGAGACAGACCTTGAAACTAATTAAAAGGTGACGATCTGGACGGTCACTGTGAAGATTTAGTATGGATCTTATATAAACAAGATCACTATCTTGAATAAATTATTTAATGATTTTGGTATGATTGGGGTAATCAAATTAGATATAATAAGCCTCTTTGGTTTTGGAACACTCCTAAAATGACAATACCACTGATCAGGTTGATCTCTCTATAGGTTCTCTTACCAAAAAGCAACCAGAGGTAGGAAAGGATGATCTGAATAATGTCAAAACGTAAAAGATTGTCTTTTACTCTAATGAAGAAGTGTTGGAAGAATCATTATCAATTAAGGACTCTCAATCTGATGTTGATAAGATAGAAGTTAGACTGATTCTTGTGGAAGCTAAGGGGGAGCAGGCGGAGTGGATCAACAAGCAAGACCATATTCTTATAAAAGGATTCCATAGTGGGAATATAAAAATGGAGGAGTACATTCAATCGTGGGACGAGATGGATTATTGTTTTGAATATTTTATTGAGGATGACATGAATACAGAAGTAAATAGTCACTACTGGATATTATTGAGGTTGAATGTTTTTAATATGCTTAAATTAGATTTTAATGTTTTGTTTATCTCCCATGGGATGTGATGATTTGTACCATTACTTGCATGGTTTCACAATTTTCCATATAAGTGTTTTAAAAATTAGAATGTTAATTTTAAATATTCATGGATGAAATTAGATGATTGAAGAATTAGTAGTTTTCCATGGGTAAAGAGTTACTGACACATAAATTTTTTAAATTCAGTGATAATGGACCAAGGTGTCCTTTATCAAAATACTGTATACACATAGTTGGTGAATCACAAATTATTTTTGTCAAATCTACACGTCATCAAAATGTGATAAATGGACATATCCCTTTATAGTGATCCAAAAAAATATTTTTTTATCTATTCATGGTTTAATTTAATCCATATTTTTCTATTTCAATTATTTCAACATCAAGTGTTACATGTTAAAAAAACATAATACACCCAGATTCACCCCCACCATCTGTGGGCATCTTGGGTTTCAATAATTGATTTCAAAAGCATAATTCCTTGACTACATGTTCAACCTACATGAGTAATTCTTGATGAAGTTTTATCAATTTTAATGGTTCAATTGTTATAAATCGGAATAATGTATGATAAAAAGAGGAAATATCTAAATGTTTAAGAGAAAAATGAATAAAAAACTCATGATAATAAAGAAAAAGTGGGTTTAGTTTACCATTTGGTAGATATAGAAGGGCCTCAATAAGTATTGGGTTCTGAATGAATAAGTGTAAGAGGGTTTTTAGTATGATAAATAAAAATTTGAAAATATAGATAAGCTTGAAGAGTAGATTGATAAAATTGAAAATGAGTTAACATATTATCCAGTAAGTTAAGTTAACATAAAATAAGAAGTGTATTTCAAACTAAATATTTTGGTTAAATCCAAGGAAAGAGAAAATTTTATTTTAATTGATGAGAAATAGATATAAAAATTTATAATGAATGGTGTCGTGGATGTGTAATAGAAAAATATTTATCATGTAGAAGAACTACTAAAATATTATGATAATAATGTAACTATTACATCAATGGATATAATTTCTAAAGACATGAATGGAATACAATTTCCTTAATAATATTAAAGAGAAACTGGAAGATATTGAAGTGGGCAAGAAATTAGGCATTCTTCTCAGAGTTTCTCAAATTGATATTACATTAAAGGGGATAAAAGAACCTCAAAAATTATTAATAGGGTAAAATCATATACATATAAAATATATCTAAAGATTAATAATGAATAGAATGAATGATTGATCTGAGTAGAGTTTTAGAAAAATATTATCATCATCTAGTGTTTTTAATTAGAGATTAAAATAACAAATCAAGAATATAAAAAACTTGAGAGTTCATAAAATTATAAAAAGATAATTAAAGCCAATGTTTTCATTAAAAATTAATTAATTACATATGATTAAATTAAAGATAATGAAATATATTAAGATCATATACCAATAATTATACAATAATTCCATAAAATAAGGTGACCTAATGCCTTGATAAACCTTTTTTTGCTAATGTAGCTTAATTAGAAAATATAGGAACTAAATAAAAATATATACAAATATGGGTGGATAAAAATTATACTATATTATCAAATGTGTTCAGAGGAATGTCTAAAAAGATATATTCCACAATTAATATGGTGAAAACAATGTATTTAGGAATATTAAGAAATCAAATTCATTAAGACCATATCTATAATTAATTGTTTTAACCTATTGGTGTTGATAATTGTATAGACACAAGGACAAAACAATTTGTTCATAATATGTCTGTGTAAACAAAATAACAAATGCATAATTTTATGGGAATGAAATATAAAGAAAATATAAATCATGTTGTTCTAAAGAAATGATCCTAGAGAATAATAAATTGCTCCTCTATTAAAAAATATGAACATAATGAATGATTATATGATTATTGAAAAATATGTGGTAAATTTTTGGGGGAGTTATATTATGTACCAATGAATCAAAACTTATATTATTTGGAGGAATGAATAAAAAAATATAAAAATAAAAGATTTGAAATTGAAATAATAATTGTTCCATAGAAACCCAATAGGAATACAATAATATGGATTGTGAATTATAGATTAAATTCTTAATAAATGTTTCCATCCATCCTCCTTTAGTTACAACCAAAATAATTTATAAACATATAATTAAACTAAATTTAATTAAAGTAAAAAGTTTCATGAATAGTGGAAATGAAACAATATGGACATAAGTATCTTTTGAAAAAATAATAATAATAACAAAAAATAAAATAAAAAGACAAATATAATGTACTAATATAATAAATACGTTTTCCTTGATATAAATTATTAAACTACAATATTACAATACGTTGAAGGTGAATATGTGACGTTGATTCAATAAATCCTTAACATTAACGTATTTATTGATATTTCATCATATTACATGGAATCCCTCAATGTAAAAATATCAAAAGGTACATGTGTCAAAACCCCGAAAACTCATTCTTCCTCAAAATCCCTCGATTATCCTAGTCACATCATCTCTTCCTCTATATACTATAGAGTCTTTCATCTGTATAGGGACTCCCTTGAAATCCTATTTATAGTTAGCATGAATTGCCACAAAAATAATAACATTATAATTCAACCCATACCATAGAATTAATAAATGAAAAACAATTAAAAATTAAAAAGTGAATTGATCAGAACAACTCACATAAAAAATTAAGTTAAAAAAATATAATAGTCCTCTAAATTATGATCTTAAAATGTACTTCATATTTCCACGTTCTTCTAATTTTAAAATCTAACATCCAATCTATTGGAAAACCTCTAATAGTTGGATTTTATTTCAATGGGATTACCTATTAGTACATTTGAATTTGCATCATTATCATCGGATGAACATAGTGTAGATCTGTATATTTCAATGATGTTTTTCATACACCACATAAATACTTATAAATATTTTATGGGACATCTTTCATGATTCATTAGCTATTTATTCTATTTCTCTCATCATCTCATGCTTACAAGCTCCTGAATTAAATTCTCTAGGTTTTTGTATCATAAAAACATAAATAAAAAAACTAATATAGATATATTTTAAATTATATTATGGTCTTCTGAAACTGGATAGGAATATGATTATTTAACAAATAGTCATTACCTTTTTGAATATTAGAAGAGACCAAATGAAATGATCATATAAAGCAATTACACAATAAATAATTCCAGTATATTTCACTTGACTTTCCCCTTATTTATAAAATCAATATTATCTCACAATGATGTTATATTTTCCTTTTTTGTATCCCCTTTATCCACAATTTATATTAAAAATTAATTTCCAAATTGTCTCCCCCATTATGATTTAAAAAAATATAAGAGTTATGAAAACATTTATGATGATTGGAAAAAGTATGTCATGGTTCTTTAGAATGACATATAAATGGTAAATTATTTTTCAATAAATTGATATTTATTGATTACTTTATCAAGAAGAAATCCCCTATATTATTTTTTGGGGAAAATATTTATTGTGAAAAACATTATATAGAATCTAAAAAACTGAATCGAACAAATATAAGTCCATGATAATCAATATATAATTTTGAGATCAAATATTTGGAAGTAAATAATTCTTCTATTAATAGAATCATAAAAACAACCCCAAATAGATGAAAAATAGATAAAAATAATCATTTTAACCATGTACATCAGTATAAGAGAATGTATCAATTATCAGTTTGAATAATTAAAATCATCCATGGTTCAAGAATGTAATATGATCAGAAATTAAATCATTAATATTTATTTTTCATTTCTCCAATCATGTGGTATATATATATATATTTATTTATTTTACATTAATGGCCCTATAACATTACATTTTTCTAGGATAAATTATTTTTTATTCATATGTCATCTTTTTATACTTTCTGTGTCTATATTTTCTCTTAAATGTGGCTATTCTAAAACACAACAACCTACTTAATTTGCTCAACTAATATATCCTGGTTTTATATCTTTTATCTTTGGTATTTATTAACATACTCATGTTCTTCATTTCACTTATATAGATATTAAATATCATTATAATGAAAAATAGTATTATTATTAATGATCATGATGTATTTTTCTAGAGACATAATATTACATGAAATGTATTTAAAATTATAAAAATTATGGTTACCCGGGTTTAACATATATGGATATTACATCATTTTAGATGAATATTCAGTACATTACAAAAAAACATGCTAGGGGACCATAATATTTTATTATATTTGGAATCATGGAAACAAAATCTCATATCTTGGTGAATGAACTTCAACATCACCCATGAAGATCACCACATTTAGTAATTCTACATTAAACCATTATTCATATCTCAGGGAATGAAAACATACGAAAAGGAGGGATATAAGATACTTATTAAGAGTAAATAAATGGAATTATTAATAATTACATGAAAAAATGGTATTGAACAGGAGAATAAGATATGAAGATCACACAAAGTATATTGAATAACATAAAAAAAGATTGGATGTCCATTATACATGAATAAAAAAATAACATAATCAATGAAATCATAACATAGTAATAGAACATGTAATTATGGAAAAATCATATGGATATAAAAACCCTATGTTAAAATGGCCTTCTAAGGCCTTTATAACATGTTAGACTTGGGTTAATCACCTATGTAAGTACTTTAGTCTTAGGATGCCCACCCATGTACCCTATTGTTTTGGGATTGGGATGTCCCCCATATACCCTATTATTTTGGCATTAAGATGTCCTACCATATACTATCTTATGTCGAGCTTGGCATGTCCTCTTGTATACCCTCTTGTTTTGGGATTGGGATTTATTCCCTTATACCCTATTGTGTTGGGCATGGGATTTCCTCCCATATCCCCTCTCATTTAGGTCTTGGGTTGTCTTACCTTATACCCTTTGAGATCATAAAACAATTATCAATACCCAATTCATTGGAGGGAGATATATTTCATCCCACTCACATAAAGAAATCAAACAGGAACGTGACACAAAACATATATCATGTCATAACCCATGAATAGGGAGGGGTTTTATAAACAATAAATAAGAACCCAGAAAATGAAATGGGTATCATTAACATTTAATCACATCATAACTATGTGAAAATAAATAGTTTAAATAATCACTCCATAAAATAATAACCAATGGAATAAATATGGTTGAACACTCATATAACTCATAGAAAAGAAATGGGTTGCATAGAGATCATGTCCTTAAATCATAATCCATTTGAAGAAATAATATTAATGAAACCATTAGATCTTTTCCTAGAAAGGAATGAGTAAAATAAATTGATGTCATTATAGATAGAAAATATGCTTGAAATATCTTTCAAAAAAATTTCATGATAGAAATATGTTTTCTTCATTGATAAATTTATTTTTAAAATGTATAACCTTTTGAAAGAATTTCTTTTATAATATACTAAAAACCTAAAATGAAGGATAGAAATCATTTGGAAAACCTTTTTCCTTGAAAACATATGAATGAAACATAAAAACAATTGGAAAACATTTTCCATGAGAACTTATAAAATAAGATTGAAAAAACTTTAAAAAACATTTTCATTAAAAACACAATTAAATTTTATAAATAATGATTGATTTTTTTTTAAAAAACATTTCATTGAAGATATATTTAAATCATTCAGTGATATTAGAAAAATGTTTTGAAAACTATTTCATTAAAAATAACTTTTAAAACTTACAAAGAAAACATTTAAAATAATAAGAAAAATTTTAAATCTTTTTTACATGAAAATTATCCTCCAATATCTATTGAAATAATATTTTATACCATTTTTGAAAACCTGGTTTTGAAATAAAACAGACTTCTGATTGAAGAGGGAGATACTATCATATTTTTCTGAAAAACAATTTCTTAGTTATCTTAAGTACCAAATATTGGAAAAATTGTAACAATACATGGATATATCATGAATAAAAAAGGGATGGATGAAACTTAAGAGTGTACTTGATTGATGTTTCATAATATTTCATCAGGAAAACATAATTATTAACAACCTGGAGAAGCGATGAGATTGTTTCAATAAACTCTTAAGACAGAATTATTTGGAATCATACACTTCATGTAAAAAATGAAATCACATAAAGCATAAAATATCAATAAAATAATGATATTAATTATATAACATGTCAATTGGAATCATAAAAACCTCGTTAAATAACATATGTTCCAAACCAAAATATTTGTCTCAAAGAAGGCAACTTGAGACAAAACTACATTACCGATTTGGTAACTTTTTAAACATTCACCCTAAGAAATAAGGATCATATAATGGATATTTAAATACCAAAAAACTTAATTAGATTAATCATAGAATACATCCCTGGGAATTATACACACCAAAAAAATAATAGGAGGTGAAAAAATCATATATGTCATGGAAATAAAAAGTGAGATGAAATTCCATTTCCTTATGTCTTGACTCTTATATTACACATTCAAACCCCTTGTATAATTAATATTAAATTATTATAAATATTTTATAGAACCATATTATTATATCTAATACCATATATGTTTTGATTATGATCTTATATTATCTCTTTATTAAGAATCTTATGTCATGGTTTCACTTCAAGCAATATTGGCTTGGTTCTTTACATGTATATAAAATTGTTATATATTTGGTCCTTATAATTATATCATGATTTCCAAAATTTAAATTATGATATAAATATAATTTATAATTATTTTATGCTTATTATAAAAATATATAGAATTTAAATGTATTTAATGGAATACATAGTTCCAAGAGATGGTAAACCGTACGTATGCATGAATGATATTTCACTGTTTATTGTCATATTGAAAGAGAGAAAGTACATTACTAATATTATTACATATCTATATATATTATTATTATATTAGCATGATTATATCATATAGTTTCACTAAACCCTTTCTCAATACATTCCTTGTAGTGTGTGAACGAATCACATCACTTTGAGGGGGTTGTAGTCAACACTTCCTTAAATGAAATTATCGCATTCACCCCAAATGGAATGTTAAAAGGTTTGTGTTTTAAAAGGAATAAAAATACTTAATGATATAATAAATATAATATATGGAATATATAAACTGATTTCCCATCATAATGTACACTATGAGTGGTGGTAAAAGAAAACTGATTAGTCATTGTTTAATGAGCTGGTAGTTCGTCGTACACATAAAAAATATGTTCATTACTCATTAGAGGGTTGTGTTTTTATGTGTAAGTTGAACCGTTAGCATAAAAATATCCTAGTATATTTATGATACTTTTGTTTTCATACAAGCATGGAATAAAGTGAGTGGAGTGGATGATAAATGAAATAAAAGAAATGTGTTTGAGAGAAAGTGTTAACTCTTAATTAGGTACTCCTTTTTGTTTGTTCAAAAAAGAATCATTGTTCTTCAATATTACAAAACCATAGATTACGGGAGTAAATGACATATTTTTTAATTTGTATTTGATATTTGTTTCCCAAAACTGAGTGTTTTGAGAGGTGTAATGAAGAGAGAGAGTTGGTGGCCTTTTATAGGGAAGGGAAAAAGTACACTACGAATTTTTTTAAAACAATAAATGTTTATCAACGTTTTTTCTTACTAGAAAATCATATAAAACCTACCATACTAAAAATGTTAAGGTTTATGGCCGAAATATGTCTAGAAAATGTGTTAATTATAAGTGGATAAGTCATATGGACAATTGAATTTAATGTTTGTTCCCTTGTGATGTTTAATCAATATAATTAATTTCAAATACATTCTGTAGTAATTATGTTTATAAATTAATATGAAATTATTAGAAATTATATATTATACTCATTCCAAACAAGGAAACCTTTTCCCAAATTCAAATCATAGAAGTGTTATAGATTTATTTAAATTTAATCCCACTGATAGGACGATAATATACGTTTTGAAAGATAACCATCCAAATTATTGCCATGTTTATATACCCAAAATAGATGATGAATTGATTCTAATGACCTAAATTTTATTGATTGATAATAATTTTATCTAATTATACTTTTAACCCAATTTAAAATATAATTTATCCTATTAAATAAAATAGATGAAAAAGTAGTTTTGAGTTGAAATTCAGTATTTTTAATTATCCATTAAAAAAGGAAACCATAAATAAATATACCAAAACATTTATCATAACCTAATTATTTATTTTATATTTTAATTAAGATGTTTATTTTTACATTATAAATCAATAAAAGTGATATAAATTGGATTTCAAATGGGCTCTCCATTAAAATGTGGGAAACCGACATTTATAAAATTACTGGGTTTGATCATTTCTTATGTCTATCAAATCTATAGGATGAATGTATAAAATTATTTAATTGAATATGTAACATATATATAACATTCATATAAATATATTATCTTAATTAATTTAATTTATTAGGGTAAAATAGCTTTATGGAAATAAAAATTATAATATTTTCCTTAATATTGAATCAGTTGTCATATTCATTTCTAATTAATTTGAAAACAAATAATTCATATTATATTTGTGTAAAAAATTTATTTTCCTAAATTATTTAATAGTACTCAACACGGATAATTTAGCGGTAAGTTTATGTGACATCCTGACCTGGATTACCCTCAAATCGGTAGTTGGACCAATCGTTACAGGACCTCAAGCGCGTCTCCCCACATGCGAGAGGCTGCCGACTAGCAGTAAGGGTCTATGGATAGTAAGTGGGGAGACAATACCCTCATATTTAGAGTGCATAGTGGTTAAAATAAATAAAATTGGACAATACAGGTAGCATATATAGAGCGATAGTCATCTAAAAAATAATGTGACCAAACCCAGTTTATACAATCCATTCATGTCATCGTGATACAAATTTGAAAGTGGTAAAAACAGTATGATTTACATTTCAATACATAAATAAAGAAAAGACTCAAACACCCAAGGGGGTATTCATGTGAATCCCGAGAGTCTACTTGATCCTTTTCTCCTAACTCCCAAGTACATGTAAACAACTAGAAGAATGACTCCACAGTCCTGCAACCAAGAATGTCTTCTCAGGTACCCCAGTGCAATGGTGCCCTTAATAGGGTGTGAGATATAAATCTCATTAGGCTGGGACCATTGGTTTCATACTAAATCTAGGAAATTCAATATAATTTAATGGTGTATATGTATAAAAATGTAATAACATAATTTAATTAGGAAACTTCAACCCATCTATGTTCTTATGTGTCACCTGCCAGACTTACCTTCTTCGACTCGTAGCTAGATATAAGAGTCTAAATAGGAACAATATATTTATATATAAATAATTCATAATAAAATCTTTACCACATTTTTTAAAACTATTTGTTTAACCACACAAAATAATGTGTTTGTTACCATTCGTATATTTCCCCCATTTGAATGACATTATCATTCCCTAACTCTCACAAACTTTGAATGTCTATGTTATCATTCCATGCTCACGTACCCAAGAATGTCAATGTTACCATTCCATACTCACACACTCATGAATGTATATGCTACCATTCCATACCCCCGCACCAGAAATGTCTATATTACCAATCCACACACACTAACCCATGAATGTCAATGTTACCATTTTATACTCACGTACCCATGAATGTCTATGTTACAATTCCATACTCACACACTATAAATGTCCTTGTTACCATTCCATAAACATGAACCCATGAATTCCCCTGTTACCATTCTGTACTCACTCACCCACGAATGTCCAGGATACCATTCCATAATGACGCACCCATGAATGTCCATGTTACCATTCCATACTAACACACCAACGAATGTCCATGTTACTATTTACCGCTTTATAATATAATTAATTCATCAATTAATTATCATCATCAATCGCATTACTAATTCAACAATTAGTAAAACACAACAAGTCATTCATTTAACTCAACAATTAACTTATCAAAAAAATACTCTAGTTAATTCAAAAATTTACTTGAAAAAATAAAACCATGTCAATACCACATAATTATTTCATAAATTAATTTTCTCTACGCAACAATTTCTATATAGAATAATAAAATAAAAAATTAATTTTCTTAACTTAACACCAAATCAAAATATCAAAATTAATCCCCCGATTAGTTATATATATTACAATCTCATAACACATAATTAATTCATAATTAATTATCTCAACATAACCAATTTAATATCTTAAAATTAATCTTGCGATTAATTATATTTTCAGAGAACATAATTTATTCATAATTAATTATCTCAACTTAACCGATATAATATCTCATAATTAATCCCATTATAATTATTATCTAAACACATGTAATTAATTCCTAATTAATTATCTCATCTTAACCAATTTAATATCTCACAATTAATCCCTCAATAATTATTATCTTAAAGATTATAATTAATTCATAATTAATTATCTCAATATAACCTAATCAATTACTCATAATTAATCACTCTATTAATTATTTCCTCACATCAAATAATTAATTCATAAATAATTATCTCAACATTATAAAATTAATTACCTGTTATTAATACCTCAATAATTTATCATATTAATGAACATAATTAATTTATAATTAATTATCTCAATGTAACTAAATTAATTACTCATAATTAATCATGTGATTAATTGTCATCTCACCACACATAATTAATTCATAATTAATTATCTCAACTTAACCAAATTAATTGGTCTTCATTAATAACTTGATTAATTTTCTTCTCAATGAACATAATTAAATCATAATTAATTATCTCTTCTTAAACAAATTAATTAATCATAATTTTTCACCCGATTAATTATCTATTTTTTCAACCTAAGAGTATTTAATTAATTCATAATTAATCATCTCATTCCCCAAATTCACAATATAATCCAACATTGTAGTAAACCTTATCAAATGGTGTAATTCAACAAAAATATATTTTATTAATTACGCAATGTTTAGAACCCCGCATCTATGAATTTGGCCATGCCAATGATTTTTAAAACAAACCTAAACCCACTTGCACACACTCAACTCAACCAAACTGCGTGGACACTCTGAATTTATTTTCATACCTAAAAACCATTAACCAACACCCATAATTAGTGTGTTGGGGAAGAACACACCCCTAAATCATAAACCTAAACACTAAACAAACAAAAGCATCAAAATCATGGGGTGTAAAACCAATTATTGGTTTTATAGGCTTATCAAAAAATGACGATGGTGAACCGAATCAAGCCGAACTGCCTCTCCTTTGGCGGAGGTCATCGGAATACGGACCAACGGGTCCCAAGACATCATATACACAAACTAAAATTTGAAGAAAAGATGGAACTGAATTGAACCTGACTAAAGGGTTTTTTCCAAATGTCAACCAGGTGACAAAGAGACAAAATATCCAATGTGAAAAACGAAACACATAGAGAAGTAATCACATCTTCATGATGAACATATTTCAAGAAGGAATAAGAAGGAGATAGGTGTGCGAAGAGGAGCCGGGAGGAGGGGGGTGCACCACAGATGGGTGTTACACCATGGGTGTGTCACAGGTGATGAAGAGTCGAAATATTCAAAGTGAAAAACGAAATTCATGGATAAGGACTCACCTGAGCAAGACATAAAAATTCCATGAAGAGACCACCATGATCCAATGTGCAAAGAGGGAGCTGGGAGGATGGGTCTTGCACTACCCATGGGAGAGATGAAAGGGGGGAGTCGGGCCTCACCTAGGATGTGTTCCTCCCCTTCTTTATTTCCCTTCTAATATTTTTAAAAATTAATATAATAATAATAATAACACCCATATTATTATTATCATCATATAATAAAAAATATTTATTGATAAACCCCAAACTTCCCATTTACACTTCATTTACAACTCATTTAATTAAATTTTATTCAACCAAATTAATTAAATAAATTCTCCAAATCATCATTTTTTAATTAATTTCTCTCACAAAATTTTATTTAAAAAACCCCAACACCCCATTAATCAAAATTTAATTAAATGAGTTCCAAATGAATTTAATTAAATAATTTCTCCAATTCATGTTATTTAATAAAAATATCTGAACGAAATTTAATTAAATTAAAAACTCCAACTCATAAACATTATTTTATTAAATTATATAAACCTAAATTTTATTAAGAATAACCCCCATTTGATAATAACTATTTAAAGTATTCTTAACCATGAATTTAATTAAAAATACCTCCATTTAGAATTAGTTGATTAAATCCTTCTTTACCTTGAATTTAGTAAAACGAAACCCCAGATCTACAATTACACGACATTTAATTAAATTATTTTCATTTTAATTTATTTAAATAACTTCTCCACCTCAACATTAATTATGTAAATTATCTGAAAATTAATTTAATAAAATTAAACCCCTAACAAGTCAATTAATTAAATTCCAATCAACCATGGATTTAATTAAATTAATTTATCCCGAAACTCAAAACTAGGTAGACCACAAGGTTTCACTCATAAAGTCTAACAGACTATGCACATACTATGTGTTCGCTACTGGACTCCTATTTTTCCATGCACAATTGACCCATGTGGTTTGACTAATCGTGCACAGCCTATGTGAACATCAGTGCATAGTCAAGTTTTCTTGAAACCCGTCATGCTATTTTGGAAACATGTAATGCCCCGACCCCAGTTACCTAGAATCGGTGCATTATTACATTACATTGGCATGATACAAGGAATCATTTACCGAAATAATAGTCCTTTTAGTATCCTTGGAATTACTAGATACATATATTAGATTCAAATTACATTATTAAATAAAAAACATTGTGTCCCCTTTGAACACTCTGATATCCCTTAGCCTATTTTTGTAGGTTAATCGTAATATAATTCTTTGCATCCTGGAAAAAATTTAATATAAGAAAGGGGTGAGAAAAAATGCTCAATAAGGATAACAATATTGCAGAAATTGTTATAAATAATAATAATCATTTAAGGCAATGTATAAGACTTGAACACAAGCCTTTTAAAATTAATATTCAGTATAATATGGCAAAGATAAATCAAATAATTCTATTTACTTATTCACATGGTTATTATACTAGTCAAATAATCTCATTTAATACCAATAGCCAATTTCCAAATGATTGAATGCATAATGTCGGACATCATAACCACATAGTCAAGGCCTCGTGCTAAGACTAAAAATAATATTTTGTCTTGGCATTGTGCTAAGACACCAGTTTGTCTCAAGAGACCTACAGATGCCTCAAGGAGCTATAGAAGGCTCCACCCATCACTTACTTTGTCCAATGCATTCCTCATATGAAATGGTGAATCATAATCTAAACATTCATATTGAAAATAGCATAAAAAATGTCAAAATTTTAAACAGAAACCATGAATGGCATAAAAATAGAAGATCCATAGTCAATCATAACTCATTCAATACAATATGGATGATTGTATTATGGTAAATCAACATCAATAAAAAATAAAATATACTGATGGATATTGACATAAATGAAAATATTTATTAAAACTATTTGAGATAAAAGTCTCATTTTCCTTGAAAACATTTAAATGTCGCACTATTTATCAAAGAAGTAGTATAAAAGAGATTTTAGAATCAAAGTGTCCCATACCACATTGATACTTTTAAAAGAAATTTTAATTTCAAAACATTTATGTCTATATAGATAAATACTTAAAACCATTTGTACAGCATGGACATTAATGAGAATTATTTATAAGAACAAATATTTAATACATTTAAAACATTTAAAACAATATGTCAGTTAAAGAGTTCTTAACCAAATAAGAGACTCTTGAATAAAAGTAATTGAGGAATAAAATTAATCAAAATATTAAAATATCATGATAATAAAGTGATTTAGGATATAATATGTCAGAGGATTGTATATACACTATATAAAAGTGAATTGGTGCATAACGACAAAGAGGTCTCAAAGGAATGTGAAGTGAGATGAAATACCTTCTAAATGCGGTATCCATAGATTAAGGATGAATCAATGAAATAATTATGTGTGTAAAATATAAATATAGTCAATATAATTAAGTAATCAATGTAAATCAATCATAACACATTAACACATAATCTTGTAAAATAAAAACCAATGACTTGGGTGTTTAACTCCATGAATGGAAATTGAGTTAAGATTTCCATTATAAAGTTCATATCAATGGAATGAGAATTTATAAATAGAGTGATTATGTGTATAAAAGGTATATCCACAGAAAGGAGAGTGTAAATTTTTAATGGACTGGATCCCCTGGCCATTAATTTTCCAAAATACAGCTCCCCCAAAACAGTGGCACCGTGAAGGTGGCACCGTAAGGGTGACACCGTGACGGTGTCACCATGTCCTCACCCAGCCCTCATTTTTCTTTTCCAATCCCGCTCCGGAAACGTGTTTTCTTTGATGTAAATTAATTCTTTTACCATTCTAAATCCATTTAAATCCCATAATATATCCTAAAAATCCCAAGATACCTCCCTGATGGGGGGTATTCAATAACACCTTAATATCATTGTGTGTATCTTCCCACCCGTGTAGGAAACCCTGATTTGACTTTCCAGGTGTTCAATTATCCATATTCCGTAACAGTAGGATCTCCTCTTTATATCTCATGTGAGAGTTTTCTTCTTCTTCTTCTCAGCTTGTTTTCATCGTTCTTCCTTGTGTGCCTGGAGTCCCTTCTTCCCGTGGCATGAGGTGTGCCTCTACTGGAGCTTTCTACACCTCTTTGAGTCCACATAATTCCTCCACGACAAGCCGCGCACCCCCTGTTCTTAGAACATGAAGAAAAACATCGATCCTTGATCAACCACGTAGGGATTTTCCTTCGTCTCTCCTTCATGTGTATCATGTAGGGTGGGTACGCTACTTTTTCTGTGGGAATGGATGAAACCAAACCGTAATCAAGATAACAAAGGGGATTTTAAAAGTATAAAGGGGAGGGGGTGATCGATATGATGTTGTTCTATTTTCTCCTCTTCCTTGATTATTATTTTGTGAATTGTGCGGGTTTATGCTAACTGAAAATCATGTCCGTTGGTGGTATTTCATTGTGCACTAATAAACCCCTGTCTTCTGTGATGATTAAATGACTGTAATGTGGAAATTGGTTAATCATGTAAACTCGGTGGATTTAATGGATACCCAGTAAATATAATGCCTTGTGTGGTCACCCCGACTAACCAATAGATAGAAGAAAATAATGAATGATGTGATTGAACTGGGAAGTTTCCCTATTCTGTTTTGGTAGTAGTTGTGATATTCGGTTTGTTTGCATATGGGGAGATGTGGGTGAGGATGGGATCCTATTGGTTGTGAGTCCGAAAATATGTGGTTTCTCTACTGATGATATGAATTGGGGTGGAATCTTCTACTGTTGGATTATCGTTGGTTCATGGTTTTGGGGATGTGGGGACGTATCTTGAACACTGCTTTGGTTATAGTACTTTGAGGGATCTCACTTATCCTTTTGTTTTTGTGACTTCACAAGAGAACCAGGTGTGAATGCTTAAATTACTGTTTGACTGTTTCTCTTTTCCTGGCTTGTGGTTATGCCTGTTAGTTGCCCAGTAGTGCAGGAATTTACATAAATGTGATCACTTGAACATGAAGCGAAGAATGTGTTAAACGGGGAATTGGTTTTGGGAATTAGTTGTGACTTGGCTGTGGGTGTTGTGGCTTCTTTTATGAATGAATAGTAACAATGGTGTTGTGCTTAAGTTGGATTTGGAAACCCTAGGTTGGAATGAGTTCTTGTTGACTATACGCATATATGTAGTTTTTATGTTTCCTAATTTTCACCCCACCCAAGTTGAACACATCGTGCCGAACACCCCCATTTCAAGGGTGAGGGTGTTTTTACCAACACTCATATGAGTGGATGGTTATTAGCTCCTTTTATTCTCCCTTTCCCGAATATCCCAAGACTCTTCGGGCAGGCTGTGATGGCCTGAAGTCCATTTTAGCCCAAGAATCTTTGGGCAGGGTAGTGTTGTGGTTGGCCCGTGTGTTTGTGGGCAGTTTGTTTCCCAAGTATATTCGGAATGAGGCCCAGGTGTCTTCGGGCGTGACAGTTGCTTTCTGGCCCATGTGTCTTCGGGCGTGGCAGTGGTTTTTCTGGCCTAGGTGTTTTTGGTCATGGTTACATGTGGTTTTTGTGGCCCAGGTGTCTACGGGTGGGATGTGTGTTTGTGGCCCAGGTGTGTGCAGGTGGGGTATGGTAGTGGGACTGCGGTGAGAATGGCCGGATTGGTTCGATGCATAGGATCTCTTCAATAACCAGTGGGAAAGTGGCGTGGGGTACCCAAACATCAATGTTCTATTACTATACCTTACATGATTTTTGTTATTCAGGGAGTGTGCCTTGGTGAGGCTTGGGTGGGTAGTTTTCCTTGCTAGGTGCTTTGGTTGTCTCTTTTCTCACAGGGCAATAGGATGCCTCCCCACTTGTGCATGAGAGTCTATGGTTTTCCCTACTGAGTATACTTGTGTGCTCACCCTACGTATATAAAACAGCTTTCAGGTTTCCAAGAGGACTTCAGGGATTGTGCAGGGCCGTTCTAGCTTAGGCGTTGGGACATTGCAGTTGCAGATTTTTATTTTCTTTTGGGTACTTACCTTTGTAGTTTCCATGTAACTTTCTGGATTTTACTTCTGTAACTTTCTGGATTTTACTTCTGTAACATGCATTTGGGATTGGATTACTTTGGGGTTTACCTTAACCTTCAGATTTTGGTGTTGTTTGGGATTTACAATCTTATCTCCACATTATATTAAAATATAAAGTTTAATGCCTTCCATCTTGTGTGTGGTTTTATAACCTTGGTACTAGACGCCACTCCGAAACCAATTGAAGGTGGGTCTCAGGGGGTCATTATCTCTCCTTCAACATAAATAAGTAAGGGTCTGGAAATCTGTTGTCCCTTCCCACCTTTTGGGGAAGGCGAGTTGGGATGGAATGGTATCAGAGGGGGTTGAGAGATAGGATGGAGTCTGGAGTTAGGCACACTAAGGATTGCATGGAATGGTAGGGCAACATTGTTGGGTGATCATGGTGCGTGGAATTGGCCAGGGAAGACTGGCTAGCACATGGGATTTCATGGCCCCCTATGATTCGATGTAAGGAATCTTGACCTACCAAATGACCTAGTGAGGCTACACTGATTGTAGGATAGACACCCTAGGAAAGGTACATGCCTCATAATTACTTGTGTTCTCTTGTTTCTGGGGTGTTTTGGGGATTTAAAATGGATAGGAAGTCTAAGAAGAATTTAAGAACAATATTCTGTGGAACTCGGGATTAGGATTTCCTTGTTTATCATGGAGCTATGGAACATTGGATAAGACCATGAGTAGTGAGGGTAATCGAGGCCCAAGAGGCTGACTTGGTTGATAGACAGAGGACAGACCGAGAAGAGGAGGATGATCAGTGGTAGAAGGCGCTTCATGCCTTTCTGCGGTAGACCCTCAGGAAGCATGAGGGCAGCATCTCTAACATGGAGACAGATAGTTGACTATATGTGTTGGTGATAGCTTTCAGCTTGATCCAAGCTCCGGAAGAGTATTGGGTTCCTTTGGCTGTGAGCCAGATGCGGGGCACGACACGTTAGTGGTGGATGCTTTACCTTGTGTAGAAGAGGGAGGCTCAGGTGAGGTGGCCTAATTTCGAGAAGGAGTATCAGGAGGAATTCCACTCTTCCACAATGAAGGTTGAAAAGAGGATGGAGCTTCTCTCCCTTGAGAAAGGGAGCATGTCAGTAAGAGAGTTGGGGATCAAGTTCAAGGATCTCCACAGCTTTACTCAGGACCTCTTTCTAGATGAAGTGTCTCAGATGAGATGTTTGGAGGAGGTGCTTCGACCATCTCTCCGGTATGCTGTTACTCCCTTCACCCTATCACCTAACTTTGACGTCCAGAAGAAGGATGAAGTGGTGGAGAGGATGCACACGCTGGGAGGTGTTTCGCGAGAGTGAATCTAGTTGGGTCCGTCGAAGGGGAAGGACTTCAGCAGAAGGCCTCTATCATCATGGCCCTCTAGGTTCGATCTCTTGGCCCCCACCCTTTACTTTCGGCCCAGGGACGAGATTCTTCATCTTTGGAAGCCATTGTCACCTTTGGAATCAGTGTACGGATAGAGTATAGTACAATGGGGGTGGACAGGTTTAACGCCCACCAGAGCCGCAACAGTTTCTAGCTAGGCCCCATCAGCAGCAGCAGCAGGGACTGTAAGGTCCCGCCCCTCTGAGACCAGGCGTTGCAGAAGGAGGATGACCTCAGGGTGTTCCTCAGGGACCTCGACCCGAACGTGGTCGGGGAGGTGGACAACAACAGAGAGGTAGTGGAGCTGGGCGTGGGCAGTTTCACGCCACGTAGGCAGCAGTTCTAGCAGGGCCAGAGGTCGTTCGAGGTACGATCAACTTGTTTAGTACCCTTGGTTATGCCTTTTTAGATACCAAAGCTTCGCACTCCATTGTTTCACCTAGTCTGGCCCGTGCTCTGGGCTTAGATGCTGAGAGACTTCTAGTGCCCCTGGTGCTGATCACACCAATCGGATGTCAGACCGACTTGTTTTATGTTTTCTGAGGGTGTAGAATGGCGATAGGGCCACACCAATCAGTCAGGGATCTTTTACTGTTGTAGACACACCCATACGATGTCATCCTAGGCATTGACTAGTTGTTATATGTATGTGCCGTCATTGACTGCTTCTGAGGAAGTGTCATGTTTTCAGACGTAGGCGACCAACATGTAACTTTTATCGACGGGCGGGGTGGCCAGAAGAGAAGCAGGCAAGAGGAATCCATCCATTCCTTGTTAGCTGAGCTGTTAGTGGAGTCGATGGAAATAGGGATGGTGTATGTTCTAGGGGTCGTCAGTGAGTTTATGGAAGTCTTCCCTGAAGAGGTGACAACTCTACCCCCTCAACGTGATGTTGAGTTCGAGATAGACTTTCAATCTGGTGCCCTTCCAATTTCGATGGCCCTATAACGGATGGGACCTTCTGAGTTATGGGATTTGTGGTTTCAGATTAATGATCTGATGAAGAAGGGTTTTGTTTGACCAATTGAATTGCCATGCGGTGCTCCAGTCTTGGTCGCAAAGAAGGCGGATGGTGGTCTCAGGTTGTGCATAGACTAGCAGAGACTAAATCAGGTAATGGTCAAGAATCACTACCCTCTTCCTAGGATAGATTATCTCTTTGACCAGTTGAAGGGGTAAAGATGTTTTTCCAAGATAAATCTACGGTCTGGATATCACTAGTTGAGGGTGAAAGAGGGTGACTTCTCGAAGACTACCTTCAGGTGCAGATATGTGAACTTTTAGTTTTTGGTCATGTATTTCGGCATCACAAATGCACCAGCTGTTTTCTTGGGACTCATGAACTCCATATTCCGGGAATACCTGGATCAGTTCGTAGTCCTGTTCATTGAAGATGTCTTGATCTACTATTGATCAAAGGAGGATCATGCTGACCACCTGAGGATGGTTTTAGAAGTCATCTGACAACATCGGTTCTATGTGAAGTTGTCCAAGTGCATGTTCTGGACGCGAGAGGTTCACTTCCTTGGGAACGTGGTGTCCAAGTAGGGGATTGCAGTGGACCCATCGAAGGTCGAGGCGATTGTTTCTTGGGAAGCACCCAAGAATATGGGAGAGGTTCATAGTTTCCTCGGGCTGGAAGGTTACTACCGGAGGTTCGTACCCTACTTCTCTCGAGTTTTAGCACCTTTGATGGCTTTGACCAAGAAGGGTAGGCTTTTCTGTGGAACGGGCAGTGCGAGGCAGCCTTCAGCTATTTGATGGAGAATTTGGTCAGTGCCCTAGTGCTGAGATTGCTAGAAGAAGAGGTGGAGTATGAGGTGTTCTGTGATGCTTCAGGACAAGGCCTCAGGTGTGTGCTGATGCAATGACAAGGGGTGATCTCTTATGGGTCTAGGAATTTATGCCCTCATGAGTGTAATTATGCCACTCATGATCTAGAGCTTGCAGTGGTCATTTTCACGCTAAAGTTATGGTGGCACTACCTCACCGGGGTGCGCTTTATGGTCTTCACGGATCACAAAGTCTTGAATTATATCTTCTCCCAGTGGGACCTGAACATACGGTAGGGAAGGTTAATGGAGTTCCTTTAGGACTAAGACTTCGAAATTTCCTACACCTCAGGGATAGGGAATGTGGTGGCCGATTCCTTGAGCAGGAAGTCAAAGAAGGATGTAGTTCGAGAGTCAGCCGATTCTTGGAAGGCGATGGTGGAGTTAGATGCCCTGCACCTGGATGCGAGGATGGATAGTGGTAGAGGTTGCTTGTATCATATGACAGTGAAATCCTCCCTCCTACGACAGGTGGAGGAGTCTCAGTGGGGAGACTCAGAAAGTGAAGTGATGCGTGACCGGGTTGCCCAAGGCGATGCCCTAGAAGGGTGGATAGAGGATGGTCAGAATCAGGTGCTTTTCTGAGAAATGTTTTTTATTCAAGGGGTGAGGTGCGAGAGAGTTCTTAGTGAGTTCCAAAACTCACCCATGGAAGTGAACTCTAGAGTTTCCAAGATGTATAGGGGTTTGAAGGGTCATTTCTGGTGGCCCGGGGTAATGCGGGCGGTGGCAAAGTTTGTGGCCAGATGCCTAGTGTGTCAATAGGTAAAGGCTGAACACCGTGTTCCAGGCGTTTTGTTACAACCATTAGATGTCCCCAAGTGGAAGTGGGATGAAAAATCGATGGATTTTTTCACGGGACTACCCATGGATTAAGGAGGCTGCGACTCCATCTGGGTAGTGGTTGATCGGTTGACGAAATCGGCTCACTTTCTGGCGATCAAGGAGTTGAGTGCAGTGGAATCCTTAATACGGAGGTACGTGGATGTGGTGGTGAACGTTCACGTAGTTCCAAGGTCTACAGTCTCGGATTGGGATGCATGGTTCACCTCACGAGCCTGGAGAGGATTGCAGCATGCTTTTGGCACCTAACTACATCTTAGCACTGCTTTCCACCCCTAGACAGATGGACAGATGGAGCGCACCATCCAGACGATAGAAGATATGATGTGGGAATGTGTACTAGATTTTGGGGTATCGTGGGTGAGACACTTGCCTCTGGTGTAGTTTTACTATAATAATAGCTATCACTCTACCATTGGCATTGCTCCATTCAAAGCCTTGTACGGGAGGCCATGTCGCTCACCCGTGTGCTGGACCGAGGTTGGGGAAGTAGGTGTTTTTGGCCCAGATGTGGTGTAGAGCACGACAGAGAAGGTGTAGCTTATATGGGAGAGGATAAAGGTGGCTCAGAACCAGAAGAAGTCATATGCCGATAATAGGAGGAGACCCTTGGAGTTCAGGGTCAGGGACCGCGTTTTCTTGAATGTATCCCCTCATATTGGACAATGGAGGTTCAGTAGGGGGAGTAAGCTTTCTCCCAGATTCATCGGACCCTTAGAAGTGTTGCAGCGGGTTAGAGAAGTGGTTTATCAGCTAGCATTACCACCGCCGCTACTGAGGATACAAGACGCATTCCATGTGTCACAACTCCAATAGTATCTACACAAAGATTCACACGTCCTCGGCCAGGGAAAGCTGGATATCGAGGAAGACGAGCCCATTGTAGAAAGACCAGTGAGGATCAAGGATCGTGAGAAGTAGGTGCTTCGTGGACGAACCATTCCTTTGGTTTGTGTGTTGTGGAGACATGGAGGTCTTGAGAAAAGTACCTAGGAATGGGATACATAGACCCGTTCCTAGTACCCGGAGCTATTTTGAGTTTTTCCCCGATTTTTTTTGTACTTGTTTCTGATGGAATACTTTACCTTGTTAACTATGGAATATATGGTTTCCCTTATTCTCTAGATACATGTGAAATGTCCTGACTGTGGAGAGGGGAGGACCCAATCCCATATCAAGACTCATTAAGGTGGATACGATTAAACCCATGCAGTTGAGTCAGTGTCGCCCAAAAAAGATAGTATCTAGACATGGTGGAAGAAACACGCTAACCCATATGATTGTACAGATTGACCCTTAATGTTTAATGGTTTTTTGAGGGAGAGGTGTTTCTAGATTTCAATGAGGTTCACTTCAGAGAGGTATCTTTTGAGGTGGTTGTTCGGACCCCACTCCTTTCTTCAGGTCTGGTTTTAATTCTAGAAGGTGAGAATAGTTTGAGAGGTATCTGATGTAATGGTACAGACCCCCCTGGCCATTACGTGGCCAAAATATGGCTCCACCAAAACAGTGGCATCGGTCACAGTGGAACCATAACAGTGACACCGTGAAGGAGGCACCGTAAGGCTGACACTGTGATGGTGGCATTGTGTCCTCACCTAGCCTTCCGTTTTCTTTTCCAGTCCCACTCCCGCAAAATTTTTTTTGACGTAAATTAATTATTTTACCTTTTTAATGCCATTTAATTCCCATAATTAATTCCTAAAAATCCGGAGAAACCTCCCTGATGGGAGGTATTCAATAACACCTTTATATCATCATGTGTAACTTCCCACCCAATTAGGAATCCCCGAACCGACATTCCAGGTGTTCAAAATTCCATATTTTGTAACAGTAGCATGTCCGATTTATGTCTCACGCAAGAGTTTCCTTCTTCTTCTTCTCGTATAGTTTTCCTCATTCTTCCTTGTGCGCCTAGAGTCCCTTTTTCAAGTAGCTTGATGTGTGCCTCTTCTGGAGCTTTCTGCACATCTTTGAGTCCACAGAATTCCTCCCCTACAAGCTGCACATTCCCTGTTATTGGTGAGTGGAGAAAAACATCGATCCTTGATCAACCATGTAGGGATTTTCCTTCATCTCTCCTTCTTGTGTATCAGGTGGGGTGGGTATGCTACTATTTCTATGGGAATGGATGAATCTAAACCTTAATCAAGATACCAAATAGACTTGTAAATGTATAAAGGGGAGTGGGTGATCGATATCCTGTTGTTCTGTTTTCTCCTCTTGCTTGATTATTATTTTGTGTATTGTGCGGGTTTATGCAAACTGAAAATCATGACCATTTGTGGTCTTTCTATGTGAACTAATAAACCCTTGTCTTTTGTGATGACTAAAAGACTTTAACTTGTAAATTGGTTAATCACGTAAACTCAGTGGATTAAATGGACACCCAGTAAACATAAATCCTTGTGTGGTCACCCCGGATAAACAACAGAAAGATGAAAATAATGAATGATGTGCTTGAATCTGGAAGTTTCCGTACTATGTTTTGGTTTTAGGTGTGTTGTTCTGTTTGTTTGCTTATGGGGTGATGTGGGTGAGGATTGGATCCTCTTGGTTGTGAGTCTGAAACTGTGTAGTTGCTCTGCTGATGATACGAATTGGGATGGAATCCTCTACTGTTGGCATATCTTTGGTTCATGGTTTTGGGGATGTCAGGCTGTATCATGAAGACTGCTTTGTTTCCAGTACTTTGAGGGATCTCACTTATCCCTATGTTGTTGTGAATTCACAATAGAACAGGGTGTGAATGCTTAAGTTGCTGTTTAACTATTTATATTTTCATGGATTGTGGTTATGCCTGTTAGTTTCCCAGTAGTGATAGACTATACTTAAATGGGATCTTGTGAACATGAAGCTAATAATAGGTTAAATGGGGAATTGGTTATGGGAATGAGTTGTGACTTGGATGTGGGTGTTTTGTCTTCTTTTATGAATGAATAGTAATAAGGGTGTTGTGCTTATGTTGGATTTGGAACCCTAGGTTAGGATGAGTGCTTGTTGACTATATGTATATCTGTAGTTTTTATGTTTCGTTATTCGCGCCGCACCAAAGTTGAGCACATAGTACCGAACACCCCATTTCATGGGGGATGGTGTTTTTCCCAACACTCCTATGAGTGGCTAGTTATTAGATCCTTTTCTTCTCCCTTTCCCGAATAGCCCAATTCTCTTCAGGCAGGCTGTGATGGCCTAAAGTCCATTATTAGCCCAAGAATCTTTGGACATGGTAGTCTAGTGGTTGGCCCAGGTGCTTTCAGGCAGGATGTTTCCGAAGTATCTTTGGGAGGAGGACCAGGTATCTTCGGGAATGACAATAGATTTTTGGCCCAGGTGTCTTCTGGCGTGGCAGTGGTTATTCTAGCCTAGGTGTTTGTGGGCATGGTTACGTGTGGTTTTTGTGTCCTAGGTGTCTGCGGGCGGGATGTTTGGTTGTGGCCCAGGTGTGTATGGGCGGGGTATGGAAGTGAGACTGTGGTGAGAATGATAGGATTTGTTCGATGCATAGGATGTATTCAATAACCAGTGGAAAAGTGGCGTGGGGTACCCAAACAAAGATGTGGTATTACTATACCTTACTTGATTTGCGTTATTTGGGGAGTGTGCCTTGGTGAGGCTTGGGTGGGTAGTATTCCTTGCTAGGTGCTTTGGTTGTCTCTTTTCTCACAGGTAATTAGAATGCCTCCCCACTTGTGCATGAGAGTCTTTGGTTTTCCCTACTGAGTATACTTGTATGCTCACACTACATATATAAAACTCTTTTCAGGATTCCAAGAGGACTTCAAGGATCGTGCAGGGCCATTCTAGCTCAAGCATTGGGACATTGCAGTTGCTGCTTTTTCTTTTCTTTTGGCTACTTACCTTTGTAGTTTTCTTGTACCTTTCTGGCTTTTACTTTTGTAACATGCATTTGGGAATGGGTTACTATGGGATTTACATTTACCTTCAACTTTTGGTGTTGTTTGGAATTTACTATCTTAGATCTTGATCCTATTAGAATAAAAATGGTAGTGCCTTCCATCTTGTGTGTGATTCTATACCCTTGGTGCTAGTCGCCACTCCCGGACCTATTGAAGGAGGGACTTTGGGGGTCATTATCTATCCTTCAACTTAAAGAAGGAAGGGTTTGGAAATACTCTATCCCTTCCCTCCTTTTGGTGAAGACGGGTCATAGCAAAATTACTACATAAATAATAAATAGTGATTCCACACATAATATTGGAGTAAAATAATCAATGAATAATGCGTAGAGCCCAATGAGTGGAAATTAAAATTTTAAATTTCCTTACTGATTTGGTAAAATATGATACATAAAACCCATGATAGATTTATAATACAATGAAGATGTAAATTATAATAAATTAAATTATATTACATAAAGAATACAATCATGGGCAGTACATACACCACACAAAACGAAATAGTGTCAATATAACAAGAATCTCAAGGGAATAAGAAGTGAGATGAAAACCCCTAACCTTTTACATTTCCTTATTCAAGGGTACGTTAACCTCCTCTATAATACATAATTAATTGTTATTAAATTATACAATAACCACATTCATAAATATGATATCATACATGATATTACAATATTGCTTGTTTAATAATATTTTAGTAGTATCACTGTTCCGGTTGTTAAGAGATTCGGTTTCCTTTATATGTTTTGTTGCGTAAGTCATTTTTGTTATGTATAGGATGTATTTGATTCATTTCCAGAATGATATAATGTATTTATACATTATTTTTAATCATCAAATGAAAATTAGTCTTGAATGTTTATGATGGGGAATGGCATCTCATTGCATCGTGGAGATGTTAAGCAGTACGTACGCACGATCGACAATATCATTATTTTTATAGTTCAATTGATTATAATTAGATGGTATATCATATATAAATAATAAATAAAATGTTATATTGATTATTTAAAACATTTATACTAATCCTTATACCCATCAAAATAATTATGTTTTTGAATTACAAACTACACCACGATGTGGAGATGGTAAGCCATATGTACGCACGTATGGTGACATTGTCATGTAAAAAATGGATAGAATAAAAAATATGGATGTACCATATTTATAATAACATCACTGTATGTAGGTGGTACTGGAGTTATTTTTTTTTATGGAGATAAAAAAGAAAGAGGAAGTGGAAGATGAAAAGAACTTGAACGAGGGTGGTGAAATTATAACCTCTTCTTCGGGTGCTTCCTTTTGTTTTGATCAAAAGGGATCCATAGGCTGGATTTATGATCAATGGAAGGACTCTACGATATTTTAAAAGTAGTTGGGAGGATCTTTGGGCAGAGGTGGGTGAAGCCAAATGGGTTTGGAGGTTTGAAATTAAGAGAAGGGGAAGTACCCTTTTATAAGAGATCTTAGGATCATTTTAGGAAAATATTGAAATATTATTTTATTATAAAATTATTTTCGGTTTATAATGGATCCAAAATGATTTATATAGAATCTGAGGCAGGTATTGGTCAAAAAAATCTTAAAAAATAAGTTTTAGACGAGTTTAGGTTACCATTTTAATATTATCTTTAAGATTTAACTCTTAGTTAAAAAGTTTATCTTTTACCGTGTCTTTTTGTATTCTTATACTCTATGGTTAATAAATATACTCTAAACATCAAAGAGAACCAAAAGTGGTTAATTAATGACATATATGATATTATTTAATCCATTTTGAATAACCTTATATTTTTATTAATGTTATGTCAACCAACAATATTTTATTTGTTTTAAAAACTAATTTATGTCAATTTTGACGCTATTTGGTATTTTGTTTTTCTGAAAGTCATAAAAACATTATCACTTAGAAAAAATTTATCTAATCAACCATAAATTGTCATATTAACCTATAAAATTCATGTATTGCATCAAAACATTTAAATTGTATTTATTTCAATATTTATAATATAAACTATATTAATATTTCATTAAAAAGGTAATTACTGCATCATCATTGCTTTCATAAATAAATTTAATTATTTATTCTCTAAAAATAATATATAAAATAACATTATGTAGGGAATATTTTTATCTTTATAATTTATATTTTTAGTCAAATTTATCTTATTCATCACCCTATATTAAAAATGGTTTAGATAATAAAATTTGAATTTAACACTTCTAACTCTTTTTTAAATATAATAATAATAAATGTCCTAATCTAATCCAAGTAAACCTAATGGAACATATTTTATTCTAATATTGTTTTAGGTCGAATTGAACATATCCAATAGAATTAGTACATGTGTTAGGGTAATTACAATATCATTATTACCTTTAATTACCTTATTTACTTTTAATCGTGGTAAATAAAAGTGAAAATGCAATATTTACTATAATAAATTCAACTTGTTGAAACAAATTTTAATTACATATATTGACCACGTCTCGGATTATTTAAATTCAATTCATAGAAACAGTAAAATTATGTTTTATGCAAATTTGCAAATGCTCTTAGAAGGTGGGTAAAATATGGTAAAAAGTTCAATAAAATTTTATACATCTAATTTTATTATAAATGACTCCAATGAATTAAATTGAACTTATATATGTACTATATGTCTATTTTGACATAAAAAATCTAAATAAAATGAAAAATTATTTAAATAAAATTTCAGTTTTAAATTATAACACTGTGTTTTTCACTATTCATCCAAAATTGAATGTTTTCCAAAAAAATAAAACAATTTACCCTAATCTAATTTTGAAATTATGAATTCACAAATGAATTATATTTTACCCAATTTAAAACATAAAATTTTATTTCAAATTAATTCCCATTTTCAAAACTGAAAAGTGGCTTTCTAAAAAGTAAAATCTATCACATGATTGACATGTGTTTATATCAAATTTAAATGTGAAATTACTTATAATGATCTAAATTGTATTAAATGAAAAAATATAATCTAATTATTCTTCAAAACCATTCAAATATATAATTTAACCGTATAAATTATTTCGATTTAAAAAGTTTTCTTTTTCAATTAAAATTTATTATTTTTTAGTATTCATCAAAATATGAAAGTTATCAGAAAACTACCAAATTTTTCTCCAAAATTAAATTTTTATCTACAAATTCTAATGAAGAATTTAATTTCAATAAATTGAATATATAAATGTGTCAAATATTGGTTTTAAAAAGGATTTTCCATTAAAAGGTGGTAAAATTTCTTTTTTTAAATAATACTTCTTTTATTTGAAAAAATTAATCTGTTCTTATATTATGTATAAGAAAAACATAAAATGGATTCTAAAATTATATGAAGTATATAAAATTCAAAATTCAGTTAATACTGTTAATACCCACTTTTTTGAATGGCTAGTTTGGTAAGTAATATTGCTCTCAAAACATGGTGTTGTGTGTAGCGCAAGCCATTGAATTAATTTAAATAAAATAACTTACTATGAAATCTTGGGGTGTTACATTCTTACCCCCTTTTAGAAATTGCATCCTCGCAATTTCAAAATTGGGCTTTAGAACTTCATTGAAAGATCCACATCGGAAAAAGAGTCAATAAAACTATCACTTTAAATGAATGAAAGATAATTACAAAGGTCACCTGAGATAACCCATACTAGGATTCCATGTAGGAAAACATGGATATGGAAGATAAACTAAGTGTAAAGTTATGATGGAGAGTGATAGAAAACATGATCAGGAGAAATTTAACAATAAGAAAACCAAAAATATTTGACGTGATAAACGGTCATTAGTTTCCCAATAGAAAATGTAGACGGACAACATCTTTTGTATTAAGTTCCATTTCATAAAGGTGAGGAATTTATTTATGATATTGACTAAGAACATGAAGAGATATACTTACTTTTTAAGTATAGTTTCATCCTTTAATAAATTTATACCACTAATTCATATTTTTTTTCAAACGATGAGTATTCAAGAAGACTTGGACACACCTGAAGCACTAGAATCATCTTCTAGATTGTCTCTTGATCCACAAAGGACAAACTATATATTTCCCTTGTCTTTAGAGATTAACCAAAAAAAATGGTTAGTAAAAGATCAGATGGTCCCCAAAAAGGATAATCCTTTTGGGAAAGAAATATTAATCTTAATTTCTAAAATTAGACCAACAATACCCAAAGTACAATAAATACCATTAAATAAAAAATTGTACATAAAATCTTTCAATATAATCCAAACTAATATTAAAACTGATAACTTCAAATAATTTGATTATGTAGTCTTCCACGTTAAATTGTATCTCCAAATAACATCGACTACTCTTAATGTAAATTACTGAAAATTAATTAACCTAATCACATATTCTCTATGATAGGTTAATCATTTCAATAAATAACCCAAATCTATATAAATCTATAATAAAAACATAGATAAAAATACACCATTACCCCTTAAATTAAATCCCATAGAATTCTATTTTCCTTAGGCATATAGTTTCCCAAGAGAGTGAACATCTTCCAAAATAACATTTATCACTTAATCACCAAATCATTTTTCTATACTATGATTATCCATTTGATAAGACATAAGATCCAAAATCAACTTATTACTGATCAATAAAATCATTTAACTAAAACGAATTAGTCACACTAACTAGGGACATCACGTAGTACAATGGTAGGTGATAAAACCCAATCACACAGTTGTTGTGATTCGATTCCCACATCATTGTCGGACATGATGGGTTTTCACATGATCTTCGTATTTCCATTTAAAAAAAAAACTATATTTTATAGCATTCCCAAAACGAGATAAATTTCTCAAAATAACCATAACATAATTTCAACAAAAATGTTATCCCACACCTCGCTTTTTCATCCCTAATTTTAATAACATGTAATTACCTCAAATTCAAGGATCATATAACCCCAAATAGTTATGTATAACTATATCAACAATTGAAAAGGCAATTATTCCTAAAATAGCATTTTTACAAAACAAACTACTGGGTTACACATACAAGAGAAAAGTCTTATAATGTAATCCCATCAATAATGGGCCCTAAAATTTTTAAACATTTTCCCATCCATTTATTTCTACATAGGTTCTTCCATGAACAAGAGGCTATCCTATATAATTGGTCATTCACACATGTGATGCCCATGTCCCCCACATTTATGACAAATTATGGTAAATGAATTATTGGGATAATTTTTATTTTCTTCCATAGTACTCTTCATTTTTCTTCCACAATTCATTACATTATGTTGTTCTTTCCCACACCTAATGAATTTATTTGTTCCATTGAGACACATTCCTATGTTCCTCCTTCCACATTTCCTGCATGATGGAACATGAGCTTTCTTTTCTCCATGGTCTCCACTGCTGGATCTCTTATCATTCACTGCCTTTCTCTTATTTGTTGAGTCCGGTAGTTAGTTAATATTTATGTTGTTGATCATATTTTTGGAAAAATGATTCTCCATGAACATGATTTATTTTATAACTATCAAAATTCCATTTCATTGGTCATTTAAACCTCCATTCCCACCTTTTACATCTTGTTCAATGTTACAATGACTTACGTGGAATCCAGTGATTAACTAACACAAGAAAGAATAGTGTGTGTCATAAAATAATTTAGAGAATATCATAACACATTATTTTCTATCTAAAATACCTTAGAATTAACGAAGGTGATTTATTATCATCTTATATTAAAATCCTTCAAATTAGTTTGTAAATAAAATGTGAATTATCCAAAGCATATCCCCTAGGAGAGTTGTAACCAAGAGTGCAGAAAGGCTCATTATCGTGTTCCGGGATACCCTGAGTCAAGCCTAAAATTCATTTCTAGAGTTTCCACTCCTAGGTACATCTGTGCCAGAGCCGCCTCTACCTGTTCATA
The DNA here is from genome assembly GCA_963277665.1 of Viscum album. Taxonomy (NCBI): domain Eukaryota; kingdom Viridiplantae; phylum Streptophyta; class Magnoliopsida; order Santalales; family Viscaceae; genus Viscum; species Viscum album. The sequence continues at coordinate 641,828,328 of OY728147.1, read as the reverse complement.
TTCAGATATAGATGCATTGCTTGGAAAACCCACATAACATAAATATTATCAATTTTTTTTAGATGTTCTTCTATACTAATCCTCAAAGTATATCTTAGGGTAGTGATTCTTAAACATTGTTTTTTTCTAAATATAGCTTCCAAGGTTGGTACAAAAATTTATCTGATACCAAATATAACGCCCCAACCTCAATTACCCAAAATTGGTGCATTATTATATAACATTGGCATGATACAAGGAATCATATCCCTAAATACCGATCAGTTTAATAGCCTTGGAAGTACATGATAGATAAATAAGTTTTACATTACATCATGAAATAAAAAAACAAAATTGTGTCCCCTTTGAAAAATATTATACACCTTAGCCTATTCTTGTAGGTCAATCATAATATACATCTTTGCATCCTGGAAAAAATAAAACATAATAAAGGGGTGATCTCAGATGCTTAGTAAGGATAACAATATAGTGGAAACTGTCATAAATAAGAATAATTATTTAAGGCAATGTATAAGATAAGAACACAATCCTTTTAATCATAAACAGTAGCATAATATGGAAAAGAAAAATCAAATAATGTCATTTACTTATTAATATGGATATTTTTCTAGTTGAATAATCACAAGTATTATCAATAGCCAATTTCATAATTTTGGAATGCAGAATTCCTGACATCATAACGACATTGTCAAGGCCTCGTGGCAAGACTACAAATTAGATTTTATCACGTCCTTGTGCTAAGAAACTAGATTGTCTCATGAGACCTATCAATGAATCAATGAGATATAGTGGGATCCACCCATACCATACTAATTCCAATTCATTCATCATATGAACGAGTGAAACAAAATCTTACCCTTCGTATTAAAACTAGCATATGAAATGTCAATATTTTAACCACCAACATTGAATGACCTAGAAATAGAACATCAACAATCAAACAGAACACATTCAGAACAATATGGATGATTGTATTATGATATATCAACCTCAATAAAGAAAAAAAAATACACTTAAGGATATTGACATAGATGAAAATAGACAATAAAACTATTTGAGATAAATATCCCATTTTTTGTGAAAACATTAATATGTCACACTATTTATCAAAGAAGTCATTTAAAAGAGATTTTTGAATCAATCTTTCTCATTCCACTTAAAAAATTTTAAAAGTAATTTTAATTTCAAAAGATTTATGTCTATATAAATAAATACATAAAACCATTTTTAAAGCATGGAAATTAATGAGAATGATTTAGAAGAATAAATATTTAAAACATTTAAAACAATATTTTTTGTTAAATAGTTCCTAACCAAATAAGAGACTATTGGATACAAGTTATTAAGGAATAAAATTAGTTAAAACATTATAATATATTTATAAAAAAATGGATTCATCACATAATATGTCAAAGGACAGTATATACACCATAAAAATTGAATTGGTGAATAACGACAATGATGTCTCAAAGGAATGTAAATTGAGATGAAATAACCAAAAAAGACCATATCCTTAGTTTAATGATCAATAGATGAAATAATTATGTGTGAAAAATATAAATACAGTCAATATAATTGGATATTCAGTGTAAATCATTCAGATTAAATTCACATATATTCTTGTAAAAACAAAACCAATGTAGTGGATGTTTAACTCGATGAATAGAAATTGAGTTAAGATTTCCCTTAAAATGTTCATATATATGGAATGTGAATTTATAAATAGAGTGATTATGTGTATAAAATTTATATCCATAGAAAGGTGAGTGGAAATTACTATATAAATAATAAATAGTGATTCCACACATAATCTTGGAGTAAAATAATCTATGAAGTATGGGTATAGCCTAATGAGTGGAAATTGAAATTTTAAATTTCCTTACTGATTTGGTAACATATAAATCATACACCCAATGAAATAAGTATCCTAAAATAAAGATGTAAATACCCATTAATTAACGTATATAACACAAAGAATACAATCATGGGTAGTATATACACCACACAAAAGGAAATTGTGGCAATATAGCATGAATCTCACGGGAATAAGAAGTGAGATGAAAACCCCTTACCATGTAATTTTACTTAGTTGAGTGTGCGTTAACCTCCTGTATAATAGTTAAATAATAGTTATTAAATTATACAATAACCACAAACATAAATATTATATCATACATGATCTTCTATTATTTCTTTGTTAATAATATTTTAGAAGTATCATTGTTTCGTGTGTTAACTAATTCGTTTTCTTTTATATGTTTTGTTACGTAAGTCATGTTTGTTATGGATGGGATGTATTTGATTCATATCTATAATTATATAAAGTCTTTAAAAAATATTTTTAATCATCAAATGAAAATTATTCTTGAATGGTTAGGATGTGGAATGAAATCTCATCGTGTCGTGGAGATGGTAAGTCGTACGTACGAACGAGCGACAATATCATTATTTTGATGGTGAAATCATATATAATTGGATGGTATATAACATATAAACAATAATTAACATGTTATATTTATTATTTAAATTAGTTATACTCATTATTATACCCATCCAAATAATGATGTTTTTGAATAACAAACTACACCACGACGTAGAGACAGTAAACCGTACGTACATACGTATGGTGACTTTGTCATTTATAGGATGGATAGAATAATGAATATGGTTGTAACATATTTATAATAACATCACAGTATGTTGGAGGTACTAGAGTTATAATTTTGGAATGTAATCAACAAAGAAAGAGTAAGTGGAACAAGAAAAGAACTTATAGAGTGTGGTGAAATTATTACCTCTTCTTCTGGTTCTTCCTTTTGATTTAATCAAAATGGACCCATAGGTTGGATTTATGATCAAAGTAAGGACTTTAGGATTTAGTGACGATAGTTGGGAGGAGATTTGGTTAGGGTTTTGCCGAGCCAAATGTCATTCATGGCGTGAAATTATGAGAAGGGGAAGTACCCTTTTATAAGAGAGGTGTGGATCACTTTAGTAAAGCCTTGAAATATTATTTTATTATTATTAATTTTAAGTTTATAATGGCTCAAAAATGATTTATTTTGAATCTAGGGTGCGTATGGTTCGAAAACCTCTCAAATAATAGGTTTTAGACAAGTTTAGGTTACCATTAGAACTTTATCTTTTAGATTTTACTCTTAGTTAAATAGTTTAACTTTTACTGTGTCTTCTTATATTCTTACACTATATGGTTAATAAACATACTCTAAACATCCAAGAGAACCTCAAGAGGTTCATTAATGACATATATAATATTATTTAATCCCTTTTTCCAATAATTTTATTTTTAGGAATATTATATCAACCAATAATATAGTAGTTGTTTAAAAACTAATTTATGTAAATTTTGACACTATTCGGTATTTTGCTTTTGTGAAAGTCATAAAAACATTATCACTTCGAAAAAAATGTATCCAATCAAACCTAACATGTAAAATGAACCTAGAAAATTCATGTATGGAATCAAAAAATTTAAATTATATTTATTTTAATATTTATAATATTTTTTTTGATATTTCATTAAAAAGATAATTACTGCATCATCATTGTGTCGTAAATACATTTAATTATTTAATCTCTAAATTTTTTAAATAAAATACCATTATTTATGAAATATTTTTATCTTTATAATTAATATTTATAGTAGAATTTATATTGTGTAGAACCATATATTAATAAAATTATATAATAAATATTGAATTTAACACTTTTAGATCTTTTTTAAATAAAATCATAATAAATGTCCCAATCTAATCCACGTGGACCTAAAGGAGCATATTTTATTCTTAAAGTTGTTTTTGGTCAAATTAAATATATCCAATAGAATTAGTAAATTTGTTAGGATAATTATAATATCATTTTTACATTTAATTACCCTATATACTTTTAACCGTGGTAAATAAAAGTCAAAAGTTACTATTCACCAAAAATTATTTTCATCTTATTAAACCACATTTTATTTACTAATATTAACCATTTCTATAGGATTTTGAAATTCAATTCCCAGAAGTGTTAAAATTATGTTTTATACAAATTTTCAAATGCTTTAAAATTGTTGGTAAAAGATGGTAAAAAGTTCAATAAAATTTTATACATCTAATTTTATTATAAAATGAATCCAATAAGTTACATTGAACATATATATGTATTATATATCTATTTTGATGTAAAATAAATTTAAATAAAATAAATAATTATTTAAATAAAATGTTGGTTTTAAACTATAATTCATTGTTTTTAACAATTCACCAAAAAATGAATGTTTTCAGAAAAATACCAAATGTTTACCTTAAGATAATTTTTATATTCCGAATTCAAAACTGAATTCTATTTTATAAACATCATAACATAGAATATTCATTAATTAATTTAAAATTAGTTCCTTTGGTCAAAAATAAAATGTAGGTTTTTAAAATGTAAAAACTATCAAAAGATTGATATGTGTTTATGTCAAATTTAAATGTGAAATTACTTATAATGACCTAAATTGTATTAAATGGTAAAAATATAATCTATTTATACTTCCAAACCATTCAAATGCATAATATACCCCAATTGATGTTTTTTGATTAAAATAGTTATTTTCAATTAAAATTTAGTAATTTTCAGTATTCATCAAAATATGAAAGTTCTCAGAAAAGTACCAAAAATTTATATGAAACAAGTTTTTATGTCCCGATTCTAAAGAAGAATTTAATTTCCTTAAATTGAAAATATAAAATTTCAAATATCGGTTTTAAAAAGGGCTTTCCATTAAAAGGTGGTAAAATTTTATTTTCTGGAAAATACTTCTTTTATCTAAAAAAATAAATTTGTTCTTATATTTTTTCTTGGAAACTAATTATATGTATTATAAAACTATATGGAGTATATAAAAGTACAAATTTAGTTAATAAAATTCTTAACTGCTTTTTTGAACGACTAGTTGGTAAGTCGTGGTGCGCTCAAACTCGGTGTTGTGTGTAAGACAAGATATTGAATTACTTTAAAGAAAATAACTTACTATGAAATCATGGGGTGGTTCAAAACTCCTAGATCCCTTATCCAAGACCATTATCAAAACTTTATGTGATCCCATCCCATGAAACTACATCCTAAATCTTGTTTTTTAAACCAACCAGACCATTAAATGAAAAAGATGAAAAAAATCGTATTTTGACCCAGTTCAAAAACATTGGACATTAAAATTTACCTACCTTAAATACTTCTCATCCCCAATAATCTATCTGAAGCTATTACCACACCAAACAACCCCCACGATCAAGAATTCTCATTTGAACAATGGTGTTGAATTCCCAGACTGCCTACACACCATTAAAAATTTTAGAACACCAAGCCACAACTATTATTTGAAAGACATTGCTAACCCATGAAACATATATCTGTTGTTAAACCGTTGACATGAAATTAAAATGATTTCAACACAAAATGAATGTATACAAAATTCCCAAAACAACTTTTCGTGACCTTCCTGATCCAAGTTGTCACATATCTATTTAAAAAAAGAAATTATCAGGCCCCATCAAGAATAAAGGAATAACCCAAATAAAAACGTATCCCATGTGAAACCCGGTTAAAAACCACTTACGAATACCAATGTCTTTTAAAACATTAGAATGACATAATATCGACGCTGTCTTGGTGCCTTCATGATAAAGTAACGATAGGGGACAAGTTCATCTTATTCAGAAGAGCACACTAAGAGTAATCCTAGGCCATCAAAAGATCAATCTAACTGACATTGTTCGACTCCATACAAGAACCTAGACATCACTGGATAAGGTCTTAACAAATAAAAACCAATGCCTAAATCACCAAGGAATCCACATTATTCCAAAGTTCACCATTGAAACTCTTCCAAAAAACTTACTAAGTTTAAAATGTGTTTCACAAATATCAAAACATATCAAAGTTGTACTACCAATAAACAATCGACGCGTAACCCAAACAAATGTGACACTACCCACCTTAGGAGTGTCCATGTTATAAATAAGAAAGACCATTCACTAATAATATAAATCATTCAGAAACATATTAAATTCATGGGTGATGTTCCCCCAACCATGATCACCACATCAAACTCTCACATTAAAGCTACAACATAAACCTATCAGAGTGTTAAAACACCTGGGTCCCAAATGTGATACTATGAAAAAAGACACTTTAACAGACCAATATCGTAAATATCACAATGGAATCAAATCAGATCAAGCTATAAGGGTGCTACCTACCACCGGCTTGTCCCTAACAAAGCATACACATCAACCCTATCTCTTGGTTAAGAAGAATAGAAATGACTAGCTTAAAATTACCCACATTCATTTTAGCCATTTAATTTAATTCATTTCATCTTCTAAAAATTTGAAAGAATATTAATAAAACCTCATGTATTATTACAGAACAAGGAACATGGTATTTAAACAAATCCCCATGCGAAACACAAGAAAGCTATAACAATCTTCCTCTTGAACATTTAACATTTTGTGTTATTTCATTTTATAATGAAAAATTAGCATCTATGTTACATTTAATCATAAGGAAACCTCCAATCATCCTAGTTATTCAAAAAATCAAGGTTCTTCAAAAAGAAACCCCATAATAGTTCATTTCACAAAACTCAATAGTTTTACATTTAAAAGCATTTTCAAAAACATTATGGTTATACAAGGATCAGTCACATGGTTGGACATCTACCAATCGATAAGGAACCCATACACCATACCGCTAGCATTTGGATTCTATTTATCTTATTAAATTTCCATTTAACATTTTTTTAACTTTAGAAAACGTTTTCCATTATTCCAATACACAGTTTACACTTTTTCCCAGTTATAAGGCGCTCATACACCTTATAACTGAAATTGGATCCCATTGTAAACACAATCAATTAAATTCCACTAATTTAACCATTTAAACATCAAAAGATATCTATCACGTTATCTTATTAAGTATGACAACATCATGTTATAACACAAAATCATGTAATATAATCATCTAAACTTGTTACACAAGTAGGAATTCTAAAGAAGATTAAAACATGGCATTCCACTCAAGGAACACAATAAAAATTAGTGGCCATCCTACTAATGAACCTACATGGTATGCCATATGCATCTCATGTGAATATATAAGGTCTTATGATGATGTATGTAATTCAATTTCCTTTCCCTATCAGGTTAAGGGAAATTTTCAGAATTATCAAAATCAATAAGCACCGAAAAGTATATAGTAACATAAGGTGAAATAATATCAACTGTAATATCAAGCAGTATAAAAATAAATTCCCATTCCTAGACACTTTGTCATTTACCATACATGTGGTGATCACTCCCAAGAATGGATATTAATTAAGAACTTTCACTTTTCTAGTCTCCTATCTACCAACCCAAAACAGAATGACATAGGAAAAAGAATGAAAATATGAACCTCTGAAACCATTTTGTAACTTCATGAGCCAACATACCCTCAAACCAGTAGCCATACCGGTCGTTACATGATCTCAAACGTGTATCTCTATATGCCGAAGGATTTCAACTTGCAAAAATGGTCTATGGATAGTCATTGGGGAGACTATACCCTCATATTAAAAGTGAAAAATGGTAAAAAATAATATACTCGGACAATAGAGTAATAAGATATAAATCAATAGTCAACTGAATAAAGAAATTTTACAATGCTGGTTTATTGAATTCTTGCATGTAAAGGTGATAGATATTTGAAATATGTAAAAAAACATGCTTTTCATTTCAATACATATATAAAGAAAAGAGTCAATGCCCCATGTGGGGTCTCCATGAGCATTCTGAGATCCTCCTCGATCCCTTTCTCCTAAACCCCAAGTACAAGTAATCATCCACAGGAAAGAGTCCACAGTCCTACAAACCCGAAAGTTTTCTCGATTAACCATGTTTAGTAGTATCCCGAATAGGTTGTGAGATATAAATCACTATAGGATGAGACTATCAGTGTCTAGATCAATCTAGAAAAATCAATACAATTAAATAGTTTAGAGTTATAATTAAGTAATAACAGAATTAAATAATTAAACTACAACCCATTCAGGTTTCAAAGGGAGAGTTGATGGAGATAACTATTTCGTATTGTAACCAGAAATAAGAGTCTAACCAAGAACATTATATATATATATAATGTATAATTAACTATTTATCACATTTTTTAATATTCATTGTTTAACAATACAAAATAATTATCATGTTACCATTCTAATATTTCACCTATTCGAATGACATTATCATTCCATAACTCACACACACTTGAATTTTCATGTTATCATTCCATGCTCACGCACCTATAAATATCCATGTTACCATTCCATACTCATGAACACATGAATGTCTATGTTACCTTTTTGTACTCACACACCACAAATGTCCATGTTTCCATTCCATAATTACTTACCCACGAATGTCCATGTTACCATTCCATACTCAGGAACCCATGAATGTCCATGTTACCATTCCATAATCACAAACCATGACATTCCATGTTACCATTCCATACTCCTCCACCAATGAATGTCCATGTTACCATTCCACATTCCTCCACCAATGAATGTCCATGTTACCATTCCATACACATGTGCCCATGAATTTCTATGTCACCATTCCATACTCACGACCCCATGAATGTCGATGTTAAGATTCTATAATCACGCACCCATTAATGTGAATGTTTCTATTCACCTATTCATAATATATTTAATTCATCAATTAAATATCAACATCCAGAACATTACTAATTCTAGAATTATTTAAACAGAACAAGTCATTTAGTTAACTCAATAATTAACTTATCACAAAAATTACACTAGTTAATCAAAACATTTACTAGTCACAAGTAAACCATGTCAGTACCACATAATTAATTTATAAATTAATTATCTGTAGGAATCCATCTCTATATCATGTAAATAATTTACAAATTAATTATCTCAACATACCCCAAATCAAAATCTCATAATTAATCACCCAATTAATTTTCTATATTACAATATCATATCACATAATTAATTCATAATTAATTATATCAAATTAACAAACTTAATATCTCATAATTAATCTTCTAATTAATTCTCTCATCAATGAATATAATTAAATCATAATTATTTATCTCATAATTAATCACCCAATAAATATTATCACAAAGCATATAATAAATTAATAATTAATTTTCTCATTTTAACAGAATTAGTATCTCATAATTAATCCGTTGATAATTATTATCCTAAATCACATAACTAATTCATAGTTAATGATCTCAACTTAACCAAATTAATAACTCATAATTAATTCATCGATTAATTATTACCAAAAATTACATAATTAATTATTAGTTAATTATCTTAACATAACCAAAATAATTACTCATTATTAATCCCTCGATTAATTATTATCTCAGAGCACATAATTAATTCATAATTAATTATCTCCCCTTAAAAAAATTAGTTACTCATAATTAATCCCTTGATTAATTATCATATCATTGAAGATAATTAATACATTATTAATTATCTCAACTTAACCAAATTTATTATTCTTAATTAATATCCAAATTAATTATCTATTTTTACAACAACAAATCATATAATTAATTCATAATTAATCATCTCATTATCCCAATTCAAAATTTAATCCAACATTTGTTGGAGTAGGTGGTCTAGAACCTACTACTTTTTTACTTTATTCAATAATAAATACCTAACCACATCATTATTGTTCTTCATCATGACAATGCATGTGATAATGTCCTAAAGATAACTAATTCACTAAAATGTCATAGTGGATCGCTGCTATGTTGAGAACCCGAATGTTTCATAACTTTGTTCTTTAATATATGTTCTATGGATGAATGATGTTATTTGAGGGACACAAATAATACATTCCATTAGGGGTGAGCACTCCTAAAACATTGAGGCACCTTCTCATGGTGTGTTCCCTTGTTAATATCCAGGAGGAAATTATGTGAATGAGACCCACTTGTAGGAAATCCACATTTCATTGTGTCATTGGATGTTCTTATCTACAAACATGTGTATCGGTCCTTAGACTTTAAGGTTATTATTAATGTGTATTATAACTTGCACACTAAGATGTGTTCATAAAAACTGTGATGACACACTGTTCGCAGTAAGATTGGAAATGTTGGGTGCATCACGAGTAACACTACATTAATAGATAATGTGATAAAGGATCATTACCTTTTGTTTCATAATGGAAGAAGATATCTCAAGCCCTTTGATGGAATTGATATAGCTTAAATAAATCCATGACCATTGTAAGGAATAGTCATGTTCAATTCGAGAAAGTCAAAGAATGAATAATCGAGTAAATCGGTTGATATCACTAGAATGAAACCCACTTGATTCATGATATCGAGACAAATGGATTAAATTACAATGTAAGCCTTCAAAATAGGTGACACATCATTTCATCGTTATCTTCTTTCCCTATGGGTGACGTGGTATGTATCTAGATGCTAACATTGACTTTAGGCAGGATCTGCCTAATGACCCTAAGAAAGAGGCACAGAGGGTCAAACACTAAGTGTGTCCATGTATCTCAGCTAAATATTAATTTAACAAGTTGAATAAAGACTATTCCCTATGCTGGTTTAATAATTATTGAAGGATTCATGATCAAATTTATTTCGGCACTAGTTATTCAATGTAATATATTATGGGTGAAATAATATATTTATTAACGGGTAATGTAGTGATATTTATTTGAGAAATAAATAGACATTATTCATGGAATAATAAATGTGGGGGAGGAAATAAAGAAAATGAAAAAAACAAAATTACACACTCTGTACATTAATATACATGTCGGGTAATTTTCCTATAGATTTGTGAGAAATAATATGATTTATTTAATTAAATAATAATAGGTGCAATTCGTTGGGTGCATTTCAAGTAATAATAATAGCCGACTATTATTATTAGACATGGGGTCTTACTAAGAATTAAATGAAATGAATAAATACTTTTGGGTAATTAATTCATTTTATTTTTCCAAGTAATTAAAATCCAATTATATAATACCCATTATCTGAGACATTTTTGGTGGTTGTGCACAATGTTTCTAGAGAAAGATCTTAAGACAAGAGAGATTTATTTTCTTCCAAGAACACTTTCAAGCTAAGAGATAGATCCTCCACCACCGGATCAAGAAGATCACGTTGCTAGCGACTCTCAAGGCGATCGAATGCGTAAATCACAAGTGTAGGATCATTCTCGCTACCACCTGGGGATCCCTTTAGTGATTTCCAGAGATACATGGAGCACATGTGGATCACCACTATAGGAATTCTACACTTGGATTCAATGACGCAATGATGGATCACATCGGATTCGGACTGGAAACATCAACGGAGAGAGAATTTCATCAATGGAATTCTTATCTTTTAATTAAATTAATTATAACCAACATATGATAATCCTCTATAACCCCTAATTTATTTCATTATTTGTTCTAATATGATGATACGACATTTTACTATCATGATGGATCTCATATTGATCGTCGTTAATGGAAAAATTAAAGTTGGGTACACCCACCAACGCGCTTCCGCTGTACTCAGAATATACAAGTGGTATCAGAGGGTGGTTATATCATTTATTATAATTATTTAGTTTTTTTGTTAGTGATTTTTCTATTTAATAATTTATTAGTTTCAATTGAAGTTAATTATTATATAAATCTGAATCTTGATATCTATTCCTCCTCTTTAATTTATCGTTCACCATACAGAAATGATTGTTTCTTTTAATTTTTATTAAAATAAAATAGAGGATCTTGTCTGGTGGTGCCAAAGAATAATGGACATACGACACTAGAACACACTACATGTATTCGATAGTACATGTCGTGTAGTATAGGTTCCATGCACCAGGATGGTTCACAAAACCAAGCCATGTCAATAGATTCTATCTAAGTCTTTAAGACTCTATGTGTTAACCAGGAACAGGTGGCACACGGTTTCCAGATTACATGCCGTGGGGACAATTTAACACAGCGTGTAGTATCTATGGGTTAGGGTTGGACCGTATACCCCATAAATATATTTCCCAGCTAGAAACCATGTAACACAGATACTACAAGACGTGTGTCACACTAAACATGTCGTGTACTCCAAATATTTCTGATGTAAATCTACACGCCATGTCCCCGGGCATGTACTTTGGATGGACGATGAACAAAATTACAAACCTTGTAGTCAGAACTACATAATGTGTAGTTGTCCAAATTATAAAGATTTTTCAAAATTTAATATTATATTATACAAATCCTTGAGATGTGTACCATAGTGCGAGCGTAAAGCTGAGGCACAACATGTGATAAGTGTTATATATATATATATATTTAATTTAACATATGTGCAATGTTCATTTCTACTCATTGGGTAGTTATGAATGGGAATTCACTGGATTTCCTAAAAGGTACAAGTTATGTACAAAGATAATTTTAAATTAATTTATTTTTCTAAAATCATGATGGAAGAGAATCTCAGGGAAATTCAAAAAAAGAGTTTATGATAAAATTATTGAATAATTAATGATATGTAATTGATTCAAGCCTGATTTACCTTAAAACAAGAGAAATTATAGAATTGAATGCTAGTTTTATTTATTTGTAAATATCATCTCATTAATGGATGATCACGAGCTTAACCAAGACCTTTATATGTGTACGGTTTAATTTAATTTATTTATTAAAATAAAATTTGCTAGACTATGAGTCCTATATTCATTAACATTTAGGTCATGTGTGCCCAAGGTTCCTTTTATGTGAAACCCTATTTTACCCCTCACCCATGAGTGTTATAAAAGCATATGTAATGGATGGAGCCCCCAAGCTAGTGGAGGTGACTCAAGTTAGGAGAAAAGGTGAAACCAATCCATGGAGATACAAAGGTGGATAGGTGGAAAGCTGTAAACACGAACCCAAAAGGTTCAAGGTGTTTATCCCCTCGGTTTTGGGATATTTTATCAACCACTAGGTAAACTAACTAATAGAAATAGTTAATGATCATACTATTTATTTTATTTCAATTACATTCATGGTTTATTTATTATGGGTGTGTTGTCACGATCACACAATTATTGAATTAAACAAAAATGCAAGATGGAACTAAAATAAGCCTTTCTTATGTGTAAATATTATCTTAGACATGGTTAATCAAATAGTTGTATCCCACATAATATTAAAAATCATGTAATCACAGAAAGAAATGTCTATTTATGTATCATTATAAAATCCCTCAAAAAAATATTATGTTGGTATAGTCCTCCATAATCTTAGTTATAATCGAACATAGTTCAAAGTGTGTGACCAACCCTAGTTGGGGAGCATTCAATTATCAGGGAATTATAATTCATGGTTTGGTGTTGTCATGACTTGGTTCACATCATGGGTTGATTTCCACAGGCGTACATGGTGTGACCAAGTGAAAAAAGTTGAGGAAAACCAAAATAAAAGGATTCTAGGATTGGGGTGTCCACTCAAGGGATCAAAGAGCTGTGAGTTAATGCAGATGGAATTTGGAATGCCTACATAAAACCCATAAAGTATCTTGAACAACCCTAGTTGGGATAATGTGAAGGGAAATATGGATCCTTACGAGTAGAATATTTAGGCAACATAATATTCCAAAGTCAATGGCGAGGGGTGTTGGAATTCGATTAAATTGTGGGAGACTAATAAGTATTTATTTATTTATTTTTCTCAATATTATCATGATAAAATAATAAACCTTTTATCATATTAGTTTCTATAAATGGAATGAAAAATGACTTCAAACATATAATTGTGACCAATACTCGTGAAGAAAACCTTCTCAATGTCCCCAATTTCCATAAATGGTAAAGGTTTTTATGTATCATCCTTCACCACGAGAGGAAATTGTACGTACAGGAGGATCCTATTACAGCTGCACCTAGATAAGAGGGCAAAGATGAGGAACTATATATCTATATGAAACATATGAATCATTCCACATCTTTATAATGGTACATGCTATCGTTCATGTCTTATGAGTTCTAGAAGCAACATGAAAACATGGACAGGTATACCATGAGGTCTCCCCTTAAGGATCTATAACAAGAGAGGGTGATACAAGAGAGATATGAGATCTCCAATTCTTTGTTTACAAATAATCATGGAGAGTATGTTCTAGCTGGGCTCATGTAGTCAAGATTATTGGATACATTTAATTTCTAAACATCTTAGGGACTATGTTCCCACATGAGTTGCGTACAGATATCATCCTATGATCATTTCCCAAGACCTTCTCTATCTTTATTGTCTATAAAAACATAAGAAACAATTATAAGAGTCTATCAGATCATCTAAACTTAATTCCCTAGGTAGATAAGGACATGGGGAGTGAAAACCTTATCGTCATTATGGTGAAAAAGGAAAGGAAGGATATGGAAAATAGGACAAGGATTCATAAACAGTCTGAAGCCCCTGAGCACTGTCCCTCCAAGAAGGGGATGATCCTAAGGCATGGAAAGGAATGGGAGGCAGTATGTTTTTCTTGTGTCATGCCAGACCACTGAAAGAGGAAATGAACCCAGAAGTGTGGGGATGAAAAATTTGAATTTTTTTTCGAGGGTAATCATTCCGTTTCTACACATTGGGTATTAGATATGGCTTATGAGGCTCACATATGTATTGAAATTCAAGAACGAAGTAGATTTAGAAATATTTTTAGGGGATAGATGGATCTTCAAGATTCCAATGGTGTGAGGATGGCTCCATTGGCCATGGTAGATTACCATCTCTCTTTTCCAACTGGGATGCTTTTGGTTTTACATAACTATTATTATGTGCCTACTATTACTAGGAACATAATTTCTGTATCATTTTCAGATATAGATGGATTTATTTTCATGTTTAGAAATACGAGTTGTTTATTTTATAAGAACAACATATGATTTGGTATCGACCATTTAAATAAATTTTTTATATATTAAATTACTAAAATCATGTGTTCGGAATCGATAATGAAAAAAACTCACATTACTCATACATCACCCAGTTGTGGAATCACCGTCTCGGTCAGGAAAACGAGAAGCACTTGAAAAAGCTCTATCAAGATGGATATTTAGTCTCCACTGAGCTAAACCAACTTGATATATTTCATGCTTGTTTACAAGGTAAAATGACCATGCCACCTTTTGGTGGATAGGGTGAAAGGGCCACACAACTTCTAGTATTTGTGAATACAGATGTGTGTGGACTATATCCGGTAGAAGCTAGAGGTGGATATTCATACTTCATTACTTTTAATGATGATTGGAGTAGACATGGCTATGTCTACATGATGAGGTATAAGTCATAGTCCTTAGAGAAATTTATCGAATTCAATAATAAAGTAGAGAATTAGCTTGGTATCAAGATAAAGACACTTTGATCAGATCGAGGTGGAGAATATATAAACCAAGAGTTCATCGATGTTCTACAGGATTTTGGGATTCTATCTCACCTTACTACTCCTTACATGGAATAGTGGAATGGTGTTAGTGAAATGAGGAACCACACATTGTAAGACATGGGGAGGTTGATGATGAGTCAGGCAGATCTTCCATTATCCTTTTGGGGATATGCATTAAAAAATGCAGCATTCATATTAAACTGAGTACCAACTATGTAGGAAAATGGAATTCCCTCCAAGTTATGGAATGTAAAGAAACCCATTTTTTCACACACACGTGTATGGGGATGCGAGGAATTTGATAAGGCCTTATCAGGAAACAAACTAGCACCCTGGAGAATGAGGTGTATCTTTATAGGATATCCCAAAGAAATGAAAATATATTACCTATATAACCCTTCAGACAAGAAAGTGACTATCTCCAGAAAATTTTCCTTTCTTGAGAGGGAGCACATCCTCTAAAATTATTGTGGGAGAAATATTGGGTTCGAATAATTTGAGGCTCATGATACACATGATTTGGTAGAGGAACATGTTCCACAGGTCCTCGTGGAAGAGGTTCTTAAAACAAAAGTACTAGGTAGGAGCTCAAGAGAGGTAAGTGAACCAGAGAGATTTGGTATCATAGTCACCAAAGATAGGGAATCATTATTGTTGGACAATGATGAACCTCTCTCCAAAAGGGAAGAAATAGAAATCTTAGAAGCTACAAGATGGCTAAAATCTATGAATTCTAAGAAGTATTGCATGTATCAGATCCAAATCTGGGTTCTAGTCGATGCTCATATTGATGTAAAGACTGTTGGATGCAAATGGTTAATCAAGAGAAAGTTGGAAATGGAAGGTCATATTAGAACCTATAAAGTAAGTATAGTTGCTAAAGGATTTAGACATCATCATGGAATTGACTATGATGAAATCTTCTTTCCAGTTTCCAAGTTTAAATCCATAAGATTCATAATTTTCTATAGTATATTTCCATGACTATGAGATTTGGAAATTAGATGTCAAAAAAGAATTCCTTAATAGGAAACTTCATGAAGATATCTATATGACACATCCCGAAGGTTTTATGACACCAATTGAAGCCAAACAGGTTTGAAAGTTTCTGAAATCCATTTATGGATTAAGGGAAGAATCATGGTCATAGAACATTTGATTTGATTAAGCCATAAAATTTTTTGTTTCAATAAGAATGAATGTGACCCATGTGTTTATAAGAAGTTTAATGGGAATACAGTTGTTATCATAGTAGTATATGTTGACGACATATTTAATATTGGAAACGATGTACCAATGTTATAGTCAGGTAAGAAATGGTTGAATAGGTGTTTCTCCATGAAGGACTTGAGTGAAGCAACCTACTTTCTAGGGATCAAGATCATTCGTGATAGAACCAAGATGATACTTGGACTAAGTCAAGGTACATACATTGACCATTTTCTAAATATATTTAGTATGTAACAATCCATGATAGGATTTGTTCTAGTGTCACATGACCAATATCTTTCTATGAAATATGTCTTCAGACACAATAAAAAAATATTGAAGGGTAATATCCCATAAACTTCAGCTATAGGATCCATCACGTATGCCTTGTTATGTAATGGGCATGATGTTTCCTATGCAATGATCAAGGTAGGCATATATCAGGAAGATCCATGAGAAAAACATTGGACTATGGTTACGACTATCCTTATGTATCTAAAAAGAACTAAGGATATGTTCCTGGTGTATGGAGGAGATGAGGAACTTGTCATCAAAGGGTATGCTGATGTTGGTTTTCAAACAGATCTGAATGATATGTGGTCGCAATATGGAAATTTTTTCTGTCTAAATATAGGAGCTTTCAGCTGGAATAGTTCAAAGAAACTAGTTGTTGCTGATTCTACAGTTGTGTCTGATTATATAGCGGCTTCTTATGCAACCATGTAAGCTTTCTAGATTGAGAACATTTCCCAGAATCTTGATATAGTTCCCAGAAGTAAAGATCATATCACATTGTATTGTGATAATACTACAACGTTGGATCTTAGAAAATAACCAAGGTCACATCAATGGAAAAATCTCATAATCCAGAAGTATCAGCTCTTGAGGGATTTTTATCGAAGGGATGACTTTTCCATGAGAAGAGCGTCCACAGTAGAGAACGTGGTAGACCACATGACTAAATGACTATCTCATCAGAAGCATGAATATCACACGAGATATAGCTGGTTAAAGGTTATTAGTAGTTGACTCAATTCCAAGTGGGAGTCTGTTGGAGTTGGTGGACTAGAACCAACTACTTTTTACATTATTCATTAATAAATAAGTTACCACATCTTTATTTTTCTTATGTTTGACAACGCATGTGATAATACCTTAAGGATAGATGTTTCAATAAAAGATCATAGAAGATCCCTGCTATGATGAGAACCCATAAGTTCCATAACAATATTCTTGAATATATCTTTAATGGATGGTTGATGTTATTTTAGAGACCAAAATAATACAATCCATTAGGGGTGGGGACTCCTAAAACATTAAGCCACCTTCTCATGGTGTGTGCCCTTGTTGATATCCAGGAAGATATTATGATAACGAGATCCACCAGTATGAAATCCACATGTCACAATTCCATTGGATGTTACTATCTGCGGGTGTGTGTATTTGTCCTTAGAATTTAAGATTATTATTAATGGGTATTACAACTCATGCACTTAGATGTATTGCCGAAAACTATGACAACACACTGTTCGTAGAGAGGTAGGATATGTTGGGTGCATCCCGAGTAATACTGCATTAATAGATAATGCGAGAAAGGATGTGTCCGTTCTATTCTATAACAGAATTAGATATCTCACGGCCTTTTATGGAATTGATATAACCTAAATAAATCAAATTCCATAGTAAGGAATGGGAAAGTTAAATTCTAGAAATTCAAATAAATAATAATCAAGCACATGGGTTGATGGCACTAGAATGTTTCCTGCTTGATTCTAGATATCGTGACAAATGGATTACATTACATTGTAAGCATTCATAGGAGGTGACACGTCATTACAACGTTAACTTCTTTCTCTAGGAGTTCCTTGGCATGTTGCTAGACACTAACCTTATACATTAATAAATTTGTTCCTAATTAAACTGAGAAAGGGGCCTACAGAGTCACACACTAACTGTGTCCAAGTATCTAAGTTAAATATTAATTTAAAAAGTGGAATAATTATTATTCCATATGGTGGTTTAATAATAATTCATGGATGCCATATCACATTTAATTCGATACTAGTTATTCTAGAGAATATATTGTGGGAGAAATAATATATTAATTATTATGTAATGAAGTGATAGTTATTTAAGAAATTAGAAACCACTATTCAAGGTCTAATAAATGTGGTAAAGGAAATAAACAAAATGAAAAAAAAACAAAAGAACAATATGTGTATATTATTATAAAAACCGTGTAATTATTCTAGGGATCTGTGAGAAATAATAATATTTATTTATTTAATTAATATTATGTGTAATTCGCTGGGTGCATGTCAAGTAAAAAATAGAGTCAACTACTATTATTATACAGATGGTCTTACTAAGAAAAAAATGAACTGAATAAATGATTTGGGGTAATTAATTCATTTTATTATTCTATGTAATTAAAATCCCAATTATATAATTCTAATTATCCTTTCCATTTTTTTGTGGATGTTCACCATGGATCAAGAGAAAGCTCTCAATCCAAGAGAGAATTATTTTCTTCCAAGAACGCTCTCAATATAAAAGAGAATTCCTCCTCCATCATAGTAAGGAGAGCACTTTACAAGAATCTCTCCAGGGGATCGAAGGCGGACAATGCAAGAGAAGGCTCTTCTGTGCTAGCACTCGGAGATCCCTTCAGCGTCATCCAGAGATACCTGGGGCATGTGTGAATCGCCACTAGAGGAATCCTATACATGGATTCTACGATGTAATAATGGATCACATCAGATCATGATTGGAAACATCATTGGAGAGATAAAACCATAAATGAAATTCTTGTCTTTTAATTAAATTAACTATAACCAACATATGATGATCCTCTATATGGTTTTGGGACTCCCCCTTTTCTTTTGTTCTTAGTTATATTCTGATGATTTGACATTTTAATATCATGATGGATCTCACATTGATCACTGTTAATAGAAAAATAAAAGTTTGGTAAACCCACCAACGTGCTTTTGCTGCGCTCAGAACCTATAATATTACATTCAACATTATCAAAAGTAATAAATCAACAAAACTACATTTTATTTTTTAGGTAATGTTTGGAACCCTACCACAATGAATTTGGATATGCCAATTATTTCTATCTGAATCTATGACCCACTCACATACACACACCTCATAAAAAGCGCACACATTCTCGTAATTTATCATCGCACGTAACAATCATTAATTGGAAGCCATAATTTGTGCGGTGGGGACCAATACACCTCCTAAACATTAACCAGAACACTAAACATCCATAAGAATCAAATTGAAGGGGTGTGAAACCAATTATCAGATTTACAGACTTACCTAAAAATGATGGATGACAAAAAATCGAGCATAACCACTTCTCCTTTAGCAGCAGTCAGTGGAATACATACCAATGGGTCCCAAGACATCATCTGCACCACCTAGAACTAGAAGAAAATAAGAAACCGAATTAAACTCTACTAAAGGGATTCTGCCTAAAGGATAATGGGACATGAAGAGCCAGAACAACGGATGAAAATTGAAAAATACATGGATAAGTAATCACCTTACTGAAATGAACATCTTTCTTGATGGTACAAGAAGAAGATAGCCACACAAAGGGGGTCTGAGAGGAGGGGTGGTGCGCCACCAATGTTTGATGCACCAGGGGTGCACCTCGGGAGATTGAGAGGAAATAAAACAGACGTGATCAACAAAATGCATGGAAAATGACTCACCTCACCAAGACAGAAAACTTTTGTGAAGAGACCACCATGATCCCACGGGTGTAGAGGGAGTCGAAAGGATGGGTAGTGCGCCACCCAAGGGAGAGCCTAGAGGGGGGAGTCGCACATAAGCCAAGATATTTGCCCCTCCATATTTTTTTCACTTTTAATAATTTTAAAAATTAATATAATAATAATAATAATATTAATAATACAACACCCATATTATTATTATCATTTAATTAAAATGCTTCTTTGATAAACCGCAAACTCCTCATTTACACCTCATTTAATTAAATTCCTTTCAACCGAATTTTAGAAAATAATTTCTCCAACTCATCATTATTTAATTAAATTCCCTCACAAAATTTAATAAAAAAAACCACGACATCGAATTAATCATCATTTAATTAAATTCATTCAAAATGAATTTAATTAAATAATTTCTCCAATTACTTATATTTATTTAAAATCAACAAACAAAATTTATGTAAATTAAAAACTCCAACTCATCAACATTATTTAATTAAATTATCTCAACTACAATTTAATTAAATAATGTACCCTATTTTGAAATGACTAATTAAATTCTTCTTAAACTGGAACATAATTAAATAAAACCTCCATTTCAACTTAATTTATTAAATTTCCCTTTGGCTTGAATTTAATTAAATGAAACCCCAAATACTTAATTACAAGTCATTTAATTAAATTATTTTCATTTTAATTTAATTAAATAAATTCTCCACCTCAATGAAATTTAATTAAATTATCCCAACATTAATTTAATAACATGAAACCACTAAAAGATCATTTAATTAGATTCATTTGAAACATGAATTTCATTAAATTAATTTAATATTAAACTAACAATTGGGTAGACTACATGGTTTGACTCTTATGATCTAATAGACTATGTGTAGACTGTGCGTCTGCTACTGGAGACCAGTTTTATTTGGTATGCCTAACCCGCATAGTTTGACTAACCGTGTGCAGCCCGTGCGAATGTCACTACCTTGTATCTTTCTCCCGAAACCCATCATTCCATCTAGGAAACTCCTCAATCCTTTACCCAAGATGGTTATCAACACTTTAAAAGATCTCACTTCACAAAACATCATCCCAAACCATGGTTTTAAAACCACCCAAATCAATAAACTAAAAAGTTCAAAAAAATCGTATTTTAACCCAGTTCAAAAACATGGAACTTTATAGGTTATATATTATTATATTAAATAATAATATTTTAATAATATATTATTTTTTGGTTAAATATGGTCTTTTAGGATATAAAATTCATCAATGAAAATCATTATTTTATGCCACACAAGATAAACATAGTGTTCCATGTAGATCAAACTAAAATGTAGGTTTCCTTTAGTGTATGATTAACTCGGTGTTGCATATAACATGATCCAAACACTATGATTTAATGTAAAATGTACTATTTTTAGTGTTGGGTTAAATGAAAAATATCAAAATATTAATTATTAAAAAAAAAAAAAAATTTCACCAAATTTTGGGGTGTTTCATTCTACCCTCATTAAATTGAATTTACCCCTCAAAATTTTTCTTGGCTATCATTTTATTAAAATATGAAGTATTCCTTTATAGAAACCCATATTTGAAAAATTAATACTAAAAAATACCTTGTCAAGTGAATGTTGGAATCATAATGGTTACCCAAAGTAATATATAATTAGGTTTCTACATATGTGAACATAGGTGACATGTGAAAACATGGAAATAGAAGTGAAATGTAGCCGTCATTTTCTAATGGATAGTGATAGAGAACATGGTTTAGTGAATGTTAACAATCACAAATCCATAAATATGTGATGATATAAAGGTACATTTTATTCCTCAAAAATAAATATAATAGGGTAACCTTTTTGGTTTCAAGATTCATTCCCAAGAGTTGAAGAATTTCTGTAACATCCCAAATAAATGAAGAATATGACATTTTCAAATTTATTAACATTTGTGAATTAAATATTAATTTTACTTTAAAGGGGTTTCTATGTTCGATAGCGTACCCGATACGCAACAACAGGTTTCTTTGAAATCTTATGTTGCACAGTAATAATATAATTTTATTATTTTAAATGGTAGTTAACTCCTAGACGTTGTATTGGCGGGAATGATAAAAACTAACTACAATATGATTATACATGTTTGTTAAATGTATTTACATTTATCCAATAAAATTTTAGAGGCTTAAAATATGAATGAATCTTATTTTAATAATAATTTACCTTAAATGGCCAAATTACCGCCTTTTAATGGAGAACCCTTTTTAAATATAGTTTTGTAAATTTAATAAATTCTATTTGACCAAATAAAATACTTCATTAGAATGGGGACATCAAAATTTTCTTTGGGTAATGTTTTGGAATTTTTCCGATAATGTTCATTTTTTAATGAATAGTGAAAATATTGTATTTTAATTCAAAACTACGTTTTAATAAAATTTATTTATATGGATAGATTATCTTTTTAATTTTTTTAAAGATTAATTAGAATATATTTTTACCATTTAATCCAATGTTTGTCATTGGAATTAATTTCACTTTGTGAGTGGACATAAACAAGTGTCAATCTTTTGATAGTTATTGTTTCCTAAAAACACGCTATTTGTTTTAACAATGGGAATTAATATTAAATTAATTAATTCCATTTCAATGTCTTTAATTTAGAAAAATAAACATCATTTTTGAATTCTTTATATCAAATAAATCATAGGCTGAAGTTTTGGTAATTTTCTGAAAAACTACAATTTTTGATGAATAGTGAAACCACTAAGTGGTAGTTAAAAAAACTGACGTTTTCATTTAAATGAAAATTTACCACATCTGTGAATTGAATTTCAAAAATACGACATACATGGCTATTATAAAGAATTAAAATGTGGGTCAATAATATGAAAATAATTTTTGGGGAATAGTAACTTTTGAATTTTATTTACCACAGTTAAAGGTAGATAGGGTAATTCACGGTAAAAAGATTGTTATAATAATTCAAAATTACTTTAACACTTGTCCAAACCTTATTTGTTGAGTCATTTACGACCATTTTCATCTTTGGGTCAATTTTGGGACCCCATTGAGCCACATGGGAGTGATAATGACAATTTAGATTAATTAACTTAAAGTTAGGAAAAAATAACAAAAGCAAATATCTTTTATTAAACTAAATTTTATATGGTGTTATATTAATAAAATTTTAGACTATAAATATTCATTGGAAATTTAAAGAGATCTCCTACAACATGGTATTTTATTTATAATTTTTAAACGTCAAATAATTTAAATTATTTATGACACAATAATGATGCAGTGTTTACCTCATTAATAAATCATTTAAATAAATAAGATTATAATGATTAAAATATTATCCAAAACCTGTCTAATTCCAATTTGATTATTTTATTTCGACCATGAGTCTTCTTAAATTCGAATATAATGATTTTTGGATAATTAGAAACCGAATATCATTATATAATAAAATAATGTGTTCCGACTTTCCTAAAGAGCCCCCCCTTAGAAAAAGAGACCATTTATGACCAATTACTCACACCTCCCAATCTATTTGGCTTGTAAAAAATATTCCCAATGAAGCTCTATACATCCCTCTCCTCTTCCTAGAAGACTTAACTTAGGAATAAGGCACTTCAATAATTCATTTTGTTCAAACCAAATGGTGTTACCCAAATTAAAGGTAAGAGTTTCTCTTAAATTGTTTTCTTTTATACTTCTCCAACCACAAAACACTTTTTATTCCTTTATTTTGTAAAAACACCAGTATCATCAATATAATAGGATGTTTTCATGAGATCGATTCGATCTACACTTACACACACCTCCATCTAATGGTTGAAGAATATAATGAATCTGTAGAATGAAAACTAACGCCTCATGAAACGATTATTGTTCGATTATCTCCTACTGCCCCTCATGGTGGCCATTATGATGGAACTTTATTTATTTATAATATATACTATGTTTTTGTTTTATTTATTCTTATTTATTTTCCATTTTTATCATTCCTTTTTGGTTTACATTGTGGGTAAACACGATAATCTCATTATAGGAAATGCAGACTACTTCCCCCTCAATGTGATATGACTCGTTCATACCATATGTGTTATGTATATTAGATATATTTAATGACATTATATATGATACAATACTAGAATTATAATACTACTATTTATCATTATTTATTAATTCCATTAAATATGTAATAGAAATGGAAGTAGCGTTCAAGCGTATGTACGGCTTACCGTTTCCAGGAACGGTGCATTTCATTTTTACCTCCAAATGTTATGTACTATTATAAATACATATATATACTGGATATATGTGATATATATGATATGTAAATCATGAATATAATTCTGGATATAATGAACCATTGACCACATGGACAACTTGTAAATATAAGGTGTTTATTTTTGACACAAGTACAAAATATCGACAAAATGAATGTTATTAACTTAAATGATTATATAATGTTTATAATAGGGTAATATGTGATATAAAAGGAATAATAAACCTGAAATATGTTCTTAAGAAATTATAAATTAACTTTAGAATATTATTCAGGAAGAACACGGAACAAACAAGTCAAGTCGGACACGAGGTAAGGGATTTTCTTATCTCACTTTCAATTCCATGAGATTCCCATTGTTCACCACTAATATATTGAATGTGGTGTATTGTGTATGGAAAATTGATATATATTATCATTATTATATTTATATTCATGTTATTATATGATTCATTTGGTGTTTATTAACTTTTGGTCATACGACTCAGTTGATTACAACGTGGTAAAGGGTTTAATCTCACTTTATATTCCCGTTAGGTTCATGCTACATTTTCCACAATTTAATTTTGTGTGGTGTATATACTACCAATTATTTTAATAACTGTGTAATATACATTAATTTATGAGTATTTACATATTCATTTTATGATCTTTCTTTCATGTGGTGTATGTTTTGTATGTTACCAAATCTGTAAGGGAACCTTTCAGCCTCTTTTTTTAAAAGACTTCTTTTTGTTATGTATTTTAATTTAAATCTTATTATGTTGGGATATGATATGATATATCATTATTGATGTAAAAATTATCTCCAAGTGTTGAGGTACCCTTTTTATCTCATCAACTCATTTTCTGAATTTTAATGAGACGTCGTTAGGCTGTCAAATTTTTACAGGTGATCTTCTTAACCAAATTTCGATTCTTTGGGTTCAACTTGTACTTATTGAATATGTCATCCTATGAATATGTGTGAATGACCTCTGATTGTTTTTCACTTAATATCCACTTATATTGGGTGTAATTATATTTTTCACACATAATTATTAGATTTATTTATCCTTAATTTAAGGATACCATCTTTATAAGGGATTTTATCTCAATTTCCATTTCAATTGAGACTTGATTTGTGTTATGCACCAATTCCCTCTTATATGGAGTATATACTGTCCTTTGACATATTATATCATGAATCCCTTTATTCTCATGATATTATAATGTTCTGGTTAAATTTTATTCCTCAATTATTTTTATTCATGTGTCTCTCATTTTGTTAAAAACTCTTTAACTAAAATATCGCTTTAAATGTTTTAAAGAGTTTTTCTTCTAAATATGTATCATTAATGTACATGTTTTAAAAATGGTTTTAAGGATTTATTTATATGGAAATTATTGTTTAAAAATAATAATTCCTTTAAATTTTTCAAAGTGGTTGAGACACTTTGATTCCAAAAAATATCTTAATTAAATGGTTTTGAAAATAGTTTGATAAAGCATTGATTTTTCCAATATCTTGAAATGTTATTTTGTGATTGGAAATGAAATGTAAATAGTGAAATTTTTATATTTTCAATCTTTTCTATGCTATGATTTTATAATGGTACTTGGACATTTGACGGGTGGTTACGTGATTAACCAAATGACAGTTGGTGCTGTGAATACCAGGAAGGGTGGTTACGTTATAACCACCAATGCATTGGGTATGGAAGTTGGCCGTAGGGATATTCAATTTAGTTATATGTGTGGAATTCGACCGTATGGTTATTCCATTTAAGTATGTGTATGTCCCAAGTTACCTTTATATGTTATGGGTTATTTATATGGGTTTTATGGTAATATTTTGGTTACAAAATGGTATGCAATGATCTTTTATTCAGTGGAGAGTATTTACTACTTCATAATGGTTAAAGTTATTACTCATGATATTCATGGTTTACTTGTTGTTTTGAAAAACTAACAATTTCCTTCTTTGTGTATCCCTTACTGAGACTTTTATGCTCATCCCATGTTTTTTTGAAATGTTTTCCACAGGACTTAAATATGAATAGGGTCATGGATGGGATCAAGGAAAAGTCATTATATCTAAATCATGGAACTAGACATGTTTCTTTTGAAGAGTTTTTATTTTGTGAAATAATTGATACGGAGTAGTAGTGTCTATTTTGTAATCATTTGAGATGTAATAGTTATGTACTAATTCTCTAAAACTCTAAAACTGAAATGATCCTCAATGTGAATTATTCATTTAATTTAATATTATGTAAGTTTTAAGGTCCGGTCCTTATAGTTGGTATGAGAGGTCAGTTTAGAAAACTTTAGGGATTAAGAGTTTTCGTTAGACATATGGTTAGTCACTATCTTTTATTTTATTTAAATACTTGTTTTATAACATTTCTAGATCAAGGAATGTCAGTTACAAATGGAAGGAGGAGGATCTCAAAATAAATTCCTATCTCTTCCTGATGACATGCATGCAATAATTATTGCAAAGTCATGTTCGGATGATTGTGTAACTTTTTTTAGCATACAACTCACTTGAAAGCAGTTGTTTGAGATATCAAACACCTCCACTATACCTTGTTATCATCGAGGATCATGTGATGTATTTACAAAAATCATATTTTCACAATATTATAATATTTTCAAGAATGTTAAATATTATCAAGGCATTTTCAAATATTTTACCTTATCACAATATTTTGAATCATATTATGATTTTAAAAAACGTGCTGAAGAAGGAGAGCCTTGTCCGACCTATTTATATTTTCTTTCACAATATAGAATCTCAACACACACTTATGGTATTTTAAAAGGACCATTAATTGAATGTTTCAACTCAAATTCGGTCCAACTATTCTATAGAAATCTTGTTTTATCAAATATTTTGAAATTATATGTCATACATTATTATTTTCCAAAACTATTGTTTTGTGAACACCTATATGACCCATGTTGTACAAGGTGTATTTGGATGGAGGAAGAAAATGATTTTGAAGGATCTATAAATCATTGTTGCAATGCATGGACCTTATACCTATGTGAACAAGATGATGATGAAACCAAATTGAAACCATGATCAAGGTATGATGTTCTTGATTTTGGGGATCGTTTTATTTTATCATATGGTGGTGAAATAAGACTTAAAGAATTAAGATGTTGAGATCATAATGAATTTGGATAAAAATTAGAGGTATAAGAAAACCATTGAGGTTAAAACATGTTAGGGTTATTATTGAGTTTTATAAAAAGGACAACCCGTAGGATGAGTGACAACCTGTCGCGTCTGGAAAGGCTGCTGGATTCAAACCCACAACTGAAGGGCGACAAGGGTGCATCGCCTACCACTAGCCTACATGAAGTCCCTGGTTAGTATGAATTATTAGGTTTTTATGGAACAAGAATAAGTTGATTTTTGGAACTTATCCTTTATCAAATTGATATACTTAGTATAGAAAAATGATTTAGTGATTAAGTGATAAAGGATGTTGTGGAAGACGTTCTCTCTTTTTTGAGGAAACACCATATGCCAAAGGAAGATAGAATACTATGGATTTCAATTGAGGAATAATGGTTGAAATTTTAGTTTGGAAGAATCTATGTTTTTATTGTGGACATATGAAGATTTTGTTTATTTATGAAAATTATTAACCTATCATAGAGAACATGTGATTTTGTTAATTACATTTCAATATGAGACTTTCTGAGTAACTGTTGTTATCTGGAGATAAATGTTATATTGGAATACTATGTAATTAAATCCTTATGAGATTTTGGTTTCAATATTAATTTGGATCACTTTTGAATAATTTTAAGGAATGTTTTTTTGAATGGTCTTTGTTGAAAATAGGGTTTTGTTTGAAAAATATTAGAGATTAAGAGTAGTTTTTATTTTTTTGAAAGATTATACTTTTTGTGTATTATCTGATCTTCTACAAACCTATTTTGGTATTGGTTAAGGTTTAAAGACATGGTAAATATATTGTTCATCTTTTGTGGATTATGTCATTCTCTCGAAGTAGATTATAGCAATTTTTAATGTGAACAAGTCATCTTGAATACTCATCATTTGGATAGAAAAAGGGTTTGTGTTAGAAATCTAGTATAGGATGAAAGTATACATGACAAGTAATTATGTTTCCTTATGTTTTTAGTTAAGATCATAAATAATTTCCTCAATGAAAAAAAAAACTTAAAACAAAAATGTTGTCTGTTAACTTTTCCTACTGGGGAATCAATGACTGTTTAACCCATCACATGTTTGTGATTTTCTGGTGGTTAACTTTCTCCTAATCATGTTTTCTACCACTCTCTATAAGAACTTGACTGTTTGTTCTCTGTTCCATATTCATGTTTATCTACATGTAATCCTAGTACGTGTTATTGTGGGTGACCATTTTACTTTTCTTTCTTTCTTTAAAAGTGATAGTTTTACTAACACTTTTTCGATGTGGGACTTTTAATGAAGTTTCCAAGCCCAATTTCAAAATTACGGGGACACAATTCCCAAAAGGGGGGAAGGATGTAACATCCCTAATAAATGAAGAATATGAAATTTTCATATTTATTAATATTTGTGAATTAAATATTAATTTTATTTTTAAATGGTTGCTATGTTTAATAGCGTACCTGATACGCAACAATGAGTTTCTTTGAAATCTTACGTTGCACACTATTAATATAATATTATTATTTTTAATAGAAGTTAAATCCTAGCCGGTGTATTGGTGGGAATGATCAAAACTAACTATAATATTATTATACATGTTTGATAAATGTATTTACATTTATCCAATAAAAATATAGAGGCCTAAAATATGAATGAATCTAATTTTAAGCATAATTTACATTAAAAGGCCGATTTACCACCTTTTAATGGAGAACCCTCTTTAAATATAGTTTTGTTCACATTAATATATTCCATTTGACAAAGTAAAATCCTTCCTTAGAATGGGGACATCAAAATTTTCTTTGGGTATGTTTTTGGAATTTTTCTGATAAAGTTCATTTTTTAATGAATAGTGAAAATATTGTATTTTAAGTCAAAATTACGTTATAATATAATTTATTTATATGGATAGATTATCTTTTTAATTTGTTTTAAATTGAAATTAGAATATATTTTTACCATTTAATCTAATGTTGGTCATTGAAATTAATTTCACTTTGAGAGTGGACATAAACAAATGTCAATCTTTTGATAGTTATTATTTATTAAAAACACACTATTTGTTTAACCAACAAGAAATAATTTTAAATTAATTAATTCCATTTATATTTTTTTAATTTTAAAAAATAGACTTAATTATTTAATTTGTTATATAAAATAAATCTTAGGCTGAATTTTTGGTATTTTTCTGAAAAACAACAATTTTTTATGAATAGTGAAACCACTTAGTAGTAGTTAAAAAACTATCTTTTTCATTTAAATAAAATTTTACCACATCTGTGAATTAAATTTCTAAAATCCGACATACATGGTTGTTATCAAAAATTAAAATGTGATTCAATAAGATGAAAATAATTTTTGGTGAATAGTAACTTTTGAATTTTATTTACCGCGGTTAAAGGTAAATAGGGTAATTTGAAGGTAAAAATAGTATTATAATAAATAAAAATTACATTAACACTTATCATAACCTTATTGGTTGAGTCCTTTACGACCATGGGAATATTTGGGTGGATTTTGGGAGCCTATTGAGCCACTTCAGTGTGATTATTATAATTTAGATTAATTTACTTAAAGTAAAGGCAAAAATTACAAAAGCAAATATCTTTTATTAAATTAATTTTTATATGGTATTATTTAAATTATATTTTCCACTATAAATATTCATTGGAAAGATAAAAATATTTCCTACATCATGGTATTTTATTTATAAATTTTAGACATCACATAATTTAAATTATTTATTGCACAATAATGATGCAGTGTTTACCTCATTAATAAATTATTTAAATAAATGAGATTATAATAACTAAAATATTATCCAAAACCTATCCATTTCTTATTGGATGATTTTATTTCAACCCTGATTTATCTTATCTTTGACTATAATTATTTTTGGACCACTAGAAACCAAATATCATTATATAATTAAATAATGTTTTCCCTCTTTCCTAAAGAGCCCCTCCTCCCCTTATAAAAGGAGACAATTTCTATCCAATCCCTCACACCTCTCGAGCCATTTGGATTGTCCAAACTCTGCCTAATTAATCTATCTACATCACTATACTCCTCTTAGAAGCCTTACCTTAGGCATAAGTAACTTCAAGAAGTCTTTTGTTTCATACCAAAGAGAGTTTCCCAAATTAAAGGTAACTATTTCTCTTAAATTGTTTTCTTTTATTTTACTTCTACAACTCCTAAAATCTTTTTATTCCTTTATTTTGTAACAAAACCAGTATCCAAAATATACTAGGATGTTTTTATTAGAAGTATTGTAACTACACTTACACATACCTCCATCTAATGGATGAAGAACATACTGTTTCTGTGGATGACAAACTAACACCTCAAGAAACAATGATTGTTCGATTATCTCCTACCACCTCTCATGATGGCCATTATGATGGAACTGTATCTATATATGATATATATTATGTTTATGTTATCATTATTGTGATTTATTTTCCATTTATATCATGCCTTTATGGGTTCCATTATGGGTAAACGCGATAATCTCATTAGAGGAACTGCCGACTATCGCCCCCTCAAAGTGATATGACTCCTTCACACCATATGTGGTATGTATAAAGGATAGATTTAATGATATTATATATGATAAAATAATTTAATTATAATACTACTATTTATCATTATGTTTTAATTTCATTAAATATAAAATATAAATGGATGTAGCGTTCATGCGTATGTTCGGCTTACCGTCTCCATGGACGGTGCATTTCATTTCTTACCTCCAAATGTTATGTAAAATTATAAATACATGTATATACTGGATATATATTATATATATGATATATAAATCATTAATATAATTCTGGATATAATGAACCATTGACCAAATGGACAACTTGTAAATATAAGGTGTTCATTTTTGACTGAAGTACAAAATATCGAAAAAATGAATGTTATTAAATTAATTGAATATATAATGGTTATAACATTGTAATAAGTGATATAAAAGGAATAATAAACTTTAAAATGTTCTTAAGAAATTAGAAATTATCTCTAGTTTATTATTTATGAATAACAAGGAACAAAAAAGTCCAGTCAGACACGAGGTAAGGTATTTTCTTATCTAACTTTCAATTCCGTGAGATTTCCATTGTTCGCCACTAATTTATTGAATGTGGTGTATTGTGTACTAAAAATTGATATATATTATCATGATTATCTTTATATTCATGTTATTATGTGAATAATTTGGTGGTTATTATATTTTGGTCATACGACTCAGTTGATTACAACGTGGTAAAGGGTTTCATCTCACATTTTTTTCCCATGAGATTCATGCTATATTTTCCACTATTTCCTTTTGTGTGGTGTATGTATGGCCAATGATTTTACTCTTACTGTAATATACATTAATTTATGAGTATTTAAATATTCATTTTATGATCCTTCTTTCATGTGGCGTATGTTTTTTAATTTACCAAATCAGTAAGGGAACCTTTCACCCTACTTTTTTTAAAAGATTTTTTTTTGTTATGTCTTTTAATTTACATATTATTATGTTGGGATATGTTTTATATATCCCTATTGATGTAAAAATTATGTTCAAGTGTTGAGGTACCCTTTTAATCTCATCAAATCATTTTATTAATTTTAAAGAGACTCCGTTAGGCTGTCGAATTTTTACAGGGGAACTTCTTAACCCAATTTTAATTCTTTGGGTTCAACTTGTACTTACTGAATATGTCATCCTATGAATATGTGTGAATTAAATCTGATTGTTTTACACTTAATTACCATTTATATTGGGTGTAATTATATTTTTCACACATAATTATGAGATTGATTTATCTTTAATTTAAGGATACCATCTTTATAAGGGATTTCATCTCAATTTACATTTCAATTGAGACTTGATTTTTGTTATGAACCAATTCCCTATTATATGATGTATATAATTTCCTTTGACATATTATATCATGAATCCATTTATTCTCATGATATTATAAATTTCCGATTAATTATTATTCCTCAATTATTTGTATTCAAGCGTCTCTCATTTTGTTAAAATATCTTATACTAAAATATCATTTTAAATTTTTTAAAGATTTATTCTTCTAAATATTTATCATTAATGTCCATGTTTTAAAAATGGTTTTAAGGATTTATTTATATGTACATTATTTATTTAAAAGGTTAATTCCTTTAAAAGCTTCAAAGTGGTATAGGACAATTTGATTCAAAAAAAATCTCTTTATTAAATAGTTTTGAAAATGGTTTGATAAAGAATTGATTTTTACAATATCTTGAAATTTTATTATGTTATTGAAAATGAAATGTTATTTGTGAAATGTTTATATTTGAAATATTTACTGTTCTATGATTTTATAATGGTACTTGGACATTTGACGGGTGGTTACGTGATTAACCAAATGACGGGTGGTGTCGTGAATACCAGGACCGGTGGATACATTATAACCTCTAATGCATTGTGTATAGAAGTTGGCCATATGACTATTCCATTTAGTGATATGTGTGGAATTATACTTAATGGTTATTCCATATAAGTATGTGTATGTCCCAAGTTACCTTTATATGTTATGTGTTATTTATATGGGTTTTATGGTAAGCATTTGGTTAAAAAATGGTAAGCAATGATCTTTTATTCACTGAAGAGTACTTACTACTTCATAAAGGTTAAAAGTATTACTCATGCTATTCATGGTTTACTTGTTGTTTTGAAAAACTAATAGTGTCCTTCTTTGTACATCCCATACTGATATTTTTATGCTCATCCGATGTTTTTTTGAAATGTTTTACATAGGAAATAAAGATTAATATGGTCATGGATGGGATCAAGGAAAATTAATGCTATCTAAAACATGGAACTAGACATGTTTTTTTACGAGTTTTTATTTTATGAAAAAATATATACTGAGTAGTATTTTCTACATTGAAATAATTTGAGATGTAATAGTTATGTCCTAATTCTCAAAAATTCTAAAAATGAAAAGATCCTAAATGTTAATTATTAATTTAATTCAATATTATGTACATTTTAAGTCCGGGTCCTTATAATTTCTGTTAGATGTTATACATACTTATATTTATTCTCTTTGATATGAACAGTCTCACTCTTTGGTTGTGCCTGGAAAGATTTC
Source organism: Viscum album (assembly GCA_963277665.1). Classification (NCBI taxonomy): domain Eukaryota; kingdom Viridiplantae; phylum Streptophyta; class Magnoliopsida; order Santalales; family Viscaceae; genus Viscum; species Viscum album. The sequence goes on along the minus strand of OY728147.1, from coordinate 641,794,309 downwards.
CACTTCATCTCTAACCCTTTGAAATGAGTGAGAACATTTTTTTCATTCCTAAAGTATAACAGATCATAAGATCCATGATAAGTCATCCCGCCTGTCTTCAATTACCATCAACACAAACAGGTTATCCAATATGCATGAGTTCTGTTGTGGTTTGGTAATACATTAATCTCAAAAAAAAAAAATTTTGTTTAACTTAAACATTCTATAAATGGTTAACAGTATAATTTTTTTTAAAATATAATTCACAATTTTTCGTTAAATTTAATCTTATCATATACCCAATAAAAATTATTGTATACATGGGTACATAATTTTAGCGATAGAACATTGAATGTTATATTATTTTTCCCCTAAAATTCATTAATCACTTTTTCTATCTTGATTGCATAAGTTTACCATTATCATTAATATTAAGATATTCTTATCTCCAATCATCGTATTTAACCATTGGTTTTATGAACCTTCTATAAAAATGACCATACTCATTACATTTGAAACACTGAAATGGGGGATGTGTATTCTATGGATCGTTGTCATTATTGAAATTACCTCCATATTCATCTTCATGATAACCTATCTTTACACAATTTACAAATTTTGTAGTTCCCATAAAAAATTTCCTCTATGAATCCATCCACACATTGAGAATAAGTTAATATTAATCTTATTCACTCTATGTTTTTTAGAGCTTTCATTGAATTCTATATTTTCATTATTATAATAACTAATAAAATCATGGGAAGCATCAACATCCATTTTTATAAAGAGAATATGAGGAAGGTGCTGACTGAATAATAGGTTATTGATCTCGTCCCAATCCATTGATTCAATTTTATCTTGTTTCCTTGTATTCATCATGAAGTTACACCATTATTCTTCTTCACCTTCCAAGAGAGAAGTCCCCAACATAAATTTTTAACATTTCTGAACAATGAAGAATGGAAAATATTCTTTTTTAGTACTATTATATTAATTTGAAACTAGAGGATCATTGGATTCACTAAAAAAAGTCAAAAGATGCATTAAAAGGATTAAATAATAGTTTGTTCCCTCCTTTGGTCATTTGAAAATATATCATCACTCATGGATTGATAAGGTTGTATCATAGTGATTTTTTTCACTCCATATACTATACATTTTGTTTCACAGGGGGTCATCATTGAATTTTACATTACATAACTTATTAACATAGTTCCATTGGGTTACAAACATTTACTATGTCCAAAAATCATAATGTGAGTAACACATATCAATGTGGAAAACCACATAATCATGAAAAAAATTACTTATAGGATATTTAAATCATGAAATATTCGTTAATAGATGAAACCAAATGTTTGTACATGGTTATTCATAGACAAATTTTATTAAAATTATTCACGTTGGATCATGAAGAGATTATGAATTTGAAAAGCATATCACCTTGGAGTGTCAAAATAGGTGTGTCGTAAGGTCTGTTGTCATATACCAGATTACCCTGAGTCAAGCCTAGGACATGTTTTTAGATTTTTTACCCTTAATTACATCACTGACAGAGCCACATTCACTTGTAGTATCCATCAAACATGTATTCCTTGAAAACCAATCACTCTATCCTTTACCAAGATTCCCAGCCATTTTCCAAAACAATGAATCATCTTTATACTTCTTAATAGATACATCCCTATACATATCCGTAGAAATATACCTAGGGGTGTCACTAAATATTTCTTATCCATGTTTCCAAATGATGACTAAAAAACTCATTTTTACCAACTATAACAACCAAGGCATATAATAAATGGATATTACATCATTTTAGATGAATATTTAGTACATTACAAAAATACATATTCAAGGACTGTAATAGATTAGTTTCTTTGGATACTTTGAATAAAAATCTTCTATCATGGTAAAAGAACATAAAAATCTCCTTTGAATATCTCCACTGTTATTAGTTCCACCTAAAAACATTATTCATAACTTGGTGAAGGGTAATATACAAAGGGGTGAGCTCAGATGCTCAGTTATTGTAAATAAAAGAAATGTGTGAGCATAAAATGAACAAAAGGGTATTAAACACTAGAAAAACATTTGAATCTCATTCAAATCATATTAGAGAACATAAAAAATATTATAAGTTCATAAGACAAGAATCATTAGGTAATAAATAATATAATCCATGAAATCATAACATAAGAATAAGTCATGGAATTGTAGAAAAAACTGATAAAATTATAAAAACAATATGTTAAGGTGGCCTACTGAGGATTTTGTAACATTTTAGGCTTAGTTTAATTACTTTTGTACCTGTTTGATTTTGGAATACCCTCCTATGTACCCTTTTATTCTAGGCTTGGGAATTCCTACCTTGTACCCTAATGTTTTAGGATTGGGATGTACAACCATATACACTCTTTTTTTGAGATTGGTATATCCTCCAGTATACCCACTTGTTTTGGGATTAGGATGTCATCCTGTATACCCTCTTGTTTCAAGTATGGGATATCCTCATCTGTACCCTTTGAGCTCATAAATCATTTATCATTACCCAATTAATTGGAGGGAGATGTAGGTTCCACCCATTACATAATGAAATCATACATGAATATACCACAAAAAATGCATTATATCATAACCCATGAAAATACACATGAATCTATAAACGTCAAATCATATCCCATGAAATGAAAGGGTTGTAATTAACATTTAATCACATCATGAATTATGGAAAATAGATAGGTTTCATAATAACTCCATCAAAGAATAACCTGTGAAAAGAAGTGGGTTTTAAAATCATATAACTCATGGAAGATAAATGGGTTTCATAAACATCATGACATAAAATTATAAACCATTATGATAAAGAAAATGAATTGAACCATTAGATCATTTTCTATAAATTCATGAGTAACATTAATGGATGTCATATTAAATGGATAATAATTTTGAAATATCATTCAAAACCAATTATTGATGAAAATATCTTTCTTGAGTGAAATTTTATTTTAAAAAAATATATAACATTTTTAAGAGATTTACCTTAGGAAATACTTTTAAAACATATAGATAAGGATTAAAATCAACTTTAAAACCTTATTTCTTGAGATCATTTCAAATAAACTTGAAATAAAAATTAAAATAGTTTTCCTTGAGAACATATAAAATAATATTCAAAACAATTTAAACAAATTTCTTTTGAGAATGCTTTTAAAACATAGAAATAAATACTGAAAACGTTTTGAAAACTATTTCATTAAAGATGCATTGAAAACATATAACAAAATATTGAAAACGTTTCGAATACAATTTCATTTAAAATAACATTTAAAACTCATAAATAATTCTTTTAAATCCACATAAAATTTTATAAAACTTTTTATCCTTATGAATGATATTTAAATATCATTTCAAAACATTTTGGATAACATTTTTGAAAATTTGGATTTGACACAAAATATATTTCCGACCGAAGAGAGTGATACTATCGTATTTGGCTTAAAACATTTTCTCAATTATAACAGATACCAAAGAGTGGAAAAATGGTAATAATACATGAATATATCATGAATTAACATTTTATAACAAAACTATTGACTATTCTTGAGATATGTAACATAATATTTCATCAAAAGAAGAAATATCATCAACAATCTCAAAAAGTGATGAGATAGTTTCAATAAACTCTTACCACATGTTTTCATGTGTTCATACTCTTTATATAATAAAATGAAATTAAATGAAGCAAATAATATCATGAATAGATTTATATTAATTATATAACATGTCAATTGGATTCATATACATGTCATTAAAGAATATAGGTCTTTAACCAAAACTTGTTTCTTATATATAGAAATTTGAAACAAAACTACTTTACCAATTTGGTATGTTTTGAGACAATAACCGCAGGAAATAAAGATCATAAAATGGATAGGTTAATACCTATAAATTTAATTATTGGAATCATATAATATATCAATGGGATGTATACACACTGAAATAATGTAATGGTAGTTGAATAAAGCACGTATGTCATAAAAAAGTGAGATGAAATTCCCTTACATTATATCTTGACTCACGTCATACTCATTCAAACCACATGTATAATAAGTATAAATTTATTATAAATTTTTTAAATAATATCTTTATATTTAATAACATATATGGTTTCATTATTACCTTATATTACCATCTTGTTAACAATCATATGTTAATGATTCACATTGGGTAATATTAACTTTGTTCATCGCATGTATCTCAATTTTATATATCTTTGTTCCTTATCCTTATTTTATGATTTATAGAATTTACATCTTGATTTAAATTTAATTTATAATTATTATATTTATATTATAATAATATAATAATATATATGTATGAAATGGAATACACTATTCATGGAGACTGTAATCCATACATACGCATGAACACTATTTCAATTTGTATTATTGCATTGAATGAAATAGAGTACATTGAATATATGTATACTTATATATATTTTTATTAAAATAGTATTATTACATAATATATTTCACATAATTTCACTATACCCATTCTTAATACATTCCATGAAGTTAGTGATGAAATCATATAACTTTGAGGGGGAGGTTGTCTACACTTCCTCAAACAAAATAATTATTTTTACTCCAAATTGAATGTAAAATGTTATGGGGTATAAAACTAATACATAATCTTAGATACATCATAAATATAATATATTACATATATAAACATAATTTTTTCCCATAAGTTTCTTTATGATAGGTGGTAATGTAAATTTGAACAATCATTGTTTAGTGAGGTGGTAGTTCTCCGTACAAAAAAATAGCATGTTCGTTACCCAATAGATTTATATGTGTGGAATTTTAGGATGACCCCTTATCATAAAAACACCCTAGTATATTGAAGATACTGGTGTTTTTATACAATCATATAATAAAGTCATTGTAGGGGGATGATAAATGAAATAATAGAAGGGATCTTGAGATAAAGAGTTCGCTCTTAATTGGGTAACTCATTTTGGTTTGCGTGAAAAGGCATTCCGGGATTGATTTCATCCAAAATAAAGGATTAAAGGAGGAGGGTAGTTATGTTTTTAAGTGTATGGGTAAGATAGTTTCCGAACTTATCTAGTTTGATAGGGTTAATGAAGCGAGAGAGGGGGTGGACTTTTATTCGGTAGGGATATGGCACACTTGGTATTTTTTAAAAGAAGTTAGGAGTACCCACGTTTCAACAAAGAAAATTCATAAATAACCAACCCAGCTCAACAATTTAAGGTATATGGACTAAATAAGTCTAGAAAAAGGGTTTTTGATAATTGTATCGGTCATTTGGGACCTTAAATTTCTGGTTTATTTCTTTATTAAGTATAATCGCTGTAATTAATATGAACTGCATTCACTAATTATATTTGTCAAAAAATAAGTTGTCCACATTAAAAATTATAAATTATTCGGATTCAAAATATGGAATATATTTTTACAAATTCCATTTATATAATATGGTGAAATTAATTTAATTTTAATCCCGCTAATGGGACATCACTATGGGGTTTTAGTGTAAAAATATCCAAAAGTTTTCTATGTTTTTATACCCAATTTCAATGTAAAATTGATTCTAATATCTTAAGAATGACTAATTGGTAAAAATTAACATAAATAAACTTTTAAACCAATTTAAAATATAATTTATTCTTATAAATAAATTATATTAATGATCATTTTTGAATAAACATTTACTATTTTATCTATTCATTAAATAATAAAACCATAGAGGAAAAGAAAAAAAAATTAACCTAAGATAATTTTTATGTTTATATTTTAAATATCAAGTTTATTTTGAAATATTATATCTATAAAAGATCAAAAATTGGATTTAAAATTGGTTCTCTATAAAAATGCAGCAAAATTACATTTATAAAAATATTGGGTTTGTTTGTATTTTGTGTATTTAAATTCTATTGGATGAATATCAAAAAAAAATTTATTGAATATGTTAAAAATATATAACATTAATATTACTAATTAATTGTATTTAATTAAATTTATTAGTGAAAAATAAATTTTCCACCATAAAGATTATAGTAATTTTTTTTATTCAACCGATTTTCATATTCATTTCCAACTAATTGGTATCCTATAAATTAATATTCTATTTGTGTAAAAAATGTATTTTCCAATAATTTTTAATATTATTCATAACTTATAATTTAACATTATGGTCATATCTTATTATTTAAATTAATAATATTTTAGTAATATATTTGTTTTCGGTAAAACTCGGTCCTGCATGTTACAGAAGACATCTAGTAAAGACATTATTGTTTATAACCCAAGCTAACCTCATTGTTCCATTTTGTGTAGTTCAATATTAAATTTTTGTTACATATAACACAAGGAAAACACATTTATTTAATATAAAATAAACTACATTTAGTATTGTGTGTCATGAAAAAACAAATGATTAAACAAATTCAAAAAGAAATATTTCAAAAATTATCAAGGTGTTACACGAATTAAAATTTTCTTATTATATTTGATTTATAAATTATCATTTTTATAGAAATATAATCATTCATTTTATTCTAACTCATTAATTTTTGAAAATTAACTAGATAGTAATGAATATTTTTAACTCTTGTTCTATTATTTATAATAATTTCTAATAAACCATGATGATTTTTAAATAAATAATTATATGAATGTATATTATCTTCAATCCTTTGAGTTCCTAAGTTGAAAACTAATTCCTGTATTCTATCAAATTTATCAACTCTATTCTTATAAATTTCTAAATAAATGTCCACAACATTATCATTCCCTATTATGTAAGTCACAATTTTTATATGATTTTTAAAACTTTCAACATGTATTCAATTACATCCTTTTTAAACATCCAATAAAATACTAATCATAGATCAATATAAAAATATTTAGGATGAAAATAAAATACTTTGATCTTTGGATGATATAAAATATTTTGATGAAATCAAGGTAGAATATTAAGACACAACATTAAATTAGTGAACCGATGACTCCACTGGTGAAACATTATTTTCAATATATAATTAATATGATAATCATCTGTGATTTCATCTTCCATTGTAAATAATTATTTTCTCCCTACTTCTTCATCTAAAAATCAGTTTCTAGAATATTAATAACATCAAAGGAACTAAAATTATATTCAACTATAATAATTTCAACTGATGGAATTTATGGTTGAACAACATTATCAGAAGTAGTACCATGAATTTCCAAAACAACTCTATCATCTTCCTCTACATCATAATTAGAAGTGGATAATCTTTTGGATTTATCCATTTATTCAATTATTTGATACATTCAATTTATAATGAAATAATTTTTTATTGAACTGAATTTTCATAAAGAATCAGATATTTGATATATAAAGTAGGTAGAATAGATTAAAAATAATGAGATTTCATTAACATTAATGAATTTCATTTTTCCGTTTTCCTAATCATCAATATTTTGATGATTATAAAATATCATATGAAATTATTCTTTAGAAGAAATTATTAATTTTTTAATATTTATATCATTAAAATCACCTTATCCACAATTTAAATTCTTCTTTAGAGGAGATTTTAGAGAAGATTCCTCTTCTGAAAATTTATTTAGACTTATTCATAAAGGATATCATAATATACATTGAAGCTACATCTAATGATTTTTCAAAAAAATTATTTTCACTAAAATGATACATCAATATCATTATATTTATCTTCTTGGAATTAATCAATATTTACATTACTCATTTGGTAGGATAATCATCCATAACACCATCAATTTCCATCATATTTATGTGAATGTTGTTCTATATCTGATTATACATAATAATTTTCAACTTCACCATTATATTGCACAATGTATCTCTTTAAGTCCAAATAAAATTAACAAGGTTAAATATTCGGAAATTGAAAATAAAATCCAATAAATAAATATCAAAAATTATAATTTTATCATTATTTTATTATCTTGGTAATAAAAATGATTGTTCTCATTGATATATAAATCTTGATTTTTTTGGGTTATCATCCATTTTTTGAATGTTCTCTATTACTATGAAAACCAATATATTTTATATACCATAATAAATTATTTTTTATATGAAGGTACACGTAATATAATCCAATAAGATTATTATGCCTATCTTACTTGTGAAATTAGATTCATAGTAGAGTCATATGAATCATCTATATAATAACATTATTTAAAAACTACACTACCTTCCCTTAAAACTCAACATCTCCTCTAAATCTACCCAGATAATCTATGGATGTACATAATAAAGGTATGAGAACTAAATCACACCAAGTGAATAATGAAACAATATAATAATGTAAAGTATTTCATGTGAGACATGTGGAATATAAATATAACATAGAAGGGGTGAGAATTTAAAAATAGAACATTGAAGCAGGATATAAGATGATTACATAAAGGCATCATGGGAATGTGGTAATAACCAAAAACATAACATCATGATAATAAGTCTTGTATAACCACTAAGAATTAAAAACAAATTTTTTATAGGATAACCCACCATGAACTATTCATGGAATATCATGAGATAAAACCATTACCTGATTCATTGGAAGACTATATAATTTTATGTGCACCCCTCATATTCATATCAACTGAATTCATAAGTGTTCCACAATGATCATTATACATAAGGATTAATTTCATCACTCTTAATATCATGATTAATGAGTGTGGGTTATTTAAATTGATATCCCCAAATAATTATGGATAGGTACATCTAGGTGAATACCATTGAGTGGAAATTGGATTGGGTAATAATTACCCAAATGTTTAGAAAGGAAAATCAAAGGATGGTTTCATCATCAAAACATGGGTAATTTTTTATTCACTGAATAATTTAATGAGAGTGATAGATATATCACATCACATGTAGTTCATAAGTTATGTAATAAGGATACATAAAATCTTTTCATAAAATGAAAATTTATAAATAAAAAATGATAATATAAAGAATGATATTGAATTATTAGTATAAGGAGGAGATAAGTTATGATGAAATAAAACTTCTAAAAGTATGGGTGTATATTCTTAAGAGTATGAGGGAACCATGGGAGGCCTATAGAGAGGGAAGTGTAGAGTAAAATAATATTTAATGGGTTTTGAGAGTAGATGAATTTTAGTTTGGGTGGGTTATTATAGGAAATCAAATGAGAATTCATTATCAATTTATAATCATAGGTTTCAGACACTCTATGATAAATTAATCCAAACCCCAAACCATCCTTAACTTTTCACTTTATTTACATCAGAATGTAGTGGATTTCATTATTTTTTAATTATAATAATAGAATTCATTAATAATACTTCCTTGGGGGTGTGGAAGTGAGTCATGTTTATAAATAATTGATCTTAATACCATTAAATAATATATTGTTTTTTGGAATCATTATGTGTTTTTAAATTTTATCAAATAACTTCAAAACACATTATTTATAATTGTGAAAAATAATTTTTCTTGTGGATTCTCATTATATTATAAAATATATCACCTTGTCTTATAATGATGTCAAAATACATACCATATAATTATACCATATTTAATTTTAATAATTACATTTGACTATCATGGGAAATTTGGAATAATTCAACGTTAGATAATTTAGAGATGATGATTTTGAAAATAATGTTTCTCTTATTAGAATATTTCTTCAAAAAGGATAATTTATACTTTTAAAACAAAATAATCCTTTTCTAAAAAATAATTTTTTATAATAATATATTTCTAACCCATAAAAAATCACTTTTTTCATGAAAATTTTTCATTTTCATTTATATATTATAAAATTATATTTTTATTTACATTTAATATTATTATATTATCATTTATATTTAATAAATATTATTAATAATAATATTTTATCAAAATATATTATATATAATAATATCGTGAATTCATCAATATAGTTCCTTTATTGGAACTATATATTTCCCAAAAAAATGAACTTAATGATTATTCATATCAAATTATAATTGTAATGAAAAGTATTATTTAATTATTATAATGTAATAATAAAAGATAAATATAATCATTAGTTTAGGTAGAAAATATAAAATTCATAATTTCTGGGTAAATATATATAGGAATTTGTTACACTAAGGAATTACCTAATGGTTAGGTGTATGATGGTGATATTTTCTTTGGGTTGTTTGGTGAACATGGTTTGGGTCATGATATTGATAATGTTGAACATATCCCATAAATAAGTTATCTCATTATTTTTTTGTTAAATATCAAAATGGTATTGGTCAAGTTAAAAATGTAGTGTTGATATATCCCTTGGAAAATCTAATATATGGGATTCATAGTGTATGATCCTACTGGATGGGAAAAAATATTCTTCTATTTATTTCAATTGGAAATTATCATAAACCAAAAATTATTATTCTTAACTAATACTTTACAATGTCCATATTATCAATGGTAATGATTATTAATGTTATTTTAAATTTGGAAGAATATATCAATCAATAATACTAATCATTTTATGGGTGCTTTAAATTAAAAAAATAACTAGATAATAAATTTATTCATTGAAATTTTAATTTAATTTATAAATATTTTTGGGCTAATATTTTGACCCCCTTTATAAATTTATCCCACAAATTGTTGTTTCAAGCATTAAAAATGATGATGGTATTTTTGTTTCACAACCACTTCTTATTACGAAATTTTATCATAACAAATTTGGTTCTTCCACAATAATATTACATAGTGATATGTCTTGTTTCATTGATTATTGTCTATAAAATCAAGGAGTTTCACTATAAGATCACCATATAAATTATCATTCGGTAATGGAACCACCTATGGATTCTGTACATTGGAGGAAACTAGTATGTAATTCGCAAACAAGGGTACATGGAATAGATCATGTAAATGAGATTGGTATGGTGGGTGTTATATTATTTTTTCCACAACTCCAATGACATAAAGGATATAAAATCAGATAATGTATCTTGGAATAACCTTTACCTTCTTCCTAAACCACATTAATTTATTTCATGGTCATATATGATTGAACATAATATCTGGGATGTCAAACTTGATGTCTCAACAATGATTTTATATATATATTTTCTATCTAAATTGAGTATATTTATATAGAAAGGACTGGTATGAACATTTTATATCATTTATTTGATATGATTAGGTACCATCAACTTACTCTCTTCAACATTATCCTATCATGTTAGAGTATGAAACCTATTCACATAGAGAGCCACATAAGGTTCCATTTTAATACAGGAATATAATTTTTTATATATGAGAACTATATAAGGGGATGGTGTTGGTCCTAACATCCTTCAAAATCCATTTAATAAGATCTGTTAATATCCTCTAGAGTTTTAAAAGTTCTTTTATTCTTACCATCCGTCTATTTATGTACTATGAAATCTCAATTATTTATCCAATACTTCATAAGGATTCCCCAAAACATCAAGGTAAAAACCAAATATTGATTATATAAAATAGAGAGTGGATCTTTATTTATTCATAATGAACCCATTATTTTTACCATGGAGACTTGGTCATTATACAAATAATCCTTCATTGAAATGGAATACACTGACTATAAGGGAATTGACTATCATTGAGGGGTTATTATTGACTTTAGGAGTCATGAGGTGTTCTATGAAAAAACAATAGTTATGTATCAACATTTCCTTACTAGTATAGTAAATGGATATATCTTACCCATTGATTTATCTCCTTCTTCCTTATCATATATTCATACCATAAAAATAATGACACCTATTATGAAACCACCCCCACCATGTTATCCCACAAGATCTTTTTCTTCAAATATATTTACATGTTAGGGATACTTGGATGAAAACAAGAGGATGATAGATACAAATAATCTATAATTTCTCTCATTAGTTCATGTTTTTGGGGGAAACATATTCTAGTATAAAACATTACAACACTAATTTTAAATAAATTTTACTCTAAAATGTTAGAAACCTTCTTCTCTAGTAGTTCATATTCTTTCTTGGACACCATATTCCTCCCAATCATAGATGGTTAAGCAGTAATTTATTAATGGAAGCATAAATTCTACTTAATTTTTTCCATGTATTTTATTTTTATGTCTATGAAGATAGGATCCCTTATAATCCTTTTCATGGATAGTGTTATAGGATCCTTTGAACAGAGATAATCTACCATTTTTTTCACCTTCCTAGGATGGTAATGGGTTGAAAAAACATTATAATTTATTAGTTATAACCATATTCATTGGAACATATTGATATCTGATTTTGTGAATATATATTTCACTATTTTATGATCCTTATATACGTGACACACATTCTTATAAATATAATGATACCAAATACGCAGTGTGAAAATCTCTTTAAACTATTCAATATAATTAATTGTATAGTTATAATATGGAATATTTTATTATAATGTGGCAAATGATATCACTTTTTTGTCTTTCATGAGTACACTACTGAATTATTCTTTTGGTACATCATTGTAGATCAAAAACCCTACCCTATAGGTGGTTAATCTGGGAATTTATGTAGTGATTAACTTATTTTTCTTCTCTTTAATTGGCTCTTCACATTATTCATTCTAGAAAAAATTCAACCCATTCGAAGTTATAATTTGTATTGGGATTAAATATCCTGTGAAATTCTCAATAATCAACGATATTACATAGCCAGTCCCAGTAAACTATGAAATTATATCATCGAGGATAGACTAGGGTTGCATTCAATCACCTATGTTTTTATAGGATCAACATATATCCATTTTATAGTGATAATATACCCTTAAAATGGTTCTTTCTCCATATAAATAATTCATTAACTACACATTGCATGCATATTTTCATTCCTCAAGGTCTTTAGTATGGTATCCAAATTATCCTCACGGCCATCCTTTATTTTGGAGTAAATTATTATATTCTCTATAAATACTAAAACATTTTTTGGTTGTAATCCTTAAATAGACTATTTATTGACACTATGAAGATAACTTTAGTATTAGTGAGTCCAAACTGTATAAATATGTACTCATAGTGGTTTTACTAGGTGGGAAAGGAAGTCTTGAGGATATCCTCCTTCATCGACATTACTTTTTATATTTGAAATAGAGACTTAACTTATAGAAGTAATGGTATACATTTATCCAACCAAATAATTCATTAATCCATTACAGATTACACATGTTTATCATCATAATTTTTGTGATTTCATGATAATTGATACAAGGGAACATTGACTCATACTTCTTCTTGATAAAGTAGAATAGTGAACCCCATGATGATGAGCATGTCAAAATAAACACTTTATATAGATTCACCAATGGTTACTTCAATATATCCCAACGTTTAATAATGTGTATTCTATTTAGATTCATTGTAAATTTAATTTCACAATGTATAAGTTTTTTCTGAGAAATCAACATCTCATGTACAAGGAAGACCATGAAATTCATCAAGAAAGACATCGGTGAATTTCCTTGAAATGGGAATCTCATCAATGAAAATATTATCCTTATTCATAATCATTTAAGCTAGATATTATATCTGACAATGTAGTAGCATCCATGATCAATTATATGATACCATTGGAGATTCATAATCTCCTATGAACATTTACAGAATTAATGGGGTATTTACAATATTGGGGGTGACTTTCATCTCCTAAGAATTTATATTGGATATATATGAGGAACTAATACTAGAATATTATGTCATAAAATATTTCTAAAGGGATTGTAAAAATGTTTTCAAGGTAATTTTGATCAAAACAAGTTTATAGGGAAAGAGTTATGTACTTGGGATGGAATAATAGAACCATTTTCCATGTTCACTAAAAGATATAATTCCAAGTATTGTGGTGGTGTTTGAATGGATCCATGAAACATTCATAATACAATAGAATTTGTTGAACTAGAATAAAATAAAATATTGTATATTAATGGATAAATAATTAGAATCAAGAGACCACACCATTTTATGAATCCGTTTAACACATGATTGTTCGTAATCCAACCCTTTATCTATAGGCCAAGTTGTTTCATGTCATTGGTTGTCATTGAAAACCATTTTCTTAGTTAACTTTTTCACATAGTATCCTTATTCCTTGAATATGAAATATTATATATTATGCTAATGGTTGATAGGAGAATTCCATTATTCCATCACATTGGTGGGTTTCTATAGATGATTTTCTAAGGCTTGGTTACATTCATTCCTAAACTTAATCCATTTCATTTTCTATATTATGAAATTTCTCAGAGGCTTCTACCAACAATCATGGAAAGTGGGATGTTTAAATATCATTGCATAGTGAGATTTATCTGTCAAACCACTAGAATGAAAATTCTACATTTTATTCTTATCTTATAACCCCTGAAACCTTTGATATTTAATAATCTCTACTTTTACTATGATAACATATAAATAAATATCCACATAGCTTTGAATCTTTCAAACTAGTAAATATTGTTTTAGTCTCAACGTTAGACCACCAACCAAGTAGTCGATTTTAATAATTATAATATTACAGTAGAAGATAAAAATAATTAATAATTTACATTAAACATTGAACAAATATATACTATTAGGGTCCATATCTATATCCATTTGTTATATCAATGAATACCTTAATAGTGTGGTGTGCGATGGTGAAACCATTATGTGGCAGTTTAATAAAGATGTGTTAGTCGCAATATTTATAATCTTGATCAGATATCAAAAAAGGTTTCACTCATAAATTAATGGTTGAATCATGAAATGGGCATGGTCGAAGGAAAATATTCAGCATTCCATTTCCCAAGGATACTATAGTTGATGGTCTTCACAGGGTATGGTCTTACTAGTGGTGACCATCGCTTCATCCATTTATATCAATTAGAAATTATCATAACCATTTATATATTAATTTTAATGGTAACCTTATTGTGGAAATATTAACAATTCATATGATGCATAACAATAATTTAAATTTGAATGATGAAAACTATCCCAAATAAAAAAGGTAGTTCTTGTTATTTTCTTTAACTATATTACAAGGTAAGGATTTTATAAATTCAAAAAGGAATTTTATATATAAATTACGAGTTTCTTATATTTTAATTGAAAAAACAATCCTCATAATAATCCCCAGCCCTCAAAAAAGGAACCACAATCATATATATAATTTTTTGGGACACACAGTCAAAATACTTGTTAACTGTTATTTTGAGAATATCAAGAAATCATACAAGGAATAATGAAAATATGTGATAAAAAGGAACAAATGTTACCTTATTATCAACAACTACTTCTAAAAAATCTAAAGTTTTGTATAAATAAGGGATTACAAAGGGAGAAACATCCTAAATTCTTCCTATATAATATATATAGATTCCCAACCATTGAAAATATAACTTTCAACATAAAATCATTCTCTAAAAATAACTATAGAGCTATAAAACGATATCTTATAATTTCCATTATAGAAATTTCCATGTATTATTTCATTTCACATATAAATTATGTATATAAATCCATAAAATCATGGTAGCTCTATCACTATTTTAGAAATGAATATATCCAAATAACTCTATGTTCACTTCCTTTAAAATGAAATTACATATAACGTGAGGTGATTATGAATCATCATTGATCTGATGTTCCAAACAATTAAATACCAAAGAACAAGACATAATAACTCTTAAAAAAGATATATGTTTCAAATTATTTAATATTATATATATATATATTAATGAAATTAAAGAATAATATGAAATGAAATTTCTTTAAAATATAAATGTTGATCCTAAAAATCTATAGGTTTTAGAAAAAAACATTTTTAAGTAATCTATTGGTAAACCAACATGATATTCTACCAAAGAAGAAGGATAAATAATCTATTTTAAAAATTAATAAACTCTTTAAAATTTTAAATTAATCTATTTTAAAATATATATAAAAAAGAAAAAATGACACTAAATAGAATAATTTAATTATATTTAAAAACAATATTTAATATTTAAAGCTTAGGATAAAAACATAATTCAAAAAATATAGAAGTTCTGAAAAAATATATGTATGTTACCATGTTCCAATTATATTTATTCTACTATTGATATAAAGAGACTTCAATCCTTTCAAATAATTTCTTCAGAAGGTAGATCTTCTTGGGTTCAGTAAAACATACAAAAAGGATCACTGGGAAAAAATTTATTTGGTCTTTTAGTTCTCACAAGCCACCAGGTCCTTTGAAATAAAATATATTCTTCTATTAAAAGATATATATCTATTCAAGGAAATGTTTTTCCTCTAAAAGTATACTATATAACACAAGTTGTTGAATTTTTCTAGAATATGTACAATGTAATTTGATTGATATGAAGATATTCTAGTTGATTTAAATCTATGTTTATAAGTAAGTATTTTTACAATTATTTGATCGTACATAATTAAAGAATACATACACAATGTAGTTAAATTTTTCAAAAACAACTTCATATATTCCATTTTTAAATTGAAATTAATAATATTGTTATAATATTCGACAGAGACCATTTTATTTTAAACAATTATTATCTTATGATAACCATAAATAGTATGATATTCAAGTGATTTAATAATAGTCATTCTGTTTTACATTTAATCACATTTCTTACACTTTTTTTGATCTAATACAAGCATTGTATTCTAATTTTTCACTTTTCTAGGTTTGATTCTTTTTATATAATATAAAATATAAACTATTTTAAATCAAAATTTATAAACTTCAATTAATATTTTATTTTTTTAAATTCTATTATTAGATTTATTTTTTCTATTTTTAACACAAATTGAATATCTTTAGTCTTAAAATAACATTCTTTTCACATTTTAGCTCATTTTTTATATGATAATTTCTACTTATGTTTCTGATACATATCATTATTATCAATAATGTATGATTTCATATCATCATATTCATATGATCATTTTCCTCAACATAACAATATATAAACTCTTATAACCACTTCAATTTCATATTCAAAAACCCAAAATATTTTTTAATCACCATTAAAATTCCAAAGTGATTTAGATATCCACATTCCCATGCACACTTTTTCATCCTTCATAATATTATAATAGAATAATTATGTTTTTCATATATAATCACTATCATTTGTTGATATTTCATAAGTATTATATCCTCCATGTAAACTGCGTGTGTCCATTTAGATCAAATAGTCCTTATCGATTCTCTCAAAATATTTATTTAATGATTTTTTGTCTCTTATTTTCAACTAAGTTATATTTGGAAATATATGAAATATATTTCTACATTGATATAATAAAAGTTTTAGTGAATATCTATTATCTTATTTCTCATTTCTATCTACCTTATTCATTATATAATCTCTTTATAAATTACTATTTTCTGACATCCTCTTTAATATATATTCATTTTGAACTTATGTTGGATCTATCATATTGTTATCTAAATTTTGTACAAATTTATTCTTGAAATATAATCTCTAGAATTTAGGTTTCTATATGTTTATTTAAAATAAAGTCTACTACCAATTAATTATATTTTAGAATAACTTTTTTTCTACTCTTATATTTCATAAGATTTATAATGATATCATCCATGATTAGTTTAGTGGTATGTCTTCAATAATCAATTATTTAGAAATTATACTCCTATTCTTTTAGATACATGTACATGATATAATGGATATGTTTTTATGATGACAAATTATTCAATCCAAGGAAATATAAGATATTAATTATATTAATGAAGCACTGATTCATTTCATCTACACCTTCACAAGGTAATAAATCAGGTGTTTGATAATATTTTTTGAGAATGAATATTTTAGACCCAGAACATTTGATGTTATGAAGTATGTTACATACACATTTTTCTAAATTACACATGCTGTTATATTAGAAGAAAAATGAAAATATATATTTTGATGAATTTAAATTAGAAAATTATTCTGAACATGAATGATTACCAGAAAATAATTTTTCTCCTGTCATTAATAAGTAGTAATTAATTTCATTGAAATTTTATTTCACAAGTGAACATAAGATAAATATCTACCCATGTAATAATCATTAATGTTTTGATTTAATCTATATAGTTCCATAATAACTAACGTAAAAAATAGTCACATTTCCATATTTAGATTATACAAAATAGAAACATGAAATATTATGAGCCGGTCTATGTTATCCCCTAAATAGGGCATGAAGGAGGCTCATGATAAGGCTAGAGTGTAATTCATAATCCTTCTCATATGGAAATGCGATCTAGCATCAAGTATAACTCAACTGGGAATGATTTTTTTGTTGAAAAAGCACATAAAAACATGATATTCATGTATAAAAATGAATATTGATAGTTAGAAGATTTAAAATAATACATACCTCTTTGTGACCCTTTGGTCACCACCATCCATGAAACCGACTCGCTCCACTAATGAACCTAAACACAAACCTGGTCATATGAAGAAGCTCAGGTCTACCATTGCTGTGTCGAAAATGTATGGTGTGAACATACAACACCTTAGTAGGTAATAATCATAGAATCTATGCATTTCTTTTCCCAAAATAGTTCAAAAATAATTTGTTAGAAGTAAAGATTGAAAAATAAGGTTTTTATTATTTAAGAAACTAAAAATATTTTCCAGAAATACCATTTAGAAAATGAAATAAAACATTAGAGTTGAAGATATATATTATTTTCAAAACAATTTTTGAAAAGCAATTGCAAGAAGAAAATACTACACATATAAATTCATAGCAGGAGGGATCAAGTCAATGCACAAGAATCAAGGTGCCTCAAGAGAAATTCTCAAAAAAAGTAGAACAAATACAATCAATTATATATATATATATACATAACATAAGTCAAATGTGCCATAAATAAATTTACAAACATACATTAAGTAATCATGTTATTTTCTAAAACATCTTAGGATGAGACCCTAGACGTACTCGATTTGGACCCATATGATGACATAAAATACAATCTATAGTCTATAAGAAACCTCACTGCTATAACTAGACTCAACCCTGGAATAAACTTAATGGATTATGACATTGTCTAAGAGGATATATTCTTTCTAATTATAAAATAAATATAAATCGTCACTCAACCACTAGATGATGTCTAAGAATTCCAAGATAATAGTATAAAGAGAAAGTGATGAGATCATCACATGCTTAGAATTAAATATAACTTGAAGATTCCACTATAAATGCATGTCACACTCTCTAAAAACGTCTATGTGAAGACTCTCTCCATATAATATTAACTCTAGGGGATCGAATAACTTATAAAACCTTTTGAAAATCCTTAAATTTATTATACATTGTTAGATTTAGATGAAAATTTCCAGAAACATCTCAATGTACCAATCAAGAATTAAGATTTACTATCCACAGCCATTTCCAATGATTACACTTTTTATTATAAAATCATTTCCAAAATAAGGGTTAAAATCTAACCAAAACAACTAGGATTCTAAATATTGTAATATATAAGTAACACATTTGAAAACCACATTTTATGTCATTTGGAAACCAAAGGCCACTATGGGAAACATTTCATCTTTAACTAAATCCATTTTTTGTTTTTGGAAAAACCATATAAGATGAAACCAAGTTTTTAAATATAAAAATGCAATAGAATATGTCACATATATGAATGAGAACCTCTATTTTTACAACCCATGTTCATATAGAAATAATAATATCAATTGGAATGTATATAGACATCAATTTTATGTTTTATGTTTAATGAAATAGATTTAAAGAGACATCATAATAGTGGAAAAGAAGCATTGTACATAAGAAGTAAACCATTAAGGGACAATGAACCCCAAATAAAGAACAAATCCAGATTACAAAATATATTCCAAATCTCAATAAATGTTAAATACCACTAAAAAATAGTTAAAAACATTTTAAAAGAAAATTAAAATTTCATCAATCTCCATATATACAAATACATATAGGAAAATCTATTGGAATCCATTGAATACCCCATTTTTCAATAAATCATTAACATGTAAAAAATTAATAAATCATATCAACAGTTAAAAATATTTATGAAATTTTTTTTAATTAATTTTGGAGGATCAAGCATTTAATGACCTACTTCTAAAAGGAAATCGATGGAAACACCTACCTCAGGGGAGTGTGTATGCGACAAACCTTAAGAAAAGGGATGATGATGGCCCAAGGATAAAACCACACACCATAACATAATAAGAATCATCCAACATAATATATTCCTCAATATATGGTTTCAAAAAGAGGGATCAATGTTAAGAAAAAGTGAATAAATTGGAGGAAAAGAACAAATGAAGAGAAAATAAAGTGAAAATCCAAATAAACACACCAATGATTGAACAAGAAGAAACCCAAATCCCAGTGGAGGAAAGGATGAATCCAATAAAGGAAAAAAAGATGTCACATAAATTAGTAGGATAGGATTGAGGCAGATTTGGGTTAAAAAAATATAGGGGAATAGTTAAATTCATGTTTTTAATAATATAAGAATGCTACATGGTTAGGAAATTTTATTTTATGAACTAAGCGCCAACCAAGAACTCCCTAAATAAAAGAAAAAAAAATACTATCATGAGTAGACCACACTATTTGGGAAACCATTTCCCAACCATAAAAATCATCTCTATCAAAATTATTAATACCCACTAACACTTTCTATATTGTTTCCTCTAACCATGTTCAAGCATGTTCCATATCTCAGACACCCAAAGAATGTCACACAATTACTCCTTTTATTAATTTTTTTTGAATAATATCTTCACATACCATGAAAGAAAAATTATTTAAGATAAAAATATATTAAAAAACATTGATTAAACTAGAATCATGGTTTCTCCCCAAACCATGCACACTAACCATGCTCATTGACATAAATTATCTGAATCCCCAAGAAGACCAAACCTTTCACTGGGTGATCAACCTAGACCTAAAAAAATAAAAAATCAAGAAATAAATAAATTATATTGCAAAATGTGTTTATAGTGTGACAATTCTCCCCCCATACAAAATTTATAGGACCATCATGTCAACTAGGGAAAAACAACAACAAAACTAAAGCCTAAAATTTAACAAGGTAAAATGAGACCACAGACCTATTTGGGACCATTAAACTGTATAATTCACACTAGTCAAAATCATGATAAATCCACAATAAGATCAGTAGTGGGTATCCACAATAGTTAAAATACAAGTAGAATAATGAAACTGAAGCCATATCCCTTACGTGAAGGGAAATCCAATGAAAGATTATCAATCCTAACATCAAACAAAACCATGATTAAAATTTTTGATAATACATAAATATCAAAAATAATATCACCACTCAATAATAATAAAATTCTATAAAAATAATAACCAAATTATTTTACATATCCACAAGGAGAGTCTATATAATATTCAAAAAACAAGAGTACACTAAACATTAAAACCAAACTGATTTAGAATAAATATGAAAAATACAACATGGAGAACATTTACCATTCTTAATTTGTCATTAGAGAGAAATTTTGGGCCCATAATACAAAAAACCTATAAATTCCTAACTATATGGGAAGATTTAATTTGAGGAATATGGCTTGAGACCTAGTTCCATGAATCCTTTTCTCTCCCCAAAGTCATGAGATGGTAATATCTGAGTGATATTTCATCTTCAAGTGATAAAAATTTAAAAAGTGTATTCATATGTCCCAAATTACCACATCATAGACAATATGCTAGAAGATTATGACTTGATGGCTTCAAATGACCAAAATGATCACAGTAGAATCACATAATTTAGAGGGATGATTAATGAGAGAAGTAACTAAAAATGAATACTCATCAGAATCATGTAAATTTAGTTATTATTTCACCCTAAAATGGGTAACCTACAAGACCACCGAGGGAAAATTAATTTTCTACTACTATTATGTATCCTTTTTGAAAAATATTGGCTTGAAAGACCTCATAAACAAGTGTTATAAATTGAGCATTCTTGGATGAGAGAAAAAAACCATTAAAATACTAAAAAATACACTACATTAAAATAGTTCTTTTTATTAAATTTATTAATTCTCTTTTTAGAGATAAGGAATCCACTTTTTGAAATGGTTAACATAGGACTTACCCATCTATTGACCTTCTGAACACCCATGATATCTGATACATTATTCACCTTTACCTCTTAAGTTAAAAACAATTCGATGAAGGTGTCAATAAAAACATAGTACAATATCCCATCATGCAAGGAGAATGTAAGAATCACATTCTAAAGCCAATCCCAATCCCTTAAATGAACCAAGAACACCTCCCACCATTACAAACACAAGAGTTCCAAATGACCTGAACACATTTTGTAACTTTTCCAATATATTCCATATCATATAGAGGACATCAATCATAGGGATGATGGAAAAATTAAGAATATCAGGACTCTTCCACTCTAATATGAGTCTGAGTAGGTATAAAAACAATGAGAGACTCTCTAAAAAACATTTCAACCCTCGGGGTTTTATTTTCTATATAATATAAAAAAATAGTATTAATTAACAATGTACTAAAAAACATCCTAAAGAGAACCCCAAACAAATATACCATGCTCATAAAAAAGAATCACATAATAAAAACATACAATTCCCATATGAAAACTATCGTTTCCCTTCTAGGATCAAAAACATTTTATTCCAAAGCCACTTTCTACATAACAAAACAAATTTTCAAATCCAATTAAAACACCAATTCCATATTTTAAAATGAAAAAACGTCCCAATTTCATTTTCCTTTAAAAAATATTTATTACCTCTCAAAAGACCATTGTTAAATTTCATTTTCAATCAAAAACCACTCAAACCAACCAAAATAATTCCAAAGAATAAACCACACCAAAAAAGTATAACATGGAACTAGATTTCAAGTAAAAGCATCCCACATGGATTAGAAAACCTCAAATTGTGCTTGGAAGAACAACTATATACATTTGAACCATGATCTCAATGTACACATGGTCCACTATGATATGTAAGCTCACTGTGTGACACCAAATCACATATAATATCATTACCCAATAGGAATTGGTTCACAATTACAAATAAGAACTAATATAATATACCAGAAAACAAAATAATATTTAAATAAAAAATTCCACTAGAAAATAAGGCATTCTCCTAGACTATATTGATTATGAACTGATTAATGAATTTCCCCAGAAGTCCTAAAAATCCCATTTCTATTCTTCCTAACCGTAGAAAAAACAAGGGTTGATTAGATACCATTTTTTTATAGACCACATCAGTTCAGTCCAAGAAAAAAGAACCTAAGGTGGCTATAAAAAGGCCAAAGAGGAATTCCAAATCCTCCCTAGCTAGCGTTTACTGGTACAAATCACGCAAAACAAAATGGGCTCTCATTTTCCACATAAAATAGAAGAAAGAAAAATATGAATAATATAGAAAAAAATTTAAACATTAAGATTAAATTAATAAAATAAGGCTTACCTATAAGTGACCCTTTGGTCACCACGATCAATGAAATTCGTCCTCTCCACTTGGAAACCACAAAAAAACCTTATCCTATAAAACAACTTGGGTTTATTAATATTGTGGAACACAAGAAGAGTGTGTGAATAAAATATCTTATTAGGTAAAGAACATGAAATCCATACCTATCTTTTCCCAAAACATTATATAAAAACTGCTTTACAAATACATATTGAAATATAGGGTTTTTATTTTTTAATGAATTGATAAAAGTTTTCTTGAAATCCCATTGAAAACCATGAATTTTCATTTTAAAATATATTTTTATTTAAATATCAATTTTAGAAACCAATTCCAATAAGAAAATAAAACCCATGAAAATGAATATCATGAGAAATAAAATCTAATAACAAGAATGAGGGTAAATCCTGGGAAATTTGAATGATAAGAAGCTAAAATGTTCCATAAAACACATATATATATATATATATATAAAGTATCCAAATGTCCTCAAATTAATACAAGAACATTTATAATGCAATCATTGGAATGTCCAAAACATATCAAAAGGACACCCCAGATATACTTGGATCATACACATATTCAATCATATAATGAATTTAATAGTTAATAAAAAACCTGGATTCACTAACTAGACTCACTAGTGGAATAACC
Organism: Viscum album; assembly: GCA_963277665.1. Taxonomy (NCBI): domain Eukaryota; kingdom Viridiplantae; phylum Streptophyta; class Magnoliopsida; order Santalales; family Viscaceae; genus Viscum; species Viscum album. The sequence goes on along the minus strand of OY728147.1, from coordinate 641,770,096 downwards.
AACATGTATTTTGACACTCTCATAGTTATCAAGTCCATATAATCAAGAAACATATTTCAACTCACACAACCCACAAGATGAAGTCCAGGAATCCAATGATAATAATATAAAGGTACAATGAATAGGCCATCACATGGTTGGAATATAATATAACCAAAAAATTCTATTATGCATGATTTTCCTAATCTTTGAGACTGTCTGTTAGAGGACCCTATCTAAAGGAGGGTAACCATAGGGGTTTCAGTCACATATAAAACATTTCTCAAGATCCAAATTTCATTATACATTAGGAGAGCTCAACGAAAATTTCCAAAAGTATCTCAAATTACCAATTAGGCATAATGATTTAAAATCCAAACCTATTTCCAATAAAAACAAAATTCTCTCAAAATCCATATCCCAAACCTATGTGGTTGTCAAAAATAATAATCCAGGTTTCCAAATGGTCTAAACATTTTTGAAAAAATTTTACAGCCCCATTTGAAGGCATTTGGGAACTAAGATTAATTATGTAAACTTTTTGAGGTTAAATAAAACCATTTTGAGATTTAGAGAAACCCCATTTGAGATGAAAATGGGATTTTTTTTCAAGATGGAAGTTAAATGGAATCTTCCATTTATATTTATGTGTACCAATATTTTCACACCCCCTGCACAAAAAAATAGACATATCAACCATAATATATATGGAAAATCAGGTGAATATATAATGATCATTTAAAGAATATATATGATACATCAGAATGAATATGAATTAGCATTACACATATGAAAAAAATAATAAAGGGGAGCCAAACCCCATATAAGGAAAAACAACACATTTCACACAATAATACAATTCTCCATCATGGTCAAATTCGATATAAAAATACTCAAATCCATTGTAAACTCCACATAACATTTCTTCATACAACATACATACATATACATAAATGAATAATTATAGAAATCCTTTGAAAACCCATCTTCCCTCAAATTACCAATATGTAATACAATAATAAATTATATAATAACATAATGAACCTGAAAATTACAATATGATATTATTTTATAAATCTAAATTATTTAAAGACATGCATCTGAAAAGAAATTGATGGAAAAAATTGCATTAACAGTTTTTAAACGTGAAAAAACACTAGAAGAATGAAGAAGGAGGTCCAAGTAGAAAACCACACACAATGTCATGAAAATAATCATCCAAAATAATCCATTCCTATTTCATGGGTTTTCCATGTGGGAAACAAGAATTGAAATTAAAAAAAGTAAAAAAGATAGGAAGGGAAAAGAGGGATAAAATCCAATGAAACAAACCCAATATTGAATAGGAATGCACTGAAATCCTATTGGAGGATTGTAAGAATCATCCCAAGCTACCTAATAGGACACATGAATAGGTTTAAGAGGATATGGGGTGATTTTGTTTAAATCAGAAGATAAGAAAAAGTTAAATTCATGTTATTAAGAATTTGGGCTAGTCACATTGTTAAGATGCAAGGTTAACCAAACTATTAACCAACTATATGAACCCTACTAAAATGGAAACCACCCTCACAATGGCTATATGAAAAGGGTTAGAATCTTTTTTCCATCCATGTAAACAATCTCTATCAAAAATGAAACATCCTTATACACACATAACACATTTTTTCCTCCAACAATGCATGATCCATACTCTAGGTCTTAGACCACCTATTAATGTCTCATGATTGTTCCTTCTCCTTTCAAGTATTTGACCAATATATGCATATAAAGTTCTATAAAAACCATAATTTATATAAATAAACTAAAAAAACCCTTTTTCACCAGCTTCATGTTTTCCCCCCAATCATTGAACACCAACCATGACCTGGACTGATGAATGGCCAAAACCCCCAAAAATAAAAAAACATTCCCCATGAGATCAACCAAATCATTAACTAAGAGATCAAAGTTCACTAAATAAATAAAATAGAATGAAAAAATAGGGATTTTGTGAAACATCGATTACACCTTCCATTAGAAAAACACTCTAAATGAAAAAAATAATAATAATTTAAATCACTCACAGTTATAAGAAGATACAAAACAATAAGAGGCCAACAAAAACCCTTTATAACATGCACTTTATACTTGTTTTCTCATCAAATATTTGAATATATAGTCTTATTTATAGGAAAACATCCAATGGCTAAATTCTAATTTTTTTGTGATTAGTTGTAACTATATAAGAAGAACCTTTATCATCATCTGATAAAATCAACATTTCCTAGTATCATTAGAAGAATTTATCCATGTAGCACTATATTTATTTTATATATTCATATGTAAATTTAGCATGTTTTTCAAATATACATATATTTTCTCTATTATGATTAGGAATACATGCTCCTGAATTAATGTTATAGAATTTTCATCTTATGTAATAATAAAAAACTATATCAAAACAAAAATATATAGAATCTATAAATTAATTTGTAATGGCATTCATAAAAAATGATATAATAGTGGTATTAGACACAAATATATGGATAATTTAATGAAAATGTATATTTAAAAGGCTGACCAAAGTATATCCAAGAAGAATGTTTTAATGGTCATCATGAAAATAAGAAAGAGATTATTCTATTGTGGAAGAAAATACATCATCATGGGTCACTATAAGAACTCTATGATAACCAGTGTTAGTGGGATATTTTTTGTGATAAAGAATGAACCAATCTGCTAAAATAATAATAATATTAATCATGTATATATAATTATTGATGAAATTTAGAGTTTTATGATTTGTTTTATAACATGGGTAACAGTAATATAACTGGAGATTTTTATTGAAGGTGTACACTATCTAGTAAAACAACTAACGATATTCTGGTATGGTTACATGGATTTGAGAATTTTTAGAAATATAAATCATCATAGAATTGTTTTTTGAAATTGTTACTATGAACATGGGGTTCATATATATGAATTTTTTTTTTGACATGTTCCAAATAAATTCTAAGCCATATTACTGGAATAGTAATAATTTTCTATGGTGATGGAACTAACATAAAATAATGAGTTTTATTTGTTTTTTAAAAAAATGAGTCACAAACTAAATGTAGTGATGAATTTTATTGGAAGACTATTAAAAAAATTGAGTATATGTGGTTCAATGAAAAGTTGTATCACAACATCACCTAGTATGAAAGGGTTGTTCTACAAATAGTATGAACACTCCACTACCTAAAGATGATTGATGTACTTCTATCCACATTCATTTAAATGTTTTAAATATCCATTTTATGTGGTTAATCATTTATATGTAGATTAAATAATTTTTATTACAAGTGATGAAAATAAATTAAATTTGTTAAAAATGAAAAGTAATAAAATTTTAAGAGCGTGATCTAGTGTTTTAGAGTATTAACTGATTATTTGGTTGATCTTGTGGTATCAAATTTCCATTAAGGACCAAAAGGTTGCATCTAGACATTTATTAAGTGGTATCTGACCACTAGATGATTGAGAGGACTGAACTATGACATAACCTAAGATATTCATGTATAACGGGATTATAAATTTTTATACTAATAATTATGGTATCGGTGTATTTCATATAGTATACTAAGAATCAACTATAATAATAAATAATTTTATACTAATGGTTTCTTATGTTTAATAATTATCCAAAAATATGATGTCATGAATTGAAGGCATTTATGGGATTGGGTGATGAGCACTCTAATCCTGCTTTTCCTAATTTATTTTATTTCCTAGTGATGATCATATGATCATAATATATCATGAGATAGTTTTTACACAACATGTGTAAATTTTATTTTTCATGTTGTAAATTTTAAAGATATCTATATGTTGTTATAAGAACAGATATTATTGTTGACAAAAAAAAACTGTTTCCTACAACAAGTTCTATAATGACCCAAAGTTTCTCAATTGAAATTCCCTTCTTATAATTATGTCATAAAATAACATGAAAACACGACATAATGAACTACTAAGTGATAAGTGACCTTTAAACATAATTTTTTCACTTTTGTGTTTGTAATTTTGAAAATCCAAAATACACGATTGTGTTCAGGTAGATTTTTGTAGTCTAAGGAAAAAATAATTTTACGTGAATAGTAATGTACCTTTGGAATAGTAACATACCATTATGAATCATAATATGATCCTTATGAATATTAAATCATCCAACATATGAGTAACATTACCGATGAATAATTAAATAAAATTTAGACATCTTAGAAAGTGACAATTTGACCTTAGTGAACGTTTCAGTATTTCGTAAGTCATAAATAATTAATTATAATAAATTAATTAATTTAAAAGAAAATTTCATTTTCTAAAATGTTTTAATAAATTATAAAAACTTTGTCTTATAGTTTTTATATAATTTTCTAAGACCCTACATAATTTTTGAATGCATTATAAAATCAGTTTTATCTTTTAAAAACTGTTTTTCGGTAAATTATGATTTTAATTAAATATTAAAATAATAATATTTAGAAAATTATTTTTGAAAAATGGTATTCATTTTTTGATTCATCACGTCAATAAATGGTTGGGGTAAATTTTTTTGTTTTTTTTTGAAATACATGAATTTTTTATGAATAGTGAAATATCGTAATTTACAAAAATAAGAAAAATAAGCTAATTATGGAGTCATGTGTGATGTTATGCTGATGTAAGCCCACATGGTTCAGTATCACAAGATAAAATTAATATTCTTGGTCATTCAAGACTCACTATTCCTTGTCTTAGGGGAAATTAATAACTAATGAATTTTATATTAAGGAAACCCCTCTCCCATCAACTTTAAAAACCACCCTTCACACCCTCATTCCCTCAAAACTATAAAGCTCCAAGCATTCTATAAACTCTTCCCAATAATCCTATCTATCCCCTATCCCACGTCCAAGAGCTTCTGGTCTCATAAAAAGACCAATCCTAGCCTCCTTATGGAAGATCTCAAGAGGAGGATCTAAGAGGCAAATTCTCTGCCTCTTCTCCTTTAATTTCCTTTCAAGTTCAAGTTAATTTCTTAATCTCTCCCCACCTATATTCATCCAAATGGTATTGTAACCCCATTATTATACATTTAATGTAATGTTATGATGCTAATGGGATATTATATCATCCAACCCCCTTTCCCACTTCCTTTTATATTATGAAAGAGAACATTGTTTGTGAGGTGTTAATTTATCATCTTCAAGAACGACATGGTTTCTTATTCAATTTATACATTCAGATCTATTCATGAAACCATTTTTATGTTTGAAACAGAATTTTTTACATGTATTATTCCCTATTAAATGTTCTATAACTAACTTATGACTGTATTACTGGTGATAAAATAAAACAAGTTCATTATGATCGAAAAACCTTTCAAATTAAAGCAAACAATCATCATTTAATTATTATCTAATGATTCGTCCACATGGATATAATATGATTCATTATAAGATCATTCAATTTTTTTAATATCATTAATAAAATTTAATATCATTTCTAGATGTTAACCCATGTTCTACCCGAACTTCAATTTAAGAATATAAGTGAACCACTCAAGAAAACCATAAAAAACATTCTCGAACAATGTTTTTAAAATCTATAACTCATCCAAAGGCACAGAAAATAACTTAATGAAACCATAATAATCCAAATTAATGTACAAAAGGTTTTGGATTTATAATTAATGAATATAATGTCATTATACAAGACATTAATGAGAAGTAAGCTTTCAGATACAAGGTAAGGGGAAAATCTCGAACCCAATTTCTTTCTTCGGGTTCTCCCTCTTTCACTCCAATTTGGTATAGCCACTTCTTATAAATCATTTTTTCCACATTATCTAAAATATTATTGGATATACATGGTTTCTTATGATGTTTATGTCAAACTGAATGTTTTCTAAAATAACTCTTATTTTTATGAACTCCACTTTTACCTCTCATTCATGGTTGATGGTTCTTGTATCAAGTATGTTGTTCCCTCTTTCTTTTGGGAACCCAAAGCTTATGAATTTATTCTTATGAGATGAAACCCATTCCTTACCATGGGTTAGTTATTTTTATTATTGATATATTTTGTATGTGGCATGCATGATAATGATAATATTATGATGTGACGGGTGCTCCAGGAATTATATAGCGCAATATGAATGTATGAATGTGACAGGTGAACCCAGAATTATACAGTGCTCCAATTAATTGGGAAAAGTGATGAATCTCATGAGTAAATGTAAAATCATGTGTGAAAAAGATGCTATATTGGTTCACAAGTATGTGTGGTAGTTAACCATGAAGACGTGATGTTTCATTTTTATGCATTGCAACATTTCAAGTGTTTTATTTATGCTCCTCTCATGTGCATGATCTTTTGCTTATGTCATGATTACTCTCACGCCATGCTATATTTTTCTTATCTATCCTCTTACTGGGAATTTATCTCACCTCTTTTGATGTATATCCTTAGTTTCCTACTTGTACTAATGAGAGGATAAGTGCAAATAAGAAGCTAGAGAAGAAGAAAAAAAATAAATGTTTGTGCTTGATGTTGTAATTTCTATGTACATTCCTAGTTTTCCAAACACACTAATCCTTTGGATCCTCTATGTGTAATACTATTATGTTGGTTATCATTAAAATGATGTAATAGTAATGTATGAAAAGGTAGGGCCACTATAGATGGTATCATGGGAAAGGTTTAGTTAATTTGGGAATTAGGATTAGTGAACCCTAGGGAAAACCTATAGCATGAGACTAAGTACAAATATACAAACAAGAATATTTACATAGGGTTCCCATATATAATGTTTTTTTTATATATTGTGTTAGTGAATATGTTATTAATTACTTGTTTACTTATGTGTTGTTCTAAACTTTTCTATTTTAGAAAATGGTGGGAACCAGAAGAAATCAGGCCAACAACTCGTGTGGGGGCCAATGCAAAGATTCCCCGAACGACATCCCCAAAGATTTGGGATGTGGAGTTAAAAACATCATGGAAATTCATACCCAATTATCTCATGTTATGAACAATATCCAAAATAATGGGTAACATCCTCCATCACTAAAGAGGGAGCAACTGGCTATCGAATGTTTTATGCGGCAACAACCACCGACATTTAGTGGATCTTCTGATCCAGTAGTTGCGGAACAGTGGGTCAACTCCACGGATAAGATATTTTCTGTTCATCACTATTCTGAGATGGAGAAGGTGACCCTAGCCGTTTATCATCTAGATGGAGTAGCCGATCAATGGTGGGAATTGATTAAGAACACCAAGAAAAGGGAGGAAATTGAAGATATGGAATGGGAAGACTTTAAGATAATGTTTCTTAATAATTATTTCCCAATAACTCTTCACACGAAGATGGGGAGAGAATTCCTAGAGCTCAAGAAAAAAGAAGGAGAATCAATCAAAACCTATGAATTGAATTTCACAAGGCATTCAAGGTACGCTTCAGGTTTTGTTATCAACAATGATAGATAAATTGATAGATTCATTAGTGGATTAAAACCACACCTTCTAAAGGCTCTTGCAATTCGAGACATCGGGAGTAATGAAGAAGTTTTTCGATGTGTCCTCAAAGTGGATATGGAGTTTGGAGAATGGTCCCACAGCTATAATGATAAGAAATGAAAGATGAAGTTTCAAGATGGAAGATCTAATGACAAAAGTGGGAAGAAAACTCAACAACCCACATGCCCAAAATGTGGGAAGTTGCACCATGGGAACTGCCTCAAAGGGACGGGGAAATGCTTTAAGTGTGGGAATGGACTCCATGCTCAAGAATGTCGAAAATAAATGAAAAGGAAGAAGAATGTAGCCGATGAAAGTAGAGAACAACACATTGTTCAATGCTACAACTGTAGGGAGCTAGGGAACTATGCAAACTAGTGCACTATACCACGAGTTCTCGAGGGTATTCAGCGTCAGCAGCCACCAAAGCCAAAGGAACAAGGTAAGGCTTATGCTATCACTACTAAAAAGGTGGTTCATGATAATGACATTGTACAAGGTACACTTTCTATTCATTCAAGAATGGAAGAAGTCATATTTTATTCTGGTTCTACGCATTTCTTTATATCTTTCATGTTTTCTAGAAGTATAGAATTGAATCCCCTAAACCTTGAAGTAGAGATATCTTTAAAAACACCAAGTGGTTTAATCATTGCAACCCAAGTGTTTGACTCTTCTCCTATTACCATATGTGGAATGATTCTTCTAGAAAATCTCATAATGCTTCCCTTGGAGGAATATGACACAATAATTGGAATGGATTGGATCTTGTTATATAGAGCACAAATAAACTATCGGGAAAAGGAAATATATTTTCATATTCTGAACCATTCCATGCTTCTCTACAAATGAAAGGAAGTCCATGAATCTCCTTTTAAAAAAACTTCAATGGTGTGGGTGCTAATTCCCTATGAAGAAGCATACCTCGCCCACATGGTTGAGTTGAAGGAAAGTGCTAACCTTGAGGAAGTTCCCATCATGAGAGAATACAATGATGTATTTCCCAAAGAGTTACCCAGAATTCCCCCAGATCGTGAGGTAGTGTTCCTAATTGAACTCATTCCCGGAGAAACTCCTATCTCGAAGTCTCCTTATATGATGGCTCATATCGAACTAGATGAGTTAAAGACGCAGCTGCAAGAGCATCTGGACAAAGGGTTCATACGCCCTTATGCATCACCTTGGGGGTGCACCAATGCTCTTTGTGAAGAAGAAGAATGGAACAATGCGACTGTGTATCGATTATCGGGAACTCAACAAGATCACTATAAAGAACAAGTATCCTCTTCCCTGGATTGAAGACCTGTTTGATCAGTTAAGAGGTGATCAATATTTCACAATGGTGGATCTTCGTTCTGGATATCATCAGGTAAAGGTGAAGAAGGAAGATATTCAAAATACTACATTCTGAAAAGGTATGGGAACTATGAGTTTTTTGTGATGCCCTTCGGACTTACTAATGCCCCTTCATCTTCATGGATTTGATGAATAAAATCATTATACATTACCTTGACAAATTTTTGGTAGTGTTTATTAATGATATTCTCATCTACTCCAAGAGAAAGGAGGAACATGAAGAAAATCTAAGACTTGTGTTGGAGTCTTTGAGAAAGGGGAAGTGGTACACCAAGTTCAGAAAGTGTGACTTTTAGATGAAATAAGTCACGTTCTTGGGACCTGCGATCACAAGTGAGGGAATTTGTGTGGATTCTTCAAGTACAATTGAGATTGAGGAATGGCCTAGGCCCTCTAGTGTCATAGAAATCTGTAGTTTTCTTGAATTAGATGGGTACTACAGACGTTTTTTGAGAAACTTCTCATTCTTTTAATGCCCAAAAACTATGTTAAAAAGGAAAGGGGTAATGTAACTCTGGATGGAAGAATGTGAGGGATGCTTCAAGGGGCTAAATATAAGGCTGATCACTACAACTATACTCACACTACCGAAAAGTGGATAATTTTTTGTGACATATAGTGATGCATAAAAGAAAGGCTTAGGTTTGATACTATTTAAATATTATAATGTGATAGCCTATGCCTCAAGACAGTTGAAAGTCCATGAGTAGAACTACCTGACGCAGGATTTAGAGCTCGCAGTCGTGATTTTTACCTTGAAAATCTGGCGGCACTACCTTTATGGAAAGAAGTGTGACATATAAACCGACCACAAGAGCCTAAAGTATATATTCACACAAAAGGAGCTCAAAATGCATCAAAGGGGATGGATAGAGCTAATAAAGGATTATGATTTCTCTATTCACTATCATCCTAGAAAGGTGAACAAGGTAGTTGATACTCTAAGTAGAAAAGAACCTGCAACTCTATCCAAGCCGCAGATTGAGGAAGACCATATCTTCTTGGATATGAAAAGAATGGATTTGGAAATCATAAGGGTAGGGCATACATCCTACCTTTCCCAAATGATTGCGTAAACATCTATCCAGGAGAAGATTAAGGAAGCAAAAAAGGAAAGATGTAGAGATACAAAATAGGGTGAATGCAGAAAATGAAGGGAATCTACAAGAGTTCCATATCGGTGATGATGGTGTGATTTAGTTTGGAACCCGGATTTGTGTGACTTCATCACCCAGGATAAAGAAGGATCTATTGAAAATTCACATAGCTCAATATTCTCTATCCAACCTGGGAGTACCATGATGCATTGTGATCTCCAAGAACTCTTCTGGTGGGATAAAATAAAGAAGGAGATTGCGGAATATATATCCAGGTTCTTGGTATGTCATCAAGTTAAAGGTGAGCGACAAAAGTCCCACGGTATGATGCAGCCATTGCCTATACCCATGTGGAAATGGGAAAAAGTTACTATGTACTTTGTCATGGGTCTCCCGAATACGTCAAAGTTAAATAAGGCGATATTTTTAGTGGTTGAACAACTCACCAGGACTGCCCATTTTATCACTATTCTAGAAGATATCTCACTTGAACAAATTGCAAAGATATATGTGAAGGAAGTGGTGAGACTGCACAGGGTTCCAATATCAATTGTCTCTAACTGTGATCCAAGGTTCACATCTAAATTCTGGAGGAGCCTTCAATATGCTGTGAGTGATGAATTAAATTTCAGCATGGCCTATCACCCCCACAATGATGGACAATCTGAAAGGACTATTCAGACTCTTGAAGATATGCTAAGAGCCTGCTCTCATGAATTAAAAGGAGGTTGGGGTCAACATATCCCATTGTTTTAGTTCTCATATAAAAAAACATCCACTCGAGTATTCAGATGGCTCCGTATGATGCTCTTTATGGGAAGTGATGTAGAACTCCAACCAGTTGTGATGAAGTTGGAGAAAGAAAGCTACCTGGTCCCAATATTTTGCAAGAGTTGATAGAGAAGGTTCATTTCATCCAAAAAAACATCAAAGCTGCTCAATATCAGAAAAGGAGTTATTATTACAACCGTCGAAAGGACTTGGAGTTCGATGTTGGGGATAAAGTCTTCCTTTGAATATCACCATGGAAAAGAGTAATGCAGTTAGGGAAGAAATGGAAGCTAAGACCAAGGTACATTGGCCCCTTTGAAATCCTTGACCGTATTGGAGTCGTGGCCTATCAGCTTTCACTTCCACCGAATATGTATTAATTTCATGATGTGTTTCATGTATCACTACTGAGGAAGTACATACCAGACCCCTCACATGTACTAAACTCAGAGGTGGTGCAGTTGGAAGATGATCTCTCATATGTGGAGAGGCCAGTAATGATTCTGGATTAGAAGGATAAGGTTCTACGCAACAAGAAAACCCATCTTGTCAAAGTGTTTTGGAGGAACCATATGTTTAAGGAACCAAATTGGGAACCATAAGAGGCAATGAAGGAGAAACACCCTCACTAGTTTGTGTAATGTGAAATTTCAGGGGCGAAATTTCTTAAGGGGGGAAGAATGTAACTACACAAATATTTTCAATGGAAATTCCCTTATTATAATAATGTCATAAAATAACATGAAAACACAATATAATGAACTACTAAGTGATAAGTGAACTTTAAGCATACATTTGTCACTTCTGTGTTTGGTATTTTAAAAATCCGACATACATGGTTGTGTTCAAGAATATTTTTGTAGTCTAATGAAACAAAAAAAATTTCAGTGAATAGTAATGTACCCTTAGGAACAGTAACATACCCTTATGAATAGTAATATGACCTTTATTAACAGTAAATCATCCGATATAACAGTATCCTTACACATGAATAATTAATTAAAATTTAGACATCATAGAATGTGACAATTTGACCTTAGTGAACATTTTAGTATTTTATAAGTCATAAATAATTAATTATAATTAATTAGTTAATTCAAAAGTAATTTTATTTTCCTAAAATGTGTTCATAAATTATAAAAACATTGTCTTATAGGTTTTATATAATTTTCTAAGACCCTACGTAATTTTTGAAGGCACTATAAAATCAGTTTTATCTTTTAAAAACCAGTTTTTTGGGTAAATTAAGACTTTAATTAAATATTTAATTAATCATATTTAGAAAATTATTTTTAAAAATGGACTTCATTTTTGGATTCTACATGTCAAAAAATTGTTGGTGTATTTTTTTTGGATTTTTCTGAAATACTTGAATATTTGATGAATAGTGAATTACCGTAATTTACAAATATAAGATAAATAAGCTAATTATAGAGTCATGTGTGATGTTATGCTGATGTAAGCCCACTTGGTTCGGGATAACATGATAAAATTACTATTCTTTGTCATTCAAGACTCACTATTCCTTGTCTTAGGGGAATTTAATAAACTAATGAATTTTATATTAATGAAACCTCTCTCCCCTCCACTATAAAAACCGCCTTTCACACCCTCATTCCCTCACACCTATCAAGAACCAATACTTCTCTAACCTCTGACCAAGCATCATCCCTAGACCCTATCCCCCGTCCTAGAGCTTATGGTCTCATCAAAAGACCAATCCTTGCTTCCTTAAGGAGGATCTCAAGAGGAGGATTTTAGAGGTAATTTCCCTCCCTCTTCTCCTTTAATTTCCTTTCATGTTCAAGTTCATTTCTTGATCTCTACCCACAAATCTTCATACAAATGTTATTTTAACTCTATTATTATACATGTAATTTAATTTTATGATTCTAATTGGATATTATATCATCCAACCCCCTTTCCCGCTACCTTTTATTTTATTAATGAGAACATTGTTCGTGAGGGGTTAATTTTATCACCTTCAAGAACGACATGTTTTCTTCTTCCATTTCTACCTTCAGATATGTCCATGAAAACATTTTTATGGTTGAACCATAATTTTTTATATTTTTTATTTCCTATTTAATGTTCTGGAACTAACTTATGACCATATTACTAGTGCTAAAATAAAACAAGTTCATTATGATCGAAAAACCGATCAAATTAACCCAAACAATCATAATTTATTTCTTATCTAATGATTCATCCACATGGATATAATATGATTCATTATAAGATAATTCATTATCCTTTAATATCATTAATAACATGTAATATCAGTTCTGGATGTTTACCCATTTTCTACCCGATCTTCAATTTAAGAATACAAGTGAACCACTCAAGAAAAGCAGAAAAACTAACATTCCCGATCAATGTTTTTAAACTCTATAACTCATCCAACGGCAAAAAAAATCACTTAATGAAACCCCAATGAACCATTTTAATGTACACAAGGTTATTTATTTATAATTAATGAATATAATTTCATTATACAGGATATTAAAGAGAAGGAAGCATTCAGATACAAGGTAAGGGGAAAATCTCAAACCCAATTTTCTTTCTTCGGGTTCTCCCTCTTTCACTACAATTTGGTATAGTCACTTCATAATAATAATTTGTTAATAATTATCTTTAAAATTATCGGGTATACATGTTTTATAATGAAGTTTATATCAAACCGATTGTTTTCCAAAATAACTCTTCTTTTAAGAACTTAACTTTTACCTCTCATTCATGGTTGATGGTTCTTGTATCAAGTATGTTGTTCCCTCTTTCTTTTGGGAACCCAAAGCTTATGAATGTATTATTATGATATGAAACCCATTACCTAACATGGGTTAGTTATGTTAATTATTTATATATGTTCTTTGTGGCATGCATTATAATGATAATATTATGAGGTGACGGGTGCGCTCAGAATTATATAGCGCAATATGAATGTTTGAATGTTACAGGTGCACCTAGAATTATACAGTGCTCCAATGAATTGGGTAAAGTAATTAATCTCATGATTAAATTTGAAATTATGTGTGAACAATATTCTATCTTGGTTCACAAGTATGTGTGGTATTTAGCAATTAAGATATGATGTTTCATTTTTATGCATTGCCACATTTCAAGCGTTTTATTTTTTCTCCTCTCATGTGCAAGATCTTTTGCCTATGTCATGATTATGCTCACCCCATGCTATATTGTAATTATCTATCCTATTATTGGACTTTTAGCTCACCCTCTTGATGTATATCCTCAGGTGGCTAAATGTACTAAGGAGAGGACAAGTGCCAATACGAAGCTAGAGAAGAATAGAATAAATAAATGTTTATGCTTTATGTTGTAATTGCTATGTATGATCCTAGTTTTCCCAAGACAATAAACCTTTGGATCCTCTACGTGTAATAGTTTTATGTTTTTTATCTTTAAAACTATTTAATTGTAATGTAAGAAAAGGTATGGTCACTATATGTACTGACATAGTAGTCTTTGAGTATTTATTTGAAATACCATATCTATTTGAGGAAATACTATCCTTAAAATTCCAATGAATGAATTTTTATATTATATGAAAGTTGGGGGAAGTATTTGAAGTGTTAATTCATCTTAGATGATAAAATTTGAAGGTGTTCACTATTAACATATAATAAGATTTGACGGAATTATTAAGGGTGATATAAGGTTAATTTAAAAAATAAAAGATAGTGTTGATAACTCTTTTGTAATGAGGAATGTGGCCACATTTTTTTTATTTAAAAGAGGATAAATATGGAATATTCACCATAAACATAAAATAATGCACCATAAATTCAGAATATATTTTTAAGTAGAATAAAATATAATAAAAATATTTATTTTTTGAAACATTATATACAAAATCCCAAAAGGGATACTCTTTAAACCTGTAGATTATTAGTTGTAAATTTTGAAAATATTAGGGTAGGATTGAATGGATGTGTTTAATGAGTTACATTGAATAAAAAATTATTTATCTAAAAATTTATGGATAATATTACATGAAGTTTCATGGTGGTATTGTATATGATGGCTGATATATATATATATATATATATGTAGAAAATTGAATTATTCTGATAAATAAATTATTTTATCTACATAATAAATTTAAAATTACCAAATATGGTTAGTAATTCCAATAGTAGTATCCATAATTTATATAGGGGGTATAGGATAAATGTTGAGTCATAGTACCTACACAGGTAGAAAAATGTATGATGTGTGACATGGGGGAATTACGACCGAACCACCATGTGCGGCGAAATGAGTGGACTATTTGAGCTGATTTCCCCCAATGCGTTTGTTCAGGGGAAGGGAGTAGATCCCACATTAATAAATTGAAACTAATTCAATAAGAAAATTTTACGATGGACTCATAATTAATGCAGGTATGGTATCATTTAAATGAAATATGTCATTCTCTACGTTAATCATTTCCATCTTGTGTTTTCTTTAGCCTTGTGATATAAATTTATGTTTTACTCACAACATCTTTGTGTCTCCCATTATTTTTTCTTATAATTCATTAGAAAGATATTATTTCCACAACTATCCACCATCCATGATTCCATATATGATAATGGTTAAGTGTGAGTATTAGTGTTCATAAAAAACACATGAATTTTGATGTTGGATGAATTTGAATGTATGAAAGACTGCATGTTGACTTCATCCCATAAAATGAATATTTATTTTTTTAATAAATGTTAAAGGGAATAGAATTTATGAACTAGAAGATTATTATGTATTCATTTTCATTTGTGAGTTTGTGATGATATTTTTGTATCACCAATAATATTTCATTTTTAAAAAATTTAATGCACTCAAATGGATGGTAAATAATGAATTTTATATGAGTTGAGTCAATGGGATACTTAAAAAAATACCCATATTCTATGGTATATTGAAATGTAAAAGAATACATTGGTGATTGATAAATAGAGTTATCGAGAGGAACAATTTTTCAAAAGAGGCACATGTTTTCTCAAGAATAGAGAAAAATTCTATTTTATAGTACAACTTTGTGTATTGTGTACATAAAGAAAATTATATATGAGAACTATGTAAATTGTTTCACATGTGTGAAAATTTGGGTTAATTTCATTTAATGACAAGGAGAACAAACATAAACACCAATTTATCTATGTGGAAAATAATAAAAAATTGATACTGTATATAATAGTCTATGTGATATTCATGAAATTTTTAGTGTTTAAAAATAACATGATGTATGTGATGTTTGTATGCATGTACACATAGTACATAACAAAGGAATAAGAAAGTCCAACATAATGTGAGTTATAAAAATAAATTGAAAAGGTTGTTTTTTCATCTCTGTGAAATGAAAAATATAATGAAGTGATAATAATATATTACATGAAGTAATGGAAAGTATAGTGGTTAATTCTATTAATGATATAATTTCATGAAGACAATGTGTTTTGAAAAGCTATTCAATACTTTCATTAACTATTTTACATGTTAATGATAATAAAAGTGATAAATTGATGCTCATTCAAGTTTATTATTTCATATTCATATAGGTAGTATTGTGAGAATGAAAAATAAATGATATATTTAATGAATTGAAGCCCCAATGAAATTTTAAAAAACAATTATACGATGTTTTTGAATATATGAGGCTTGTGATATAGATGATTATAATTGAAATATATTTAGTTATTACATGGTGTTTTTAATAATATAATTCTATTATTAGAATTATCATTATCTAATAGAAAATTTTTATTCATTTATTTGAATGATAGAGAAAAAACTACCATTCATAAGGTGTGGAGTATTTCAATAATAAAGAAGGAGAAAGACATATCAACATTCATAATTCATCTATAAGAATATGGAGATACACTCATCTCATGAAAACTCTGATGATCTTCAAGTGACCTCCTAAGTCAATAAAGTAACCCTATCCTTCTAAGGAGTAGTGATCAGAGTTATTAAGAGGTAGATTCCCTTGGGTGGGGAAGGATATACACCTATATCTTTTAAAGGAAACCTTCTATACATATAGTGACCAAGGAAAAACAATATACCCATAGAACTAGTGAATATTAGTTTATTCTAAAACAAAATTACATCATTTCTATGTGATATCTTGATATAGCCCTAAGTGGTCAACTCTGTAAATTTATTGTGTACTATTCATGCATTTCATTCTTAAAAATTTCTACATGTTTTAGTGATGTAAGCATCTCGAGTTTTTTGTTGAACATAGTTCCTGATTTCAACAAAAAAAATCAAAATGAATAAATGGAAATGTTTTTTTGGTGTGTTACCTAATTCACCCCAGGGTGCCTCATGTTAAAACATATATATAATATAAATAAGGTACCAAATCCATATGTAACTATAATGTTAATAAATAATAATATATAATCCATAATAAATAAATAGAGCCAAAACCAATAATGATAACTAAAGGATAAATATGATTATAATATGAGAATCCCCTATATCTAATCCTAAAAATAACAGTGAATCATGAGTACATCGCTAGGTCCAAAATTAATAAAATCCTTTAGAATACCCAATTGAATTTTTTTGGGCCAATTATGTATTCAAAATGAATATAATCACTATAGAAACAATCATTATCACATATATGAATTCCCTAGTAAGGAAATGTACAAAAATAATTGTATATGTTAATTTCTAACCTAGACTACTGTATCATGAATCTATGTATCTCTATATGCATCCATGGGGTCCAATGAAATCAAAAAAGATTATGTTAGAAAACCAATGCATCATATGACCAATATCATGAATAAAACATAGAACATAAATCTCTTTTGACCCCAACCCCTGCTCAAGAAATATCCCAATTAATATTCATCAAAGTGTTTCGTAACAATGAAATTTAAATCAACTTTTATCATAAGTAATAATCCAATGCAATCCACAATACAAATTATCGGTCTCCAGCTGAGGATATCACAATAATTAACTAGTTGTCTTTTATAATGTCCTAAATTCCATTTTAATAACTTACATTAAATGAAAAGTAATTTTACCATCATTGTAATATCCTTTGAAAAAATAATTTGAATGAAAAAAAATCCCTTTAAAAATTAAATTCATTTGAAATAATTCTTTTATGATTGTTCACAAACACATTACAGTCATAGAATATTAGTTTAAATGAATACTATAAATCAATTGAAAACTATCTATTCCATGTATAGAAACCATTAATAATTGTTCATAAACTCTTCAGGGGTAGCACATATAAGAATAAATTTTTAAGGAAAACTAACTTATGAAACTAATTTTTGTTTTGATATTTTCATAAAATAATTACAGAAAATACCTAACTCATTCAGTTGAAACATGTATCTTTAGATGAATAATGTTAGTCCAATAAAATGGGGATCTATAGATACCCTATAAAACCAATTCCTCATAGTTAGATCAACCCAAACCATAAATATGGAATGAGATCTGAAAAGGGTTCATCATAGAATAATTGAATAATTGGAATGGAGTAAGGTATGATATGATGGGAATAACAAAGATAAATTTATTATGTTACCCAAAAAAATCACTTGAAATCAAAGGATAATGATATCAAAATCTTATGGAATGCAATAGAAAATTCTTATGGATCATTCTTTTTTTGGCCACGTGATAGAGGGGAGAAAAGGGGGACAAACACCCTTAAAATCAATTATGGTTGGAACTATTAAATCATAATTTTTGAAACTGAGCACATCATGTAACAACATAGCCTCCCTTATCACATCATGGAATGCGTCCCATGAAAGATTATATAACAATGGGTTCACATTTATGTTCATGTCACAAAATATTTGTACCAAAAATTTGAAATGAATTATATATAAGAGTACCCTCATGATATGGAACATGATCAATATATTTCCTACACCGCGTAACATATTCCTATAATATTATGGTTGATAATTAATGAGCTAAATTAAGATGATATGAAAAGTTTCAACATGACCTAAATCATTACACCATGGCCAATGCTTCTATCAAAAATAAAAAAATGGAAAAAAGCATATGTAGATATACCCATTCATAAGGTATGGAATGAAATCCTTTATTAATGTTGCAACCTACAATATTCCCAAACTACAGGTCACCAAAAAAAATCATTAAAAAACTAAAATAACACTTAATCTTAAAGAATAACTTTCAATAATGACACTTCGCTGTCAACATTCTCTCCACCATGCCACTTTATACACCACATTAATTTATGGTTAAAATTATTTGTGATATAAATAGAAAAATAGAATATCCTAATATAATATTTGGGAGGGCCAAGAAAGAAAACTAGATAATGGTATATTGATTACGGAGTTCTATACAAATAACATAATATATAATAATCCCCAAACCAAATCCCTAACAACAAAGGGATGTAAAATAGGTCTAACTACCCTTTAGAACGAATCATGAATAGTGATTACAATGAATAACACATGTTGATGTGTAACATCATAAATAAATAAACACATCTTTAATAGTCACAAAATGGGGTTTTAATAATATTATACCAACAAGAAACATCTACTGAAGATACAATTTTTTAATTGAATAATGAAAAAAAACTCAAAATAACACCAAGATGACTAAAATATACTGTCGAATAATTTATTAACGACCCATAAAAATGGAATATAAGAGATAAACCCAAAAAAATATTCCTCAATAATAAACCACACTCTATGACATACCCAAAAAAACTAATGCGAGAACCATGTATTCGATATTGTGTTTGAAACACGAAACCAATAACATAAGGTAATATAATGTCTAGATAAATTATAATATATTTACTATCTAAAAAAGATTCTATATATTAAAATTCATGCATCACTGAGTTTTCATGAGTTTTATGAAAGAGAGACACTCCTCGATAGCTTGTGTTAGACACAAGAGAGATATTCCTCAAAATATGGTGTTACATACATGAATGAGATTTACTAAATAATACTATATTGTTAAAATATTATTATTTAATATAATAATATATTATCTAGCAATTACGAATAGTATTAAATAACTCACTAAAATATATTTTTATCAAAAAGATTAAATGAATTAATATGTAACCAATTCATTAGAAATGAAAAAACAAACCAAATGAATATAATGGAAATATTATTATTTTTATGCTCACAAATGTGTATTGATTGGATAAAATAAATTAATTAAAATTATAAAATGATTTAAAATTTATATATAATATTTATCATTCATCATTTATTTTATTATATTAATCCATTCGGTTAGATATGCACAAACTCTATTTTACACATAAAAACCTATATGTTTATAAAGGCAATTTTACCTCCTTTGAAGAAAGAATCCATTTTAAATATATATTTTTAAACATTAATTAATTTAATATGTCAAAATAAACATCATATTTGAAATATAATCCTATTAATTTGGTTAGGGTGGTTTTTTGATATTTTTTAAGACATTTCATTTTTTATGAATAAATAAAAATACTGAATGATAGTTCGAAACTACTTTTTAATATAATATATTAATATAGATAAATTATAAACTTAATTGGTATTAAAGTTTACATAAAAACCATTTTTATCAATTAATCCAATTTAGGTTATTCGAATCAGTTTCACATTGATATTGACTATAAAAACATAACAAACATTGGGATGTTTTTACAATAAAACCCAGAATTATCATTCAATCTGTGGAATTATTTTTAAGTTAAATTGTATCACTTTTGTGATTGTAATTCAGAGAAAATGGATTCCATATTTGGAATGGTAATTATTTATAATTTTTTGTAATACATTCTTGGTTTGTCCAAAAACATTAGTGAAAGAGATTAACATTAATTACAATAATTATGGTAAAACGGAGCATAATAAAGAAATAAACCATTAACATATGAGACCAAATGACCTATATAAATGTCCAAAACCCTATTTATTGAAATAATTATGCCATTGAATTTCCTTTATAGAGTTATTTTTCTTTTGGATTGACTTTTTTTAGGTAAGAACCTGTGCAATCCTAACTCGTTTAAAAATTTCCTAGTGAGTCCTTTTCCTTTTCTATAAAAGGCCACAACATTTATCACTTCTTCACACCTCTCAAACCTCTTAGATTCTTCCAATACTAGCCAAAAAATATTCCCAAAATCCCTCACCTCGAACTTGAATCTTTCATTTGGTCCAGAAGCAACCCAAATAATCAGTTTGGTAGAAACCAAAATAAGTTACCCGATTTAGAGGTAATACCTTCCCTCGAGCTTTTTAGTTTCATTTCTATTATACCCTTCCTATACTCTTATTATCCTATGATTAAAAAAATAGTTTTAAAAACAAACTAGGATGTTTTTATGGTAAATGATCAACCTAAACTTTCACACACCTAAATCTAATGGGTAATAAACATATTGTTTCTATGTATGGTGAACTACTGCCTCACAAAATGATGATTTTTCATTTTTCCGTTACAACATCAAATAGAGGCCATTATGAAAGAAACTATGTAAATATATGTTATATATGATATTAAATATGTATTTATACTTTATAAACTTTTTATTAAACATTTATTTAAAAAATTAGATTTTATTTTAACACAATAACATTGTTTGAGGAAGTGTGGACTACCGGCCCCTCAGAGCGATTTGATTCACTCACACGATACATAGAATGTATAAATGACGGTTATAACTAAAAATATGAGACTTAAACATCATATATATGATTTTAATGATGTAATTACCATTATGTAAATATAATATATATCATTTACATTATTAACCATTCATATACACTTAAAAAGTGATAACGTCATTCGTAGACGTATAGAATACAACCTCCTCAGTATGATGTGAATCCATTTACATCACAAAATTATATATATAAATATATATTATTAAATAATATGGTATTTATTATATAATCATAATTATGTAAATATATTTATTTACTTACCTTCTTTTCATAATGATCGTTGAAAAATGAGAACTTTACTCATGCGTACGTACATCCTAACATCACCTTGATTGTAACATTGATTCATATTTTATAACTAGGTCAAATGACATGATTTAAAACTATAATTGATGTCAAAAATATGATAAATATAAAATTATTGTTATCCTAGAGATATTATATAATTGCCCCTTTCACCCTGGTTTTCCTAACAAAGTAGATTTTGATACATACACCCAATTGGTTCAAAACACCCGATGTGAACAAAATTTTTTAAGTAGTTGTACTCGACAAAGTAATTAATGAAATAAATGTAATGATGAAAATGAATAAGAATATAAAGAACGTTGAAAATTAACATAAGATTATTATTCATGAATTTAACAGACATTTACCATAAATGAAACTAAAGGTAAGGGATTTCATCTCAATTTACATTTCATTGAGATTTATTTATTGTTATAAAAATTGTTTTCTTTATATGATTTATGTGCTAACATTTTCTATAAAAAATAATTAATATAAACACACTCATGATATTAGAAATTTTATTTATTTTATTCCTTCACGATGTTATGATTTGTAATGTTTCAAAGTGGTATGAGACATAATATAATGTTTGAACAGTATTTTCCTCAAGGGTTATCCTACTGATTTTTGAATTGACTTTCCATTACATGATTTTATATAACCATTTATAAACAAAACTTTATATATTATCTTGTTATTCATGACAATTTTAAATTATCAGTACCATTTATCTACTCTTTTTTACTAATATGTTATAGAAAATGTTTTTAAGAAAATCAAACTCCATATCTCTGCTTAATCAAAGAACCTCTTTTCTTCTACACACCATATTTTAATAAAAAATTAAATTTTTTTTAAATTTATTTTTTAAATAAATTATCACCATTTTTTCCTTTTGACAAATATTTCAAGGGAATTTTTTTCCTCATTCCAAACATGGCATTTACTTACCTTATTTCCATACAAATGGAATATTATTTTCACCTCGTACGACTTGTGGTGATTTATCCTCATTCAATTAATTGATGATTCATTTTAATGATTAAAAGTTTTATTTTTAAAAGAAAATGTTTTTAAATGGGATATTCATTGAAAAATATTTTTAAATTTTTTTTCAAAACAATATCATTTTTCCTCAAGAATATTTTCAATTGTTATTCTTTTATTTTATCAATAACACCAACCCTTTATTTTACCACACGTGGGATTATTGGTGTTTATACAGTCATAATTCATCTTATTGATTGTTTATTATTTCTTTTTCTAAGTATAACATTCACATTTACTTCATGGATTTGTTTCTTAGTCCGCTTGAAATATTTAATCTTGTATGATCATCGAACATTGAATTTCCCCTTATTTTTAATTTCATTTTTCATAGATATATACTATTTCCTAAACCATATACCATTTTACATATTGTTCATACATTGAAATTTAGTTGATTAAATGGGGAATTATTTATAGATTTTTATTTTTCATTCAATTTATTTTTTTGATAAGGCATATTATTTATTTAGATTATTCCAAATGAGGAATTATTTGGATAGGTAATGACGGGTGTAGCCAGGTATTTATATATCTCCTCAACACATCGATAGGTTCTCATGATACATATAATTGAAAAAAGGGTGTATACCATTAGTTTACAACTATATTTTGAATGGTCTTGATGCTAACAGGTCATCATGTGCCACAAACTTGTTGTCTTTTAAGAAAGAATTTCCATCATATTAGTTTATGTTATTATTAAACTATGAGATTTTGTGATTACATATGTATGGAAACATTTAATTTTATTTCATTAAATCAATGTCACGTGTTTCAATTTCTTACATTTCTATATTTATTTTTACTTATCTAGTTCTTTTAAAGGAATATATTTCCAATTTTTACCTTTTTATGTTTCTTTTGTACTTTCATTTAGTTTATTGATTACATGGCTTCTATGTTTAGTTATTTACTGTTAAATATTGAATATTATCATTATTTAATTATTTCTTCCAATTTATTTTTAGCTTACATAGAATTTAATCTCACCCTTATTATGATAGCTTTCCCAGGAATCCAAAAAGTGTACTACCAATTTTATGGGGGAATGTACTAGATGGATTATAGATTATCCACTATGTTTTTTTATTTATTTGTTTATAATATATAAATATATTGTAATTAGTGTATCCATTTGTAATTAAATACTAATTTATCACGATATTTTACCAACTCAACTAATCTTATCTGTCATTTGGGGCTTGATTCTTTATAATCATTTCAATTAGATTGATAGAAGACACCAGATCTAGGCTATCTAGGGCCAGGTTTCTATAATTAGATTAAAATGAAGTTTAGTATCAACCTTGGAACAATATTTAAGAAAAAATAGATTAGATAACATCACCATAAGGTAGAATTTTAGGATAATTATATATAAAAACCCTAGAATTTTGCTACAATATAGATTATGTGGTTCTTTAGGGAAATAAATCCCTATCTAGATACAAAAGGTAAATTTGGTTCTGGCATAGATATACCTAGGAGTAAAAAAATATGATAAGGTGTTCTTTGCCTAACTCAAGGTATCCTGGTACACAATAATGGGCCTTACAGTGCACCTGGTTTGACACTCATGAGAAATATGCTTAGGATAATCCATAATTTCATTACTTGCCATTACAACGAATTTGAAAGTATATTGACAATTAATAATCAAGTTTTAACCTAAGGTTTTTTAGTTTTAAAAATATTGTTTCATGATATAGATATCTTATATATAATTATACACTTTTCTCCTTATGACTATTATTTCTCAAACTATTCTTTATGGTTTTTGTCAATGGATGGAAGCTGAAGGATTCAAGTTAACATCAAACATGAATGTAAGGTGGTAAAAATGAGAAAACAAATGATGTGTTAATTTGTGTTTATGATGTCACTTTTAATCCAAATTATTTTTCCTAAAATATGATTAAAAATATATAACTTTAAAAACTCTCGAGTGCACTATAGAAGAGAAGGATGGAGGTTTCCGGGAGCTAGATTTTGGGAGACCATGTTGAAAAGAAGGATTGAAATTTGGCATGTGAGACGTATCGAATATGAAACATAAGAAATTGTCTCAATGGAACAAGTAAATTCTTTATGTTCAGGAAAGGACATAAATAAATGTATTTCCATGGAAAAAGGAAGGGTACAATGGAAGGAAATAAAACCCTTCCTAATAAATACTTTATAGTTCTTTGTCATAAGTGTGGGTAACCTGGAAATTACCCATGTCTATTATCTCTTCATGATAATAAACTCTATACCATAGAAGGATATACGTGAGAATTATAGATGTAGTATTTATGTATTGGGGATGTATTAAAAACCTATGTTAAAAGTAAATTTAGTGATTAACCTTAATTAAATGATGTTAGTAATTTTTTTATGAAATTTAATTAATTTGGTATTAGAAAAGGACATACTGTATATCAGGTGACAACCAATCATGTCTAGAAAAACCACTGGTCTTGAACCCATGACCAAATGATTATGAGGTTTCCAAGCCAACAATAGACCTATGTAATGTACTGGTTTAGTATTGACTATTTTTTAGTTTAACCATTTTATGAATAAATTTTAATGATAAACCAACAATAAAACTTTGAGGGATTAGTTATTAATTTATTAACCATATTGTTTTCTAATGATAGTTAATAAAAAAATAGTTATAAATGTGACTCATTTATATTCATTACGATCATTTATGAGTTTCTTTCAGTGCTTCAAACACTAATTTTAAGTTTTAGAAATCCATTTTATGAAGTAATGCATGAATTAGAATTTGATAGATTAACAACCAATGTTTTAGATTGTTCACATGAAATTGAAACCTAACAAGTAAGAATATTTGATTACGTTCGTGTTTATTATAATAATTACCCAAAATTTATAGAATGAATTCCAAATAAATTTTTTTCATAATACCATAATTTCTATTGAACCAACGATCTTCTAAATCATCCCAGATTTATGGATTTGAGGCTCCAAAATTTTTATTGATCATTAATCTATTTTTAATTGATGACCTCATTAATTGTCTATAAATATTTAATCATTTCCGCATAATATGTTTCTCAGTATGACACTTATGATCTCATACATGATGACCTAGAAACATGGTAGTCCATGTGACCTTTTTTACATTACATTTTCTCTTTGATATAGGATTAATTATGAACCATTATCACAATGTGCGATTTCAAACATAGGATGTATCATAAAATAAATCACCATGATCGATTTTAAATTACGTGGTCACAATTTAAATAAGGAGAGGAGAATGTGACTCCCCGAAAAAATAAAGTGAGAACCTTGAATTTGATAGCTTTTATGAAATGTGACACCATGTACGTAAGGTAACATAATATCTGGATACATTAAAATATATTTACTTTTTGTAATAGATTATCTATATTTCAATTCATGAAACACATATTTCATTTACATTACATACACAAATGACCTATCTCCATAGCTTCTGTTACACGTACGAGTAACCTTCCTCCAAAACATGCATTACCTAAAAGACCGAGTTTTACCTAACAATAATAAATTATTAAAATGATTTTATTCAATATAATAAGATATAAACTAGTTATTATGAATATTATTAACTAACACATGGATATATATGTTTTACACACATATTAAATTAATTAATTGGTTACCAATTTATTATAAATGTAAATACCGACCACATGAATATAAAGGAAATATTATGATTTTAATGCTCACAATGGTGTTTTGTCTTAGTAAATTATATTATATAAAATTATTTAATGATATTAATTTGATATATATGTGATATATTTAATAAAATATTTTTTATATTCATCTATCAGTTTTGATATGAAAAACATGATTTTACACACAAAAACCTATATTTTTATAAATGCAATTTTACCATCTTTTAATGGAAATCCCAATTTAAATATATGCTATTACTCTTTAATATATTTAACATGTCACAATAAATATAATATTTGAAATTGTACTATAATAATTTGGTTTGGGTGAATTTTTTAAGTTATTCTGAGACATTTCATTTTTAAATGAAAAGATAAAAATTCTGAATTGTAGTTCAAAAATGTTTTGTCATCTAATTTATTTATAAGTATAAATTACACATTAAATTTTTTTATAGTTTAATTAGATATTTTTTTCAATTAATACAATTTATTTCATTGGAATCAATTTTACTTTGAGATTGTCTATAAAAGCATAGGAAACATTAGGATGTTTTAACATTAAAAACATGGGTTATCACCCCATATCCATGATAAATTTTAATTTAATTTTATCCAATAATATAATTTAAATCATTTAAAATGGATTCCATATTTTGAATCAGAATAATTTATTATTTATAACAAGATCACCTATTTTGAGAAAAATATTAGTAAAAGTGATTAAAATTAATTAAATTATTATGGTAATCTTATACTTAATAAAGGACTAAACAATTAATATAAGGGACCTAATAACCTAGAAACATGTCCAAAATCCATTTTATTCACATAATTGGCCCATTAATCACCAATTATAGAGTTTGGATGGTATGGTATGACTTTTTTAGTTAATAACTTTTTCAAACCGTACTTATTTCTAAAAATTAAAAGTTATTCCTTTTCCTTCTCTATAAAAGGCCACCACCTAACCCACATCATCATGTAAGGGTTGGTGTCCTAAGAACCTGTTGTTTTTTACTTTCATTGCATGAATGTACACTTATTATAAATTATTCATTGCCCTGCATGACTATAATATAATAATGTCCTGGAATATTTGTTGCATTGATAAGGTCATGGAAGATCCCCGCTATGATGAAATCCTCGAAATGATATAACAATATTCTAAGATAAAGTGATACTGTTAGATGAAATACTATGATATGACACATAGTATACGGACTATCATGTGTGATTACTCGTAAGAAGACGTGACTTTCTCATGAAGTTTGCACTTGGTAATCTCTAAGAAGGGAGATTATGAGAACAAACTCGCTATTAGCAATTATGCATGCCTTACTATCATTGGGCATTTCTATCTATGAGAGTGTCTAATGGTCTTTAAACTAGATGATTATAATTAACTCATGTCATGACTGGCACATTTAGATTTTCTGACGAAAACCGTCACGAAGCGAGTTGGTGGGATGTAGGGTATGTTGGTTGCATCACGAATGACATGTTGTTAATGGATAAGTAGAGAAATGTTTTGTCCCTTCCATATTTATGTAAGTATATACCTCAGGCCCTTTGATTGAAATAGAACTGTCACAAAAATTCCATGGCCATGGTGTCATGACGAGTTTATTTCTAGAAATCAATGAATGACAGATCAAGTATATAGGTTTATGAAACTTCCATGAAACCTCCTTGATGAGATATTGTGACAAAGGGATTAAATTTCACAGTAAGAGTTCGTATGAGGTGACACGTCAATGTAGTGTCAACTTCTTTCTCTTGGGATCCTTGACCCATAGATAGACAGTAATCTTGGACTTTAGGAAAGCCCGCCTAATACCAAAGAGAATGTGGCCTAGAGGGTTACACACTAAGTGTATCCAACAAACTCAACTAGAATAAATATTATTCCCATACGTGGTTTAATAATTATTCAAGGAAGCCTAAATCATTTTAATTTTTGGAGGAAGAATAAAATGAGAACAAGTACATTCCATGTATTAATGATTACACGTCGTGTAGTTTTTTATGGAAAACAAGTACACGCCGTGTATTTAGGATTACATGTCTGTAATTTTTCCAGTCGGGATTTTGAGGAAATATCGTTTTATTAAATGATATTTATTATAATTATCGTAGGCACATGTAAAGGAATTAATGATTCGACATGGGGTTTTCAAAATAGTTAATGTAATAAATAAAACTCATAACACATTTATTTATTGTCAAAACTCTACAAACTTAAACCCAATTCTAAATATCTTCACAACCCCAACCCTTTTTCTAAGAATCATTATACACAGTAATTCTGGAGAATTATCTCAAGATCTAATGAACTACGTCCTCCAAGAACGCTCTCATGACCAAGATAGATCCACCTCCATCAGATCAAGGCGATCTTAGGTAGACAACGCAAGCAAAGGATTCTCCATGCTTGCACTCGGAGATTCCTTTGGTGACAACCAAAGATACGTGGTGCACGTGTTGATCACCACTAGAGGTATTTAACACATGGATTCTTTGAAGAAATGATGAATCACATCGTAACGTGATTATAAATATCAAAAAAGAAAGAATTCTATAAAAGGTACTTCTTTTCAATTAATTAAATTAATTATAATCAACATGTGATGATCCTTCCTTTATGGTTCTAGGAATTTTCTTCTTCTTTGTCTATTTCTGTGATTCGATCTCTGGAGACTGGAATTTATCGTAATATTGATCTCGGATTGCTCATTAAAAATGACAAAAGGCCAAGTGGGAACATCCACCCACGAGCTTCTACTACGCCCAGGACCTTCAAGTGGTATGAGAGCAGGTCATGATGATGATTATAGTTATTTAATTTTCATTGATAATTTACGCATTTATATTTGATTCAATTCATGATTAATTGTTCTATAAAACAAAGTGAAATAGATCCATTCTTCCTCCGTCATTTCTCAATTCACATCACAGAAACAAACATTTAATTTTATTTTTGATTAAATTAAAAACGAGGAACTCGTCCTGAGGAGCCACTCTTTCTGACTGTAAGATAGAAGAATACATTGCATGTAGTAAAAAATACAGGTCGTGAACATAGGTTCAACGAACCGGTACTGGTCCGCCAAAACCATGCCGTGTGAATTGAGTATACCTAAGTATTTATTACACAGTGTTGACAAGAAATGAATTGCATGTGGGAACCAGAATACACGGCATGTATGTTGAATCAACATGTCGTGTAGTCTGATATGACCCAAGTGAAACCGTGAACAAGGAGAAGCTGTGTTCCAGGTACATGAGATTACCAGGACAATAAACATGTAACAAGAAAGTTCACACCATGTTAGATTAATCTACAGGTCGTGTACTCCAAAAATTCCAAAGTACAGAAAACACGCCAAATGCCATGTCGTGTACTTTGGATAAAGGGTGAAAAATACATGGCATGTAGGATATATTACACACTGTGTACTTTCCAAAAATGGAATTTCACCAGGTTTCCTCCAAAAGTACAATGATCTATACAATGAATATGGATGATAACAATCTAAATTAAATTCAGAAATGAATTTAAGATAAAGAATTGATTAATTATAAGATCATAATTAATTGAATTCAAGTGTGACGTATCTTGAATAAATAGAATGATTAATGAAATTTGAAATCTAAATATGCATAAATTTCATTTCATGATATGGAATATCATGAGATGGACCAAATACCCTTTGTATGTCTGTATGGTTTCATTTTAATTAGTTTAATATAAATTCATTGGCTTGCGAGCCTTCTTCCAATAAAATGTAGGGGCTGCGTGCCCATGGTTTCTTTAATGAAAACCCCGTG
Source organism: Viscum album (assembly GCA_963277665.1). Classification (NCBI taxonomy): domain Eukaryota; kingdom Viridiplantae; phylum Streptophyta; class Magnoliopsida; order Santalales; family Viscaceae; genus Viscum; species Viscum album. Next base: position 641,739,796 of record OY728147.1, on the reverse strand, counting down.
TAATATAGGATCTTCAAATCCAGTGGAGATAGTTCAAAAAACTTGTAGATGAAGTGAAACCAACCCAAGAAGATGTGAAGGTGGATATATGGGATCTGCAATACACAATCCATCGGGTTCAAGGTGGTTTCCCTCGGTAAGATTAGCTTATCAAAACCGACAGATAATATAACCAATAGAAGCTCATGATCATGCCATCTTATTTAAATTCTATCTAATTGAATTTTCTATTTATTATGTATGTGTTGTTGAATTCACATAAATAATGAAAAAAACATGCAAAGATGGAATAAAATAAAAACCGGGCTATGCGTAATCATTATCAGAACATGGTTAATCACTTAAGAAAGCATCAATTAATATTTACATCTATGTGATAATGAAAAACTATGAATAAAGAATAAAATCCCTAAATTCTATATTAAGACAGACCCAGCCTTCCATTACTTGATTAGGGGAAAGACACAATAAAACTATGTGTTTGAAAAACCCTTGTTGGGACACTTACTTTTATAATGGAAGATCTTATGAATGTTTTGGGTTGACTTCAACATTTTACATCAAGAGAAGTTTCCCTTGGTAGACTTCTTGTAAAATGGAGGCAAGTGTTGAGTAAATCCATGTCAGGATTTCTGGATTGGGGAGTCCACTCAACATATCAAGGAATTTTAAGCTCACAGGTGGCAATGACCTGCCTACCTAAATATCTTCAAATAGATTGACCAACCCTTGTTTGGGTTATGCGAAGGGGAATATGGATCCTTTCCACCAGAATGTCAAAGCAAGTAGACATTACGGGTTCAATGGTGAGGGCCAATGACACTTGATAAAATAGTGGGAGAATTAATAAAATCATTTATTATTTTTCATAAAAGGTAATCAAAATGTACTGATAAATCTGCTATTTTGATTTGTAGAATCAATATGACAAGCTCGTCAACCACATTTTCTCTACGATAAATTTTGGCCAAAGAAAATATCCTCACCAGCAGTAACATTCAGGAATGGTTTAGGTGCCTTCAGGTTATCCTACGCCATCAACAAAAGTTTTACATGATGGAGTCCTCACTTCCTGATTCTCCTGCCCAAGGGGCGAGTGATTAATATTTTCAGATCCATGATCAACATTTGAATGATTCACTTGACGTTCAATGTTTGATGTTGTCACCAATGACTAATGAGCTCATGACATCTCATGAAGATATAGATGCCTATAGCATGCTCGGGCACCTCCATGGTCTATACCAGGAGAGAGAAAGATAAGAATGGTTTGAGATCTATAAAGATCTATTTCAGAGCATGCTTGGAGAGGTTTCCCCAGCTGGGCCTCATGTAGTCAAGCTCATTGGCTACATTGAGTGCTTGGAGGTTATAGGGTTTAATCTCCCCGAGGAACTGGGTACCGATATCATTTTCACATCACTCCCCTAGAGTTTCTCTAGCGTTGTTGTAAATTTCAACATGAACAGCATTGAGAAGTATCTATCTGATCTTCTTATCCTTATGCACCAACTGGAAAATCACATGAAGCGTGAAAAGACTTCTTTCCTTATGGTGAATAAAAGGATAGGGAACGCGAAGATGTTTAATCCCAAAGCATCTTCAAGGCCTTCCAAGAAAAGTATGATCAATGGGGAGGCAAGATAATATGATGTTGTTTGTTTTTCATGTGGAAAGAAGGGCCACTAGGAGAATAACTGCACCCAGCCAAGGAAGCAAGTGGAATCTTCAGGTGTGGTTGTCATCGAATGAAATCTATATGATTCTAGAAACTCAGTATTAGATATAGATTATGGTGCTCACATATGTATCCAAATACAGGAACCATGAAGATTCAGGAAGATTGATCGAGAGGAGGTAGATCTATAAGAAGCCAACGGAGCCAGACTTACTATTGTAGCTGTCAGGGACTACCACATCACACTGCCAATTAGAATGATATTGGTTTAAAAGGGTTTTTATTATGTTCCTTATGTTACTACAAACATTATTTCATTATCCAGATTAGATTCTGATGGATTCATCTTCATGTTTGTAATTTAATTTTTCTACTTTTATAAAGATAACATTTGTTTTAGTTGAGAAAATTTATATAACGGACTTTATGTGTTAGACTACACAAACCAAGTAATGGAAATCATTGATAAAGTTAATTTACATGACTTATACCACACCCAACTTAGGAATAACCAGCTAGTTCTTGTCAATGGGAAACATTTGATAAAATTACATCAAGATGGGTATTTAGATTATTTTGAACTAATACCACTTGGTTAATTTCATGCATGTCAACAAGGCAAAATAACCAAAGAACCATTTAGTGTGAAAGGTGAATGGTCTAAAAATATTCTAGAATTAGTTCACATAGATGTATGTAGTCCATTTCTAATTGAATCAAGGGGTAGGTTCTTGTACTTCACTACTTTTATTGGTGATTTTAGTAGATATGGATATATTTACTTAATGATGTATAAGTTGGATTCATTGGATCGGTTCAAAGAATACATGAATGATGTGAAGAACCAGCTTGGTATGAAGATTAAGAAACTCTACTCAGACAGAGGTGGAGAATATATTAATCAGGATTTCATTGATTTTTTATGAGATATTGGCATTCTATCTCAACTCACACCTCCTTACACACCTTATTGGAATGGCATAATTTAATGGAGGAACCGCACCTTCTTGGACATGGTGTGATCATTGATTAGTAATGCGAGTCTTCTATTATCCTTTTAGAGATATGCATTACGAACAGTAGCACACATACTAAACCAAGTACCTACTAAATTGATAAATTATATTCCATATGAGTTACGGAGTGGATGCAAAGACATGTTATAAAATTTACATGCGTGGGGTAGCGAAGAATTTGTTAAGTCCTATTCAGGTAACAAGCTTTCACCCCGAGGCACAAAGTGTATCTTTATAAGATATCCCAAGGAAAAAAGGGGTTATTACCTAAAAAACCACTTATATAAAAAGGTAACAGTGGAAAGACACGCCATATTCCTTGAGAGGGAGCACATCTCCAAAAGAGATAGTGGGAGCGTGATAGACTTTGATGAAGTCGAGGCTCAAGATACACATGAGTTGGTACAAGAACAGATTCCACAAAGCCACGTTGAAGAATAACCTATTCCAGAGACTCAAGAACTTTGTAGGAGCATGAGGGAGGTGAGAGAACCCGAATGATATGGTTTTCTTGTCACTGTGGATGCTGACTCATTATTGGTTGACCATGATGATCCTCTTACCTACAAAGAAGCAGTTGAAGGCATAAACGTTTCCATGTGGAAAGAAGCCATGAATTCTGAAATAGATTCCATATACCAAAACCAATTCTAGATTTTGGTAGATAATCCAGTAGATGTAAATCCTGTTGGTAATAAATGGGTATTCAAGAAGAAACTGGACATGGAGGGGCAAGTCAACACCTATAAGGAACAACTTGTTGCAAAAGGTTTTAGACAGTGTCACAGAATTGACTATGATGAAACCTTATCACCAGTTTCAATGCTGAAATCCATCAGAATCCTATTGACCATTTCCACTTACCATGAATATGAAACTTGTAAAATGGATGTATTCCTTGACGGGAACCTCCAGGAAGATGTCTACATGACACAACCTGATGGGTTTGTGACTCCAAAGGATTCCAACATGGTATGCAAGTTAGAGAAATCCATTTATGGATTAAAGCAAGCATCAAGGTCAAGGAACATTAGTTTTTATGAAGCCGTAATGGAATTTGGAATTTTAAAGAACAAATGTGCGATTTGTGTCTATAAAAGTTTTAGTGGAACTGCAGTTGTTTTCCTAATAGTATATTTTGATGACATATTACTAATTGGAAATGATGTACCTGTCTTGCTGTCCGTTAAGGCATGGTTGGATAAATGTATCTCTATAAAAGACTTGGGAGAGGCAACATATATTCTTTGGATCAAAATCCATCGTGATATATCTAAGAGAATACTGGGCCTGAGTCAAAGTACATACATTGACAAGATACTGAAGAGATTCAGTATGGAACAATCTAATAGTGGATTGTTTCCAGTGTCACATGACATTCATATTTCCAAGACAATGTGTCCTCAGAAACATGAGGAATGAAAGAAAATGACAAGGATTCCTTACGCATCTGCGATTGGGTCAGTCATGTATGATATTCTATGTACATGGATGGATGTTGCTTACACATTAAGTGTGGTAGGTAGATATCAAGATGATCCAGGATATTGCCATTGGATGGTAGTCAAGACTATTCTTAAGTATTTCAGGCGTACTAAGGATATGTTCTTGGTTTATGGAGGTGATTAGTAACTATTCATCATAGGACATGTAGAGGCTAGTTTCCAGACTGATCAAGAAGACATAAAGTCGCAGACTGGATGCATCTATAGTTTGAATGGAGGTGCAGTGAGCTGGAAGAGCTCAAATCAAAGTGTGGTTGCAGATTCTATAGCAGTGTCTAAGTATATCGCGGCTTCTGAGGTAGTTAAAGAGGCAGTATGGATGTAAAGCTTCGTCCAAGTGACGGATGTAGTACCGAGCAGTAAAGATCCTATCACACTCTATTGTGATAATACTGCAGTAGTGGCACTTGAAAAAGATCCAATGTCACATCAGCGAACAAAGAACATACATCAGAAGTATTATATTTTGAGGGATTTTTCTCATAGAGGTGAAGTTTCAGTGAGCAGTATTTCCATGGATGACAACGTGGAAGACCCCTTGACTAAAGCCTTGAATCAGCAGAATCATGATCATCATGTGAGGTCTAGAAGACTAAAAGTATAAGGCCCCAGCCTTAAACCTTACTTAATCTTTAGTTATTACAAGATTACACATAGAGGATCTTTTCAGGTTTAGAGTTTTAGAGAATTAGATCATAAAACTTTCATTACATTCCACATATAAACAAAGTGGTTACATAAAGATAGTATTCTTCATTCCCATCAATGGAAACACATTTAAAATAAAACATGGATTATTTCTTGACACATCCTTGACTCTATCATCTTATCATGTACCATTCCCTTGACCTGTGAAAAACATTTCAAAAACTTGGGATGAGCAAAAAAACTTAGTATGGGTTATAAAAAAAACATGGAAAGGAAACATGAGTTCATATATGCATAAGAATGAAATCATACTTTACCCATAAAACATAGGCACTTTAACATACCTCATAAAAACATGAATAAATCATAGAAATCATAAGACATAAAGGTAACTTGAGGCATTCATAACATTCTTACGTAGGGAGTAACCCTCTTGGTTACGTTTGGAATACCCATCACAGTATATTCCCTAAAATCTCTTCGGAGAAACCTTAACGTTTCACTCATTCGCATTACCCAATGCATTGGAGAGCTATATCGGGCTCACCCGCCCTTAGTTTATCACAGAACCACCCGTCTTCATAATAATGCCCAAGAACCATAACATAATCGTATCACATAAAACATGCGTAAAGGAAAAATAACATTTCCACATTTCAATCACAAGATATCAATACAACACAAAAACATTGTGAAAACCATTTTCAATACCAAAATAAAAGAAAAGTAAAACATGGTATTTATTTATCTTTTAAAAAGAAGGTATGGCTGGTAGAGGAAGCCGAAACTCAAATAATGGTCACGACGGCGGAGAAGTCGTTGTCGCCGCATACGTACGACAAAAAACATTCCCTTTTGTATTTTAGTAAACGCTTCGTATAAAAAATATTACTTTTGAATAAACGTAAAAGTCAAAGGTTTTTATACACCGTATAAAAGAAAGTTTTGTATAAAATAAAATATGCCACAATGAAAGGAGATTGAGACGAAGTCCCATACCTCGTATCCGACTTGACCCAACCGTTCTTTAATCTCCTGAATAATAAACTTGAGTTAATCTCTACTTGCTTATGAACCGTTTTCAAGTTCATTATTTCTTTTATACCATGTTATGAACATCATGTAATCATCTAAGTTAATAATGTTCATTTTGTCGGTATTTGGTTCTTAAGTCAAAAATAGACTTCTTACACTTACATGTTGTTAATTTGGTCAAAGGTTCTTTATATCCAGAATGATATTAATGATTTGGATAACACATAATATCATATATATTCATCATATACATGTATTTATAATATTACATCACATTTAGAGGTAAGAAATGAAATGCACCGATAATGGAGACGGTAAGCCGTACGTACGCATGAACGCTACTACCATTTCTATTTCGTATTTTCTGGAATGGAATCATAATGATATAAGAGTATATTATAATTAAAGTATAATAACATATATAATATCATTAACTTTATCCTTTACACATCCCACATATGGTATCAACGAATCAAATCACTTTCAGGGGGCGGTAGTCCGCACTTCCTAAAATGAAGATATCGTGTTTACCCATAATGGAAACCATAAAGTTATGCCCAAAATGAAAAAAAACAGAAGCTTAAGGAAAAAATAAACATATTATATATCATATATAAAAATAGTGACATCATAATGGCCACCTTTGAAGGTGTTAAATGAGTATTGAACAATCATCATTTCGGGAGGCAGAATTTCGCCATCCACAGAAACCGTATGTTCTTTAACCATTTGATGTAGTTGTGTGAGAGTGTAGCTCGAATAAATCTTATAACAACATCCTAGTATATTGAAGATACTGGTTTTGTTACAAAAGAAGTAAATAAAAAGAGTTTAGGGGGTTGGAGAATCAAAATAAAACAAATGAACATGAGAGAATGAATTACCTTTAAAAGTGTATCTCCTTTTGATTTGAGCCTAAAGGCTTCCTTTTAAAGGATTCTGCCCAAAGGGAATCTGCTAGGATGAGGAGAGGTATGTGGAGAGAGTAAGTGGTCATGGGTTAGCCGAGACAAAGGCTTGAGGAGTGTGTGAAATGAGGTAGAGGTGGTGGCCTTTTATAAGAGGAGAGGAGGGGAACTTTTGGAAAGTAAAGATAAGTTACTTTATTTTAAAAAGAGTTTCGGATTCAAAAGGTCCCACATTGCTACAATTCGATTATAAGGTGATAAGGCTTCGAAATACACTCATCCAATTGGTTTTGGCCATGTGTAGGTTTTATATTTTTCATTATCTTTCCATTTTATTTAAATCGTTAAATAATGAGGTCATCGCTGCATCATCATGATGTCATAAATAATTTAATTTATTTAAAGTCTAAAAATTATAAAAAAATTACTATGATGTAGGAAATATTGTTATCTTTCTCATGACTATTTATAATAAAAAATCTGATCTTTATAACCCCATGTAAAAATTGTTTTCGTAAAACATATTATGTTTGTGTCATTTTTACTTTTACATTAAATAAAAAGTTATTTATGTCATTTCCCAACCAAAGTGTCTCCATGGGGTCCCCAAGTTGACCCATGGCTTTTCGTGGTCGGACATGATACAACCAATAATGTTGGGACATGTGTATAGGTAATTTCATATTATTAAAGCATTATTTATACCTTAAACTACCCTAATTACCACTAATCGCGATTAAAAACTTAATAAGTTACTATTCACCAAAAAAATTATTTTAATCCCATTGAACCACATTTCACTTCTTAATTAAAACCATGTATGTTGGATTTTTTAAATTCAAAACACAATGATGGCAAAATTTCATTTAAACGGAAAATCAGTTTTTATAAGTACCACTTAGTGGTTTCACTATTCATCAAAAATTGAAGTTTTTCAAAAAATTACCAAAAAATCACCCTAACCTATATTTGATATTCAGAATTCAAAAATGAAGTCTATTTTACAATATTCAATACATATAATTCACATTAATTAATTTAATAATTAATTCCCACTGTCATGACAAATAACGTGTTTTTATGAAATAATAAGTATCAAATGATTGACACCAGTTTAAGTCTAATTTCAAAGTGAAATTGATTCCAATGACCACCATTAGATTAAATGGTAAAAATATTTTCATATTACACATTAAGACAAATTCAAAAGATAATCTAATCATACAAATAAATTAGATTAAGAAGCAGTTTTGATGTAAAATGCAGTATTTTTCACTATTCATTAAAAAATGAACATTGTTAGAAAAATACCAAAAATTCACACAAAGTAAATTTTGATGTGCCAATCATAGAGAATAAGTTTATTTTGACAAACATAGTTTATAAAATTGTGAAAAGATAGATTCAAAAATGGTTTGCCATCAAAAGGCAGTAAAACAATCTTTTAAGAATATTAGTGTATTCCATGCATAAGATTGTATTTATTTTCATTTTAAGCCTCTAAAACACTATCTTAATCATTAATAGACATAGATAAAAATATCTATTATTCATTACTTACTTGGGATGTTACATCCTTCCCCCCTTTAGAAAATTGAGTCCCCGCAATTTATTTACTTATCGAATAAATGGGGGTACTTATCCGTCATTGCATTTTCAGATTCCCATGTTGCCTCTTCCATCATGTGGTTTTTCCACAAAACCTTTACCTTCTTAATCACCATATTCCGTAACACTTGCTCCCTATGGTCAAGAATCCAGACCGGTTGTTCCTCATAAGATATGTTCTCTTCCAGCTGAACTACCTCTGGACTCAAAACATGAGATGGATCTGGCATATACTTTCTCAACATCGAAACGTGAAAAACATTGTGTACCTGAGATAAACTCGGAGGTAAATCCACTCGGTATGCAACTGATCCAACTCTCTCTAGAATTTCGTATGGTCCAATGAACCTTGGACTCAACTTTCCTTTCTTACCAAATCTCATCACACTTTTCCAGGGAGAAACCTTGAGAAAAACATGATCACCTACCTCGAAAGACAGATCCTTCATCTGGTTATCCGCATAACTCTTCTGCCTGCGCTGAGCTGTTCTCATGTGTTTCTGAATCAGCTGAACCTTGTCTGCCATCTCTTCTACCAATTCTGGTCCCATAAAATTCCTTTCACCCACTTCATCCCAGAAAGCTGGAGTTCGACACCGCTTCCCATATAATGCCTAAAATGGTGCCATCTCTATACTGGAATGAAAAATGTTATTATATGAAAACTCAACCAAAGAAAGATGTTGGTCCCAACTTCCCTGATAATCCATAGAACAATCTCGTAGCATATCCTCCAATGTCTGAATTGTTCGTTCTGACTGCCCATCTGATTGAGGATGAAAAGTTGTTCTAAAATTTAATTCAGTACCCAACGACTTCTGAAGGCCTTTCCAAAAGTTAGATGTAAACCTAGGATCACGATCCGATACAATGGAGAGAGGAAATCCATGTAACCTGACTATCTCATTAAGATACAAACGGGAAAGTTGATCAAGAGAGAAAGTATCTCGTATAGCAAGGAAATGAGAAGATTTGGTCAAGCGATCAATAATAACCCAAATTGCATTATTACCTCGAGATGTCTTCTGTAATCCAACAACAAAGTCCATGGATATATTCTCCCATTTCCACTCTGGCACTGGTAAATGCTGAAGCATCCCTTTTGGTAACTGCCGCTCTGCTTTAACCTGCTGACAAGTCAAACACTTCACAGTAAAATCAGCAATATCTCTTTTCATTCCATCCCACCAGTAATACTCCCGCAGATCTTTATACACTTTAGTACTGCCTGGATGAACTGAAAACAGAGAACTATGAGCTTCACATAACAACTCTCTCTTGAACTGTGAATCACAAGGCACACACAATCTCTTCCCAAATCTCAAAACGCAATCACTATCAATGTTGAATTCAGGCAACATACCTTTCTGAACCAGCTCTACCTTTTTCTACAACTCACTGTCTTGCTTCTGTGCTTGCTTGATTCTATCTGATAGAGAAGATCTCACTGATACCTGAAACAAAAAAGAAGGAATTCCTGCACCAACAACTTACATGCCAAATTTCATCAAATCCTTAACCAAAGGATCACGTTCCAAACGCAACATTGTTAATGAATCATTACTTTTTTGACTCAAAGTATCAGCCAATTTATTTGCTTTTCCCGGATGGTAATGAATTGTAGAATCATAATCCTTGATCAATTCCAGCCATCTCCTTTGTCTCATGATTAACTCTTTCTGAGTGAATATATACTTTAAACTTTTGTGATCGGTATATATTTCACACTTTACTCCATATAAATGATTCCTCCAAATTTTTAAAGCAAAAACAACAGCAGCTAATTCCAAATCATGTTTAGGGTAATTTACCTCATGAGTTTTCAACTATTGTGAAGCATAAGCAATTACCTGATCATTCTGCATTAGGACGCAACCAAGTCCTTTCAATGAAGCATCACTATATATAACACACTCAACATTCCTGGAAGGTAGTGCCAAAACTGGAGCATTCACCAATCTTCTTTTCAATTCCTGAAAACAATCATCACATTCTTTTGTCCAGATAAACATAACACCCTTTTGAGTTAGCTTAGTCATTGGACTAGATAACCGTGAAAAATTTCTAACAAACCTTCGGTAATAGCCCACCAAAGCAAAGAAGCTACGAATCTCAGTTACATTTGTTGGTCTTGGCCATTCTTCCACAACTTTTGTTTTTGCAGGATCAACAGTTATTCCATCTTTAGAAACAATGTGACCAAGGAAAGAAATTTGTTGCAACCAAAACTCACACTTGCTGAATTTCCCATACAATTTCTTTTCTTTTAAGGTTTTCAAGATAACCCTTAAATGTCTTTCATGCTCCTCTTTACTTTTAGAAAACACCAAAATATCATCAATTAAAACCACCAAAAACTTATCTAAGAACTCATGGAAAATTCTATTCATTAAGTCCATGAATATAGCAGGTACATTGGTTAGCCCAAAAGGCATTACTACAAATTCATAATGGCCATATCTCGTATAGAACGCAGTCTTCGGAATATCTGCCTCCTTTACCTTCAGCTGATGGTACCCCGATCTCAAGTCAATCTTTGAAAAAAAACTGAGCTCCCTGGAGCTGATAAAACTTAATTTGATGGCCCAACATCTGCTGAAGTAGTTGCAAAGGATTTCACCACCCCTTTCTGCTTGTAGTCTAACTGCTTCCCATCACTCAAGCTCTTTGTCGGACACTCGTTTGCATAGTGACCCATCTCATTGCACATATAACATTTCACTAACTGCAAATCAAATTTGTTCTTACCTTCACCTTGATCCTTTTCAGTGCAATCACAAGCCTTATGTCCCATCTTACCACATTGGTAGAACTTTCAAGAAATTAGAAGACATTCCCCAGCATGCCTTTTTCCACATTTATCACAAAATGGAAACTTAGTTCTCTTACCATCAGACTTTTTTGAAGAATTCTTACCTTTCTCCTGCCACCTCGGTCTCTTCTTCTGCTGGTTGTTATAGAACACTTGGTCATCAGCAAACTCCATTTCCACCTTCTCAGCACATTGAACAAGCTTTTCATAACTTTTAAACTCACAATAAGCTAATGCCCTTCGATATTTTGGCTTTAATCCTAAGTAAAAACGATTGATTTTACTATCAAGGTCCCGGAGAACATTTGGAGCATACCTTGCCAATCGAGTGATCCTTTCTTCATAGGCAGCCACTGAGTATTCCTCTTGCCTCAATTCCAAGAATTGCTTTTCCATCCTAAGTCGAACATCCTTAGGAAAATAATTCTCAAGAAACATACCTTTGAATTCCTCCCAGTCAAGAGCATCAATCTCATCGGCGTCCTTGATATTTTTAACCATAGACCACCACTGATCTGCTTCACCCTCCAAACGGTAAATAGCAAGACTAACCTTTTGATTGTCTGAACGCCCCATGACATCAAAAATATTCTCCAGTGCTTTAATCCACCCTTCAGCTAGCACAGGGTCAGATGATCCTCTGAATGATGGTGGATGTTGCCTCATGAAATGTTCCACCACTGACATGTTCCTCTGCGGTTGATCTGGCTGATCTCGTGCATGGATACCACCACCATTTATAACCTGAGTCAACTGTGCCATCACTGCAACAAACTATTCAGTTCCAATTCCGACCATCTTAGGTTGGTGATTTGGAAGGTTATTTCCTTCTGTATGCCTTCCTAGCACTGCTTCCCTGTTTCCTCTGTGGAAAACCATTCTGAACAAACATGTCTTAGATGAAGCAACATGGTAATCTTCAAATGCTATATGATTTCAAAAAAAATATTTTTGGATAATCATCTAATAAAATTATAACTCATAAAGTTATCTAAACCAACCTCTGATACCAACTATAAGGCCCCATCCTTAAACCTTACTTAATCTTTAGTTATTACAAGATTACACATTGAGGATCTTTTTGGGTTTAGAGTTTTAGAGAATTAGATCATAAAACTTGCATTACATTCCACATATAAAAAAAGTGGTTACATAAAGATAGTATTCTTCATTCCCATCAATGGAAACAAATTTAAAATAAAACATGGATTATTTCTTGACACATTCTTGACTCTATCATCTTATCTTGTACCTTTCCCTTGACCTGTGAAAAACATTTCAAAAACTTGGGATGAGCATAAAAACTCAGTATGGGTTATAAAACAAACATGGAAAGGAAACATGAGTTCATATATAAATAATACTGAAATCATACTTTACCCATAAAACATAGGCACTTTAACATACCTTATAAAAACATGAATAAATCATAGAAATCATAAGACATAAAGGTAACTTGAGGCATTCATAATATTCTTACGTAGGGAGTAACCCTCTTGGTTACATTTGGAATACCCATCACAGTATATTACCTAAAATCTCTTCGGAGAATCCTTAACGTTTCACTCCTTCGCGTTACCCAATGCATTGGAGAGCTATATCGGGCTCACCCGCCCTTATTTTATCACGGAACCACCCGTCTTCATAATAATGCCCAAGAACCATAACATAATCGTATCACATAAAACATACGTAAAGGAAACATAACATTTCCAAATTTCAATCACAAGATATCAATACAACACAAAAACATTGTGAAAACCATTTTAAATACCAAAATAAAAGAAAAGTAAAACATGGTATTTATTTTTCTTTTAAAAAGAAGGTATGGCTTATAGAGGAAGCCGAAACTCAAATAACGGTCACGACGGCAGAGAAGTCGTTGTCGCCGCATACGTACGACAAAAACATTCCCTTTTATCGTTTAGTAAATGCTTCGTATAAAAAAGATTCCTTTTGAATAAACGTAAAATTCAAAGGGGTTTATACACCGTATAAAAGAAATTTTTGTATAAAATAAAATATGCCTCAATGAAAGGAGATTGAGACGAAGTTCCATACTTCGTATCCGACTTGACCCGCCCGTTCTTTAATATCCTGAATAATAAACTTGAGTTAATCTCTACTTGCTTATGAACCTTTTTGAAGTTCATTATTCCTTTTATACCATGTTATGAACATCATGTAATCATTTAAGTTAATAATGTTCATTTTGTCTGTATTTGGTTCTTAAGTCAAAAATAGACTTCTTACACTTACATGTTGTTAATTTGGTCAAAGGTTCGTTATATCCAGAATGATATTAATGATTTGGATAACACATAATATCATATATATTCATCATATACATGTATTTATAATATTACATCACATTTAGAGGTAAGAAATGAAATGCACCGATAATGGAGACGGTAAGCCGTACGTACGCATGAACGCTACTACCATTTCTATTTCGTATTTTCTGGAATGGAATCATAATGATATAAGAGTATATTATAATACCAATATAATAACATATATAATATCATTAACTTTATCCTTTACACATCCCACATATGGTATTAACGAATCAAATCACTTTCAGGGGGCGGTAGTCCGCACTTCCTAAAATGAAGATATCGTGTTTACCCATAATGGAAACCATAAAGGTATGCCCAAAATGAAAAAAACAGAAGCTTAAGGAAAACATAAACATATTATATATCATATATAAAAATAGTGACATCATAACGGCCACCTTTGAAGGTGTTAAATGAGTATTGAACAATCATCGTTTCGGGAGGCATAATTTCGCCATCCACGGAAATCGTATGGTCGTTAACCATTTGATGTAGTTGTGTGAGAGTTTAGCTCGAATAAATCTTATAAAAACATCCTAGTATATTGGAGATACTGGTGTTGTTACAGAAGAAGTAAATAAAAAGAGTTTAGGGGGTTGGAGAAGCAAAATAAAACAAATGAACATGAGAGAATGAATTACCTTTAAAAGTGTAACTCCTTTTGATTTGAGCCTAAAGGCTTCCTTTGAAAGGATTCTGCCCAAAGGGAATCCTCTAGGATGAGGAGAGGGATGTGGAGAGAGTAAATGGTCAGGGGTTGGCCGAGCCAAAGGCTTGAGGAGTGTGTGAAATGAGGTAGAGGTGGGGGCCTTTTATAAGAGGAGAGGAGGGGCACTTTTGGAAAGTAAAGATAAGTTACTTTATTTTAAAAAGGGTTTCGGATTAAAAAGGTCCCACATTGCTATAATTCGAGGATAATGTGATAAGGCTTCGAAATCCACTCATCCAATTGGTTTTGGCCATGTGTAGGTTTTAGATTTTTCATTATCTTTCCATTTTATTTAAATCGTTAAATAATGAGGTCATCGCTGCGTCATCATGATGTCATAAATAATTTAATTTATTTAAAGTCTAAAAATTATTAAAAAAATACTATGATATAGGAAATATTTTTTTCATTCCCATTAATATTTATAATCAAAAATATGATCTTTATAACCCCATGTAAATTTTTTTTCGCAAAACATATTATGGTTGTGTCATTTTTACTTTTACATTAAATAAAAAGTTATTTATGACATTTCCCAACCAAAGTGTCTCCATGGGGTCCCCAAGTTGATCCATGGCTTGTCTTGGTCGGCCATGACACAACCAATAAGGTTGGGACATGTGTCTAGGTCATTTCATATTATTAAAGCATTATTTATACATTAAACTACCCTAATTACGACTAATCGCGATTGAAAACTTAATAAGTTACTATTCACCAAAAAAATTATTTTAATCCCATTGAACCACATTTTACTTCTTAATGACAACCATGTATGTCGGATTTTTGAAATTCAAAACACAGTGATGGCAAAATTTCATTTAAACGGAAAATCAGTTTTTATAAGTACCACTTAGTGGTTCCACTATTCATCAAAAATTGAAGTTTTTCAGAAAATTACCAAAAATTCACCCTAAGCTATATTTGATATTCAGAATTCAAAAATGAAGTCTATTTTAAAAAATTCAATACATATAAGTCACATTAATTAATTTAATAATTAATTCCCGCTGTCATGAGAAATAGCCTGTTTTTATGAAATAATAAGTATCAAAAGATTGACACCAGTTTAAGTCTAATTTCAAAGTGAAATTGATTCCAATGACCACCATTGGATTAAATGGTAAAAATATTTTCATATTACACATTAAGACAACTTAAAAAGATAATCTAATCATATAAATAAATTATATTAAGAAGCAGTTTTGATGTAAAATGTAGTATTTTTCACTATTCATTAAAAAATGAACATTGTCAGAAAAATACCAAAAATTCACACAAAGTAAATTTTGATGTCCCAATCATAATGAATAAGTTTATTTTGACAAACATAGTTTATAAAATTGTCAAAAGATAGATTCAAAAATGGTTTGCCAACAAAAGGTAGTAAAACAATCTTTTATGAATATTAGTGTATTCCATGCATAAGATTGTATTTATTATCATTTTAAGCCTCTAAAACACTATCTTAATCATTAATATACATAGATAAAAATATCTATTATTCATTAATTACTTGGGATGTTACAAAAAGTCATAGGAAGTTTGCTCTAGTCCAAGTTGGAGTATGTAAGGGTTGGTGTCCTGAGAACCTACTATTTTGTACTTTGATTACATGAATGCACACTTATTATATATTGTTCATTGTTTTCCATGAATATAATAAAATAATTTCCTGGAATATTCTTTGCATTGATAAGGTCATGGAAGATCCTAACTATGATGAGAACCTTGAAATTATATAAAAATATTCTTAAATAAAGTTCTATGGTTGGATGAAATACTATGATAGGACACATAGTATACAGACCATCTTGTGCAAGTACTCATAAGAAGATGAGACTCTCTCTCATGGAGTTTGCACGTGGTAATCTCCAACATGGGAGATTATGAGAACAGACCCGCCTGTAGCAATACCGCCTATCTTGGTGTCATTGGACATTGCTATCTACAAGCGTGTGTAATTGTACTTAGACTGTAAGATTATCATTAACTCATGTCATGACTTATGCACTTAGATTTGGTGACGAAAACATTCATGAAGAGAGTTGGTGTGAAGTAGGGTACGTTGGGTGCATCACAAATGACATGTTTTAATGGATTATTTGAGGAAGGATTTCCCCCTTCCATTTTATGGAAGTAGATATCTCGGGCCCTTTGATTGAAATAGAACTGTCGCACAAATTCCATGGCCATGGTTTCACAAAGAATTTATTTCTAGAAGTCAAAGAATGACAGATCAAGCATATAGGCTTATGACACTGCCATGAAACCTACTTGATGAGATATTGAGACAAAGGGATTAAATTACATAGTAATAATTCATATGAGATGACAGGTCAATGCGGATTCAACTTATTTATCTTGTGTTCCTTGACACATTACAAGACATTAATATTGGACTTTAGGCAAGCCCGCCTAATGCCAATGAGAAGGAGGCCTAGAGGGTCAGATAGTAATTGTATCCAAGTATCTCTAGTAAAATAAAGAGTATTCACATACCTGGTTTAATAATTAATCAAAGAAGCCTAAATTGTTTTAATGCTGGAGGAAGAATAAAATGAAAACATGTACATGTCGTGTATTAATGATTACACACCATGTAGTTTCTATTTTGAAAACAAGTACACACCGTGTATTAATGATTACACGCTGTGTAGTTTTTAATGAAAAACAAGTACACGCAGTGTATTTATGATTGCATGCCATGTAGATTTTCGAGTAAGTAATTCGAAAAAATATCATTTTATTAAATGATATTTATTATAATTAGTGTGGGAACATGTCAAGGAATTAATGATTTGACATGGGGTTCTCAAAACTGTTAATGGAATAAATAAAATGCATAACACGTTTATTTATTTTCATAACTCTACAACCTCAAACCCGATTATAAATATCCTCACAACCCCAAATCTTTTCCTAAGAATCGGTGTGACCAACAATTAAGGAGAATTCTATCAACACCAAAAGAACTCCGTCCTCCAAGAATTCTCTCATGACCAAGAAAGATCCACCTCTATCTGATCAAGGCTATCTAAGGCGGACAATGCAAGAAAAGGCTTCTCCATGATAGAACCTGATGATTCCTTTGGCGACGTCTAGAGAAATTTGGTGCACATGGGGATTACCGCTAGGGGAAGTATACATTTGGATTCTGTGATGCAATGATGAATCAAATCGAAACGTGACCAGAAATATCAACGAAGAAAGAATGCCATAAAAGGTACTTCTTGTCAGTTAATTAAATTAATTATAATCCATATGTGATGATCCATATTTTATGGTTCAAGTAATTTTATTCTTCTTTGCCTTTTTCTATGATTCAATCTGTGGAGACTAGAGTTTATCGTTATATTGATCCTGAATTGATCATTCCAAATGACAAAATTCAAGTGGGCACATCCACCCATGAGCTTCTGCTGCACCTGAGACCTTCACATCAAAAAATGAAATCCTATTTGATTTAGAAAATACTAGAAAAAATAAATTCCCTACATCCCTATACTTGACTTATAATCCTCCATTTGGTCAGTAGGAAACCTGAAGTATCCTTTTTGTACAAACCAAAAGATGCCACCCGATTAATTAGTAAGACATAGTCTCGAGATTTTTAGTTTCATTTTCATCATCAAATTAATATAATTCACTTATAATATGGTTACATAACATGTCCAATATCATAAATTTACTAGGATTTTTTTTATTTTAAGGGTTTTACCTATACTTGGACACACCTCCATCTAATGGGTAATGAACATACTCTTTCTGTGTATATCAAACTATTGTCTCATGAAAAGATGATTGTTCAATTAGCCTAGACCACAAATAATGGTGGAAATTATGATGGTAAATATGTTTACATATGTTATATATGATATTAATTTCGTCTTTATACTTATTTAAACCCTTTATAATCCATACATTTAATTCTTCCCATTTTACATTAATAAGATAACATCGTTTGAGGAAGTGTAGACTACCGCCCCATTAAAGTGATGTGATTCATTCAAAAAAATACATAGAATGTATAAATGATGGTATAATTAAACATAAGAGACATTAAATAATTGATATTCATGACATAATTAGCTTTCTAGAAATATAATATATATCATTTAACTAATTACCCTTTCACACACTTAAAATGTGATAAGGTCATTCGTGGAAATGTGAACTACCGCCTCCTCGACATGATGTGATTCAATTTTCATCATATAATTTTATATATAAGTATATATGATTACATAATATGTTATTTATTATATAATAATTATTCTATAATTATATGGTGTTACTTACCTTTTTTCCATAAGGATCATTTAAAAATGGGAACGTTACATGGGCGTATGTATGACCTACCTTCTCCATGATTGTAAAATTGATTCATTTTTAATAAACATATTTAATGATTGGTTTTAAATTATATTTAATGTATAAGTATGATAATAATAAAATGATTATTATTCTGGAAATTTTATTTAATGATCTTTTTGACCATAGTTTACCTAAAAAAGTAGATTTTGATACCTAAACTAAATTTCATCAAAACATCCAACATAAATATAATTGCTAAATTAGTGGTACTAAAAATAGTAATGAGTGGAATGAAATTAATGATTAACATGAAAAGTTTTCTAAAAAAAGTATTAAATAAAAATGAGTTTATTATACAAGAAGTTAAATGACATTCACCTGAATAGACACTCAATGTAATAAATTTTATCTCAATTTACATTTCATTGAGACTTGTTTGTTTTTATGAATATAGTTTCTTTTAAATGGTTTATGTACTGCAATTTTCCATAAACATTCATAAATCTTCTTATTCTCACGTTATGATAATTTTCATTTAATTTTATTCATTCATAGGGTTTGGATTTATAATCTTTAGAAGTGTTATTGGTTACTTTGGAATGTATGAATGATTATTTTGATCAAAACTAATCCTGTTGATCATTCAATGGAATTTACATTTTATAAAATATTATAATTTTTTTTCAATAATCCCTTACATTATTTTATGGTTATTCATGACCATTTAAAAGTATTAGTAACATTTCTCAACGCATTTGTACTGTGATGTTTTAGAAAATGTTTTTAAGAAAAACTGAAATTATATATCTCTTTGGTCAGAGAACCAATTTTCTTCTGAAGATCATGGTTTAATAAAAGAAATAAAAAATATTCTTAAAATGATTTGGAAAATAAATGTTTTCAATTTTTTTCCATTACCAATGTTTTCAATGTAATAATCCTTTCTGGTTGCGAACAAGTAATTTATATTACCTTTTTACTATAAAAAAGGGATATTATTTTTCTCTCATACGACATGTATGGATTTATCCATAGTAATTTCTCAAAAGAATCATTTTCAAATATAAATGGTTTATTTTTATAATAAAATGTATATAAAATTTATTTTCATTGAAAAAATATTTTCAATAGGGGTTTTCAAACGAAATTTATATTTTTCCACAAAAGTATTTTTTAATGTTATTATGTTACTTCATCAATGAAAAAAAACCCTATATTATACCCCACTAGTGGATTTTTGTATTGATACCATAATTATTATTCCTCTAGATGTTTTATTATTTATTTCAACAAGGATAGTATATAAATTCAATTACATGATTTATTTGTTAGTTTTTTTGAAATAATTAATCTCATATGATCATTAAACATTGAATTTCTACTTTTTATCGATTTCATTTTTCATGGCTATTAATATTGACCAATCCGTATACCATTTTATATTTGGTGCCTACTTTGAAATTATTTTGATGAATTGGAGATATATTTTTAGATTCATGTTTATCATTTGGTAATTTTTTATAAGACCTATTAGTTAATCTGATTATTCATTATGAGGAATTCATTGGGCTTGCAATGACGAGTAGAGCTCATAAATTATATAGATCCTCGATGCATCGATAAGTTATCTTGTGAAAAATAATCATGAAAATGTGTTTATAACATTAGGATTAAACCATATGGTGAACGGTCTTGATAGTAATATGTTTTCATGTTCCATAGACACGTTGACCGTTCAGAATGAATTTTCATCATATTAGTTTTAGTTGTTTTTCATACCTTAGATTCTGTATCAACATATCAATGGATACATTTCATTTATGTTAATTTATTAAATGGATTGTGTTCAAGTTTCTTAACTTTCAATATTTTTTTCCTTATTTAGTTATTTGAATTGATTATATTTCCATTTATTACCTTTCTATGGTTCTTATGTACATCAATTCAATTTATTGATTAACTATCATGTTTAATTCATTATTTACCATACCATATTTACTATTCTCATTGATTTATTATTTATTACAATATATGTTTTCCTTACTAAGCATTTGATTATAACCTTTTTATGTATTTTCCCTAGGGATCCATGAAAAGAAAAATGAATGTTAAGTAGGAATATAATATATAGATTTGAGATTATCATTGATGTTTTTTATTTATTTCTTTAGAAGGAAAAATATATGTTGTAATTAGTGTATCCATTGATAAAACAATAATAATTTATATATATAGTTTACCAAGACTACTAAACAAGTCGATTATTTGTGGATTAATTACCTGTAATAACGCCAATGTAATTGATATAAAACACTAGCTTCGGGCTATCAAAGATCGGGTTTCTACATACTATCGCTAATCTTGAGTAATGAAAATGTTGGAAAATTAATAGGGACCCACTATCAAATATTTTTCCTAGGTTAATAATAATAATAAACCAAAATATTAAAAATAGTATCTACATGTACCAGATAGTACAGTAACTAAATTTCTATATAACCATTCCCAGTTACCCAAGTGTGTACCAAAAGTTATAGTGTCAAAATTTTCAAAATATAAATCTTATCACAGGGTTGGAATCAAATATAATTCTCAAGAATCATAACTAGTCAAAGATGAATGAAAAAAACCAAATATTATAAATATTACTTGATGATAATATTCTAAGCATAGATTTAATTCAAATAAATAAAAGAAGGTATTCATAAATAAATACAAAAAATAACAATTTCCTCAAAATCGTCAACAAAAAACCTTTTCCATCTGTGAATCCCATAAAAATTGACCAAAATAAGAAAATTAACTAAAATAAACTTAATAAAATATTTCAATTTCAAAAACATAAGAAGATTTACTAAAAAGAAATATCAAAGATACGTTATTTAATAATTTGAGAAAGAGGGCTTAAAACTCACTAGTTTCCCACATAAAAAGAGCACGAGAGTTCCATTCTTCTTATTAAAAGCATTAAGGCTATTAGAACACTGAACCCATTAAATTTCTCCTCTAACATGTGATCATATTCCATCAGATTTATACAAGATAAAATATCTTAAAATATAATATATGATACTATTTAATCTTCCATTATAGGTTTCCTTATTTGATTTTTTTCCACCAACATGGTCATATAAATAGCCACTTTATAATATATCTTCACATATTCCAACACAGTGCATCTTTGGTAAGGTTAAAGACCTTTTTCAATTAATCATTATTTTAAATATTCATTGGAAATTATATTACGAGAAAATAATATCAAATCCAAGAAGTAATAAGTATATTCCGTAGATTTTCACTCATTTTGATTAAGACTCTTGAATTTGATATATTTCTCCACATTCACATTCTAAGGATAACTACATTGAAAAAACACTAGATTGAGTATTTCTAGATACATGTACTAATTAATCTTATATGGGACCATGTTTCCCAATACACTATACATGTTCCTCCAAACAAGATTATAATTCAATTTTCGTTTATTGAATTGTGAGTTTCCAATGAATTGATGATTCTATAAATCCCCTATAACCACACTTTTTACTCAATATAATATTTATTGCATTGAAAATGTGGTGGAAATTAATTCAAGAAGTCATTGGTAAGGTTCAATTGCATAAAGGATTATTGTTCTACCACTGCATTCTGAACATATGTAGTGTTAATAGATTGATAAATTTCAACAAAATTATTAGATTAAGCAATATGTGGATCATCTATATTTAGATAAATTCTACCCCTAATCAAAAACATTATGTGAGTCATTCTATAAACGACAAATTAAATATTAATCTAATCAATTCACACATCAGAAACCAAATAATATAACCAAAATATATCCAAAAGAACAATTCCAATAGAATAACACATTTAAAAAATACCATTTACGTTAAAACCACAAATATCAGATGAAGAGTTTAAAAATAATTTTTACCATGGAATATTATAATTTTTTGAATAAATTTATACCTTGGACGAATGAAAAATGCACAATTCATATAAAAAAAGAGGTTACATGAGTCTAAAAGATGGGATCATATTAAAATCATTCACATGAAGGGGGATTGAATCGTTAGGTAGATCATCCAGCCAAGTAATATTTTATTTTACTCCTATTTTAGTGAGGAAATCCTCAATCATATTCTATTCAAGAAATTTATTTGTGGTAATATGGTGGATTCTGTAGAGAAAATGGAGACAATACATCTAATATGTAGTAGCTGACCAAGATAGATGAATCACACCATTCCAAATCTCATTTACTATGGTAGTAGAATCACATTGAATCCATATTTTGTTCCAACAATGGTGCTTAGAAAAAAGGAATAACATGAATGAAAATCATCATTTCATTCTCCAAATATGAGGCAATTACATAACATCCAAATAAGCACATGATGATCTTTCTATGATGATCCACTGAGATGGTACAACAACTCGTAGGGCCTAGATTTCCTTTAAAAGTGTCTCCACCTTAACTTTGATCTTTCTAGAGAATGATGGTTGCTAGAAAACATAAAAAGGTCATCATGGTTGGTAAAAAATACCATCAACCCATAGTCAATATAGAATCATAAAGTCTTTCAATATATTTTTGTTGAATCCCTTTTCAATAAAAGAAACATCACGAATAGCAATGATGATCCACATCCGATCCACATTAATTTTGAGTGAGCAATTATTGTGAAGAATTTCATTTATATCATACCATATCACTTGATGAAGCCCTGCAACTTCAGTAATAAATATGTTCCTAAATTTGTTGGATTTATCCATATCAACACAATGTTTTTGTTGTGTGTTAACAAAGTCAAGAGTTAGCCATCGGAAATCCAAAATTTAAAAAATATAGTTCCAAAGAGAAGTGGCAGTGGCACAAGATAGAAATAAATGGTTAGCTTCTTTTCAATGTTGATTACAGAGAAAACATTTTGGGAATGTTTAGATCCCAAAATACAGTAAAAAGTTATCAGTAGGACACTACTTTAATAAATACGTGAAATATGATTATGTCATCAATGATTTATCTATGTCTTATTAATGTTTTTAAACAAGATAAATTAATTACCAATGTAATGAAATTGGTGGTTATAATAAATATTTGAATCTAGAAGACCATTATATGAAGACTACTAGATTAGAAAATCATCTGTGTAATAAAAAGTATAATTGTCAATGATATGCATAACATTCTCAGGGAAACTATTGAGATGAGAATTAATAACATATTCAATATTATTATTTATAATTTTGGGAGATTTTTTAGTATGGATCATATATTTAGAGGAGCACGAGGCCAGTTTTCCAAATAGAATTTCATGCAGGCGTTTCTAGAAACCATCCATCTATGTTTGGTCATAATATTTACACACACTTTTTAATGGAAGGCCTGATGTGAGATTTCAAAAAGTTTATGTTTCCTTTCTTCAAATTATCAATAATCTTATTTTTAATGAAATCCATAGATGGAGAATCATTATGGATCAGGTTCCAAGTTAGTATGTCTTGAAGGGCCTCATTAAAAAGATATAATTTTTTTATGCCGAGGCCTCAATTATCAAAAGGTTTGAAATAAGGTGACCAAGGTATAGTCACTAGTTTTTTAACTAGAGTTCCACCAAAGCAAACATATTTTTTATGGAAAAATCATTTTTTTAATGAGACTGATAGGCCATTTATAATCCATCATGGATTATATCATTTTGGAGACAATGAAAGATATGAAAAGGCAGATTATACCTTATATAGATAAAGATTTTCCATTCCAAGAGGTGATCTAATTAAGGAATTGATCAACAATGTTGAAGAAATAGCTGGATTTGAGGTTTCCCCCAAAAAATGAGAACACTATGCTACGGAAAATAAAAAGATCCTTCTTGAATGACTAATTAATTGAGAATATTTTGTTTTCTATTTTCTAGAAAATTTATCTAAAAGAACATAGAGGATTGATTCCAGCTAATAAAATGACCCGAGACCTCCTCATAGCGAGAGAGATAACTTTTGGAATTATGATGCTTCTTTTATCACCTTCTAAATATAATAATAATGTCATTCGCATATAAAATATGCATGAATTATTTCACATTCCTGGAAGCGTAGATGGGTTTATGTTTACTTTGACCCACAGGTTGAGTGAGAAATATACTTAAATAGTCCTCTGTAATAGAGAAAAGTATGATAGTAAGGGGATAACTTTGTATAACACCTTGGGTGCATTTGAAGTAGCCTCTAGGAGAACCATTGACTAATATAGATATTGAGGCCAAGTTGAACATGGTTTTGATTTTAGTTATAATGGAGTTGTTGAAGACAAATACTTGGAGCACTTTGAAGATGAAATTATTGTCCATGGTATCAAATGATTTTCTAATGTCATGTTTTATTGATACATTACCACCTATGTTATAATAGATTATCATGTTAGTGAATTCAGAGGAAAGAAAAATTCCATCCTAAATGGATCTGACCTTATCAAAAACAGATTGATTCCAATATATAATTTTTTCAGTCATTATAGTAAGAATGTTTTCAATAATTTTTGTAATGATTGTATATTGAGTGTTAATTGGAGCTGTAGGTATGAAAATATGAATCTCGAAGGTATTATCATCCTTGGGGGATCAAAGTGATGAATTATGCATTCAACCCATGGGGTGCATAGCCCTTAGAAAAGAAGGATTATATAAGATTGAAAACAAAAGCTTGAATGTCATTCTAATATTTGAAGTAGTATCCATTATTAAATCCATCAGGACCCAGGGAACAATCATCATTAAAGCTAAAAATAGTTTTTTTTTAAATTTCATGATCAAGAGGAATTATAAAAAGAAAAGAGTTATCTTCCTCATTGACAACAACTAGAATGAAATTCTTTAAGATATCTTTATTGATGTTGAAGCCATTATGCATAGATTTAAAATATGAGACAACATGATTAGAAATATCATCATAATTATCCAAAAGGTTATATCCATCTTTGAGAAAAGCTATAGATTTATATGTTTTTATTATTTTGTGAAGAGAGTTATAGAATTTTTTTTGTTTCTTACACCATCAGATAACAATTTATATTTTAATTCTTGTTAATGCATATTATCCTTAAATGTGAGAATCAATTTGAGTTTCACAAAAATGTAAATTTCATAATGCTGGTCAGTAATGAAATTAGAGTAGCTGTTTTTATTTTGAAGTCGATGAAGATAATTCACAAGAAGCAGGCTGTTATTGTCAATTTTTTTTATCTTTTGAGCTGCACCAACCTTTAAGATTTTGTTTAAATATTTTAATTTAAAATCACAAGAAGAGGCATCATTAAAATGATCCATGGAGGTCCATTTGTTTTTAATGATATTACAACATTCAAGGTTCATGAACCAAGATTTATTGAATATAATGGGTAGAGGAGGTTTAACGGGTTTTAACGAGAAAGTGACAATAGTAATATTATAGCCAGATTTAATCATGGGGAGTGTGGTGCTAGAAATGGAGTCATATTTATCTAATGCATTATCATTTGTGAAAGCTCTGTCTAATTTGTTGGATACAACCCTATTATAATGTCTTCCATACCAGGTGTATTTGGAACTTGTAAGAGTAATTTGAATAAGGTTTCCATCATAAATTGTAGTATTAAACTCTGTCATAGAGATAGAAGAGTGGGACATCCCCATATTCTCATATGAATAATGGATAACATTAATGTCCCCAATAACAAACTAGGGGTTTTGTATATTGGGACCCGCATATGAGAGGTCAGTCAAGAAAGACCTAATTTTCATATATATATTCTTTTAATAAAAAAGGAACAAAATATATCTTTACTATCTAGAGAAAAATCACAGGTAAATATTTGTTCAGAGACATAGAATATATTAACATTTTCTATATATAGTTTCCTGAAAATCCAACGAGTTTCAACAGTGGAGATATATTGACATGCACCTATAAAATGATATCCAAACCTACTATGATGAAGTAAATTAGAAGAGAATTTTATCATGGGTTAAATAATGAATAAAATCAAAGGATGATGAATCTTCAACATTCTTTTTAAGACAATAATTGTTTTAGGGTTATAAATTCGCTAACAATTATAGAAAAGGATCTTCATTTATACTTACTTTTGGAGTTATAACTCCCCCTTTTCTTACCGTCTGATCTCTTTTTCCCAGATGAGATTTTGAAAGTTATTGTATTTGTTTGGGCTAGAGTTTTTCTGCTTCATACTCTTAATATAAGTAGATGAAATTATTATAGTACCTATATTCAAGGATTATTTAGAAGGATATTGTATAGAATATTTAATGGATTTTACTATATATCAACTAATCCAAACATTACTAAGAAACTTATTATGAAAAAAAATTAGATTTTTTGAATTCGAGGAAAAAACAGTGATATCCAAATTGTATATAACAACTGTCGTGCACATGTAAATAGAAAAAGGGGTTGATTTATATGATTTTTTTGTATGAGATCTGGTTGATTTTTATCTTTCTCCAATATCAAAGGGGGTTTGGTTTCATTTTTCCCAGCTGTATCCTTAGTGTTGTCTTCAAAAAAATCTACCAAAGGACCAGGTGCCATGATGTTTACCTGCTGAGTGTCCCTACCCGAACCGAAAGAAGGAAAAATAGGATATCCAGAAGCATCTGTATCAACCTGATTACCATTATTACACTCTGGGGGGATAATAGTTGTATCATCCCTGAAATTGGTTGTTTTCTTATCTGATTATGAAATATTAATAGGGGTTGTATTAGAAATATAATTAGAACTATAAACATAGGACATAAATTTCTCTATTTCCATAGAAATAGGTTTCTATGGAGGTTGTATAGAATACATCACCAGAGCCTCTAATGCTTTAAGGAGATCATCATCTTGTTTAGTAATATCAACCACCACTATATGTTCGGGAGGAAATGGACTATGCAGTTAACACTACTATTTCTTAATGTGAATCCCCAATGAAAAAATAACATTCCGAGGGATGCTAGGGGGTCTCATGATTGATTCTAAAGTTAAAAATTTAGTCTTATATTAGGACTACATGATGAAATCCAGGATAATAGCTTCAATTTTATCAATTATACTTTGTTCTTTAGTTTTATTTTCATGTTATTCCACTAAATCATCCCAAGATATTCAAACTTCAACCCTATGGGATTCATGCTTTTCGAATTTACAATCCATTTTTCATTATTATTCTTAGAGGGTCCAGGATTATCATTCATAGGAAACTTATCTTTTTTTGCCTCTTAACCTCAGTCCATTTAGTGGTATTTGGTTAGGAGACCTATTTATTCTCCACTCTATTGTTTAGAATTGAATGTAATATGATTTTTTAATAGTAAAAGAATGGAGGTTTTCTCTCATACACTACCTTCACATTGGTATTATATGTATTATCATTAAAATAAATGTTTTGCAGAAGTTTAGATTCCAAATTCAATTCAACCATCACTATATAAAAAATATCTAATTCTCTATTTAGATATTTCTAGTCAATATTCAATAGATTTACAATACATGATGATATATCAATTAATTTTCTAGGTGCTGTAAAAACTGGTTGAGGTTATGCAATCTAACCCAAATCTATCCCATGGTGTTCCTATGGGCATTCAGGTTAATGGAAAGATCTCATTCAGTAAGACGTAGTAGGCCATGTTTGATTTTTATATTTCATACCTTCTATATCTAGTCTAAATTGTCTTATGATGTAAACCAGATATAAAAATAACCTTTTCCTAGAGAGATGATTTTCTAATTTGAAAATCCCCAACAGTGAGAAGTATGAGGTTTAAGATCTAAATAATACTAGGATTTAACACCTATTAAGAAAGAAATGTGATCCATAATTGAAAATTTACACATTTGGGTCAGCTGCTGAAGTGCTTCAGGATCAGCCTCAATTGAGAATCCTCTTTCCCCCAGTTTTTTACACAGTGGAGTTTTTAATGATGATGATTTGGGAATATCTGAGCCTTTTAGAGCCTCATGGAATGAAATCCCCATATATTTAACATCTGGTTCTTGGTAAGGAAAAACATCTACATGGGATTTTTCTTTCTCTATTTCTGGAGACCTATAGTCGAAGGAGCTCTCCCATTCAGGATTGAAGGATTCCACATATTAATCGATTTATCAAGGAGACATCCAGGCATCTCTGATGTCATACATATTAGGTTGTGTGTTTTCAGGGTTCGTTGTTCCATTTAAAGCGTCGTTCCACATTACACTCTGTTATGGATATTAGTCTAGAATATAAACATTGAAATAAAATCAAACATTGAAAAATTCACATTATTAAAAAAAAAATTTTTTTTATCAAATTCAAATCTATCTCAAATTAATGTTTCCAATTTAATTTAAAAACATTTTCCAAATTCTATAGTGAGATCATTTACATTAAATAACCCCATTTAAAAGTAAAAACATATGTTTTCAATTAATTATTGAGCCTCGATTTAAAGCCAAAAAATTCAAAGGATAATTTCTTTTAAAGAACCTAGTAAAATATTTTTGAAATTAAATTTTCACCTCAATTAACTGGTAAAAAACAATATAAACAAAACATAACATGATATACAAAAAAATATGTTCCAACATCACCAAATATTTATAATAAATTATTTCATTATTCACCATCAAGAGAATTTTTTTTTGTAAAAATTAGTCATCAAGATATTTCAAAAAAATAAGATTCATGTGGGATATAGATCTGTACATAACTTGGATATATGGTTTGTTGAACCATTCATAAGACATATGAAAACTCATGTGAAGAATTAAAGAAACTCATAAGCATTCAAGGGATTTCCAAAACATATTATGTAACGATGAAACATTGTCTTATCGATCATTTTTACCCCAAAAATAAAAAAACCCCAATTCATCTGAGATAACTTAATGAGGATAAATATACCTTCAAAATAATCCATCCGTGATTAAAAATTCAAGACTAAATTCTTGACTACCCATAGAAAAAATGGTTTCAATGTAAATGGTAGAGATCAGTCACCTACTACAGATCCACCTACTCAGTTTCGACCTTCTGATATACATGGTACCAAAAAACAGAAATAATAACCTTTCTTTGATATCATTTAAAAAATAATAACACAGGTCGACCTGACTTGTAAACCTAATTGCTCTTTTATAATGCTAGATGGGAAATTCTATTTCACATATCCAAGAAACTAGTTCCTGGGAATCATGAAAATAATATTAGGAAGGATTTCAGCCGCAAATACACATAAACTAAAATGATTACCTATTCAACATGTATGACATAATGAGTATATATATTGTAAATACATTCATATAATTAATTTTTTCTAAATAAAAAAAGTAATCAAAACATTACATAATGATAAAATAACTACAAAATAACCAAATATCACTTTATATCTGAATGGAAAAAATAGTACACTATCATTATAAACATAAACATGAATCTATAATAAAATAGGTAATTAGTGGATAATACCTAATCAACCACAATGAAACATCAAATGGGAAATAGAGCGATCACCCCCATGTGACATGTGGTCAATCATTGTATACCTGAACCTCCATAAATGTACTTTCCTAATCCAACGCCTATATTAAAATAAAATAAAATATCATTAATGAGGACATATCACCTACATATAAACTTCAGTTTTTATATATAGTGATAAATGAACAGACCCAGTAGGATTTCACAAGAGAATATATATATTTCCTTGAATAAAATATTACATATATTGATTTTTGGAAATCATTAATAAAATAAATATTTAAAAATTAAATGTATAATTAAATTATCTTAAATTAAAAAAAATTAAACCAAATTTGAAAAATGTTTTATGTAAAACAATACACAAATAGGTTTCAAAATAAGACTTTAAATACATTAATAAAAATTATTTATTTTTCTTTGAAAATAACACTTAAAAAATGAATTTTTATCAGAAATGTGGTGGAATAAAACATTTTGAAAAAGATACATTTTTTAAACCAGTAATATGTATTTATATCTTTATTGGAAAAAATATTCATTTACCATATTTTTTTAAAAACACTATTATCAAAGAATTTTTAATGTAAACAAACCATAATGAAAATAAAAAATCAAGTATGCATGATAAAGTCAACCAATAAGTGTAAATATTAATCTATAAATAAATTACGCCTCAACGCAATATTATTAGAAGGGAATACAAATGGAATTGAAAATGGAAATCCATTATAACTATTCAATAATAACGAACTAATCATCATTGGAATCCCACACGGTATTAATGTGATATGATCCTAGGTAATACATAAGTAGTAAACAGACATACTACATTACATTCCTAAAAAATATCTGAATTAGAGTCACACTAATCTTCAAACCGATACACTCCTATAAAAAGGATGTACAATTCAATAGGGGACACTTGAATTTTCATAAACAATACTAATATAGTATAACATGGGTCTCTCACATATAATCATCGGGTTAAAATGAATTCAAACAAGTATATGTGATAAAATAGATTAATAATTTGATTAATATCAAAAAAATAAATATTAACACATAAAACTCACCTCCACTTTAACCCCCTCTTATAAAAAACCTCTTCACATGAATCTAAGCATCACATGAAAATTTAATTTATTTCAAATAATCTCAAGAGGGGGAATGACTGTACGTGACATGTAACAAACTTATGGGCTCACACTAGGGGTTGAGATATCCTAACGTAAAAATCATTTCATAATGTCCCAATTGGGATTTTAAGATTTGTAATTTAATTAAATGTAATTTTACTATCCTCAAAGCATTATTTAAAAACATTTGAATGTAAAAACAAAAAATTATCATCAAATTCATTTAAAATATTACATAACTGTATTTCCACAAACACATGACATGAAAACATTTTGTTCAAATAAATACTATATATATTTATATATCAAAAATTGACCATTCCATGGATATAAATATTTTGGGAAATTTCTAAAAAATATTGTCGCAAACACATATAAGTATAATTTTGAGTAGAATTAAACTTAAAAAACTAAAGAGTACAATTATTTGTATAATAAAATATATTAAAAAAATATTACCTCAAGCACTAAATATATGTTCCTCTTTAAGGATAAAGATAATCCAAGAAAAAAGAACCATATATTTACCCTATAATACCAATGACCCATTCCTAGGTGAACCCAATCCCCAAAACCAACTCAAACAATTCTCGTTTATGTGGGATGGAAGAATACTATGTGGAGTAGAGGAATGGGAAAAGAGGATTAATAGAGATAAATAGATGACATTATAATTAATAATTTCTTGAAATTTATGGAAGATAAGCTCAAAATCCCACGGGATTCATGGTATAATACCTAGGTGTATCTTTTACAACATACATGTGAGATAGAGAGAAAAAAAAGGTGGTGATAACCTATTAAAATTTAATATGGGTAGAACTAAAAAACATTAAATTATAAATTTGGTGGGAGTAAATCATGGTGTGAACTCCCCTACCAATGTTTGAGATACCTCCCATAAAGGAATTCATAACTATTGTCTCACTACTAGGGTTTCATTGAAACATTAACTTACCTGTAACATTAAAACCACTATATAAAAAATACATCATAGAATGACACTTAGTTGTGACACCTCCTATGTTTTGGTCCATAAACTATTATTTTTTGAGAGTTATTCAACTAGATAACTCTATATTTGAATATCGGTTATGGAATGACAGAAATTATCATTGTGTGACCCAAAATTCATTATAAAATAAACAAATGAAAAGAACATTACATAGTGGTTCCCATACACCCATTTTTTCTTAACTTATATTTCTCACAACATAATCTATTGTAGTCTAGAACTATGTTCCATCCAAAAATATAAAAAACAATTAAAATAAACAATAATACATAGTTATACAAAATAATATAATATTGTGAAATTTTGGTGATTCCATTCTACCACAATTCCACATTATAACACTATAATGTCATGGTTAAAAAGAGAAGTGGTTTATATTCGAATCTTTAACATCCCAAATATTATAAGCGGGATATATGGGAAAGAAAAATCCAAAAAATAAATTGATAAGGGAGAACATAAAAAAGTACAATTCCTTATAGTTCATAGAACAAAAACCAATAAATCAAGGAGAACTAAAATTGGTTTAACCACCATTAGGAATTCATATATAATTGTGAAATCAGTGATAACTATTCAAAAACTAAGAAAATTTCCAATGATATGAAAATCCTCACAAAATTTTTTTTGGTAATAATAATATACCAACCAACAAAATCATGAACTAACAAACAAAGGGTCCCCTTACAGACCAATATCTAAATGTGACTCCCCAATGATTCCTCGAATAGGCAATGGGTAGGAATCTAACACCGAGTTAGCATATCACACACATTGGAGGCCTTAGAAAAAGGTACCTTTATCCATACACACATATCCAATCAGTAATATAATATGAAATGGAAGTAAAAACATATATCAAATATGTATGCATACAACTAATCCAATATTAGTGTATGACATAAGTATAAGAAGGAAAAGTAGAAAATACAACCCCAAAAAAATAAGAAAATAGTCCAGAACACTTGAATCAAATGGGTACTGCAACCAAGATAATAATCCTATAACTGTATATGGGATATCTTGTGAAATTATTCTCCACTTACATTTATTCATCCTAGGACTTCACCAAAAATTAATTAATTTTCATAAGATAAGAAAAATGCGGAAAACCCCATATAGGGGTTAGTATAAATGTATCCAATAGGACACCTTGAAACAAACAAATGTAAAACATCAAATATATTTATTTCATTCAAAAGGACTACAAAAACCATTATATAATCAATATATACCCCAATTATCAATTCATGGTTATGTCCATACTTCTATCCTAGGATTATACTATATATATTTTTGGTAATTTTTATATGAGATGGACCCATCTTCATGTCTTCCATACAACAATAGTTGTCATCCAATATGTTGTTCCCATGGGGCCTCTTCATGAAGGGGTACACACTACAAATCAATGGATATTGATACATTGATATGGGATCACACCTATGTCCTATGTTGGATACAAAAACCTACAAGAATTAATCCAAAAATATGGGGATCACACACCCTAAATTATGGTAACAAGATACAAGACCCATCATGGAAAGCATAATTTACGATGACATCTCATTCCATTCAGAGGAAAACCAGATTCTACCAAGAACAAATTTTTAAAAGGGAACACTCATTCTAGGTTCACGATGGGACAACTGATTCTACACTTTTATGAATAGATTTAGAGAACGAATCCCAATAATAATCATCCAAACCAAAGAGAATGATGGACTCAATATCCCTTGCGATTATTAAAATACTTGTATATAGAATGAAAAAATATTAAATATAATCTAAACATTCTGGATTTTGATTTTGTTATGTTTCCTCCAACCCATGCTCTGGTACTTTGGTCGATCCTATGTACAGAAGTCATTCCCATACATCCCTAGGGTATATGATACGTCACCAATTAAGGTTCACATGGTGGGTATAATTTCACAGGGAATGTGATATTTATTTCATCATGTAGGCCCTAACTGATGTGTATGGTCTTCAATATGGGTTATGTTCTTCTGAACAATTTGGTATGTAAATAAAAATTTTCTATAATTTAATTT
Organism: Viscum album; assembly: GCA_963277665.1. Classification (NCBI taxonomy): domain Eukaryota; kingdom Viridiplantae; phylum Streptophyta; class Magnoliopsida; order Santalales; family Viscaceae; genus Viscum; species Viscum album. Next base: position 641,705,501 of record OY728147.1, on the reverse strand, counting down.
TGGTTCCACATATCTTTTTCATGCCATCACTTCCTTTGGATAAACATGAAAAAATTCCCATAGATTATGAATCTATCACTTACCGCCACTAAACTATTATCTGTGGCTAGATTCTGGACACCCAACTACATAGGAATCCACTCCCATCACACCTTATCTTGAGGATGGAAATACACCAAAGTGGAATTCGAGATCTAAAACATTATCTTCAATAATATTTATTACACCATAACTATTCTATTAATCAGGAATATGAACCAACAGAAACAATATGTTGTGCCAATGATCGATCGAGCAATGATCCATTTCAGAGAATTGGGATCTACCATTCAAATAGAACTCAAACTATGAATGAATGAAGCATGATGTGAGAAAAAAAATACTAATGTGAGAAAATATATTTTATACATTTTTTTGATACATTGAGTGAGGGGAAAATTGTCAAATAATAATAAACAAGGTTAAATATGTTATTTATTATTTTCTAATCCAATGAATAAAAACAACAACAAAATATAAATATTTAATCTGTGGATTAATTCTATAATAAAATTTATTCATTTCATTATGAGTTAAACAAGAAGGGTTATTTTTCCATTAAAATATCTTATTAGAAAAGGATTAGCCACTAGTGATTAATGATCTATCCATCATTTTTATTAGTGATATTCTAGAAACCATCAATTGAAAAGAAAATCCATGAAATTCAGATCATTGATCCATGATCACATTATCACCTACGATTCTCTCAAGCATGGTCATCTCAAATATCATTGGATATCTATCTATCCCAATGATTTGGATAAAATTTTGTTTAAATAAGATATTAAAAAGGTCACAACCATTTAGTAACCAATATATTAATTAAATAATTTATTCTTCGATTATTCATCCCACTACTACAGTTAGAAAACACATGATGTATACAAATTTTATGTCTCATATAGAAATAAAGACCACATTCTAGATTTAATGGGGTCTTATTTTTTTCATTTGATACAATGATCATGATATATTGTCATATTTTCCAAAAAACAATGTTTTTGTGAAATATTATATTTAATTTCTTTTATTATATCGACACTGAGGAACCATGGGCCCGAGGATACCATGCTTACTCCACACATAACTCTTAAAATATTAATTAAAATATTACAATTTGATACAGGGGAAGTACATAATAATTACATTCAACCCACCTCATGAATTTTCATCCTAAAAAATAAATAACTACTTTATTACATGAGGGATTTTCTCTTACATCTGGTAATCGTGATTCATGGAGCTCTCAATGAGTTTTCTCGACTTTAATTAAACACACACCAAGGGAATTTATCATCACTAAAGTGTCCTCTCGTTGCAAACCTAGATCTGTAATAGATAATATGTCAACTTAGCTCCATCTTCGATTTATAGCTCACACTAGTCGATAAAATGATATGGGTCATGCACATATCTCATCATCTATGATATAAGGATTAAATTTTGTACCCTATATTACACAGATGGGATATCTAAGTGGTACACCACCTCCACAACCCGAAATAATATCTGGAACGGGTCGAGGAATCTCAGAGATAACATTATTCCATGGATTGACCTCTATATCCCTATATAAAGTGATGCATTCAAGAACACATGGTCTCACCAGTAAAACACGTAAGGACTCCACCATTTCAACATATGAAACATCCTAAGGCTCTAGTAAATACTCATACATTCCATGACTATCTTTACATTCTCTTTTTTTGAAAGTTACAACTCTAAAACCATGAGTTTTGAATAACCCATATCATTAAATCCTGAAGGATACCAATTTATTCCCCCAATTAAGTCCTTTAATTGTTCGGTAACAATGATTTAGTATTTTTTAGTTATAAAAAACATCACAAAAGGTTGATGATACTCCCATCTATATCAAATTTTTAATATTAAAACCAGAAGCATACTCTCTAGAAACTATATAGTCTGCTCTGTCATGCTGTCTATCTTGGGATGTAATATCACGATCAACTAAAAATGAGTCCCAAAGGCTAGATATAATACTATTTTTTATTTTTATTTAATTTCGACATCACTTCTTGAGATGATAATCAAGATAAATACATGATTTCATGCTATATTTATTAGGTAAATCATCATGATTTCCCTAATGTACTCTACTATCAGATGGTTAGGAAGTGGGATAACTCGATGAGGCTGTTTAAGACCTCCTATAAAGTATCATGTCCAATATATGACAATTGATTTCTAGTAAAAAATTCTATTGATATTCCATCCCACTTCCAACCTATTACATCTTGGGGTTGGTCTAGACCCATTGTAACCTACTACATGGCCTTCACTATCTAGAATCTAAGGCATCAAGAGATAAACATCACAAGAAACCTCTTCATTCATGGCCCTGGAAAATGATTTCAAACATCCATGTATATAGTTTCCACTCTCGTATATACTTATAAATAGTTTTTATGAATCTACCTATCTGCATCCTCTCACAGCATCACCAGAACCACTATTCTTCATTATAAAAGGATGAAGTTATCCAAAACATTAATAAAATAATATGGTGAACATATAGTGGATATCTAAAATTTCCAGTACATACAATAAATATTTCATACCTAAAATTCCAATATTTCATAAGAAGTTTAAGGGTAACAACCATCGACCTGAGGTAAGTTGCACAATCATTGTCTGATACAGACTACATTAATGAAGCCGAATGCCCCAACACCTAGCTAAACAACATCAAAAAGTATCTTACTGTAATAATCTTCCACCATGTTCCCCTTTACAGTTCTATATAATATCTAGAATTCAAAATCCAATTGAAACTCCTAACATTTACATTGCCTTATGTGAAGATCCTTCTAAGAGAAGATACAATTTAGGATCCTGGGGCCCAAATTAATGATGAATTGATCAAAAATAAGGTATTTTATCCTAATATTAAGGGAAAATAACACTACATCCAACTATAGATCGTGGGTAACATAAATCTAAACATAGTATCTCAGCTTCTAAAGCACATAAGAAATAACAATATAACTCTTCATTAGAAAACATCCAACACCATTTTGAAAGGAACAAAACAATAAATCACACTCAACACCGTTTATTATTAGTCTTAATAAGTGGGGGTTCTATCAAACTATTACATAATTCTTCAAAATCATACATGAATATAATTTCCCCCACCAAATGACCCCCATTTTGTATCTAAATAGGAAATTATGCACATATCCAGGATAAATCCTTCATGAATTATTGATAATTGTCTTCTAACCCAAGGATACTCTATATCAGAGCCATGTTCATAGGTTGTTCCCAATTTATAAGCACTGAAAACACTGTTGGGTAAACTTATACTCCATATTATGAGATTAAATATCCCAATAATTAGACTTATCTATGATAGAACTGATACTAAGATATCTTCCAATTTAGCTGGTGCTCTCAGAGTATGTCCAAGACCGACCATAAATGTCTCACATTTTTGTCCACTAATGTTGAGTATACAAGGGCATCATTAATGAATACTTACATGAACTTGTTAATGATCTTGTGCATATTTTTTCATGAACATTGTATGATAGTGTTTCGGACTATAGTGAAACCCCAATTAGTCATAGTTTCCATAGAAAAACTAAAATGTTGGATTCTATATGTCATCATCTGAAACTCAGAGCTGGTGATATCTTGACCTAAGGTCAATCTTTGAGAACCACCAAACTCATTTGAACTGGTCAAATAGGTTAACAATTCTTGGATATGGATATGTATCCATCAAGTTCACCTCATTTAGGAAACATTAATCTGGGCATAACCTCATTATTCTATCATCTTTATTTGAAAACCACATTGGGGCATCCCATGGGGACACAATGGGTATGACAATTACATTGGTCTACAAATCCACCAGCAACACATTATCTCTAAATTTTCAATAATGTTTATAATTTATAATGTTTTAGAAATTAGTGAAGTCCTTGGGTGTAGTTATATATCAAAATTGATCTGTTGGTGGGGATGTAAGACCTAAATGTCTTTATGGAAGATGTCCTCAAACTCAATTAGTACAAAAGGAAATTGAATTCTCATAACATCTACTAATACAAGAGAATTACATTCCAACTAATAATTATTTGGATGTATCCTACTACTCATGATATCATTGAACTCTTCATGGAATTCTTTATCTCTAATGAAGGATGGAGTCATTCCATCAACTCGTACACATGAAATCCTCCACATAAAATAATCAATATGTGTTCGAACTATGGTTACCCAGTCTATACCATGAATGATATGTTAATTCTACCTCAAGGTGAAGAAAAATCCCACAATAATCTCTATACTAATAGAGTAATATCAGACTCTTAGTAGAATTATTTGATCTATGAATCTACCCATTTTGGAGTCTTTAAACACTAGGGTCAAGCCAATGGATCCAATGGAATATCTAGAACTCGATGTTGGGAGTTGTAAATAAGTGAGTGGATTATTCATGTATCTATCAATTCTAAAAAATTGTATGAAGACAAATCATGTTACTTGAATCATCCCTATAAACTCTAGTTCCTAAAATTATACTACTTGAAGTTTCCCTTGTCCTAGACCATGAGATCCCTAAGCCTAGTATTGACAACCTAGGGGTTTTGGTGGAAATAGAACAAAATTTTTCCCACCTAATATTACTCTACCATATCGTCAACTAGAATCTTTTCCCACTATATATTTGTGCTCTAACTATTTACTCCATCAATGTGTTCCACCAACCACCTCTTTATCTGCAACACAGTGGTTCAAATAATCATGTGTGATATTTCATCTTCCACCAATTGAGTTCCATCACCTCTATATCCAATGACTTAAAAATTCATGAGATCCCAATATGGAATATATATATTACAATGAATGACTATAGAAACATCCGATGAGCTTTTCTCCCTAATCCTATCATTATCTACCATATACTGAAGATTCATCATCAAGTTTCCCACTTCTAGAACCAACCATTTGCTGCTACTTGTCTAAAAATGTTTTCTCCACCATGTAATGCTCCAATACCCCATCATATTAAGGGAAACAATTAGATACCAATATATCCCAGATATATTGGGGAATTACATTCTCATTGGTCTGATCTTAGAAGTACACATCAATGAATGTTTCCATTGAGTACCATGAGAGGTTATTGAACCATGAAAAATACTCTACTACTAACATGCCACAACATAGGAGGTCTAGAAGCTCATTGATATGTGTTTATTGCAATGTTGTTGGGTTTACATACTCCCTATATATATTCTCAAAATTATTCCAATTTTGAGTCACTTCATCATTTTTCTTACCCACAGAACTCTACCATGTACCAATAAAACTAGGGAGAAGGCTTCCCTCTAAGAACACCATCTGATCTTGAGGTGTAATAATAATGTAAAAACTCACCTAACTACCCCAAGAAAAGATTCTATTATCAATGGAACTATATAACCCAAATATTTGACTGTTCTTTCATTTTCAACTCATGAAGAATTCTATGCCTTCACACATCATCTTTATGTGCCACCAAAACATTTTGTTGTGTATCTGGAGGAGGTATGATTAGAAAAAAAAACACTTTGGTACCTCCTACTACAATGTTCCCAAAAATAAAGAACAAGTATGGGGAATAATATTTTAATGATCCCTCTATGGATTCCATGATGGATATAATCATAGTGGAATCTTATAAAGGTCAAAATATATTATGGTTAAAGACAATATTTGGGGAGTTGATATAAGAAGGATAGATGAAAAAAAACCCCTTCATATATGATGCATGAAAAGATTATTTCCTTATAACTTGTTTCAACATATTTTGAGTCAATAATCACATTATTATATTATTGGTAAATATATAAATTTTTTTATACCAACACCAAGTTCCTTATAATGAGAGGTGAACTAAAGTCAATTTAACACAATTGACCTGGTTCCAAAGTCAAACCTCACAACCAAACTATCTCTAAAATCCTATATTAACAAGAACCACTTTGATTGAATATATCATAATCTAACACATAAGAGCCTACCTATCTTGAAATAACTAGTTCATGAATCCCCAATACCACCTATAGAATTTTAGGGGCCAGAACTAGTGTTGAATAGGCATATCACACACATATGGAGACTTATCCTAAGGTACTTGTATACAGACACACATATCATAATACTGAAATAACAGGGAAAGGGAATAAATAACTAATTTTAAATATAAATTCTTTAAACTAATCCCACATCATAGTATACCACACATACAATAACAAAAAACTAGATAATACAAACACACCAAAAATGGAAATCATTACAACCTACTTGAAAGAAATGAAGAAATCTATCATGATCTAACTCCATTAATCATATGTAGACCATCTAGTAAATCTATGATCCACACAGTCCTTCAACTCTTAGTAATTCATTTATAGGCTATCATATAGATAATACATGTCATGTGTGGGAAAAAATCTTTTAGGTTTGAGTATAATCATACTCAATAAGACACCTTGAAATCACAAAAGATAAAAAAACAATGAGATTCAGCTCATACGAAAGGATAAGAACATCCTAGATATACTAATGATAAACAATAACTTTTAGAGAATGATAAATTATATACTGCCAGCCAAGGATTCCATATGAGGATTCAAGTTAATGACAATCTAAGAGACCTCACTACTCTATTAATTGTATCATTAATGGTACTTAACTGAGATGGTGTACCCATCAAGCCATTCTTTGAAGAGGAAAACTCTATAACTCATATGATATTAATACAATGATATGGGTTCAAACTTGGGGAATATTATGGATACCAAATCATTTATAGAGTAATCCTCATTGATTGAGATCATGAATAATAGAATATGGTTTTGTGATATGAATACCAACTCTAGGAAGATTGATAGAGGATCACACCACATACCACATAGAGAGATACATTAATTTATATAGAACTAATCCACAGGGAGATCACTCTTCTATATTTTGGATATGATTCATCACTATACCCTCAAAGTTATTGACATTGTGAATGTTCCCTACCGATACTCGTCTAGAATTATGTTAACATGGTATTAAAATTTCTTGGTTATGAGTACACATTGTGTGTATATGGAATAAAAAATGTGTCGTGGATTTTATAGGTATTCTCAAGTATATTCACGTGATCTTTACCTCTATCTTGTGTCCTTGTACTCTAGTCATGCTTGTTTGTACTGGTCATACCTGTGTACGCTAGCCTTGTCATTGTACACTTTTCATTTATGTGACTTCTGGTCATTCCCCAACCCATATACCCATGGAGTGCTATCCAGGTTGCTGGTTTGGGGTCACATAATTTGTGTAATGTGAAAGTTTTTATGATATTTCATTCTTCATGTAAACCCTTTTCTCCATAGAAGACGATCTACATGTCATGTGTTCTTCCAAAAAATATTTGGTGTATATCATAAATTCCCCTAATTCTTAGTTGGTTTCACGCATCTTACACACTCTACCAGCCCCATTTAATATATTTGAAATAAAATTCTTATCACATACATCTATGGTTGAACATGATAGAATAGTCACTTGTGACCCAATTCTGTCCACCTATCTACTAAAGAATCACAACCCATCATAGCGCATTGCGGAGAATCAAATAGTTTTACAAGGAACACTTGATCTAAAACCCAATCTTCATTTATTTTCATCTCTCCATGATTTTTCGTTTGATCCTAAGTCAAATCCCATATAAATGATTTATAGCACAAAATATTAATTATACAATGGTTTTTATTTTACTTATAATCAATCCACACATCTAATAAAACATCAATAATAAATGATCGAAGAATAAATGGAGAAAATAAGGGAATATAAAAATGATAAAATATAAATAAACCATTTTTGGGGTTATCCTTGAACCATTGATAGTAAAAGCTATGATCGTATAAGAATTAACAGGGATCAATAGACCATTTATAAATTACTATTTTTTTGGAATAAGTGGCTTAATTATATATTAATAGTCCATCCATGAATTAATATTCCCAAGGAATTAATTCAAATTAGGTATGATTTAAATAAAAATGGTATTCATCAAACAAAAACAATCATCATTCATTGATAAAAGATTAATCACTGAAGAATAATGATTAATGAACCATTTTTATTGAAGTGATCCATGAACACCACTTTGAAAGAAAAGAAATCCATGGAAAACTAATTGTTAATCAATGATCCTGTTATAGCTTCCAAATATCTCCTTAATGACCCTCTAATATATCTATGGTTATTTAGAAAAAAATAGTATTTAGATATAACTACATCTAAACAATAGATAATGAAGGTTTCAACTATTTAATAACCAATGAATTAATTACTAAAATTATTATTCTATTATTCATCCCGTGACTACTCTTAAACAAAAAAAAGTAAATGTGTATATAGGTTATTTATTTCATTGGGTAAAATCCACATTATAAATTTAAGGGAGGTATTTTTTCCCATCTCAGACCTCGTTCAGAAGGAACTCTGTAATTTCCATAAAACTATATTAGTGATACATATTTTATTTATTATTAATATTATATTAATAAAAAGGCTTCATGATTCATGGAATATCGTACTAGATCCATGCCAAACTTCAAAATTATTATTTTAAATATTCCATAGTTTTACCAGGGAAAAAATTTCGTTACAGATGACCCCTCAAGAAAACATTTCAGAAATTCATAAAATAAACACTACTATAATGAAAACTCATAGGACAACATGAAAATTTTAAACAATCCTTTAAAATCTTATAAAATTAGAATGGAAGAGAAAAACAAGTCAATGTCACACCTTAACAAGAAACAACATGGTCTCTATCCATTGTTTCAAAAATAGTTGGATAAATATCATGTTACCTATCATATAGAACATCAGACCACAATGATCCCGAGAATACCTAACAATGAGTAATCTCAACGTGGTAAATAAGAAATTTAATTATATATATATATATATATAACCTCTATCCCATTTAACATTTAATGTACTTATGTCATTCTATGGGACAATCATCAAAATCTAATTCTCATCACCTGTATGTCATCAAATAGATTTGTCAAGGAACAAAAAAAGTCAATTAGGAATGAATATATACACAAACAAAAAACATTAACCTTGGATAATCACAAAGTAAATAATGAACTTATATAGGGTAAAATATGGAAATCCCAAATATATAGACCAAATAAATATTACTTTAAATGAAATAATAGTTAAAATCAAGAAGAGATTCAATCCAAAAATATATGATTATTAATTTTTGAATCAAAAAAAATATTTATTTGTCAGATAATTAAATATGAAAAACATCTAATGATGTCGAAAATGGACATATTCAATGATACATTATTAGATATATCATGTTGGAGGGTTTAGAATGCCTAGAGGTCCCATACCAGAAGCGCACAATAGGTATCTTCTATATAATAGAATCATCAAGTCTTTAAGAAGACTATCCATCATGTAATCATAACTCTAACTCTTGATTATCTAGATTTACATTTATACAAGATGTAGTATCATCGATCATGCTAGATAGAACTAAGTAATCACCCATAATTGGATTCTTTGTTTGATTGGCTTCCACCAACATGGAATTTTCAACTGATATAAATAAGAAATCATTCCTAATTATAACACCATAGATCTAATGTTTTTTATAAGGTATATTTTATGGAATAAATTTTTTAATAAGTTATTTTTTACTATATTTGGAGAAAATATTACCAATTCTATGAAGTGGTCAATATATTCCCTTTCTATTATCTCATCTTGATTATGAATATGGAAGTCAATGGATTTATGTACATTTAAATTAACATAATTAATGAAAAAAATTCATGAATAATTTCAAATAAATTTCACCATGTTACTGATAGGGGCTTTAATATCCCATCATAATTATCTTATTTCTCCTAAAAATCCAATAAAATTATTTTTCCTTAATTCTCGTATAGTTTTTACTGAATTCACAATTCCTTTGATCATCCAAAACTAATAAATTACCACAAGAGGTCCTCGGTTACCATGAAATAAATGTGTCTATTGATTGAATAATTTTTGGTTATTATCTAATATCACATTATATTTTACATTGACTACTATATTCAGAGTTTTTGTGGAGTAAAAATGTGGAAGGGTAAAACACAAAAAATAGGAGGAATCTTTTTGGTGAACATAAATATATATAGAAATTCCACCCTTCATTGACACCACTAAAGGATAAATACACTGAAAGTCACAAAATATTAACCTAATTTATTCATTCAATAAAAATAAAATCATTAATTCATAAAATTAAATGAGAAAAAAATTAAAAAATCACAACACATTTGAAAACATAATTTCTATTAAAAAAATCGACATATGAAGTAGAGTATACAACCCAATTTTACTAATGAATGCATAAATTTAAAATAAATAATTATTAAAAAAACACTATTTTAAAAAATGAAAATATTTTTTTCATTAATAAACTCAACATTAAAATAAATCTTCCCATTTCATTTCAAAACATTTTATATATTCCATTATGATATATTCCACTTCATTCAATTCCATGTGAAAGGTATTTTTTCAATTACGCATAGAACATATATTTAAAAAACATTAATGAAATTACCTTTCTTAATTAAATCATTAAAACATTTCATGTAATACACTTTTCACATTAAAAACCCAATAAAAAACCAAAAAGATCGGACATAACATGGGACACCAAACAAAATAATATTAAAAATCATAATAACATCATCAAGACCGACTACAATAAATCCTTATCAAATAAAAACCACATTTGGATAAAATATTAATCAAAATAACTCCAAAAAAAAAATAATAGTGACAATATAATTTTTATATATTTGTATCATTATTTTTTGAACCATGAGTTAACCATATAATAGATACTATGATGATTTGAAAAAACTCACAAAGGGTCCACATGCTTTTTTAAGATGCAGTGATTTAACAATGAATCTTTGGTTCATCATTTATCTCTACCCCATAACATAATTAAACCCCTATTGTATTTTAGATAACATAAAGGCAATTAAATTAATATTAAAATAATCATAACTACATTTCAAATTTAATAATCAAATCCTCGATTCCTATGGAAACTCATGTTTCATCAGAAAAGTTGGTAATAAATCTCATACTCCTGACCTATCTCTTATGTTCCCTCCACCATCTCTATATATCACAACACTACAAAAATATTATCCTATATTTCATTACAATTAATAACGATTTTTCTCAGGTCTCATTTACATGCCACCTTGACCACACCCTTACACATCATGAAGGTGATATCTAATCCCCATTGTCTAACGACTTATTCTCTTGAATTAAGAGTAAACATATCAAAAGTAATTCATTATTAACTACCCATAAACCAAAATAAAGAATCATACTTGAAGTCCAACAAGATATCTCAATATGTCATGCATCAATCCATGTAAAAACAATGTTATACATAAGATGCACCAACCAAATAGAATATAACATAAAAATAATAATATTATAACAAAACATCACTTTAGAAATAAAAAAAATGTTACGCCACATTTTACACATAAATACCCTTAAAAAATAAGAAATGTCTTGAGAGGTTGACACATAATCATCATAGAATGAAACAAAACCTATAGAACTAAAATATAACATCCATGAAACCCACAATAACATTCCATATCCCAAAATTTCCATCAATAAATCAAAGTAAAAATATTTTATAAGGAAAATATAACCGGGGAACATGAAAGAAGAAATGTGAGCTACAAACACACATCGTTCTATTTTTCATAAGTGAATTGAATGGGAATACTATGATCTCACCAAGTAGTTTGTGAAACTATAAAGATAAATAATTTTCTATACAGTTTTTTGAACATCATTTTCAATATTTTTTTTTCAAGTAAATGTATAATGATACCGACAATCATAAATTATTTTTTTTTTCAAAAACCAATGGGGAAAACATTTTTTTTTGGAAACAAATTACAACCATGATTTGAAAATTGATTTCAAATAAATTTATAAGAAAATATATTTTATTTTAAAATCACTCTATCAAAAATCCATGTTTAAAACCCAAGGGTGAAAGACACCAACTAAAAAAGAAGGATCACTATCAAACCAAAATAATATAGACTTCCATGATTATGATAAAACAACTTTGCTTTAATTTTTTTTAAAAGTAATAACAAATACATTTTGGATTTAGTTGAAATGTAAAAATTCTGAATTAGTTTCAAAATCAATAAATCAATAAAATTTTATGAAATAAGTTTGAATAATCCAATGCCAATCAACAGTGTTACAACTGAAAATATGGTCTAGGTGGATAAAAATGAGTTTAAAATGTTATTCGCATATATATAATCATTAAAAAGGAATTAATCACCATGGGAAACTCACTAGGTCCTAAAGTGAGACAATCTAGTAAAATAATCAGGGGAATCAATATTTAGAAAATGTTTCATTACTAAAAAATTTATGAACGAACATCACTCTCATTTTTTTTATTGATTTGAAACCATAGAATGTACCTCTACTACATTAGTGTTAACTAGTCATTTAATAACCTAGGATAGTATAACATTAACATCATTCTCTCACTTAGCATGATAGGTTTAACCTAGAATTATAAATTGTAGATAATAGAAAAATTCCACTATATGTTTAATATCAACAATAAAACATAACAATTTTTTTGTCCCACCTATAACCCCTCTATTAAAACAACCCATTTCACATGAATCGTAACATCACATTAATATTCAAATTAATTAAACTCATCCCTTAGTATGAAAAATTTGTGCATGGCCTTATATATACTATGGGAATCTAATTAAGTGTAGCACAATCATCATGTAAAACTATTTCCAAAAAGAACCAAATGGGATTTTAGGAAAATAATTTTAATTCCATGTTATTTTATTGTTATTTGGTAATCCATTAAAAACTATTTAGATCATGAAAACCCTCTTATGAATCAATGTATTTTTCTGTAATTCTCTTAATAAAAGTCCCAATAACATTTCTTTCACAACATTTAATTTCAATGAATACCTAAAATATAATGAAAATTATTCATTCCTTGAGTAGAAATGATTTGGAATTTTTTTTTAATTTTTTTGAATAATATATGACTGTTATTTTTATGAAATAAAAAATATTAATCTCATTTATTAGATGATTTGTTTAGTAAAAAATTTCATTAAAACAGATACCTAAAGAACCTAAAACAAGCCTCTTTCTATAGTAAAATATGATCAATAAAAAATATTCCCTTTATAAACATAACAAAATGAGGGTCATAAGGTGTAATAAATAAAATTAATATATCAAAACTGTAAAATGATAAGGGTTAATGGGAGAATATAATTCAAAAGGAAATAGATAAAGGGGGAAGAGGAGCTAAAGAGTGAATATAAATTAAGGACTTTAACTTGAGGAATTTCATGAAATATAAATAAATGGATTTAAAAAACACAAGGGAAGAAAAAAAGAATTCACAAGGGTCCTCTCCAATTTATCCACATAAGAGAGGAAACAAAAGAGGGGAAAACTTCATAAAATTTAAATTGGGGTTGAATAGTAAAATTATAAATTTAAAAAATGGTCACAACATGTCATAGTGCAACAATTATTTTAATAACATGTTATGACCCCCATAAATATTGTTATAAACATAGTTTCTATATATTTTAAATACTGTAATGTGACCCTACCTTAAAAACATTACACCACATGGGGTATTGAATCCATTGTGGAATGAAACTCAGTTGTGACCCCCCAGATACGATGTGACATCTGCCAGCAATTAAATGAGGGTTAAGCACTGAGATAACCTCGTTTATGAAGACCAGTCATCATGCACCCTATGTTATTGTAAAGAGACTCACCCTTTCCTCAAATATAATCAATATAAAAAACATTATATATAGGTTACCATTCACCAATTGCGGTGTTTCTTATATTGTGTTTGGTGTAACCCATTTCAATCCCGAATAATAGGCCATCCAAAAATATCAAAGACTCCTCTAAAATTATAAAAGAACATTATTTATATACTTTAATATAACAAAATCTCATAACATTGTCACAATAATTCTCCCCCAATATATTAAATTCCATCCCCAATGAATCATTTTGATCTTTTCCCCGTAAATAACACTTTCGATGGCCACCAACTCTTAAACAAACATTCTCTCTCCCAATACTCTTCTGGTATTTTATGATGTTTTCATAACACCACTAATAATGGAATATTGAATACAATATGAATTATCTCCCCATAATCCCACATCATGAAAACTTATCTCCGGATATGATGATTTAGGTTATGAATAAACTAAGTAAAATGTTAAGAACATATTTGGCCTTGTTGATACATCGTTAATTTGGAATCATAAAGATGATATAGAACTCTATATCATATTGTTGAAACCCAAAGAAATAATAAACTTCACAATTTCTCAGAATGATTTAAAAATTCTCCACGTACCAAAAAAACAATTTCAACTATTTCCAATGAATTTTCGTACCCAGTCAATGTTTCACTTTTAAAAACACATGATCCTTTATATTAAATCTTCAAGTTTGTCGTTCGAGAACGTTGTAAAACTCTTGCTAAAAATTAGATGAAATATTATGTTTTTGAATAATTTTTACTTAATCTAAAATATCATATTCCAAAATAGTCCCTATAAGATTATACTAAACAATCTCAACCAAAAATAATGATGAAAGAACTTGAATACCCTATAACTGTTCAAATATATCCATAAAAATATATAATAGTTAAATGATATAATAAAAAATTATGAAAATTTATATTGATCCGTTGTGGTCTATTTCTGAGGATGATATATCGTACTCTTATTTAGCTATATCCCTATAATAATTCATAAAAAATTCTAGAAAATATATATAAAAATGAGATCCTTATCAAGGAATATAATGATATAAAACCCTTTATTTATGATAATTTCATTTACAAAAATAATTCTACGGTCATTATCAAAAATTGATTCTTAAATAAGAATGAAAATCATAATTTTTTTTGTGATTTGACCCACTATAACCCAAATACCATCATTATTTAATGGAGAAAATTGTATCATAATCATAGAATTCAATGAATTATAATCCTCTGTTATTTTTGAAAATGGTAAATGATGTAACAACTGAACCAATCGTTGTTTCTTATCATTCACCTTCTATATATTAGATAATTAGGAATCAATTTTTCCAAATCATTCTTTATTCATGAATGAATTAATTTTTATATGATTTCATAATACAACGTGGTATCTCTATGATTCACTAGATTAGATGAATTATTAAAATATTTGAAAACAAAACTCTATAGCACTAAAAAAATAGAATTTATCCCAAGAAAAAATGATTTCATTTTCTAAAAATGGTTATACCTCGATGTCCTCTACATAATATTGTTAATCGTTCATTCTCTATAATTCCCCATCAACCATATTACCTTATCTAAAATTATCCATAACTAGAATAACACTGCAAGTATAAACATAAATACTTTATATATCACCTGTTTAACCCATATGGGAAATGGTGAAAATAATCTCATCAATCTCCAATACCCCTCATCTTCCTTCATCTCATGAGTTGATTTTTATATTCATAGAGTAATCTACCAATATTAATCTTATCAATATAAGAATTAAGATCAAAATCATTGGATTGAAGGTATTCCATGCACCTGAAATATAGTAGATATAGATCATTCTCTATTAAAATATAATTCAAACTATCTTGTATTTTATATTACAATAATTAATCATTAAAATAGAAATTCCTCAACCTATTTATAGAAAGAATGAAATCAGTTTTTTTCCAATTTATGTCTATGGTGATAATTATCATGGTTTATAAATTGTCTAAACAAGTGTGTCATGAAGATATATTTATTCATAAAGACACATCTAAAATAAAATATTGATTCATGGGGAAGAGCTTCAAAACCAAATCCTAATTCAGGGAGAATCAGAATGATAATTTTCATGAGTCTCTTTATAAACTCCTCAAAAACCCCATAGAATGCCAAATTCTACTAAAACTTCTCTCTCTTCCATGGAATCGACATCTTGAGAGATGTAAACTTCAAGAATCACTAGAAAAATATTATATAATACCATGTTAATCCTATAATGTTCAATACCATGAAGGTGTTATACAATTCTCTAAAAACATCACCTCCATAACAAAATTATATTTAAAAAATTCACATTTTTTAGAAAAATTATTAAGAAATATCACATTTTTTCTACAAAAATAGTATTTATAATTCTTTTAATAAAACATTTACTCATGTTGATTTATTAAAATGATATATAGATTACACTACTGATCTTCTTTTGACCACATATAAATAGATATTCCATTTAAAAATTCTTCCATAGATTTATCATGGTCCATATGAAAATTCTAGTTCATCACGTATACAAAAACAAAATGTGTATTAGATACTTAAAAATATGTGAGATAAAATATGTTAAATCTAAATTAACAACAAGAATATATGTTTTATAATTATCCATTATTTTTTAAAAATTTAATACCCAAAAAGATTTACTATCATAGAAACCCAACAAGACCCCTTTATTTGTTCACATTGATCATCCATAATTGGTAATTGATATTTTTTCTTTGTTGCATGGATAATAATATAATATTTAACTTATAATATCATTCATGAATTGGAATTCCTGAGAAGTAAATCTAGTTTTAAAAAGTGAAAAAAATTAGTTTAATGAATCTACTCAAATTAATAACATTAAACCTCAAGTTCAATTATTATAATAGTATTAGTTTTATATGATCAGATGAAAATAGAATATGATTTCCCTTTAGATCCATGTCATAATAAAATTACGCATATAGAATATATAACAATCCAAATTAATATTTTGAGAAGAAAAATGAGTAATGAATCATTTCCCATAGGGAGTAGATGTGGATTTTTTCCTTAGACTAATCCAATTTCTAAAACAAAAAACAAACATGGTATTGATCGAACTACACTATCCAACGACCCTAAACTACAAACATTTACATCATAATCTCCCATGAAAGTGTAGATAGTCCAATATAGGTTTAAAGATAGATCATCTTCATTTCACTTAGAACATATTACATAAACATTGTATGGAAATACCCCTATAAAATATCCCATATAACCTTGATGTAATTTTAGTCTCTGAGACAAAGAATCAACGATTAGTTTGATTTTTCTCTCATCTGGATAACTAGCAATAGAACCCAATACTCCATCGAATACTGAACATGCAGAAAACTTATCTCTGAACCCTCTAGTTAGTTGTATATATCTAAATAAAAAATATATCTTTCTACCTTTCCAATATCTAATGATATAAATAAAAAAACCCCCAAGACTCATTCACCATATCATATTCGACCAAAATGTGGTAAAATTAATCATCATAACACACCTAAAAAACGTGATAAACCTGTAGATAACATCATGGATATATCTATATAAATACGAAATAAAGTATTAATCATGGAATTATTGAATTCACCTTAAGATTCATTTAAATGGTTTTATATTAATCTAACCCTAAATAACCCCAATTAAAACACTAATATAAAAAACATGATTCTCATAATATTCCAAAGGGTCTAAGAACAATTAGGATTATATCATTATTTAGTTAAGTAAATTTATTTCCATTTAATTATTTCACAGGGGGTCCATAATCACCTATTTTATATCGGATTTCCATTCATAAATTACAAAAAACATTCAACAAATACTGTTACCCAACAAATCCCAGGCAATCATCATCAATGACTCACAAAAAATATCACCCTAACACTAATCCATAATTTTAATATATCTGTTTCGTGATACACTCTCCCTACAAACTCCTCCTAATAAATTAGTGAAGATAAGGGTAACCCCTGAGGACTACCTTTTATATGACAAAAGTATGAGAGTATAATTGAATATGTAAGTTACTAAAATTGGAGGAATTACACTCAAAATAATATGAATATATAAATGAAACCAAAAATAAACTCTAATATAAAAAATTAAACACATATCCTAAAATAATAATAGTTATTAGAAATATCATATAAGTATAGTCATGTAAGATAATATACAAAATAAAACTCATAGAGTAGAGACTCTAACCACAATTCCAAACTATGAATATGTAATGTCTATCTTTATCACTAAACATAACCTAGAATCTTATAAAATATTCTTTTATTTATTGGTATGATAATACACCAACACAAAGTGGTATTTCTCAATCATAATCCCCATGAAAATAAGGATGAATCATATGTAGGCATGAGTGTTTCATTAATAGAACCAACATGAACCTCAACTTGTTTAACTAACCCATCCTCACTTTCAAACTCGATAAAAATGTCCCATTTGAGTATAATGTTATAATATCACGAAATAAAACAATATAGTACCCCCACTGCTTCCCCATTAGTTTTTCTCACACATTCTGCAAATGGAAAATCTCAAAGTTCCCCCATCACTTCAATATTATTATAAGAATATCCAAACATCTTCGCATCCCATAAACACATTATAATCACACGAAAAAACATAAAAACCACATAATTCATAACCATATAGCCAGAAAAAATTATATTTCATTCATAATAGTTTATTGTCAATTTGTATGACCCAAAACCTATGACTACCTCCTATAATAGATAACCACCACTACATAAAAGATCATTATCCAATAAAGAAATCACCGACAACAATTTTGACTTCCAGCCATCAATGTTAGTGAATATAACCTGTATATCACAATATTTTCATTTTATTTACTAGATATTGAGGAATAATGAGTAATAAACAATATGTTCATTTTCCAACTAGAATGTTTAGTGAATTAATCTAAAACACAAAATATTTGGGCATTGAAAAGGTCATCCAACTCTGTTTGACTACATATGAAAAATATAAGGAAAATAAAATATAAACATATAAAAACCATTAATACACTCCCTAATAAGGGGTCCTTAACAAATAACACTGCCACATCCCATAAATATCACCTCATATCCAAAACAATCACTATAAACTTCTGCAACTTCTACAACACTGACCAAACCATATATTGTACAAAAAATTGCCAAAATAACAACAATGAATTATCATTAAACATTAATATTTACCATTTTTATTATCCATTTATAGATTTATAACTTACCCAGCTTATTACACTTATTATTACAATCATTAAAAATATTTTATTATATGCCATTCAACATCCACCAAGCACTTTCATTTCATCATTTACATTTCCAATTAATTTCAAAATTATTCAAGAAAAATTTCTATTTATTTAATCCTATTAAATTTCCCATATTTTTATTATATATATTCCATCATATTACATAACACCATGAACCTAAAATTATATCCGATCAATAAATGAGAATCCATTACAATAATTTATATAAAATAAGTTTCATCCAAGAAAATGAGCCTTACAACCATCCCCATAATATCTTTCAACCAAAATTTTATATATATGGTGATGGAAATAATAATCCATGATAACAAAAAAAATGTTTTAAAAAATTAATTGATATAAATATATAATAATTTTTTGAGGAATATTAGTCTTGTCTAGTGTCATCAGAAATTTTATTGCTCATATTTTCATACATCCCATATGTTAATTTAGTTAAATATTTTTCTTTTATGATTGGTATTTAGAGTATTTACAATAAACAATTATATTATAATTTATAGAAGAATATAAAGCACTTTAAAACTATATAAATAATTACCGACAACATATTATACATCATAAAATCACAAAAATGACATGTGAAATATTTCCCCTTAGTTCGTTCATCTAGGTTTTTATTTTTATTTAGTTAAATCTCACCCATTACATAAATAAATGAAACAGAATTATAAATTAAAAAATCACAAATAATAATGATGGCATATATCATGTTTACAACTAGGGTATGAAGTTTTTATGGTTTATTGTAAAGAAACATGGGGGAAATGGAGTGTTATACAAGATAGAAACCACATAAAGAAACTCATACCCTGATAAATGTATATAATATTTCAGGACCATGGGATAAGAAAAGATTATGGTCACCTATTAAACATGAATAAAAACGCTATTCCCGTCAATGTCCGACAAATAGAAGGATGAATCAAAATGTAAAGGACATCGTAAATTTTAAAATAATAAACAAACCATGTTGTGACTCAACATTTCATTATTCATGAAAAAATAGTTGATTCATCATTAATTACAATTAATATATAGTTTATATAATAATAATCTTTTAATAACATATAATGTTTTTCAAAAAAACTAATATAATGTATGGTGGAATGTTTTTTTATTTTATAATAATTTTTTTATATTTTTATTACTAATAATGAAAATTTCCCTCATAAAACTTCCAAATGTATGGATAAAATAAAGAGGGAATATTTTATTATCAGTGTTTAATTCTAAAATATAGATAATGAAACATACATAGATAAAAATTACGCTTACACATCATAGGAAATAATCTTATATTCCATAATTCAGCAATGGAAATAACCTTTTCACAATAAAAAATTACTCTTATGTTTTTCTTGATGGCTCTTATATTAAAACATACAACTCTTACATTTCATGAATCTATTAATCTCCTCATATTAATGTTAATTTATAAGTCATAGTTCAAAAGGTACATTTCATTCTATAGATAGGAGAAAATGAAAACTGTAACGTGGAATGAAGAAACCAAATTTCTATTTTTAAATAATTCATCACGATATAGAATTAACTTTCTAAATCCCTAAAAACATTTGGGAAACATTCTAGAACCACAATAACACCCAAAAAATAAAATAGAGGGTTATATAAATGCTTAAACCGAATAAGAAATAGTATTTTATGAACCATGATAATATATCTATTCAAATAGAATATATTACCACTATTTGGAAACCTATTTCCATTTTTCTCCTCTGTGGAATATATACAGTATATAGTAATGATATTGGTTCCTACCACACACAAAAACATGGAAGTAGTGAATGTTAAGAATATATATATATATATATATATAGTACAGTAATACAATACATTAAAGTGAAAACATAAATTTCAATCAAATATATGTGGAAAACAAAATACAATATTATTGTTTTCATATTAAAATATCACATCAATTAAAAATAATAATGGGTAAAAAAATGAGAAACGTAAGGTATTATTTTAGAAAATTTAATTGAATTGAATCACAATGAACATTTTTAGTGACATTTCCTACTATTCATTATTGTGTTAACCAATGATAGGAACATGAGGTTTCATGAGATAGAGTAAAAAAGAAATATTTATTGCTTACATTGAAAAATAATTTTACTTTATGCAACATGATAATGTAGAAAAAGTAAAATTAAAATGAAGAGTCATAATATTAGATCTAACATATTATAGGTAATTAAATAGAGTTTATGTACAATGAAATGGTCTATATAATATTTTAAAAAGTGTAATAAAAATACCACTATAGTTATATTATATTTCAATACAATTTCATTCATCCAATATATATTATACAATACAATCATTTAAAACATTAAAAAATCAACAAGTTAGGATAATATTTGTAGAGATATTTACAATACCACAATTGTCACATTAAGAGCACTTAATAATATTATTTTGAAAAAGGGACTATTATAGAACTTTTAGAAAGGTTCTAAAAGTTATGATATAGTAGAAATAAAAATATATAAAGGACCATGGTGAAAAAAGTGGGTCTAAAAGTAGAGTTTTAATATTGAATTTTTTTATTAAAAATTGATATGATAGTTAATGACTTAATAATTAATCCATAATCAGAAAATGAGTATATGTGTTTGAAGTGATATTAGTATTGAATCCTAGATATTTATAGGTAGATCATTTTTAATGATTTGATATTTTAACTGATCTATAATTGATATTAAATATAAAATATAGATTTGGATAAAATGGTTGTGTCTTAACCAATATGATATAAATAGAGGTTACACATTAGTATGATTTATTTGAGGGAATGGAATAAAAGCGATTCACTAGAGGATAAATACTCTGATTATGTGGATTTATGTGGAGTTCATACCATGATAAAATAGTGATGTAGTATAGATGATGAAGGAGGATACTGTAGAGACCCGAAGCTTTATGTACATTGACATTTCATTACATTTGCGGAATACATAGTATATAACAAAAAAACACACACAGTGAACGTAATAGTTTAGTGTCTTTGGAAACTCGGAATATAATCTTCTAATCTTGGTGAAAGATCTTCAACATCTCCCATAAAGATCTTATTTTTTTTATACCTAAAAACATTCTTTATATCCTGGGGAAAAGAAAACATAAAAGGGTGAGCTCAAATGCTCAGTAAGGGTAAACAAAAGAAATATCAATCACATCATATACATAAGCACATAACTTTTGGAAATCTTAACTTGTAAAAGAGATCATAATTTCATAACCTGTGATAACTCATGGCAGTGAAATGTAATCACAATAATCATAACATAAAACATTAAACTTTGTGCCATACACACATAATCATAGAGAATTATTTTTTATTAGTCAAGACTCATTGCCAAGACTATCTTAGTGGACAAAGTCCCTTTCTGAACAGAGTCACCCTCGTTTCAGTCCTATTTCACTAAACCGGTATAACCTACCATTCCAGCCATGTCTATCTAATGAGATATAAAATCTTTAACCAATGCATTGGAGGGAGATATTGGTCCCACCCATCTCATAATGATACCATTCTTATATGTGCCACAAAATCATAAACCATACATCATGGCATAACCCATGTAATAAAAATGGGAATCTTAAACATCATGACATCATAAAACAATTCATATACGATAAAGGAATTCATAAAAATAATTCCATCACAACATAATCAAATAAATGTAATAATAGGGATAAAAACAAAACCCTTTATTATCTTAGATGGAAAATAATTTTGATAAAACACTTGAACTTCATTCTTGAGGAAAATATCCTTTTTACTTCAAAAACACTTTTCCTTTCTTAACATGTCATACAATTTTAAACTAAAAGAAGTTGATTAAAAATAATCTTGAAAACTTGTGAAGGAATATATTTGGAAATAATGTTTTAAAAATCCATTCATTCCTTATAAGTTAAAAAAACATTCTTCGTACTTTTGTCAGAAAAGTCAAAAAGTACCTCGTACGAAAAAAACGACAAAAGATTCCTTTCATATCCTTTACTAAAAACTCACCGAAGGGTAAAATTGGATTTAAACAATTTTAGGTGGATGGAAATAAAATTACATATTGAAGAAACTTGTATGTGGATGATAAAATACACCCCAGTAAATACCAAAGTATAAACAATCTCGGATAAAAATGAGATTGTGATATTTCCCTTACCTTAGGTCCGATTTGCTTCGTAAGTGTCCGAACCTCCTGTATAATGATTTAAATAATGTCATTGACTTATTACAGAATCATATTCATTGTTATTATATCATATATGGTTCTCTTATGACTTTATATTACCTCTTATTTTGTAAATTCCCTGTTAAAGAGCGTTTTGGGTAAAATTGTTTCATTTGTCGTCCGTGTTTTGACTTGTAATTATTCATATTATTACTTAGATCAAGATTACTTAATTCCAGAATATAAAACATGATTTATATATATATATATATATTCATAATAGACATATATATAATAAATCAGCAAATGGAAAGAAACACACCGTTCATGGAGACGGTAGGCCGTACATACGCATGAATGCTGTTTTCGTTTCCTTATTGAGTTGAATGGAATTAAGTAGATGACATACATATATACATAAATCCAGTAGCTTTATAATGTCATATATTTCATTATTATTTCTTATATATACTTTATAATCATTCTTAAATGGTTAACATGGAGAATGAATCTCATCGCGTCGTGGAGACGGTAGTCCGTACATACGCACGAGCGATG
Source organism: Viscum album (assembly GCA_963277665.1). Taxonomy (NCBI): domain Eukaryota; kingdom Viridiplantae; phylum Streptophyta; class Magnoliopsida; order Santalales; family Viscaceae; genus Viscum; species Viscum album. Next base: position 641,681,362 of record OY728147.1, on the reverse strand, counting down.
ATATCGTTTCTATAATTATTGAATTGAATTGGAGTGGATGTTACAATATATCAGAATCAATATTATTTTCTAAAAACTATGTATAGTTATTCTTTAAACCATTATACCCATCCATGTAAGGTGGTGGTGGAAAATAGATTACACCACGACGTGGAGACGGTATTCCGTACGTACGCACGCGCGGTGATTTCGTTTCCATAGGATGGATAGATGGTGAAATAGGATTGTTTCATACTTATAATAACATATCAGTATATGAGTGATACTGATTTTATTACTTTATAATGAAACAACCTAAGAAGAAGAAGTGGAAGAAGAAATAAAGGTGCAAGAATCGGTAACGGAAATTACCTTTTTTTTGAAGCGCCTCTTTGAGACCTCATATTAGGGAACTAAAATTGGTCTTTGAGGAAGACCATAACCTCTAGGATGTTTCTAGGGAAGTGTAGAAGAGAATTTGTCAGGGTTTGGCCGAGCTTGAAGGCTCAAAGTTGTGTGAGGAGGAGAGGGAGCATGTTCCCTTTTATAAGGGAGGAGAGGGGCACCTTTGGAATAACTAAAAATATTATTTTATTATAAAGTCAAGTTCGGTTTTAAATAGCTCCAAATTGATTTATTTCGATTATAAGGTGGAGATGGGTCTAAATCCTCTCATCCAATAGAATTTAGACAAGTTTATGTTCCTATTTTAACATTGTCATTTAGATTTAACATTAAGTTAAATAATTTTTCTTTTACCATGTCTTCTTGTGTTCTTATACTATAAGGTTAATAAACATTCTATATCAAGCCAAACTAACCCCAAGTTTTTTTATTATTAATATATATAACCTTATCTATGTCATTTTGCCGAACCTTAGATTTTTAGGAATAAAATAACAATTACTAATATAATATTTGTTTTAAAAACTATTTTATGTCAATTTTGACACAATTTAGTAATTGATTTTTGTGAAAATCATATAAGAATTATTAGTTATAAACAAGTTAAATATATCAATAATATCATTTCATATTAACCTACAATATTAGTGGTATTCATAAAAAGTCTGAAATTATATTTATTTGAGCATTTATAACATCAATTATGTCAATATTTCATTAATAAGACAATTATTGCATCATATTTTGTCATAGTAAATGATAATTATTTAATCCCTAAAAATTCTAAATAAATTTCTATGATGTAGATAATTGTATTAGATTTCTGTAGACTTATCATGTTCGAAGTTTCATGAAGTTTATCACTAGATTAAAATTATTATACTTATAAGATATAAGAAAGTGACATGTTGTCACATTCTTTTGTTTTAATAATAATTAAATTATTTTCATTGAAAAAATTTAATAAAATGAATCTAATCCGACCCTTAGGTGATATGGGTCTACTTTTAGTCATCCAATATTATTTTAACATTTTTAGGGTAATTTTAAAATATTATATTTACCCTTAATTACCCGATTTACCTTTAACTATGGTAAATAAAATTTATCGTAGTTACTATTCATAATTCCAAAAAATAAAAAGTTGCTTATTAACATAATTTGGATCCACTGAATCCAAATATGGAATCCATTTTTCCAAATTCCATACACAAAAGTTGCAGAAATTAAATTCAAATTAATCCTGTTTTCTAAAGAAAACAGGTTTTTCTTTAAAACATTGCAAAAGATTGAATTGATTTAACCTACGAATTCAAGGTAAAATCAATGCTAATGACATATATTATATTAAATGGTAAAAATATATTCTATTTATACTTTAAAACCATTCAATATTATAATTTAACCATATAAGATATTATGATGAAAAAAGTTGTTTTTAATTAAAAATATACCGTGTTTTTACTATTCATTAAAATATGAAAGTTATCAGAAAAATATCAAAACGTTATATAATGTAATTTTTTATATCCTGAATCAAAAGAAGAATTTTGTTTTGTCAAATTGAACTTATAAACATGTCAAAAACTAGATTTAATGTGGGTGTGCCATCAAAAGGTGACAAAACTGCATTTTTTGAAAAATAGTTATTTTACCCGAAAAATTTATTTTGTTCTTATAACATGTTCTAGAAATGTGTAAGATGAATATTAATGTTATTAAATTCAAAATTTAGTTAACACTATTCATAATGGCTAGTTCATGACAATATTATAATAATATATCGTTGTTTATTAAAACCCGGTATTGCGTACAACACACGATATCGAGGAAGGTCGCGATTGCCTGTAATGCAAGCCAAGTCAGGGTTGCGTGTTGCGCAAGAATCCTTCATTGTTTCGTATAACAGAATCCAACCATATTTCATTTATACATTGAATATATATATATATACTCAATGTTGCGTAGAATAACTATTATCAAAATTGTGTGTAACACGATTCAAGAATAGTGTTGCGTATACTACAAGATAATACGGTGTTGCGTATAGTGCAAGGTAATCTTGGTGTAGAATACAACACAAGAAATTAATAAAAATAATAGAATATTTTTCATAAAATATCGGGGTGTTACATTCTACCCCCCTTAAAAAGAATTTCGCCCTCGAAATTCGTCGGGGTTATAAATGGTTTACTATTCGAAAGTTTATTTAATAGAAACCCACATCGTAAAAAAGAATACCAAAACCAATCTTTAAAAACAAAAGTATGAAACTTAACGGTTACCCAAATAAACTAATCACTGGGTTTCCACATAGGTGAAAATATGGATATGGGAGAGAAATCTAACCATCATGTTCTGATGGAGAGTGGTAGAGAACAAGGATATAGAAAAGCCAGCAATCACAAAGCCATAAATTTTTGATGATCTAGGGTACCATATGATTCATCAGATATAAGAGCACTAGGAAAACATTTTTGGTTTGTAAGATCATTTCCCTAAAGTTGATGAAATTGGAATTAGAAGAAATAATTTCGTGATTTTCGTATAGTCTCACCGTTTGTCGTTCTTTGGAAAATTTCCACTTCATCTATTAAAGAAATGAAGTTGAATTTGTCATTTGTGTTTTGTTAGCAGATCGTGTGATAGAATTATGGGTCATTCCATCTGTCTCAAACAAAAGGTTAGAAAAGTTATCAAAAAATACATAAGTCCATCTATAGTGAGATTAATCCTATATAGTTCCTAAAATGAACATATACTTCATATATCATACCGCTTAATAAAATAAAAGTAGTTTCCACTAACCGGGGACTTCTTGTAGGCCAGTGGTAGGTGATAAAGGCCAGTCGTACTTCGGTTGTGGGTTCGATTCCCACGGCCTTGTCCGACGCGATGGGCTGTCGCCCATCCTGCTGGTTGTCCTTTTTCTAAAACTATATTACTACAACATCCCATCATTAATATCGAGAAAAGTTCTATCCTTAAAAAATACTTAGTATATGTCCAACATAATCCATTCCAATATTTAGGCTTATCTAAAATATTTCGGTCCAATATCATTGTATAAAGAAAACGATTACTTGAAATATCATCAAGCAAGCATGTGTATACCATCATTTATCCCCTATATATATATATTGTTGGTCACATTCCAATCATGTGAATAACTTAATCATGTATTCTCTTGAAAAAATGAATACCCATTGAACCATAGTGAAAACATGAATGCAGTTAAAAGTTAACACTTTTCACATTCCAAAATCCTCAAAATTCTATATACTCAAACCATGATATCACTTAGTCCTTATATCAATCATGAGCTCATGAATATTGTTAAACACTTTATTTTCTCGTTTTCCCTTCATTATGCGCATATCATCTTATTTCCAAAAATATTTAAATCACTTTGAATACCACATTAAACCAATACATAAATATTCCAATACTCCATGATACAACATTATTTTGGAATCCCATTACATAAACACTTAATCATTCCACCACATCGTTGTCATATTCCACATCGCCAATAGTGATTGCATGTGACTTCCCTTTGTCATTTTCCTTAAGCGGTTGCTCATGTCGATCATCACTAACCCTTGGATTAGGGCATTTATTAGCATAATGCCACATTTCCTTTTACTTGAAGAATTGAAGTGTTGTTGGTGCGTTCTCTGCAGTCTTTTCTTTATTCAAATCATCAGAAAACCTTTTTCCATTACTTCGGCACTCAGCTGCTTGATGACCTTCTTTTCCACACTTAAAACATTTTCTAGTCCCTTTTAGACAATCTCCACCATGCTTCTTTCCACACTTTGAGCATAAGGAAACATTCATCTTCTTTTCACCATTATTATGAGATTTCTCCTTGAACTCCATCTTTCGTTTCTTGTCAAAACCATGTGATGGATATGTAACACCAACTTCCATTTATACCTTGATAGCACAACGCACAATTTCTTCATAGCTACTGAAGTCTCTTATAGCTAATTCCCTTTGAAGACTTGGTTTTAAGCCACTAAAAAATCGATCAACTTTACTTTCAGGTTGGATGATAATGCCAGATGCATACCTTGAATGTCTTGTAAAATTCGCTTCGTATATACCCACAGATTCATCATCCTTCTCCTACAGCTCAAGAAACTCCTTTTCCATCTTTGTTCGAAGAATAAGAGGGAAGTACTTACTGAAAAACAATTTCATGAACTCGTCCCATTCCATGGACTCAATTTCATCTCTTGGCCTCGTATTCTTGATAAGATTCCACCATTGATCAGCTTCACCTTCCAAACGATATACTGCTAAGATGAATTTATCATGTTTAGAACATTGAATAACTCAAAAAATCTTTTTAGTGGTACTGATCCATCGTTCAGCAATAAGTGGATTGGAAGACCCACTGAAAGACGGTGGACGTTGCCTCATGAAGGACTCAATAGAATATTTTTCCCTTCTCTGCTCATTTGGAAGTCCAGAATGAGTCATAGCTTGTGTAAGTATAGAAATAAGATTTTTCACTCCATCTCCCATAACACTTGTTTATTCAGGAGGACAATCATTGCATTGTCTATTACAGTGATCAACACGGTTCCTTCGGGTTCCAGCCATCGTCTAAAAACCAAAAAGAATAGTGTGAGAGGCAAAAATAATGCTAGCGAAAACAAGATAGTAAAGGGGGAGTACCCTTAATATCTAATATCTTAGGTTAAATTCTAAGATCGTTACCGTAGTTCTAGGACTATATCATATACGTATACTTATCCTTAGGGACATCCCTAGACATACCTTAGAAATATCTCTAGGGATCTCACTAACGTTTTCACATCCTAGTTTCCAAAGGTTTACTAAACCTTTCCTCTGATACCAACTATAGATACCCTAAGCTTAACATACATGGACATTATATTAATTTTGTGGAATACTTAGTACATAACAAAAACACACACACAAGGATCGTAATAGTTTAGTGTCTTTGGAAACTCGGAATATAATCTTCTAATCCTGATGAAAGATCTTCAACATCTCCTATAAAGATATTCTTTTTTTTATACCTAAAACATTTATTTATATCCTGGGGAAAAGAAAACATAAAAGGGTGAGCTCAAATGCTTAGTAAGGGTAAACAAAATAAATATCAATCACATCATATACATAAGCACATAACTTTTGGAAATCTTAACCTGTAAAAGAGATCATAATTTCATAACCTGTGATAACTCATGGCAGTGAAATGTAATCACAATAATCATAACATAAAACATTAAACTTTGTGGCATACACACATAATCATAGAGAATTATTTCTTATTAGTCAAGACTCATTGCCAAGACTATCTTAGTGGACAAGGTCCCTTTCTGAACCGAGTCACCGTCGTTTCAGTCCTGTTTCACTGAACCGGTATAACCTACCATTCCAGCCATGTCTATCTCATGAGATATAAAATCTTTACCCAATTCATTGGAGGGAGATATAGGTCCCAACCATCTCATAATGATACCATTCTTATGTGTTCCACAAAATCATAAACCATACATCATTGCATAACCCATTTAATAAAAATGGGAATCTTAAACATCATTACATCATAAAACAATTAATATACGATAAAGGAATTCATAAAAAAAATTCCATAACAACATAATCAAATCAATGTAATAATAGGGATAAAAACAAAACCCTTTATTATCTTAGATGGAAAATAATTTTGATAAAACACTTGAACTTCATTCTTGAGGAAAATATCCTTTCTACTTCAAAAACACTTTTCCTTTCTTAACATGTCATACAATTTTAAACTAAAAGAATTTGATTAAAAATAAACAAGAAAACTTGTAAAGGAATCTTTTTGGAAATAATGTTTTAAAAATAAATTCATTCCGTATAAGTTAAAAAAAACATTCTTCATACTTTTGTCGGAAAAGTCAAAAAGTACCTCATATGAAAAAAACGACAAAAGATTCCATTCAGATCCTTTACTAAAAACTCACCGAAGGGTAAAATTGGATTTAAACAATTTTAGGTTGATTGAAATAAAATTACATATTGAAGAAACATGGATGTGGATGATAAAATACACCCTAGTAAATACCAAAGTATAAACAATCTCGGATAAAAATGAGATTGTGATATTTCCCTTACCTTAGGTCCGATTTTCTTCGTAAGTGTCCGAACCTCCTGTATAATGATTTAAATAATGTCATTGAATTATTAAAGAATCATATTCATTGTTATGATATCATATATGGTTCACTTATGACTTTATATTACCCGTTCTTTTGTCAATTCCATGTTAAAGAGTGTTTTGGGTAAAATTGTTTCATTTGTCGTCCGTGTTTTGACTTGTAATTATTCATATGATTACTTAGATCATGATTAATTAATTACAAAATGTAAAACATGATATATATATATATTCAGAATATACATATATATAATAAATCAGTAAATGGAAAGAAACACACCGTTCATGGAGACGGTAGGCTGTACGTACGCATGAACGCTGTTTTCGTTTCCTTATTGAGTTGAACGGAATTAAGTAGATGACAAACATATATAAATAAATCCAGTATCTTTATAATGTCATATATTTCATTATTATTTCTTATATATACTTTATAATCATTCTTAAATGGTTAACATGGAGAATGGATCTCATCACGTCGTGGAGACGGTAGTCCGTACGTAGGCACGAGCGATGATATCATTTCCATAATTATTGAATTGAATTGGAGTGGATGATACAATATATCAGAATAAATATGATGTTCTAATAAGTATGTATAGTTATTCTTTACACCATTATGCCCATCCATGTAAGGTGGTGGTGAAAAATAGATTACACCACGGCATGGAGACGTTATTCCGTACGTACGCACGCGCGGTGATTTATTTTTCCATAGGATGGATAGATGGTGAAATAGGATTGTTTCATACTTATAATAACATATCAGTATATGAGTGATACTTATGTTATTACTTCATAATGAAACAACCTAATAAGAAGAAGTGGTAGAAGAAATAAAGGTGAAAGAATCGGTAACGGAAATTACCTCTTCTTTGAAGCGCCTCTTTGAGACCTCCTCTTAGGGCACTAAAATTGGTCTTTGAGGAAGACTAGAAAATCTAGGATGTTTCTAGGTAAGTGGATAAGAGAAATTTTCAGGGGTTGTCCGAGATTGAAGGCTCAAAGTTGTGTGAGAAAGAGAGGGAGGAGGTGCACTTTTATAAGGGAGGAGAGGGGCACCTTTGGAATAAATAAAAATATTATTTTATTATAAAGTCAAGTTCGGTTTTAAATAGCTCCAAATTGATTTATTTTGAGGCTAAGGTGGGGATGGCTCAAAAGACTCCCATACAATAGAATTTAGACAAGTTTAGGTTCCTATTTTAACCTTATCATTTAGATTTAACATTAAGTTAAATAATTTTACTTTTACCGTGTCTTCTTGTGTTCTTATACTATAAGGTTAATAAACATTCTATATCAAGAAAAACTAACCCCAAGTTGTTTATTATTAATATATATAACCGTATCTAAGTCATTTGGCCGAACCTTAGATTTTTAGGAATAAAATAACAATTACTAATATAATATTTGTTTTAAAAACTATTTTATGTCAATTTTGACACTATTTAGTAATTAATTTTTTTGAAAATCATAAAAGAATTATTAGTTAGAACCAAGTTAAATATATCAATAATAACATGTCATATTAAACTAGAAAATTAGTTGTATTCATTAAAAGTCTCAAATTACATTTATTTGAGCATTTATAACATCAATTATGTCAATATTTCATTAATAAGACAATTACTACATCATCTTTGTGTCATAATAAATGATAATTATTTAATCCCTAAAAATTCTAAATAAATTCCTATGATGTAGATAATTGTATTAGATTTCTGGAGACTATTCATGTTCGATGTTTCATGATATTTATCACTAGATTAAAATTATTATACATATAAGATTTAAGATAGTGATATGTTGTCATATTCTTTGGTTTTAATAATAATTAAATTATTTTCATTGAAAAAATTTAATAAAATGAATCTAATCCGACCCTTATGTGATATGGGTCTACTTTTAGTCATCCAATAAGATTTTTACATTTTTTAGGGTAATTTTAAAATATTATATTTACCCTTAATTACCCGATTTACCTATAACTATGGTAAATAAAATTTATCGTAGTTACTATTCATAATTCCCAAAAATAAAAAGTAGCTTATTAACATAATTTGGATCCACTGATTCCAAATATGGAATCCATTTTTCCAAATTCAACACACAAATGTTGCAGAAAGTAAATTAAAATTAATCCCGTTGTTGAAAGAAAACATGTTTTTCTTTAAAACATTGCAAAATATTGAATTGATTTAACCTACGAATTCAAGGTAAAATCAATGATAATGGCATACATTATATTAAATGGTAAAAATATATTCTATTTATACTTTAAAACCATTCAATATTATAATTTAACCATATAAGATATTACGATGAAAAAAGTTGTTTTTAATTAAAATATAGCGTGTTTTTACTATTCATTAAAATATGAAAGTTATCAGAAAAATATCAAAACTTTATCTAATGTAAATTTATATATCCTGATTCAAATGAAGAATTTTATTTTGTCAAATTGAACTTATAAAAATGTCACAAACTAGATTTAATGTGGGTGTGCCATCAAAAGGTGGCAAAACTGCATTTTTTGAAAAATACTTATTTTACCCGAAAAATTTATTTTGTTTTTATACCATGTTATAGAAATGTGTAAGATGAATAATAATGTTATAAAATTCAAAATTTAGTTAACACTATTCATAAAGGCTAGTTCATGACAATATTATAATAATATATAGTTGTTTATTAAAACCCGGTATTGCGTACAACACACGCTATCGAGGAAGGTCGCGATTGCGTGTAATGCAAGCCAAGTCAGGGTTGCGTGTTGTGAAAGAATCCTTCATTGTTTCATATAAAAGAATCCAACCATATTTCATTTATACATTAAATATATATATATATATACTCAATTTTGCGTAGAATAACTATTATCAAAATTGTGTGTAACACGATCCAAGAATAGTGTTGCGTATACTGCAAGCTAATACGGTGTTGCGTATAGCGCAAGGTAATATTGGTGTAGCATACAACAGAAGACATTAATGAAATTAAAAGAATATTTTTTATAAAATCTCGGGGTGTTACAGATACACACTAAATATATGAGTATTCTTATGAAGGGTGGTAATTATTAAATAATCCCCCTAGACAACCATTTGAGTGGAGTAAAATGTCATAAGATATTATATGCACTCACCAGTCACTAACAGTTAGTGACTATCACTAAGGGTATAAACATATCATTTGGGGAATTATTTACCCTTTGATTAGCCATTATAAATAAAATATAAAAGAAATCAAACTCATAATAAAACATAGTTGAAACATTTAAAATTCCAATTAAATAATTTATAAAATGATCCACATGTTCTAATAAATATTATACAAATAAATAATGGATATATATATAATTATAAAGTACAACATAAATAAATTATTTAAAGTGAAGGCAAACATATCCACTCCAAGACACTTAATAATCATGAAAAACATTCGTAACACCACTATCCATCCTCATTTAATTACAAAGGATCCCTAGCATTACATACAACATGAAAAATTTACTCTATATTTATATGAGATGTGTATATATAAGGTATGATCATAATCTATGAAGGATGATACTGTAAAACTTTAATCAACTCTCAATTACAAACATGATCGTATTTATTTTAAATAATCTTATATAATGAATTTAGCAATACGTATTTTTAAAAATAAAACATATTTAACATGGATTCATGTTATCCTCAATAAAATATAATACCCATTTACCCAACTTTTACAGTGTAAATAAACATTTAGTACCTTAAAAAAATCATTGATCATAGCCTTATCACAAGATCAATACATGTATCATGAAAAATTTCTTCATTAAATGGATAGGATGAAGTCAAAAAACACAAGGTCAACCACAATATCTTTAATCTCATTTGAAAACAAGGTGTAACATAGCTCAAGTCTAATCCCAATGCCTTATGAAAATGTAAAACAATTCAAATAAAATCATAAAATATTTATCATACAAATAAATTTATACATACATATCATGATTGAACAATAACTTTCAGCATAGTAACAATGTATAATGGCTATTTATTATCCCAAAATTATCATTTATTTTCACATATTTTTTTATAGGTTCATTACACCCATTTCCACTTGAAAAAACTTACATAAACTTAATATAAATTATTCAATGATAAATTTTATCACATATGAGAAAGAATTCATTATATAACAATCAGAAATCAATTTTTATAAAATTTTACATTAGTTCTGTTATGAATACTGTCACTTGATGCTTGACCAATTAAAAATCGGTATAATTATTTTTATTTATTACTCATTATATAGATAAAAAAATATTATATATAAAATACCCATTTCAAGTACATGAACCACCCATTAAAATTAATATTAATTAATTTAATTCATAAACAATACATTAATCTATATATTCAAATAAATCACAATCATCATCATTGATCAATCATCACAATTTAGTTATTTGTCCTTTGAAAAATATATAAAGAAATTATATCAGTATATTTAAATAATTTTTTATCTTGATTGAACATCATTCATTAAAAAATAGTAACCCAATGTTAAATTTATGAATATCATAATCTCACAAAACATTTATTAGATAATTAAAATTTATTAGAGTTTTTATGTGACCTATAAAAATTTAACTCAAAAATTCATATTATAATTTGATTCCTAATTCATTACTGAACACTATAAAATAAAAATATGTGGAAAATATAATGTAAAATAAAATTTATAGACAACAAATAATCCAAACATCATTAAGCATAATTGATTTCTATGGTCAAACATTTATATTTGACCCACTGTTCATATAGAAGGAATATATTAAAAATCAAACATGAATTAAGATGTCTATATTAGAGATAAATTAATAAAAATTTGAGAGAGGGAGAAAAGAAAGTTGAGATAATGAGGGTTAATTAAGGGTCGTATATCATATTGTGAAAACCTCAAAAACCCAAAAAAAAGTTATATAATTATTTATATACATATTCATATCTATATTTATATATAATAAAATAACCATAAAAATAATTAATTTATCCCATAATAATAATAATAATAGTTATATAATTTCTAAATAATACACAATTTTAATTAAATTTTTTATAATAATAAAATCCACATATTAATAATATATTTTCTTAATAATTTTTAAATATTAAGAATAAAAAATTAACAAAGAATTCGTTTATAATAATCATTATATTTTACATGTATATAATGTTTTCGTATTTAAATAATTAATGAATGTTTAAAAATAACAGCTTTGAAAACAATTGGTGTAGTAATCATCCAAAAATATGTTTTTTCGTCATTGAGAAGCATCAATGAGAATAGAACCCAAAATTTACATATAGAAAAATGATAACTCAAATAAGACCATCTCAAATAACCTTTCACGAGATTCACGCATCCACCCAACTCCTAACCCGCTCCACCATGAAATCTCACACCTATGGGAACATTTATGATAATACTAAATATAAAGACCCCGAAATGGAAATAAACATCATGTTATAATCACATTAAATTATACTCATATTTAAAAATCTTAATAATATATTTTCAAAAAATTGTACATAATTCATACGTAGTCAAGAAAATGAAATTGTACATAAACTCAAACTACATATTCCTTATATATATCTAAAACATAATAATTAATTACATGTAATAAAATTTTAATTAAACTAATATGAAAACATACATATTAATTTTATTAATTTAAATAATATGAATATATAAAACATATTTCATAATTCAATTTTTATAATAAACATATTCCAAAACACTCCCATTGAGGACTGCACATGAATGAAATTCCATGAATTGATTTTTAGGTAATTTTTATTAACATTATGAACTAAGGAAATATTAAAGGACCTTATGAGTTGGTGGAAAAGAATGATGGAGTTTGGGAAGTAGATAGATGATATTTTTCCTTCAATCTAGGGAGAACATCATTTATTAGGGAACTATAACCATTGTGCCTAATGAATTTCCACAAGATTTTCAACACATCTTGTATCTTGAAATTTCACATTTAGAATTTTCTTCTGAAAAACATGGAATCCTAAACCATGCATTATTTTATTTGTGGTGAAGGTTTAAATATTTATCATTAGATGTTCATCAATTCAAGATTATGGTGACCATTCTTAAGATGACCCATTGCAGATTTTCTAATGTACGAGGGAGAAGGTTAGGGAGTTCAATATGCGTGTGTTTTTTATATTGGTAGAATACCATTAAGGTTTCAATTTGAGGTAATATAGTAATTATTATGATAATTACATTTATAATGATAATTTTTATGAGATAACATTATGGTGTAATCCATAGTGGGTTTCATGAAACTATTTTGGAAATGGAAAGGCCCACTATGTGTGTTGTAGATGTCATGGGAAACTCATAAGTGACCAGTTGATGGAGGATATAAGAAACAAATATTTTATTTATTAATAGTTGTTTAGATTATGACCTATAGGGAAGAAGGTGAAATGTTCACTAGCTATGATGGTAGGTTTTTTGATGTAATTTGTGCACAAAGGATAATTATACCATACTATGGGGAAGATAGAAAAACCGTGGTGACATTGAGTCAGTGGAAAACATGTTTAAAATTTTTTTTGTTAGGAGGATGATCTTCAGATTTAATTTGAGTGATCATGACATGAAATCAGTTAAGTATTAGGATAAATTTCCCCACATATCAATATAAGAATTAAAAATAATATTTTTTTATAATTTTTCACTAAAAAGGATCAAAATGTAAGTTAAAGAGTTGAATTCTGGTTATTGGAATACATTTTCGTCAAATTTAATGTGGATTTTTTAGAGTATATTTAATTATTGATACTTAGGAATCTCAGACATTAACATTACATATTTTTAGAATAATATTCATTAAATTACACAAACAAATTCTTGATGAACGTAATAGTTTAGTGCCATTGGATTCACATAATACAAGATTTTATTCTATTGAAGCATTTTTATTATTTCCATAAAATATCTTCCCAATTAGAGCTCCTCAAATACATACCCTATATAAAAACAATCTTTATATCATAGGTAGTAGAAACATAAGAAAGTGTTATATTAGATTTTCATTAAGGGTAAACATAAGAGATATCAATCTTTTATCATATGAAATCATAAAATTAGAATACGTGTTTGTGATAATGAAAATAACTTACAAGGCTCATAACTAAAATTTCAAAGATCATAAAAGAGACTCATGTTATAAAACATTATTATTTATTAAAAATGTCTCTTATGGGTGTTAAACCATCACAAACCACTCATGAAATATAAATTCATATAATAAATGTCTAACTCAATAAAAAATATTGAAAAATATTTCATTTTAAAAGTTCAACAACCAAAACCCTCTACATAGTGATCTCGACTCATCATTGGATTGGGATTATAGATCATGACACATCTGTTTATCCTAGTTGAATATGACACACTAATTTCCCAATGTGGATCAATCCCATTGACATATTTCCCATTATTATCTCAACAGATATTAATCATTATCCAATGCATTAGAGTGATATATAGGTCCCACCAATTACATAATGAAAATAAAACACAGGTATGCAATGAAAATCATAACACATTCTTCACATCATAACCCATAAAATAAGATGGTTTCATAAAAAACACATTATATCATATCCCATGGACAAGATACAAGTTTAATAATTATTTCAACATTTAATAATATAATAATTTATGAAATCAAGGGGGTTTAATAATAATTATATCATGGAAAAAACTATGGAGGATATATGGGTTTTATAAATATTTTTTTCATAATAAAACATTTATACAAATATTAATACTGCAATCCTTGGTTCAAATCCCTAGTAAAGCATAGGTAACATCAAGGTATGTATTCACAGAAAGAAAATAATTTAAATACATTACATTGTAGATTTGTTATGGAAAATTTATTTTCTAGATTTTTTAAACATTAAATATTTTTGAATCACTTTTCTTTGAAAATAACCGTGATAACATGTAATGGATGCATTAAAAATTATATAAAACATTTCTTTAGGAATTTATCTTCTCCAATTAAAAATAAATAGAAAATATTGACAACAATTTTAATTTAAATTAAAAATTAAAAGTTATAATGGTGGATTAAAATTAATTATTGGAAATGATTTTAAAAAATTATATTCATGACAAACTTGTTTAAATGAATATTCATATCACATTTTTTATAAAATACAAATAAGAATTGTTTGGAAAAAATGGTGATTCCATTAAAACGTTTTTTAAAAAGAAATAAATGGGTAGAGTTGTCCCTAATAAAAAAAATTTTATAAAAAATTTTTATTTTAATTTTTTTTGAAATTATTTTTGAATAAAACATACTTTTGACTGTAGAGGAAAATATTTTTTGTTTTTATTACAAAAAATTATCAATTATTTTATTTAATAATGAGTGAAAAATTATTATATTACTTAAAAATATCATGAATAAATAGTGTATAATATAATTCATGATAAATAAAGAGAGGTAGATCATGAGATATCTGCATTAGAGACTTAATCATAAAAGATCCAGATAAATCATGGTATCTTAACATAAAAACATTACCACCTCGGTAACCATGAATCAGAGTTACCATGAAAGGATAAAATAAAATGAAACATTAAAATAATATTATTATAAATGGATTCATGTTCTTATACATCAAAGGGTCTATATATGCTTCTCTAAATGTATATTGGTGAAAAAAAACATCTGTCTCAAAGAATAAAAATTGAGAAACCATTCGCTTATTGATTTTCAAAATTTTGAAACATAAAACCCTATGATATATAGATCCTAAAGTGGATATGAAAATAAAAATAATATTAATTATAATAATTATAAAATAAAAATACTAGAAATATTCACACCACAAAAAAATAATCTTGTTGTGAACATGGAATGTGTCTCACAAAAAAATAATTGCTAGAAAGAAATCCATATACTTAATTCATAACGTCTACCATGAATTTTAAAAACTCATCTATAATAAATATATTTTTATTATAAATATATTAAAAAATTATATTTATATATTTCATACCATAAATTATTTTTATATGAACATTTATTATCCATTTTTTATAATTAAATGTTAATGTTATGTTTCAGGTAATAACCTCATTATTTTTTATATATGTTTAGATTTTTTAGATTCTGGTCCTGCTATTTTTATCATGGTTCAATAATTTCCAATATTGTAAAAATTATATATATATATATATATAATATTCAATATTTATTTATATATATAATTCCATATAATACAGTTACAAAAAATGAAATACATCATTCATGGGGACAGTACACTATATGTATGCATGATCGTTGATTCCATTATATTTCAGGATTGAATGACATTAATGTAAATGATATTTTATTGTTAAAGAATAATTTTAATTTCATATATATCATATATTTTAATTAAAATCATCTTTAATATATTCCATGTTTACCATGAATGAATAAATTCTCTTTCAGAAGCGAGAGTTTGCTGTACACATGAGTGACATCATCGTAATCCAAAAAATCAAATGAATGAAGTTATTTGTGATATAATAATTTAAGAAGAATATTAATATGATTAATACAATGTCCAAATAAAAATTATATAATTATTACCAATAATAATAGGTGGTCAAAAAAAATGATGGACATCGGTATGTTCAGCGGCAGTCCACCGTACACATGAATGATGATTTTGTAACCCATTTTATGGAAGTTATGATGGTTGTAATTCATCATATCATCATAAAAAATATTATTTTAAATATTATTTTGAAGATATTATATCATCATTTTATTATAATAATTTAATGGTGTGGAGGGAGAAATAAAAAAAGGCTCATTGATGAATGTTACCTCTTCTTTGGTTATCCTCCTTAGTATTACACTAAAATCTGTCCATTTGTGTTTTTATGTCAAAAATAATGATTCTATGATGAGTGTAGGGATGTTGTAATATTATTTAGGCAGGTACTGGATAATCCAATTTGGTGTTACGGGGTTAACAAGAGAGGATAGTGGGTAGCCTTTTTTAGTTGGGGGAAAGGACACATCAGGTATATTCATTAACAATTGAGTGCACCATTATATTTAATATTTTATATGGGGTAAAATGGATTAATCAAATAAATTGAAGGTATTAGGTCTAATTGTTTCTATAAAATCTATTTTGGACATGTTTTGGTTCATTTCTTTACCCTCATATATTTAGTTTGGCCCCTTGAGAAATTTGTTTTTACTATAACTGTGGAAAATAATTTTTACTTTTTTTTCTATTAGTTTTAGGTGAAAATAAAGATGAATGTATTAGATAATAATAATTATTATGATTCCAAATATGGATTCAATTTTTACAAATCTAATTCCTATAAATGAAAATTTTTATTTTTAAACTAATCTAGCGAGCATGAAGAGAAAGTGAGTTTTTAAAGAAAAACAATCAAAATATTACATAGTATTTATATCAAAATACAATATAAAATAGATTAAAATCAAATAATATGGATTAATTTATGTATTTTTTTAACTAAATTTACATTAAATAGAATTTAAAATAAAATTTTTTATTATAAGAAAATTAATCTAAAGGGCCATATTTATTTTTATATTAGTATTTTTCTCTATTATTTATCAAATGAAAAATTCTATAAAAATACAAAATATAAACTATTATTTAATCATGAAATAAATATTTAAAAAATTAATTTTTTAAGTTTTTTTTAAATTGGTACAAATATAATATTAAAATAAGTACAACTTAGGAAAAAAACTGTTTTATTTGAAAATATTATTTTATTTCCAAAATTTTAATTATTCTGGTCGAATGTATAGATAATAGACAATAAAAAAATTTAAAATTTTTATTGAAAATAATATATATAAATTTCATTAAAATAATTTATCAAAATTGATCTCGTTAATTTTTTCAGTAAAATGTGTTTATGTGGAAACATTCTTTTCACAGAATAATTTTCATTATTTTGAAAATGTATTTATTTTCCTTTCTAAGTAATTGTTCATAAAATAATTCATTATATAAAGAAGTTATTAAAAAATTTCATAATTTATTTTGTCCAACTCATATCCTCCATTCCAATAGTTAGTAGATAAATACCATAAAATAATACATTAAATGTATGATAGGCTCCATATAAAAAATATGATGTGTAAAATGAAATCTAAAATATGTATTTTATGTAAAAAAAAGAGGAACATAGTGTTTTCTTTAACACTAGTTAAACTATATTATATATGTAAAAAAATTCAAATTTATTTTTTCATGTA
Organism: Viscum album; assembly: GCA_963277665.1. Classification (NCBI taxonomy): domain Eukaryota; kingdom Viridiplantae; phylum Streptophyta; class Magnoliopsida; order Santalales; family Viscaceae; genus Viscum; species Viscum album. Next base: position 641,663,441 of record OY728147.1, on the reverse strand, counting down.
AGTTTAAATATATAAATTATTAAAAATATTTGAAATAAATAATTGTATAGAAATATCACGGTGTTACAATCGTCCCCACATAAATCAAAATTGCACTCTAAATTTTCCATAGTAATCCAATTATTTTCCTTAAATAATTACCTCCCACATCATTGAAATGTGTAATAAAACTTCTCTTAAAAAATTTAAATCCACAAACATACAGATTACCTAATATAATACACAACTAGGTTTCCATATAGGCGAACATATGTGGGAAGTGATGATTTTAACATGGATGGACAGTGTACATACATATAGAGTGATGAGGATAACTTATCAAAAAAATGTGGGAGATAAAAATAAGGATTGTGACCATAAAAGCATAGAAAAAATAATTATGAGAATGTCTATTGATATGATGGAAAATGGTGATAATTGGACATTATTTTATATTATGATGCTTTTTCTAATTTGGAATTATTTTTATTATAGGATACACTTAAATGATTTTATATCATTTTAAGAAAACTATTTATCATTGTTAGTTCATTAATAAATTTAAATTTAATTCATTCTCCATGAAATGAAGGTGACTTTATTATACCAAATTCACTAATGGGTAAAAATATCCATCGATAGAATGATAATTATTTATTTATAACTATATAAATAATCACTAGAAAATGGTTATCAAAGGTTATCCAATATGAATAATTATTAATAAGGAAAAATAATACATTAATCGCTAAAATATCATTCAAAGATCAACAAAAACTATTTAAAAAAATGGTTAACCTTAGGATCCTTATGTACGATTATAATCTAAAACGTTAGAAATAATTTCACTAAAAATAAAAAATTAATGTATCCTTAATCCCCCAAACAAAATGAAATAACTCTTAATTGTCAATAAAAAATTTGTGAATACCTTCATTGTGTATTCTCTTAAAACTGATATTACTCGAGAAATTCAACAAAAATAAGAAATCTTCAACATTCCTTGAAGAGTCGTATAGGTTATTGTCTTTAATCCTTTGATCAAATAATGTTGTAAATCCATCAATGATAACATAAACCACATTTTAAAAAAATTATTAACAATTTATGAGGTCATAAATACTATTCGATTAAATTCATCCATATCAATTGAATATTTTTTCAATGTAGCCATAATTTTCTAAAAATTATGAACATTCTAAGGGATACCTAGCTATAATCAAAATATATCAATTCCATTGAATCTATATTCTAGTCAATTAGCATAATCAAAAATATTCTTTCAAATCCATAACCAAAAATGTGTTGAAAGCTACATATATATTTCATGATTTATACAACATAATATTTGAATTAGAATACATAAATACTTCATTTAGCTTACTTCTTTCTAAAAACATTAGATACAGTTCATCATCTAATTCATTAATACATATTTTCTGTCATATGCCATTTTTATTCATGCCATCATAATAAATATAACCATTATTCATAAAACCATATAGATTTTCTTTACAAGATTCCATATTAAGATATGAGTTTTCTTATTTCTGATACATTACACATTAAAATAATTCAAAATTTGATGTTATCATTGGGAGATCATTATTTTCACTGATTGTGTTAAACAAAAATTTCATTCTCCTTCTGCAATTAGTTTTTTTGTGTCGTTAATTTCCATAGCCAAAAACATTTTTTGTTCCAATAATACATCCAATTGGGTGCTTCTTACCACATCTTCTAAAAATTGGAAACTGAATCTTTATTCCTCTATGGTATATAATACCTAAACACTCAATGAAATATTTCCTTGTATTCTTTTATAAGTTTGAGACTCGGTTATGTTGCACATTATTAATCATACTTTCTGAATATTGATTAGGAATAATCACAACATCTTTTTCACTCATTGTCATCTCATTTCAGTTCTCATTAGAATTTTTTTTCACATTTCATATTAAACCATTTCATTCTAGTTCCCACCATCAACTCAAACTAAAAAAGTTTTGTGTGTGAAAAAGTAATCATAGTGTAAATCCATATATTCATGAAAAAAAATCATGTAATAATGACTATATCATAAAACCATGATTTTAAAATAAGAAATCTTATGTTTATATTGGTTCATTAATATTCATTATCTACTTAAATAATTCATGATGGATAAAAAAAGTTTATGAATTTACAAAAAATTTTCCCCAAGAGTGTCAAACCAGGTGTGTAGTAAGGCGTGGTGCCATGAAATAGTTCCATATTGAGTCTAGATCAAATTATTTTTTAGGATTGTTTCCCCCATGAACATCTATTCCATTACCAAATCCACTTTTAGTGTATTAAGATGCTTTTATTTCTCAAGGACCACATGCTCTATACTTTACCAAAAATCAATGGAATTTTCCTATACGTGGACACATAATTATATTTAACCTTAGACATTTGATTAGTTCTCTTACAAAGGTTATCACATCTTAGTTTCTAAAGGATAACTAAACTGTTTCTCTAATTGCAAATATACTGACCCTGTAATCTCTAACATGGAAATTATAACATTTTATCTGAATATTAATTACATTACACAAAAACATTCACTAAGGACCATAATATTTTAGTGCCACTGGAATGGCGGAAAAAATTATTCTAATCAAGGGAATGATATTCAATGATTCCTGTAGGTGTCTTTCCATTTAGTACTATTTTTATACATACACTATATAAAATTATTCTTCATAACTAGGGGAAATGAAACATAAGAAAGGGTGAGATTAGACTCTTAGTAATAGTATATATTAGGGACGTCAATCTATGATCATATGAAATCATAAGATATTCATAAGGGTATGTCAATATAAACATAATATAAAACATTTATACCCATCCTGTCATAGGATTTGTTCATATTAAATTAGAGATGAACCATAATCTAATATCATAAAAGTGTAGAACCATTATAATGATTGATAAATATTTCATATGTTAATGTTAACTACAAAGACCAGCAACATTTTGGATTAAGACTCGTCACCTATTTCACATTATTGATCTGGACATGCCTATTTCCTATATTGCATTAGGACTCACTATTTCTTCCTTGTGTATCGGGAAATACCTGTTTCCCATTGTGGATAAATCCCATCAACTTGTTTGATATTATTATCTCATGAGATAGAAATATGTAGCCAATTCATTAAAGGTAGATATCTGTCCCACCTATCAGATAATGAAAATAATTCTCATGTGATTCATAAGATAATCATAAATTCATCACATAATAAATAATAAAAGGAAATTGGTTTTATAAATATTTCATCATATCATTACTTGTGGAAAAGAGACAATTTTTTTTTCAAGAACCAGCCCAGGTACCTTGGTAGCCTGATGACATAGTCGATCCTAACATTTCATGTAGGGTGTTCATGATCCTCATGGGTCAGTGAATGGAACATGGATTCATAGAAACTAAAAGTGAGAATTAATTTTACAAAAAAAAATTATGTAAATGAAGAAAGACAATATGTATATCATAAGAAAAAATACTAGGAGTAATATAACTGAAAACAACAATGCATAAACAATCCAAAGTTACTGTAACCCAAAAACTAAAATAGGGGAAAAAAATAAAAAGTCCCTAAGGAGAGATTTCACCAAAACCAAGGTTTAATAGATAGATCCACCTCCATGAGATCCTTTACCCTTTCTCGAACTAGGAAGGAGATATTCTTCAAACACATAAATTCACAGGTATAGTGAAATCTAAAAAGCCCAGTAGGGTCTAAAAAGGATTTCATAACACGTGAAAATAATAAATATACTAATTTAAAGCTCTCAATTTTAAAAATAAACAAATTTTAAATTTCAATGAATATTTAATCAAATAATTCATTAAAGTGTAAATGATGGAAAATACCTTAAGTAGAGGATTTAAAAGTGATGGAATATTTCAAAAACACCATAATAAATAAAACATATTTATATATTTTAATTTATATGAATTAAAAAAGAATTTATGTCAGTTTAACAACATTGGGATGGATTTATATCTTGAAAAAATTGGTGATAAACATGTTCATCTGTTAAATAGTTATGTATTTTCTATTCTATAGGAACCCACAATCTCTATGAGATTACAACAATATGTGTACAAACACGTCCCTCTATCATTGGCCAAAGGTTACTCATCACCATCCCATCAATGATGTGACCTCCTAAATTTATTTTTTAGAATGATGTATAAATGTAGATTGTTTCCAAATAACTGACAAACAACCAATGGAATGCATGCGATCTTACACAATAAATGACGGGAAAATTATTTTATGATAGATTAAAACAATATTAAATCCCATTCATCTATTTGAATTCCAATTTTTAATTTAATACCGAAATTTGTTTTTAAAAATATGACTTTTTAATAATATAAAACCACTGGGTTTCTAAGAAACAATTTTATACCATTTTAGAAATTTTAAAAAATTCAACAATTCTGTCTTAATAATGAAAATTCATAAATTCAATTGAAATCATTTCAATCTACTTTTAAAAACACCCAAAAAATGAAATTTAGGTGGGGGGTATCACAATTTCATTCCAAACCAATTTAAAACCCCCCTAATTGACTAGAATTTTATTAATCAAAACAGATTTAATGAAATTCCAAAAAATTGAATTTAAATCCAAAAATAAAATGAATCATACAATTTATTGGTAATAAATCTAGTAAATTGGGATGAAGTCACCGAACATTTTCTAGAAACTCAACACCCACAGAAAAACCCACCAAAAAGATTGTAGGTTTATAAGGATTTGAAACTCAACATGGAAATGAGATCTTGAAACAAATAGTATGGGTCTATCAATTAAAAGATGCTATATTAAACCCCAAGGAGGATAAGGATAAAGAGATAATAAAAAACAGATAATGCTTAAACAAGAATTCACATTGTCAACAAAACAATGATTGAACGCCGAAAAAAGGACCCTGAAGGTTTGGAGGCCTTGGAGATCCCCTAGGGAAGGCCTTATGCCAAGAGATGTGAAATGGGAGAAGTACCAAAAGAAAGAGATCATTCATTCTGATTATTTAAAAAAATAGTTCTGGTATTGCCTGATGTATAATCCCATTACACATAATGAAACAGTTAATTTATATAACCTATAAAAATCCAATGTGTCTAATTAAAAAGAATTATTTAATTACCTCATAAAGAATAAAAATTAAAAATTTGTGTAACCATTCATGGTGTGGACCATTCTCAAGTTATGCACCAAGTAACCATTACACGTCGTGTAACCAAGTTAAACAGTGTGAAAAAATCCTACTACCTACAGAATCAACTAGTTATAGATGAGAGTCTAAAAAATATATGAATACACCATTATAGATTTCCTCCTAATTAATTATTGTTGGACTCCTCATTTATTAATCATGTTTTAATGATTAAAAATCTCAATAATAATTTCGAATATTATTAGTAATCACAAATCTCACAAATCTAATTAATCATGTGTTTTTATGTTTCCAGTTATCTCATACCTTATAATGGTTAAGCACAATTTATTCTATGCATATTACTATTTAAGATTGAATATAGTTATTTGTATAAGTATAAGACACAGTGAGCAAGACACCGTGAACCCTAACACTATGAAGCCTAAGTCTCAGACACCATGACCACGAGACATCGTGACAATATAAGCCTGACACCGTAAAGCAAGACACTAAGAACAGACATCGTATGCCAGACACTCTGTTTGCCTAAGTGTCAGACACAGTTAACAAGACACATTCATCATGGCACTGTGAATCCAGAAACCGTAAGCAAGACACCATGACGGAGACATTGTGACAAGGAGACACCGTGAAGTAGACACCGTTTTCATAACTACTGTGACACTGTTTCCTAACTATTTTGTCATTTTTCTATTTTACATTTTAACTATCATATTTGACGTCTTTAATGCACTAAAATAATTAATTTTTTCTTGTAGACATAGTATGAGGTACGAGGTATGACATATATGAAACCTGTCAACTAAATCTCATGCATTGTGAAGATAAAGCGAAGTGTTCCCAAGAACAACATATACAATATACAACGTGCGGCAACTCAAGAAACAGGTGTGCGCTGTACTAAACAGAAAAAAAGCTGACAAGCACGACCACAAAAATGAGATTGCAAGATCTTGAAATAATCAATTGTCTCATGCATACAATTCGACACTGCTGAAGAACACATGAAGTACTGGGATCAAGAGACCATCTTAACTCATGAAGAACACAAGATGAACCACGACACTCTGTTTTTCAACAGAAAAACCATAGAAGGACTCGGAAGCATTTCTATCTTATCCACAGATTCTAGAGCTACAATGCTAATCACTAGAGCATTATAAACTCTCATTTACTCTCTCTTAGTGATTCTTTTATTTACCTTCGAGCAGTGTGTGTAATCTGTCTACTCTACAAACACATTTTCTCCAGTTCTGAATAGGTAGATTTTAAAATACTCACACCAAATTCTTTACCCTTGTTTACCCACGACAACTGGGGAAGTGGTCCTTGTGTGGCCTGGTCATTATTTTTTACACCCACAAAAATTGTGGAAGAGGTCCCTGTGTGGCCTGGACAGTCCATGTACTTTTGTTAACCCCGATCCAGGGTGTGGATCAGAGTTTATTTATATAAACTTCTTTGTGGCATGTGATCACCAAGTGGAGTGGATTAGGTCATGACTTGAGACTAAACCACTTGTTTTATATCCACTGTTCCATTGAAATATTTTCTACTCTGTTTTACTGCTTTACTTCACAATCTAGAAATGCACTAAATTCACATTGATATTTGGTCTTAGAAAGAAGTTATATCTGATTTGTCTTAGTAGGATAACATCAAAAGTAATTTTATTAATACGAATTAATATTACGGGGAATTAATCAATCTTCTGAGAAGTTTTTTAAATAGTCAAACTCTTATAACAACATAACCTTGATTAACTGTTCTGTATCTATTTTGGGGGAATTCATTATTTGTAAAAATAATATCTATTAAATATAAATTTTTATAGTTACTCAATTCCCCCCCCCCTCCCCTCTTGAGTTAACTACTCTGACCACGATTTGGTATCAGATGTTGCTTTATTAGGACTCTGTGTAATCTTATTCAACTGTGATTGTAGTTGTACTTTAAAGATCTTTTAATTTTTGTTAATTATAAATTTATAGCTCTGTTAAAGTATTTTTTAGTACGGAAAATAGATTGGAAGGTTCTGAAACTAACAGACCACCATTCATTAAAAGAAAAAACTATTCTCAATGGAAAATTAAAATGAAAATGTATCTAGAGAGTATGAGCTTTGAAATCTGGTCATCAATTCTAGATGAATACAATCATCCTGTGACTGATAGAATTACATGGGATAAACCTACCAAACATTCTTACAAAAACAACTACAAAGCTATGAATGCTTTATATTGTTCCTTTGGAGATGAAGAATTTAATAGGATTTATACTTGTAAAAATGCCGATGAAATTGGGGATACCTTTTCTGTCTCACATGAAGGCACATCTAGTGTAATGGAAATGTGGCATAATACTTATACTATAAAATAAGATAATTTTAAAATGAAACCTGATGAGCCTATTTCGGACATGTATCTTAGGTTCAATGATATTTTCAACACAATGATTTCTCTTGGAAGGGAAGTCACGGCCAAAGAACAAATCATGAGGATTATTAGCTGTTTACCTAACAGATGGAGGGGATCCTCTGTCTCAATTAGAGAGTCATGTGACATCAGCAGGCTACCTGTAATGGAACTCATTGGGAAACTAATGATGTATGAGGAAGACCTAAAAGTCAACAAAGAAGAGAGGATGAACCAAAGAGGAAATCTGTTGTATTCAAGACCTACATCTCAAAGTACAAAGACAAAGGAAAACTGGAAGCTTCAATAGACAGTTCCACTACAGAACAATCATTACACGAAAATGATGTGGAGATGGCTCAACTGGCCAGAAGATTCAAACAATTTTATAAGAAGAAAAACTTTTTCAGAAAGCCTAATTTCAAAGGCAAGTATGATCCAAAAGGACACTGGAAAAAGGACTGGAATATAAATGAAAAAACTGAGCAGATTGAATGTTATGAATGTAAGCACAAAGGACATATAAAGTCTGATGGTCCAAAGCTCAAATATAAGAAGAAATATGATGACAAGGAAAAGAAGTATTCAAAGGGAATGAAGGGAACCTGGAGTGCCTCTGAGGATAGTTCAAGTGACCCAGACACATCAAATGATGAACATGCTAACAAATCCAATCTGTGTTTTATGACAAACAAATCTGAGGTAACACTGAACTCTTTTGTTCAAAACTCATATTATTCTGAAGAAGAAAGTGACTCTGAAAATATGTCCAATGAACAAATGTTTGAATATCGCCACATGATTGAAGAGACATGCAATGAATTAAAGGAAAAATATAAATCATTGAAGAAACATCATGCTCTCACTGTAACTGTTAAATCTGAACTTACTTCTGAAAAAAGGGAAATTCTCAACTTATCAAAGAAAAAAATGAACTAAAAATGTCTAATGAGCAATTAAAAAGTGACTTAGAAAAGTTTACTAATGGTAATAATAACCTTACCGAAATGCTAGGAAAAAAAATTTCCCCTAAATATAATATTGGCATTGGTTACCACCCTGGTAAAAGAAACCTTGGTAGAACAATTTTTTTTTCAAAGTCTATGACATATAATTATGTTCCTAGTTCTAGACATAGCTCAACTAGCTTGAGTCGTGATACATATTCTACAGTTTCATGTTTTTGTGGACCAAATATAGTCTATTTTTCTAATACTATACACAATGATTATAAAAAACATATGAAACAAATATAGGTTCTTAAATCACTTATTACTAATGTTACTGGACACAAACAAGTATGGGTACCAAAATTTATATTTTCTTGATCATGATGTAGGAATGTTGCTTGAAGAGCTCCTGCACAAATCTGTGGTACTTGGACAGTGGGTGTTCAGGGCACATGACATGAGACTAATCATGATTCAAGAACCTAGTAAATGTTGATGGAGGACATGTTACATTTGGTGACAATGCAATGGGAAGATCATTGGCTTAGGCATGATTGGTAACTCTGATTCTATTATAATTTCTAAAGTACTGTTTGTTAATGGTTTAAAATATAATTTTCTTAGCATCTCACAATTTTGTGATGATGGATATCATGTTAAATTTGAAAATGATGCCTGTAATGTATTTGATTCTAAAGATAAATTAGAATTTTATGCATCAAAGAATGAGAATGTTTATTCTATTAATTTAGACTCCTTAACTTCTAAAAATGATTCATGTTTAAGTGTTTTTCATAAAGAATCATGGATCTATCATGGAAGACTAAAACACCGTAATGTCCACTCCCTTAGAATGTTTACTATAAAATTCCTAGTTAAAGACTTACCCAAACATGAGTTTCCAAATGACAAAGTGTGTAATCCCTGTCAAATGGGAAAACGAAACAAAATCTATTTCAAAACAAAGAAATAAGTATCTACATCTCAACCTCTCAAATTGGTTCACATTGATTTGTTTGGACCATCTTGAGTTTCTAGTTTAAATGGGAAGCACTATGTTTATGTTCTAGTAGATGATTTTTCTATATATACCTGAATCTTTTTCATGGCTCACAAAAGTGAAGCTTGCTCTTATTTTACAAAGTATTCCGAATCTATAGAAAATATTATTGGACATAAAATTAAATCACTATGAAGTGATCATGGCCGTGAGATTGAAAATAAAGAGTTTGAATCCTTTTTCTCACAAAATAGTTTTAATAAAAATTTCTTTGCCCCTAGAACACGTCAGTAGAATGGTGTTGTAGAAAGAAGAAATGGAACCTTGAATGAAATTACTAGAACTATGCTTAGTGAATATGACCTAACTATTTACTTTTGGGCTGAAGCTGTTAACACATCATGCTACATAATCAATAGAGTATTGATTAGACCAATTCTAAAAAATAAACCATATGAGATCTGGAATAATAGTAATCTGAAGGTTAATTACTTTAGATTTTTTGGCTGCTAAGTCTTTATCCTCAACACTATGGATAATTTCGACAAATTTGCATCCAAAAGTGATGAAGGAATTTTCCTAGGTTATTCAATTTCATGAAAATATTATAGAGTATTCAATAAGAGTACTAAATGTGTGGAAGAATATGTCCATATCATGATTGCTGAAATAGACCCACATGAGCCTAGAACCATCCTAGAAAATATGGAAGATGATCTATCAAATCTGAACGTCAACTCAAAATCATAAAATACATCTGTGAAAGAATTTGTGAAAACTTATAATTATAGAAATTCTATGCAATCAAGTCAAAATGAACCTGAATCTATTGATGAACCTGAAATCTCTAGTCCCTCTTTTTCTAGTAAGGTTAGAACCCTTAAAAACCATCACTTAGATACTGTTGTAGAAGACTTATAGAAACGACACAAACTTGAACTTATCTTAGAAATCAGGTTGAACATCAAGAATTTTTGTCATAGCTTGAACCTAAGAACATTTATGATGCTATCCGTGATGAATTTTGGGTAATTTCTATGCAAGAAGAACTCAATCAGTTTGAAATAAATAAAGTCTGGAAACTTGTTGAAATACCCAAGGACACTTTTTTCAAAGGCACTAAATGGGTGTTTAGAAATATGGTAGATGAAGCTGGAAATATAGTGAGGAATAAGGCTAGATTATTTGCACAAGGATATAGTCAAGAAGAAGGAATTAACTATGAGGATACTTTTGCACCAGTAGCCAGACATGAATCCATTAGAATTATGGTTTCTTATGTTCCACATCTGAATTTCAAACTATATCAAATGGATGTTAAGAGTGCATTCTTAAATGGGTATATAGCTGAGGATTTTTTCATTGAACAACCCTCTGGATTTACAAATCCTCATTTTCCCAATCATATTTTTAAACTATCAAAAGCATTATATGTTTTAAAACAAGCTCCAAAAGTTTGGTATGACAAATTAAGTACTTTTAAAATTTCCAAAGGTTGTACAAAAGGAGTAGCTGATCCTAATATCTTTATAAAAATAATTTCTAATGCTATTTTAGTCGTTCAAATATATGTAGTTGATATTATTTTTGGAAGTTCAAAAAATTCATTATGTATTGATTTTTCAAAAATGATGCAAAAAGAATTTGAAATGAGTTTAATGGGTGAACTAAAATTCATTATTGGATTTCAAATATTTAAAAATAATGATGGAAATATTTTAAATCAAATTAACTACACTAGAGATATTTTAAAACGTTCTGTATTAGATAGCCCAAAAAGTAGTGAAACTCCCATGAGTACCACTTGTAAGCTGGATCTTGGTGAATATGGAAAATCTTTGGATCAAACCACTTATATAGGAATTATTGGAAGTTTACTCTACATAACTTCTAGCCATATTTATATTATGTTTAGTGTGTGTTTTTGTGCTCTCTTTCAAGAAAACCCTAAAGAATCTCACTTAAATGTTGTAAAGATAATTTTCAAATACCTCAAGCATACACCCAACTTAGGATTGTTATATCCTAAAGGAAAATCATTTGAACTAGTTAGTTATTATGATGCTGACTTCAGTGGATATAAGTTGGATAGAAATAGAACCTCTGGAACATGTCACCTTTTAAGGAACTCACTAGTATCATGGTGTAGTAAGAAACAAAACTCTATTGCATTATCTACTGCAGAAGCTGAATACATAGCTGTTGGATGTTTTTGTGCACAAATGTTGTAGATGAAACACAAATTAATAGACTATGGATATCAATTCAGACATGTACCAATAAATTGTGAAAACTCAAGTGCTATTATCTTCTCAATAAATCCTATTTCACATTCTAGTACAAAACATATTGATGTAAGACATCACTTTTTAAGATATCATTATCAAAAAGGTGATATCACATTGGAATTCATTGGCACTGAGTATCAACATGCTGATATATTCACTAAACCAATAAATAATGAAAGAATATATTACATCATACCTGATCTTGGTGTGATCAATCACAAATAGATATCTTACTAGCCTTACTATTTAATAATTTACTATATTTCACTTTATAGTTTCATGTTCATGGTTTCTCAGTTACTTTCTCATGTTTACGGTTTCACAGTTAGAACCTTGTGTTCATGGTCTTTCAATTACTGTCTCACCGTGACTGAACAGTTTACTCACTGTCTCACCATGACTGAACAGACCATTCACTGTCTCACCGTGACGACTACGGACTGTCTCACCGTGATAACTATTTACCATTGCACCGGAATGACCATTCACGGTCTCACAGTGAAAATTATTTATGTTTTTCATTTAATACGTATCACGGTAATTTTTATTTCACCACTTTTTACTTTCCCATGTTTTTATATTTGAGACGTTTGACATTCCCAAATCATAAAACAAAAGGGTTTTCACTCAGTTCTTCACCCGAACCTTCTCCTACTAACTCTCTCTCAAATCCTTTCAACCATGAAACCCTCTCCGAACTTTAGTGAATGCCAAGGATGAAGCATCCATCTTCATCCTCATCTGAGAAGCTTCGCTCGAAGAAAAAGAATATAACACCGAAACTGGTGCCTGATGGACCCTTGAATCCAAACCTGTTAAACCGTAGTGTTGTACCTGAAAAGGAAATTTTACCCGACTGGCTCCTGTCTAGAAATTCTCTAGTCCTGAATGTATTAAGAGAAAAATGCTAGCTCAAATGGTTCTTTAAAAAGAATAGACCTATTTACCCGAGGTTGGTAGCTCAGTTTTATCAGTATGCTCAGTTTTCTTTTGATGCTAGTGAAAGCTATGTCATGTGGATTTGGATCAATGGACAATGATGATCTTTCTCATCGAGGATATGGGCTGCATGCCTTAGGATACCTCATGAAGGGATTTTTGATGTTTATCAGCGAGATCCCCCACCTACAACTGAATTCATTGATTTGGAAAATTCACTGCAAACTCTCACTGTAAATGGTACCAAGAAAATAGCCATAGCTGCTGAACTTGATGGGGAGACAAGGCTGTTGTTCAAATTTGTTCAAAATCTAATTAGCCTGAGGAAAGTTTACTTTTCTGTCTTAAAGTATTAGGATGTATTTATTATTCATCTTATGAAGAATGGCCACAAGATAAATCTATGAAAATACATCATTCACCAGATGTGTGAATTGATCAAGGTCACATCCAAATCCACATCTCTGTTTTATTCTAGGCCGATTTCAGCAATTCTTTTTGAAAAAGGAGTTTTCGGACCGAATGAATAAGCACTTATAGACTATGAATATTTTTTACCTAATCCTACCATCAGAAGGATGATAGTAAACCAGTACCCCTGGAAGGAGTGGGTTGAAGATAATGATAAGCTCTATGAGAAGTTTAATACTATAGACTATCCAACAAGGCCAAATGATCTTTCTAATCATGGTTTGGAACCAAATGAAGTTGCTGAGTATCCAGAGGATGAAGAAGATGAGGAAGAGGCAGCTGATGTCCCTCAAAGCGAAGAAGTAGTTGTTGAGGAAGAAAGGCCTACTACTCCTCCTATTGTTGTTGAAGAATAACCTCTTGTCCCTAGAGATGATGTAAATCTGGAAACCCGACCAGGGGATGCAAAAGATTTAGTTATCCCATAACCTGAGAAGCATATGATGGAAGAAAAAAATCAAGAAGACCTCACAGTTATATAAGAAGATAATCTAGAAGACCTTCCTATAGAATAGTCGGTTCCTAAGATAATACCCTCTACTGAAGAGATGATGGAGATAGCCTTTCAGTTGGCCAGGAAAGAAATAGCTGAGGAAATTAGAGATGAATTAGTGGATTTAAACCAAGTACCTAATCCTCAAGGTCCCGAAATGGAAGCACATGTTGAGGGGAGGAACCTCAAAATATTTAGACTAATAAAGCTGAGGCTGAGTCTGATGAAGCATCTCAACCTACTTAGTCATATTCGGTGGACACATAGTATAAATTCCCAAGATTTTATGATGTGAGTGAAACTCAACAGGTTAATGCCACTGGGATTGATCTTTCTTCATTGTTTCAACTGAAATCGGTCACATTCTCTGAACCTCAACCTCAACCTAAACCTGAAACTCAACCCGAGCCTGCACCTGTAAAACTTCCTGCAACTACACCTTTACCTGATCAGTAATCCTCTACCAGTAAGGATGATCTGAAAGTGTTTTTGAGATTCTATCTTAGCTAGAGTGGAGAAAATTATTTCCTCACAACCTCATCTTGTGACCCAACTGAGTCAGGAAGATTCCTCACTGCTTTTAGAAAAGATCATATGGCACATTCAACCCAAGATGATTCATGAAATTCAAGAAGTAAGTGTTGAAAACCAGTTTCTTGGTACTGAAGTTTTAACTCTTAAAATCATGGTTGAAGACCTCCAGAGAAAATTTCATTCTATATCAGATTCTTCTCCCGCTCCTCCATCTCTTGAACCATATGTTTCAAACATATCTCGATATATTGTGTCCCATATTCACCCATATCTGCTATGCTTTGATAAAAAGATTTGCGAAAGGCACACGCAGATGTCGCACCGCATGAGAGAGCTTGTAGAGATCTAGAATAAGCTCACAGATGAATATACTGGATGCCTTCAAAATGTCCCTAATCCACCCATGTCTCTAACCATAACAGTCAAAGCTTCTACTCCCTCTGGTCAAACCTCTTATCCTTCTTTAGATATTTCCCTGCTCATATCTATAGTCAAGGAAGAGATTCAGAATGCCTTCAGTGGCTTTGATATGACTCCTTTATCTTAAGTGGTTAAGAACAATGATAGAATTATATACATGGTTCAAATTCACTCAAAGAATGACAATGATGCTCAGTAGGAGATCTCTAAGAAAGTGGACATCAATTTAAACCCAATTTTCTCCAAGACTGAAATGAACAATCACTTCAAATACCTTGTGGAGAATCTGAGAATCCTTCCTATGACCCAAGCATAGAAATTATAGCTCCAGCGGCTACTCCTCTCAGACATGGTTTACCTACTTTCACTTCGGCCTTAGCTTCCACAACCATTTCTATTATCCAGGCTATTAGTTAGATCTGGCCTGTGATCCTTGACCAGCAACTGCCTAGATCTTCTACAACTACTACATTGTCTCCATCAGTCTTATAAGGTCTCCCTTTACCTTCTCTATCTACCACTTCTATGCCTTCTTCTATATCAGCAACTGCCCCAATGGCTTCCTCTTCTACTGCTGAAATAGGAAAGGAGAAGTCCAATCCCTGAAGAGGACCAGTGACTGCTATTTTTTTGGATGGGGATGTCATTGATTTTGTTTTTTATTTGTACTGTATGTTTCACTCTGAACACTTTCAATTCCATATACATTGTTTTCCCTATATTCTTTCTACTTTTTTATAATCCCAAAATGAGTAGAGAAAGTGAGAAGTTATCTATTTTTCTATATGTTATATTCTCTTTAGTTTCATTCAATTTACCCTTTAACTATACTTGATTTGTGATCATTAAAAAGGGGGACATTTTTGGACTCCACATGTATTAATTATGTTTTAATGATCACAAATCCCAATAATAATTAAAAATATTATTAGTAATCACAAATCTCACAAATCTTATTAATCAAGTGTATTTATGTTTTATGTTATCTCATACCTTATAATGGATAATCTCAATTCATTCTATACATATTACTGTTTAAGTTTGAATACAGTTATTTGTCAAGTATTAGACACAATGAGTAAGATACCATGAACCCTGACACCATGAAGACTAAGTCTTAGACACCGTGACCATGAGACACCGTGACACAACAAGCCTGACACCGTGAAGCAAGACACTAAGAACATACACCGTAAGCCAGACACTCTGTTTGCCTAAGTGTCACACACAGTTAGCAAGACACAGTCATAAAGGCACCGTGAATCCAGAAACTGTAAGAAAGACACCATGACAGAGACACCGTGATAAGGAGACACCATGAAGGAGACACTGTGAAAGAGACACCATTTTCATAACTACTATGACACCGTTTCTAAACTATTTTGTAGTTTTTCTATTTAACTTTCAAATGGTCATATTTGACGTCTTATTGCACTGATATAATTAATGTTTTCTTTTAGACATAGTACGATGTACAAGGTACGACATATATGGAACCTGTAGGATAAATCTCATGCGTTGTGAAGATAAAGATAAGTGTGCCCAAGAAAAACATATAAAATATACAACGTGAGAAAACTCAAGAAACAAGTTCGTTCTGTACTAAACAGAAAAACAAGAAGACAAGCACGACCATGAAGAGGAGATTTCAAGATTGTGAAATAAGAAATTGACTCATGCATACAATTCAAATCTACTGATGAAGACAAAAATTACTGGGATCAGGAGACCATCTTTACTCATGAAGAACACAAGCTAAACCACGACACTCTGTTTTTCAACAGAAAAACCAGAGATGGACTAAGAAGAATTTATGACTTATCCAAGGATTCCAGAGTTGCACTGCTAATCACTAGAGCATTCGAAACTCACATTTACTCTCTCTTAGTGAATCATTTATTTACTTTCGAGCAGTGTGTGTACTCTGTATATTTTACACACACACTGTCTGCTGCGATGGACCAGAGGATTTCAAAATCCTAACACCAATTTCTTTTAGTTTTTTTACCAACGAAAAATGTGGACGAAGTCCTTGTGTGGCCTGGTAATTATTTTGTTTACCAACGAATAATGTGGAAGAGGTCCATGTGTGTCCTGGACAGCCCATGTACTATTGTTAACCCTGATCTAGGGTGTGGATCAACGTTTATTTATATAAACTTCTTGGTGGCAGGTGATCACCATATTGAGTGGATTAGGTCTCGGCTTGAGACTGAACAACTTGTTTTATATCCATTGTGCCATTTAAATTTAGTCTAATATGTTTTACTACTTTACTGCACAATCCAGAAAAACAATAAATTCACTTTGATAGTTAGTATTGAAATGAATTTATATCTGATTTTTCTTAGTAGGATAACTTGAAAAGTAATTTTAATATTATGAATTATGATTACTGAGAAATAATCAATCTTCTGAGAAGTTGTTTAAATAGTCAAACTCCTATAACGGTATAACCTTGATTAACTAGAGTGTATCTATTTTGGGGGAATTCAGTATTTGTAAAAATAATATCTTTTAAACACAAATTATTATATTTACTCAATTCACCTCTCCCCTCTTGAGTTAACTACTCCAACCGACAATTATTAACCCCAACCAGTCAAGGAAAAGAAAAGACCAAAAAAATGTTAAATTGGTACCTATCAGATCGGTTATGGGATGTTACAACATCCCCACTAAAAAAACATTCTGACACTATAAAGCCTATCAAGAATCTTCCATAACAAAAAGATGAGGCCACTACTCTCACATCAGTGAATTGTATTCCTACTTCTCTTGATTATCATAAACATGCTACCATAGAACATGAACCAAAGGTATTAACTTCCCATAATGTACCTTGGTCTTTGAATCAACTATCATGACCAAACAATCAATCAATGATAAATCAGGTTCAATATAAGGATCACTCTAGCTCCAAACATGAGATTGATTAGATAAAAATTTTCTAGCTGTTATATATGGATTATGATATTTATCATCATCGGCTATGGTGAATGAGACAAATAGTAACAAACTTTCCCCACCTAGAAGAAACCAAAAAATGTGCCACAAAATGAGAAGAAATCAACCTTTTCCCCCAAATACATTAATGAAACAACTGGGGAAGCATTCAAGAAAACCTAGTCTCAAATTTATAACTCTAATAGACTATTGTAAAAGACAACGTAAGATATATATCAAATCTATAATGCCAAAAATCTCTAACGAGTAAACTGAATCTTTATTATTGTCTCTTGATCCAAAATTGGTCCAACCAAGGATATTTGATGTAACACCAAAATATTTCATAGTAAATTATTTTCTTTAAATTCAATAGCTTGCACCTCACACAGCACCGAGTTCGAGTACACGACGACTTTCCAAACTAACCGTTCAAAAAAAGCTATGAATAATATTTAAAAAAAATTGAATTATATATATTTCATATAATTTTAACAATCATATTATTTTTTCTTAGACATAATATAAGAACAAATTCATTTTTTTCAGATAAAGGGAGTAATTTTAAAAAAAAATGCAATTTTAACACCATTTAATGGTAATCCATATTTAAATCCAATATTTGAAACTTTTATATATTCAATTTGTCAAAATAAACAACTTATCTAGAATTGGAACATAAAATTTTAGTTTCGATAAATTTTTGGTGTTTTTCTAATAATTTCATATTTGGATGAATAGTAAAAAAATAATAAATTTTAATTGAAAACAACTTTTTTACTCAAAATAATTTATAGTGTTCAATTATAAATTTGAATGGTTTGGAAGTATAATTATATTTTATTTTTACCATTTAATCCAATTTGGTCATTGGGATTAATTTCAATTTGAAATTGGAAATAAATAAGTGTCAATCTTTTGATAGTTATTATTTCTAAAAAACACGCTATTTGATTTGACAACGGGAATTAACTTTATATTAATTAATGAAACTTCTCTGTTTTGAATTTGGAAAAATATACATCATTTTTTCATTCGGAATATCAAATATAGCATAGGCTGAATTTTTGGTATTTTTTTGAAAAAAATCAATTTATGATGAATAATGAAACCACTTAGTAGTAGTTAAAAAAATGAATTTTTCATTTAAATAAAATTTTACCGCTTCTCTAAATTGAATTTCGAAAATCTTACTTCCATGGTATTTATTAGTATGTAAAATGTGGTTGAATAAGACGAAAACAATTTTTGGTGAATAGTAACTTTTGACTTTTATTTACCGCGGTTAAAGGTAAATAGGGTAATTCAAGTTAAAAAGAATATTATAATATTACAAAATTACCTTAACACGTGTCCTATCATTATTGGATGTGTCATGGCCGACCATGTACGTCTTTGGGTCGATTTTGGGACCCCATGGCACCACTTATGAATTATAATGACACTATTTTAATTAACTTAAATAACGGAAAAATGACATAAACAAATATCTTTTAGTAAATAAATTTTTACATGGGGTTATCTAAGTAATAATTTCGACTATAAATATTCATTAGAAATAAAAAAATATTTACTATATCATGGTAGTTTTATTATAAATTTTAGATATCATATAAAATAAATTATATAAGACACAATTATGATGTAGTATCTACCTCATTTATAAATGATTTAAATAAATATGATTATTAATATTAAACTAATATAAAAAACATGTCAAATTATTATTCGATAATTTTATTTCTTCCATGAGTCATCATATATTAGACATTAATTAGTTTCTTACCTTTAGAAACCGAATATCACTATATAATAAAATAATATTTTCACACTTTCCAAAAGAGCCCCTCCTCCCCCTTATAAAAGGACACCACTTATAACCCTTTCCGCACATCTCTCAAGACCATTGGATAATCCAAACCCATAACAAATAATCTCTCAAGATCCCCCTATTTCTCTTAGAATCCTTACCATAGGCAGAAGGCACTTCAAGAAGTCTTTTTGGTTCAAACCAAAAAAAATTACCCAAAGTAAAGGTAACGGTTTCTCTTAAATTCTTTTGTTTTATTTTGTTTTATTTTACCTCTCCAACCCCATAAACTATTTTTATTACATTATTTTATAACAAAATAATTATCCTAAATATACTAGGATGTAGTTATGAGAAGGATTCTAACTACACATATAGACACCTACATCTAATGGGTGAAGAACATACTGTTTCTGTGGTTGGAAAACAAACGCCACAAGAAACGATGATTGTTCGATTATCTCTTACCACCTCTCATTGTGGCCATTAAGATTTAGCTGCATTTATATATGATATATATTATGTTTATTTTTTCTTTTTTTTTTCTGTATTTAACATTTATATGATACCTTTTTGGTTTCCATTATGGGTAAAACACGATAATTTCATTTGAGGAAATGCGGACTACCGCCCCTCAAAGTTATATGACTCGTTAATGACTTGTGTGGGAGGTAAAGATGATGGATTTAATGATATTATATATTATATTATACTATAATTATAATATACCTATGAATCATTATGTTTTATTTTCTTTAAAATAGAAAATTGAAATGAATGTAGCGTTCATGCGTACGTACGACTTATCGTCTCCATGAACAGCGCATTTCATTTCTTATCTACAAATGTTTTGTACTATTATAAATACATATATATATATATATATACTGGATATATAAAATATATATGATATCTAAATCATGTATATCATTCTTGAGATAATGGACTTTTGACCACATGGACATATAGTAATTATAACAAGTTCATTTTTTACTAATGTTCTGAAAATCGATAAAATATCCAACATGAACTCAAATAATCAACTAATAATTATATAAGGTAACAAGTGATATAAAAGTAATAATAAACTTTAATTTTTTATTAATCATGTAGAAATTAACTTACGTTTATTATTCATGAGGTACAAGGAACATACCAGACAAGTCAGACTTGAGGTAAGGGGTTTCTTATCTCACTCTTAATTTAATGAGATTTCCATTCTTTGCCACTTATTTATTGCATATGGTGTATTGTGTACTGAAATTTGATATATATTATCATGATATTCATGTAATTCTTTTATTCATTTGGTGGTTATTATATTTTGGTCATATGACTCTATTGATTACAACGCGGTAAGAAGTTTTCATCTCACTTCATATTCCCTTGAGATTCATGCTATACTTCCACTATTTCCTTTTGTTTGGTGGATGTACTACCCAATGATTGTATTATTTGTGTAATATATTTAAATTTAAGATTATTTAAATCTTCATTTTATTATCCATCTTTCATGGGATGTATTTTTCGTAAGTGTCAAAATAGGTAAGGGAATTCCAAATTTCATTTTCCACTCATTCGACTTTATGCATACTTCATTGATTATTTTACTCCATGATTATGTGTGGATTTACTCTTATTTATTTTTGTAGTAATTTCCACTCCCATTTTTGGGGATATACATTTTATACATATAATCACTCCATTGAAAATTTCTCATGTCATTGATATGAACTTGATAAGAGTAATCTTAACACAATTTCCATTCATTGAGTTAACCATCCAAGTAATTGGTGTTGTTTTTACAAGAATATGTGTGAATTTACTCTAATTGATTTACCCTTAATATCTAATCATATTAAGTGTATTTATATTTTTCACACATAATTATGTTAATGATTTATCCTTAACTAAAGGATACAGTCTTTATATGGTATTTCTTCTCAATTTACATTCCTTTGAGACTTCTTCATTGTTATATGCCAATTCACTTTTATATGGTGTATATAATGTACATTGACATAGTATATCATTAATCCCATTATTCTCATGATATTATAACATTTTAATTATCTCAATTATTCGTATTCATGTGTCTCTATTTTGGTTATGAATTCTAACTAAAATATTTGTTTAAATGTTTTAACGATTTATTCTTATAAATATTTATCTTTAATGACCATGTTTTAAAAATGGTTTTTAGGATTTATTAATTTGGACATTAATGTTTTAAAATTAAAATTACTTTTAAAATATTCAAATTGTATGTGACTATTTGATTGAAAAATCTATTTTAAAACATCTTCTTAATAAATAGTGAGACTTTTAAATGATTTCAAGAAAAGGGGGGATATTTTTCAAAAATAGTATTGATGATTATTTTCATATATATCAATATCCTTCATTGTTATCAATTGAGATTAATTTATTATTATATAATCTTCTATATTGTATTTAATGAGTTTTGTTTGACTGTGGATGTGTTATTTTTCTATCATTCATGGTTTATGGATAAAGTATTGACATTCCGTATGCTAGTTTTAATTCAAATGGTTATGTAATGTTTAAACATTTTCATATGAGGAATGATTTGGACTCAGTAAGTGATGGGTGGAGCCTGCTATAGCTCCATGATGCATCAGTAGGTCCCATGAGACAAACTAGTGCCTTGGCACGAGGCCTTGACAAAATCTTATTTGTAGTCTTGGCACGAGGCCTAGAATATGTTGTTATGATGTCAGGAATTCTGAATTCCATCATTATGAGATTATCTATTTATATTTCATGTGGATATTCGACTAGTAGAATAGCCATGATTATGTTTTATTGTGTCTTTATTTACTCATCTCATATTCCTTGCATAAAGTTTTCATGTTTATTATTTGTAAAGGCGTGTGTTTTCAATTATTCACCATGCATAATATTTTTGTTATGTTCGGTTTTATTTCTCACTCTTAATGAGCATCTGAGCTCACCCCTTTCTCAGGTTTAATTTTTCCAAGATATGAAGATGTTAGTTATGAGTGACTTGCAGGAATAATTTTGGAAGCTTGGATATTTCTAATGGAATAAATTAGTATTGTTTTTATTTTCAAGTTGTAATATTGAACTAATATATGTATCATGTTTCTAAGATAGCTAAACTGATTGGACCTTCGGGACTTGATTCCTTGTAACGATTCCAATGTTATGTAATAATGCACCGAATCTAGGTAACTAGGGTTAGGGTGCTATAGTTGGTATTAGAGGAAGTTTAGTAAAAACCTGGGAAACGTGATTTATATAAACTCTGATCGAAGCACATTTACAGAAGATAATCTTTAAGGATTATTATATCAAATAACATCCTAGAATTTTTGTAATGTAGATATTTTGTGGATTTTTCAAGCAATACATCCATGTCTAGATAAGAGAAGGTAGAGGTGACCCTATAACAAATGTACCTAGGATTGAAAACCCCAACAAGGAGTTTTGGGTTTAACCCGGGGTATCTTGGTACACGACAATGGGCCTTGATTCACTCTTGGTTACAAAACTCCTGGGGGATATGCTTAGGATGAATCACATTTTCTTTACAAACTGAATTGAAGGATTTTAATATAAGATGAGAATAATTTACCTTGGTTAATCCTATGGTGTTTCAAATTGAAAATTAGGTCTCATGATATTCTCTAAATTATTTTATGACTAACACTATTATTTTTTGATTTACTGAAACTAAATGTTCAATTATAAGTTATTACTTTTTGGATGAAAATACGATGTTTGAGAAAATATCTATGGTTAAAATATGTTAGGGTTATTTTTGAGGAATTTATATCATATTTGGTAATATTATAAAATTATATAGTTTTTGAAAAAGGACAACACGCAGACCATGTGAAAACTCTTCACTTCAGACAAAGCTACGAGAATCAAACCCATAACTAATGTGCGAATGGGATTTAACACATACCACTGGACTACGTGAAGTCCCTTGTTTGTGGGACTAATTATTTTTAGTTAAATTATTTTATTATTTTTATTTGGTACCTTATGAATTATCAAATAGATATCCTTAGTATAGGAAAATGATTTGGTGATTAAGTGATAAATGTTATTTTGGAAGACATTCGCTCTATTGGGAATACTATATACCTAAAGAAAATAGAAAACTATAGGATTTTATTTTAAGAGTAATGGTGGATTCTTATCTATGTTTATATTGTTGATTTATAGTGATTTGGGTTATTTATGGAAATGATTATGTTATCATAGATAATATGTGATTAGATTAATTACTTTTAATTATTTGACATTAAGAGTAGTCGATGTTATTTGGAGATACAATTTATCCTGGAATACTATGTAGTAAAATTCATCTATGTTTTGGGTTTCAATATTAGTTTTGATTACATTGATGAATTTTAAGAATTTTTTTATTGAATAGTATTTAATGATCTTCGGGTATTGTTGGTTTCATTTTTGAAATTAAGATTAATATTTCTTTCTCTAGAGGATTAAACTATTTTTGGGATCATCTGATCTTGTACTAACCATTTTGGTTTTGGGTAATCTCTAAATACATGGTAAATATATATAGATTATCTTTCGTAGATTATGTGATTCTCTAGAAGTTGATTCTAGCACATCAGGTGTAACCATGTCATCTTGAATACTCATCTTTTGAAAAAATGATAAGTTAGTGGTTGATATTTAATAAAGGATGAAACTCTACTTAAAAAGTAAGTATATATCTTTATGTTCACAGTAAATCTCATAAATAAACTCCCCAACTTTATTAAATGGAACTTAAAACAATAAATGTGTTCCGTTTACTTTTCATACTAGGAAAATAATGACCCTTTATCCCATCACATGTTTACGGTTTTCATGTGGTTAACTTTCACCTGATCTTGTTTTCCAACACTCTCCACCAGAAATTGACACTTATTTTATCTTCTATATCCATGTTTTCTTACATGAAATCCTATTATGGGTTATCTCAAGTGACATTTGTACTGCTCTTCCTTTTAAAGAGATAGTTTTATTTAATCTTTTTACAATGTGGGACTTTAAATGATATTCCAAAGCCCAATTTTAAAATATAGAGGACTCAATTTCTAAAAGGGGGGAAAATGTAATGCCTGAATATTTCATAGTAAGTTATTTTCTTTAAATTCAATAGTTTGAACGTCACACAACACTGCGTTCAAGCGCACGACGACTTACCAAACTAGCCGTTCAAAAAAAGTTATGAATAATATTAACAGAATTTTGAAATATATATATTCCAAATAATTTTCACATCCAGATAATGTGTTTCATAGACATAATATAATAACAAAATCATTTTTTCAGATAAAGGGTGTATTTTTCAAAAATGGAATTTTACAACCTTTTACTAGTAAAACCATTTAAAATCCAATTTTTGAAACTTTTATATATTAAATTTTACAAAATAAACTTCTTATCTAGAATCGGGACAAAAAAATCTAGTTTTGATAAATTATTATTGTTTCTCTGATAACTTTCATATTTGGGTAAATAGTGAAATATACAAAATTTTAATTGAAAACAAATTTTTTTAATCAAAATAATTTATAGTGTTCAATTATACATTTCAATGGTTTGGAAGTATAATTAGATTATATATTTACCATTTAATCCAATGTTGGTTATTGAAATTAATTTCACCTTGAAATTGGACATAAACAATTGTCAATCATTTGATAGTTATTGTTTCTTAAAAATACGCTATTTGTTTTGACAATGGGAATTAATTTTAAATTAATTAATGAAACTTCTATGTTTTTAATTTGGTAAAATAGAAATCATTTTTTAATTCATAATATCAAATATATCGAAGGCGTAATTTTTGCTATTTTTTAGAAAAACATCAATTTTAAATGAATAGTGAAACCACATAGTAGTAGTTAAAAAACTGACTTTTCATTTAAATGTAATTTTAAAACTTTTGTGAATTAAATTTAGAAAATCCTACATACATGATTGTTATTATTACGTAAAATGTGCTTTAATAAGATGAACATAATTTTTGGTTAATAGTAAATTTTGACATTTATTTACCACAGTTAAAGGTAATTGGGTAATTCAAGGTAAAAAGAATATTCTTATAATACAAAATTACCTTAAAATTTGTTCTAACCTTATAGGATGAGTCATTTCCGACCATGGGAATCCTTGGGTTGATTATGGGGCCCATAAAGCCACTTATGAATGACAATGATAGTTTATTTTAATTAACTTAAAGTAAAGGAAAAAATGAGATAAACATGCATCTTTTAGTAAATAAATTGTTACATGGGGTTATATAAGTCATATTTTAGACTATAAATATTCACTGGAAATATAAATATCTTTACAAAATCATGGTGGTTTTATTACTATTTTTAGACATTAAATTAATTAAATTATATATGACGAAATAATGATGCAGTATCTACCATAATTATAAACGATTTAATTAAATATGATTATTAATATTAAAATAATATCCAACACCTATCCATTTATTATTGTATGATTATATTTAGACCATGAGTCATCTTATACTAGTCTTTAATTAGTTTCATACATTTATAAACCGAATATCACTACAAAATAATATAATATTTTAACACTTTCCTAAAGAGCCCCTCATCCCCCTTATAAAAGGACACCACTTTTATCCCATTCCACAAATATCTCAAGCCCCTTGGCTCATAAAACCCCTACCCAAATAATATTTCAAGATCCCTATCTTACTCCTAGAAGCCTAACCATAGGTATAAGGAACTTCAATAAGTCATTTAGGTTCGATCCAAAGGAAGTTACCTAAATTAAAGGTAACAATTTCTGTTAAATTCTTTTGTTTTATTTTGTTTTATTTTACCTCTCCATCCCCCTAAACCCTTTTTATTCATTTATTTTATAAACATTCTTGTATCCTAAATATACTAGTATGTTTTTAAGATATTTATTATAACTACACTTACACACACCTCTATCTAATGGGTGAAGAACATTAAGTTTCTGTGGTGGGAAAACTAACGCGTCACGAAATTATGATTTTTTGATTATCTCCAACTACCTCTCATGGTGGCCATTAAGATGGAACTGTAATTATATATGATATATATTATGTTTATGTTTTCTTTTTCATTCTGTATTTTCCATTTATATCATACCTTTATGCCTTCCATTATGGGTAAAACACGATAATTTCATTTGAGGAAGTGTGGACTACAGCCCACTAAAAGTGATATAATTCGTTAATGAATTTTGTGGGACATATAAATGATGGAGTTCATAATATTATATATGATATTATATTTGAATTATAATATACCTACGTATAATTCTGTTTTAATTCCATTAAAATACAAAATGTAACGGAATGTAGCGTTCATGCATACATATGGCTTACCTTCTCCATGAGCGGTGCATTAAATTTTTTATCACCAAATGTTTTCCACTATTATATATATATATTGGATATATAATATACATATATGATATCTAAATCAGGTATATAATTCTTGATATAATGGACTTTTGACCACATGGTCAAATTCTAATTATAACAAGTTCATTTTTTACTCAAGTTCCGAACATCGATAAATTATCCAATATGAACTCAAATAAATAAATAATTGTTATAGAAAGTTAATAATTGATATAAAATGAATAATATAAATAAAAATATTTCTTTATATAGTATAAATTAACTATAGTTTGTTATTCAGGAAGAATAAGGAACATACAAGACAAGTCTGAATTGAGGTAAGGGGTTTCTTAACTCTCTCTTAATTTCCTGAGATTTCCATTGTTCGCCACTTATTTATTGCAAGTGGTGTATTGTGTAATAATATTTGATATATATTATCATGATATTACTTTTATTCTGTGATTCATTTGGTGGTTATTAAGTTTTGGTCATATGACTCGATTGAATAAAACGTGGTAAGGATTTTTCATCTCACTTCGTATTCCCGCGACATTCATGTAATATTGCAACTATTTCCTTTTGTGTGGTGTATGTACTTCCCACTGATTTAATTATTTGTGTAATATACTTTAATTTATGATTATTTACATCTTCATTTTAAGATCAATCTGTCATGGTATGTATGTTTCATAAGTTACCAAATTGGAAAGGGAATTTCACATTTCAATTACCACTCATTCAGCTTTACACATACATCATTGGTTATTTTACTCCATGATTATGTGTGGAATAACTATTTATTATTTGTGTATTAATTTCAACTCCCCTTTATGTGAATAAACTTTTGATACACATAATCACTCAATTGATAAATTCTCAAGTCATTGATATGAACTTGATAAGAGTAATCTTAACTCAATTTCCATTCATTGAGTTTAACATCCAAGTCATTGGTGTTGTTTTTACAAGAATATGTGTGAATGTACTCTAATTGATTTACACTTAATATCCAATCATATTATGTTAATTTATATTTTTCACATATAATTATGTCATTGATTTATTTTTAACCTATGGATACGGTCGTTATAAGGGATTTCATCTCAATTTATATTTCTTTGAGATTTCATTCTTGTTATACACAAATTCACTTTTTTATGGTGTATATAATGTACTTTGACATATTATATCATGAATCCTCTTATTATCATGATAATATAGAGTTTTTATAATCTCAATTATTCGTATTCTAGTGTCTTTCTTTTGGTTAAGAACTCTATCTAAAATATCAATTTAAATTCTTTAATGATTTATTCTTATAAATCGTTATCTTTAATGTCCATGTTTTAAAAATGGGTTTAAGGATTTATTTATATGGAAATTAATGATTTAAAATTAATATTACTTTTAAAAGTTACAAAGTGGTATGGGAAACTTTTATTCAAAAATATATTTTAAAACGGTTTCTTAATAAATAACGATACTTTTAAATGTTTTCAAGAAAAGGGGGGATATTTATCTCAAATAGTCTTGATGATTATTTTCATCTATGTAAATATCTTTCATTATTATCTATTGAGGTTAATTTATTATAATAAAATATTCCATATTGTATTTAATGAGTTATGATTTACTGTGGATGTGTTATTTTTATATCATTCATGGTTTGTGGATAAAGTATTGACATTTCGTATGCTAGTTTTAATATGAATGATTATGTTATCTTTAAAAATTGTAATATGAGGAATGCATTGGACATATTAAGTGATGGGTGGAGACCTCTATAGCTCATCGATTCATCAGTAGGTCTCATGAGGCAAACTAGTTTCTTGGCACAAGGCCTTGACCAAATCTTATTAATAGTCTCGGAACAAGGCCTTGACTATGTGGTTATGATGTTTGTAATTATGCATTACATCATTATGAGATAATAAATTGATATTTCATGTGGTAAATAGACAAGTAGAATACCCATGAATATGGTTTATTGTGGAATTATTTACTCAGATCATATTCATCACATATTGTGTTCATGTTTATTATTTGTAGAGGCATGTGTTTTTAATTATTCACCATGCCTAATATTTATGTTATATTCAGTTGTATTTCTTACTCTTACTGAGCATCTGAGCTCACCCCTTTCTCATGTTTCATTTTCCAAGGATATGAAGAAGTTCGTTATGAGTGATTTGCAGGAATAATCTTGGAATCATGGATGTTTCTAATGGAATAAATTAGTGTTTTTAATTTTTCAAGTTGTAATGTTGAACTTATGTATGCATCTTGTTTCCATGAATACTAAACTGATCGGTCCTTTGAGACATGATTCCTTGTAATCATGCCAATGTTATGTAATAATCCACCGAATCTAGGTAATTGGGGTCAGGTCATTAAATTGGACCAGTCTCTGACCAACATAAGTGATATTTACAAGGAATGACATACAATGAATCAAAAGAATCCATTATTATCGTGAACATTTAACTATTTTTATAATAATACTCATGCATCCCCAAAAGATCATCCCAAGCACCCTCGATGTTGAGAACATAAGTTTTGAGCATAACCTCCAAAATATGTACAGCTCTCTCTGTCTGGCTATATGATGGTGTATAGTAGTCCATGGTCAAATGGAGATGAGATCCTAGTGCTTTATGAAGGACTTTATAAAAGAGGAAAGGGAACTAAGGATCCCTATTAGAAAAAATAAAATATAAGCTATATGAAAACAGAAAATCTCTTTCATGTAGAGTTTTCCTAACTCCTCAACTATGGTTCTATCATGAATGGGTATGAAGTTATCCAACAAGGTCAGCCTATCAATCGCAACCCATATCATACTCTTCTTTCTCTAAGGATGAGGAAACCCAACCACAATGTATATAGAGATCTCATCCCACTTCCATGTACGTATTGGAAGTGGCTAAATCAATCCTGAAGGGTTTTGATGCTCATCCTTGAACTATTAGAATGTAAAGTAGTTGGAAAAAAACTCAGTAAATCACCATATCTTAGAAAGCCACTCAAAATTCTACTGTATATAATATTATATCTTTATGGTTCCTAGGTGCACAGTCCAATAAGAATCCTACATGTCCCCCATCACATCCTTCCTTTCTACCAATGACCCAATCTAGAGATTTGGATAACACGGAACAACCTCTATTAAGAACTACAACTTTTTAACTATATCCCCACCCAAAAGTGAGTGTCTAATTATATGGAATTCATTATCAAACAGTTGAACCTAAAGAATCATCTTGAGATTAGTGGATGTCAAATGAATGTTGGTTGAAGAAACATTTTCCCCTTTATCATGAACTCCAATATATAACTATTCAAAAAAGCAATTAAATTCCACTATTCCAATGATTCCTTCACTGCCAGAGTAAGATGTTTCATGCTAAAATAATCAATTATGGAATTCCCTTTCCTTGGGGTATAGTTAATGTTAATGTCGAATTATTTTTGGTAATCCACCAAATGCCTCTGGTGTATATTAAATTTCATTTGAGAGAATATATAAATCATACTTTTTAGATCGAATACAATGTAAACCTTTCTCTAAAAATTTAGGGCCGCAAAATCATAAATATAATAATTATAGCTACAAGATATAGGTCATGGGTAGGATAGTTCTTCTCATGTGGCATAATACGATGTGATCTAATGGCTACAAAAATATTACCTTGGATAAGAATACGGCCCAAGCCAAAACCCAGTGCATCATATTAGATCAGATAGTACTGCAAGGCCTCTGGAGGACTCAAAACATGATCAATTGTCAAAAGATTATTCTTCTCAAAAAAATAACTCTTAAATTTATCATTTCAATCAACTACACTCCCTTATAAGTTAGATAATTCATTGAGGAAGACAACACTAACAAGTCCTGGATGATCTAGAGATAATTTATGTGTAAACCCAACAAGATCCAAATTTTTAAATAATTACATTCTTTTTCCAAAGTAATAACATATTTACCCCTTTTATGGTAAACTAAAATACCATGTTCTGATACCACATGTCCCATTATTTTCAATTCCGAATTATAGAAATCACATTTCTACCTCTTGGAATAATGTAGATGATTTCTTCGCAAAATCAGAACAATTCTCAGATGATGTTCATGATCATCCTCATACATGAAGTAAATGATGATTTCAACCAACAATACCAGGAATGATCAGCCAGAGTCAATGTCTCAGACTATTTAGTAACATATAGGACAAGTACAAAAGACAAGTGTTACAAACAAAAATAGAAAATTACATATCATAAAAGGCATACCCATTTCCATATCCATCACCATGTCCAAGATCTGTTGCATCTTCTGGGGTAGACAATTACCATTACATGATTTCATAATACTGCGGATTCTTTAAATACTTTTTTTTGAGATTTAGTTTATCCAAGTACAAAAACTCCTCAAAATAATTCATCCCTTTTCCTTTGCTAATAAAAGATCTGGTAGGTATCGACTTCTGTAGAGAAGAATAATCCTTTCTCTTCCTTTTTCATGGTGGAGCGGTCATATCTCCCTCATTCCCTACCACATCATTCTTTCCACTTTGAACAACGTCACTATAAGAGGTTCAATATCGACCACTGGAATTCTCTTTCTCACTATCAGATATGTCCCCCCATTTCCCAGGGATAATCATCACCTGGTAGTCATCATTCACTCCATGATCCTACTCAAGATGACTGTTAGTATCGACAAGTGATAAACATTATGGCTACACCACATACTCATTACCTTAAAGCACCCCTTCAGTAAAATACATTCTTCAGATACCTCATCTGTATAAAACAAGGCATTCTTCATGTTTCCACAAGTAATATTGGAAGTTCCTCCTCAGCATGAGAGAGTTTCGCATGATTCAAGTCCTTTTCATGACGGTAGGATCCCTACCTCTAAACCTTCTCAATCATGATGCCACTATGATCAGAAATATGTCCCTGAACCAGAACCCCAATGTTATTCAGTTCATCACCCTCAACAGACACCCTTCTAGGAGACAAAGTAGGGGCAACTCAATCCTGACCCACCTCCAGTTTCTCATTCACCAAAACAGAAAAGTAGTTACAATCTTCAACAGTCACCACATACTGCATAGGTTGTGTCTTCAGCCTAGGTGAGGCCCTCACCCAACCACGAGTTTCATCCAGGGAACCCCTGCTTGTTAATTCCTTACAGGTCCTCCCAATGCATCCTTACCCCCCGCCAGTGCCACTTCTTGATTCCCACTAGCCACCCCAGTAGATTGAATTACCTACTTCACAGAAGTCTCCAAACCTCTTGAATTATTCACCCCATGATCATGTCACAGTCTTCCAATCACTTCATCCAGCCTCGAATTAAAAGACTCTTTCACTGCCCCCATTCAGCCTCCATTCACTATATTAAGAAAACTAGGACAATGTTGTATCTGCATTCCAGTACATAGATCCTGCTCCCCTTGCAGAGAGTTCGGTTCCATCGTAGCTGCATCCTGTTTAGCCGAAACCAGTGTTGCAGCCTGTTGAGCCTAAACCACCTATGGAACCACCCTTCTTCCATAGAAATCATCCATTAGATGCCCGACTTTGGTAAACCGAGAGCAGTGGTCTATCTAGGACTCAAAAACAACAGACTGTTTGTATCTAAACTCCTCACTCACAGCAATGAATATCATCTTTGTAAGACCACAGATCTTTTTTTCAGGTATGTTTTTTCTTTTTCTGATAGTTTTGTGGAAATAGAGGAAAATATGGAAATTTTATAAGTACACATAGTGTACTTCGATGTCGCTGGAGACCGTGTGCTGGCCATGCCATGGGCACAAACACGGCCATGTTTGGGTGATGTGGAGGCCACTTAAAGGCGAGTATAGAAAGGGAGAGTACATGCCATTTACTTCAAAATAAACATCGTGTACATTGTTTTTTTCATTAAACACATCGGTGTAGCGTTTTAACCCCATAAATGTGTTCTTCTAGGTGTTCATCGTCTGAGAGAGTTTGTACAACCACATATCTTCGACGAGCCCCCGAGCCTCCATTCTTCTACTAATTCTAACATCGTTGGGTGTATTGGAATCACATCGGTAAGATATTACTTCTCCTAGAGCTTCGTTTTCCAATTCCTCATCCTCTACGTGTTATCGTGGGTTGAATGTTTTGGTCGTTTTCATATATCTACAATGTTGTAAGGAGAATCAAGCTTTGAGGTTCAAGTATATCGATCTCTTAATTCCAAGGTAGGTGTTTTGTGCCTTTCCATTGAATGTCCTTGAATATTATGTGCAAATTCCACCAATACCCTTGAATGGGGTATTGGGTGTTTACTGTTTTAGCCCTATTTATTTCCTACTTTTTTTATATGCGAGAGTATAAGATTTTGATTGTGTTCTAGGCTAATTTTTAGGCTTTGGAAGTGTCTTCCATGCTTGTTCTTGCTTGTCTGGACCGTTGGGTATCGTTACCTTTTAACCGCTGTTGTTTTTCCCATGCCTAGTAATGTAGGATTGTGTGACTATTGTTTTTTCATGCTGATATGCTGTAGAATTATATCCAAGTAGTTCTTGAGGTTACCTTGTATGTTACATGATGCAATACTTTCTGACTTTACATAGGTTTGTGGGAACATAGTATAGTAGACCATATAGAGAATGGGCGTAAGGGATTCTCGAGAGTCTCTTTATAGTACGATGCTAGACCACATGGGTAATTGACATTGAGTGCTTACTCAGAGTTTCTACAGTTCCTCGACGTGGGCCAAAGGGGGAATGAGACATTGAGTGATTCCCTAGAGCACCTTTAGCATGAGATGAGACTATAAGGGTAATTGATTGTGAGTGCATCCCGAGAGAGTCTATTATTCAGCTGATCTAGAGGAGTGTGACAGTGTGTTCCTCCCAAAGGGTTTCTAGTACTTGTAGGTTGAGACATTGGGTTAGTCTATGAGAAATGCCCATAGGGTTGCCTGTTTGTTCTACTTTCCTGAGTGGCTGTTTGTTTGTTCGTAAATTATATGCTAGAAACTGTGGATTGTTTGCTGCTGAGAATTTCCTGTTTAGTTCTTTCTATACTTTACCTGCTATATATTCACAGAATATAAGGCACAGATCTTTGGGTTCTTGCCTACTGGGATTTTGTATCACACCCTATTTGGGTCATGCTTCTGGGCCCAAACAGATCATATTATTGCATGTATAGATAAGGGAAAGCGCCCTTCGACTTCATGTACTTGAATTACTGTGGAGCTGGGGAGCATGGGACCAAGCTTAATCTTGCGATGTTGAGGAGTTTTTTATGTTTCTTTTGTACTTATTTTTAGTACTGTTGTATTTCTAGCAATGTGACTTGTTTGGATGATTCCCTATACTTATGCATCACACATCATTTATATATATGTATGCTCACATTGTTTCTTTATCTCAGTCTTCTGCTATTTAATCTTGTATGGATTTTTACTGCTTTTACTATTTTATGTGTGTTGTTTACTTCCACTATGTACTCTTCCAATTAGGGAATAGTTTCCCAACTATCACACCCAAGGCCCTCATTGCTAGTCGGCAGCCTCTGGCGTTCGAGGAAATAAGCTTGAGTCCAGGTGACCAAACGGGTATATGTCACCTCTAGGTGGCTTCCAGAACTAGGACATTACAAAGTGGTATCAAAGGATTTTATTTTCTCTTGACTTACAATTTAGATCCTATATCTAGGGATAGGATGGAATAAGTACTTGGTAATAAGCAGTGCCCATTAGTAGCTAACCCATGTATAGGGAAAGTCCATTCTAACTTGTTTATTTCAATTTTACTAGTTTGAAAATTTTATAGTTGATTTGATTTCACCATTGGGAGATTCACATGCCTTGTGCTGTTACCGTTGTGGTTTTTTCAGTTCAATTTTTGTCGCAACTCGATGAGATGAGGGAATTCCATCTCATGAATCATATAGGCACTTGTTAAAAATCACATGCCATGCATTATTTCCATGCCATATAGGATTCATTAGCGATTGCATGTTTTTGAGATAGATGTTGTGTACAATATGCATGTTGTTGTGATAGATTCTTTGATTGAATCTATTCTATTTGATAAGGAATTTGTTTGTATAGTGAATTACTTAGATGGATTCCAAACATTGGTTCTTGAGGTGTTATGGGCCCTCATGGACCGGAATTTGGTGAATCATTGCGTGTTTTCCTTGTTATAAATAGTATAAGATTCCAACCATTGATTCGCGGGGAATATGGGCCCTCATGGATCGGAATTTGGCACCTTATGCGTTCATTTCTCTATTTTCTAGGATCCGTAGCAGTTTCTAAGGCTACTGTAGGAAAAAACCTAGAATACACAGCGTGAACTTTATGGTTACATGTCGTGTAGTATATAGCCGAGTCACTAACTATGTGGGTAGGACACAGGGTTGTGAAAATTATTATAGGAACACGCTGTGTACTATTTTAGCACGCCATGTAGTCTGAAATAAGTTCACTAACCATGTCACGAACAACACATGCCATGTTATCTTTTCACATACACACCGTGTTTGAAGTTTACATTCCGTGTAGTATAACCTAGGTATCCGGCCATGTCACAAACAACACCGGTTATGGAATCCCTTCAAGTGCACGCTATGTCCCCGTGGAACACACCGTGTATAGTTAACCATGGAGATGGCTGTGTAACTAGCAGCACGTGTCAGATTTAAGTTTCTCGTACACGCTGTGTCTTTCTGGAATAGTCCGTGTAGATTCAGTCATGTTTCAGGCCATGTCTCTAACAACACGGGCCAGGTAAGGCTTGTCTTGTACACGTCGTGTCTGCTGTGTAGTTTTGTCCATAGATATCCGTATGGCTAGACCATGTAGAAGGACTCGAGAAGGGAAGAGGATTCAAGTACACACTGTGTGTTTGGACAACATGTCGTGTAGTTGGGGTGTTACACGACCAGTTTAGGCAGGATTACACGCCCATGTAAATGAATTAAAGGGAACACATCGTGTAGTCTTTATACACCACTTGTAGTCATGTTTTAGAAATTTTGAATGATTTATTTCCCCTGTTCCCTTCTCACATTCCTAGTTTTCATTACTTAATAATGTTGATCTAAGGTGTGTGTTAGACCTTGCGGAATCATGCCACCGATACATCCTCCAGTTGTATGTTAGATGCCTATCGGTGATTACACACCGGATATGGCTGATCAGTGGCTTCCCAAAGCTTTATCTCTATTGCTGTCGTGGAGAGACTTGGGCTCTGTATCATTTCTTCTACCGATAATTTTACTCTAGACACACTGTTGGGGACTAGAACAGTTAGTGTACGTTAGTACAGAGAGTTCCCCCTGGAGGTTGCGGGGTGTCACTTCTTATGGGACATCTATGTCTTGGAGATAGTGATCTATGATTTCATTCTTGAAATGGATTTGTTAGTCCCGGTACAGGCATTCACTGATTTCTATCGCCGCAAGGTGGGTTTCATATCACTAGAGGGTGGTTCTTTTCTTCATCAGGGCGAGTGGGATGTCCATGCGAGTCGAGCATGACCTGAGCATCATGATCTAGGAGGAGTTACAACACAAATTTCTAGTCTGTATCTGGATGAAAAGGGGACATCATAGTTAGAATTTACCCTAGTGGTGGATTGTTTCTGGGATGTCTATACAGAGGACTTTTCAGGTTTTCCCCTAGAGCGTGAGGTAGACTTTTCTATTGAGCTCGTTCTAGGAGCGGCACCAGGGTCTATTCCAGCTTATTGGATGTCTACACCCGAGTTGCATGAGCTCAAGAAGCAGTTGGAGGAGTTGCAGGAAAAGGGTTTCATCTGACCCAGTACTTCTCCTTGGGGTTCTCCTGTCCTGTTTGCGAAGATGGAAGACGACCCCCTTAGGCTTTGTGTCAATTATCAAAAGTTGAACCTGTTGACGGTGAATAACTGATATACCTTGCCTATTATTGATGACCACTTTGATCAGCTCCAAGGAGCCCAGGTGTTCTCGAAGATTTATTTGAGGCCATGTTATCATCAGTTGCATGTTAGACAATCTGATATATGTCTTACAGCTTTCCGGAGTAGTAATGGTCTACACAAGTATATGGTTATGTAGTTCGGCCTCATGAACGCACATCCAGTTTTCATGGAACTGATGAACCATGTGGTCCATCCATACTTAGACTCATTTGTGGTGGTCTTTGTGGATGATATCATAGTGTACTCTCACACTCGAAACGACCATGCTACTCATCTTGAGATCGTTTTGAGTACACTGAGAGAGCATTAGTTATATGCTAAGAACTCTAAATTCCTCTTTTGGATGGATCAGATTCACTTCTTGGGTCATGTTATCTCAGAGACATGAGTATTAGTAGACCTCGAGAAAGTGAGAGCAGTAGTTTCCTGAGAGTAGTTGGAAAATGTCTTTGAGGTACGATGTTTTCTAGGGCTGGATGGATACTACAGACATTTCATACAGGACATTTCACGCTTAGCAGCACCACTAACAGGTCTGACTAAGAAGGGTGCGTAGTTCTTGTGGTCAGATTCTTGTGAGTTAGCCTTTTAGGAGCTGAAAGGGAGGTTGACTTTAGCACCAATACTAGTCATTCCAGAGCTGGGAAAGGGATAAAATATTTATTGTGATGCTTTAGGTATCAGGCTAGGAGCTGTGCTTATGCAGGGAGATGAAGTCATTGAGTATGTGTCTGGCAGTTGAGGCCACATTAGAGGAACTACCCAATGCATGATCTCGAGCTGGCGGTAGTTGTTCATGCCTTATGTTGTTAGAGACATTTTATTCTCGGAGAGCATTTGTTGATTTTCACTGACCAAAAAAGTCTCAAGTACATCTTCACTCAGCGTGATATGAATTTGAGGCAGTGTAGGTGGGTCGAGTGTCTTTAGTCCTTTGACTTTGAGCTTGACTATTCATTTGGTAAAGGAAATGCAGTGGGTGAGGCGTTGAGCAAGAGAACTAAAGTACATGCAGTTCAAGAGGCCAGCAGTGAGTGGAGGTTTATGACTCTATTCTCTAAGATTCATTTAGAGTTTCATGAAAGAAAGGGGCAGACTGTTATATCTTCTTTAGATGTTACCTCTACTCTTCTCAATGGGGTATGGATGAGGCAGCTATCAGACACAGAAGGCATTGTCTAGCGGGAGAGTGAGTCAGGAGAGGATCCTCTTCCTGGATGGATAGTATGAAAGGATGATATCATGAATTTCCAAGGATGCGTATGGGTGCCAGCTGACCTAAGTGAGGAGCTGATGCTCTATTTTCATTCCTCGGATTGGGCAGTTTATCCTGGTGCTGCCAAGATGTATCGTGATCTACACCGCCAGTATTGGTGGCCAGGTATGAAGAGCGATGTTTCTGGTTTTGTCATGATGTGTTCCACATTTAAGAAGGTGAAGGCGGAGCATCAACGACAAGCATGGATTTTTTAGCAGTTACCCATTAAAGAGTGGAGGTGGAATGATGTCGTGATGGATTTTGTGACAGGGTTGTCAAGGTCTTCCAGAGGAAATGATGTTGTTTGGGTTTTCATCGATAGGCTTACGAAGGTTGCTCACTTCTTTCCGATCAAGGAGACCTTCAGTGTTCATGATCTAGGACAGTTGTACATCCGAGAGATTTTACATCTACATAAAGTTCTACACTCTATTGTTTCATACAGGGATACACATTTTACTTCTCTGGTCTAGAAGGGGCTTCAGAAGGCTTTGGGTACACAAGTACTATTTAGTACAACATACCATCCCTAGACAGATGGCTAGTTTGAGTGTATGATTTAGGTGGAATAGGATATGCTCCGAGCTTGCATTCTAGATTGTCGATCGCAACACAAAGGTTCTTTGTGGCCGGTCTTCTCCTCTGGTACGGGTGGTATGGAATCACGGGAGAGTTCATGAAGAGACATGGGAGATGGAGGCCGATGTACGATCATAGTGACCGGAGTTGTTCGAGCTCTGTTCTTCTACACCATGCTTGAGAAATTCAAGGATTATTTTCTTTAAGGGTGGAAGTTTTTACAAACCCAGATCTTCTTTTCAGTTATTCTTTTCCTTTTTAGATCATTTTTGGGAAAAAATGAATATCAGAAAATTTTCTAAGGACACGTCGTGTACTTTATAAGAACACATCGTGTACTTCGATGCCACTGGAGACCATGTGCTGGCTGTGTCATGGGCACACACATGGCCATTTATGGGTGATGTGGAGGCCGAAAAAAGTGGTGTACGGAAAGGAAGAGTACACACCGTGTACTAAAAAATTACACACCATGTACTTTTTTTCATTAAATGCACCGGGGTCATGTCTTAACCCCAGAACTGTCTTCATCTAGGTGTTCTTCTTCCAATAGATTCCATACAGCCGCATATATTCGATGAGCCACCGAACCTCTGTGTCATCGGATTCTAAAACTGTTAGGTGTGTTGGAATCGCAGCGGTAAGATCTTCTATATCCCATAGCTTTGTTTTCCAATTCCTCTTATTTTCCAAGTTATCGTGGGTTGAATGTTTTGGATTTTTTCTTAGATCTATTACATTCCAAGGAGAATAAGGCTTTGAGTTTCAAGTATATTGATCTCAAAACATCAAGGTAGGTGGTTTGTGCCATTCCGTTGAAAGTCCTTGAATATTATTTGCAAATTCCACCAATACCCTTGAACATGGTATTGGGTGTTTACCATTTTAGCCCTATTGATATCCTTCTATGATTGTATGCTTGAGTAGAGGATTTTGATTGTGTTTTAGGCTAATTTTTAGGATTTGGAAGCCTTTTCCTTGCATGTTCATTACTGTCTACACAATAGGGTCTAGTAACCTTTTAAATGCTATTGTTATTCCCATGCCTAGTATTGTAGGATGGTTTGATTGTTGTTCTTTAATGATGAGATGTTTTAGAATGATAGCCAAGTAGTTCTTGAGGTTATCTTGGCCGTTACGCGATGTGATACTTGATGAATTTACACAGGTCTATGAGAACCTGGTGAAGTAGACCATATGGAGAATGGACGTAAAGACTTCTCCAGAGTCTCATTATAATACGATGTGAGACCATATAGGGAATTGGAGTTGAGTGCTTCCTCAGAGTGTTTGTACTTCCTCGATGAGGGCCACAAGGAGAATGAGACTTTGAGTGCTTCCCTATAGCTCCTTTAGTACGAGACGAGACTATAGGGGGAATTGACAGTGAGTGCTTCCCCAGATAGTCTATTGTTTAGATGAACTAGAGGGGTGAGACTGTGTGGGCCCCATAGAGGGTTTCTAGTACTTGTAGGTTGAACCATAGGGGTTAGGCTGTGAGAACTATCCAGAGGGTTACCTGTTTGTTCTACTTTATTGAGTGGTTTCTTTATTGTTTGTAAATTATATGCTAGACTCTATGGATTGTTTCCTACTGAGTACATCCTGTTTACAGCTTTCTGTACTTTACCCACCGTAAAGTCACTGACTGTTAGGCACAGATTTTCGGGTGGTTTTCTACTGGGATTTTTTCTCACACCCTATTTGGTTCATGCTTTTTGGCCCAAACAAATCATATTGTTTCAGGTATATATAAGGGAAGTTCCCTTCGAATTCTGGTACTTGACTTGCTGTGGAGTTTGGGAGCATGGGACCAAGCTCATGCTTTGGATGGTGAGGAGATTATTATATTTCTTCTGCACTAGTTTTTGGAACTGTTGTATTTACCGCATTGTGAAAAATTTGGCTTATTTCCTAGAAATATGCATCATGCATTATTTATATATATGTATGCTCTAGTTGTTTCTTTATCTCAATCTTCCACTGTTTACTCTTGTATGAATGTTTACTGCTTCCACTATTGTATGTGTTTTGTTCACTTCCATTGCGTAATCTGCCAATGAGGGCATAGTTTCTCCACTATCATACCCAAGGCCCTCGCTGCTAGTCGGAAGCCTCCGATATTCGGGGAAATGAATTTGAAGCCATGAGACCAACCAGGTACAGGGTTCCTTTTTGTGGCTTCTAGAACCGGGACGTTACAGCCTTGATCGGCAGTTTGGATAAATCAACTTCAACCCAAATTCTTGGTGAAACAGGGTGGCATACAACCCTGGTTCTTCGGTCCGAGTATAAATAATGACCAACTAATGTCCCAAGCATGCACATGATGGATGAGGTTTGAAATGGTAGCAACAATTCTAGAAGACTTACCCAAATTTCCATGGTCTAGGATTCACGCATCATATGGTAGTCATAATACCATCGAAAGAGAAAGAAACGGGAGCCATCACAGGTATGCGGGGAAAGGGACCAGTCCTGGATCAAATCTTCATCTGACTTAATTTGAACAATTATGTGATTCAAATCACGAAGACCCACAATGTCACTCTTTTTTAGATTCCACGAATCAAAGATAAATCTATCAAAATGATCCACATGTGGGCATCATTGCTTGATGCGAGCTATGAAGTTCAAACTCAACAATGAAGAGGTGTCAGTGAACTCTTGGGCAGTGACCGAGAGCTACAGAGTCCCATCTTGCAACTCCAGAACATTTGGGGAGAGAAAAATTTTGGTGACGAAGGCTGGAAGTTAAGGTTTGAAAAATGGAGAATGTTTCGATCACCAGGGGGCTAAGAAAATCCCTCCTCCACCAAGGGAGGAGAGATCTTCTCAGAGGCCATCACCCCCTACAATGGTAATCCCCAGCTCCGAACCCTATCTTCCATATCTCCCTCTCTCACGCAATAATAATACCACAAAAGAATCTAGATACTTGTGTGAAAATAATTTTCCTTATATCTATGGAAAAAACAAGACACTTTTTAGACCAAATGTCATAACAATGTACTTATAATTGTCATAACTACTCAAAAAGGTAGTTTTTTGAATTTTGTAGTATTTTATCCTCAACTATCGGTTACCAAATTGAAGGTTCATCATTAAAAACAACTTTCCCCATCAAAATGATCAAACATTTCTTAAATATTTGAATTCTTCACTATAACATGATTTAGATTTCCATAATCAATAATTAATTGAATATAACCACCATCATTCTTAGTGAAAGGAAGCGCAACCTCCCAATGGGAAACCAATAGGCGTATAAATCCTTTCTTAAGATGATTGTACAAATTGGAATTTATCTATTTCATTTCAAATGGTTCCATATGGTAATATATAATTGAAACAAGATGAGTACTAGATATTAAGTCGATGGAATACTCCACCCCCCATACCACTGGAAAGCTAAAGATGTCAGGACGAAACAAATCATGAAGCTCGAAAAAAATTGGTGGGAGGTTACCACTCAATGATTCATACTCTAGAACTTATGAAATCATAGACATTGCATTCCCTAACTCTGGATAAGATGGCTCATCTCTACTCGACCTCAAGTCCAATTCTCCCTGAAATATATAGAAAAACCCATTAGGTGTATTAAATAAGACCCATTAATGAAAATAATCAATAATTGATACTTTTGAAAATGATCAAATTCCTCGAAAATATAATGTCAATAGATTTCAATTCAACATCAAAAAAATCTCATTAATACTTGACATCGGGAAAATATAATGTACAAGATAGACTATGGAGACCATTCTCTCTCTTCAATCGATGGGATGTCATTATATCCATTGTATAAGATAACATCTCTATAAGATGATTTATAAGATTAATAGTTCATGTAGAAATTAATGAATAATATGCACCAATACCAAATATAGTAGTCTATAATGATGAATCAATAGTAATTACTCATCTCACAGTCACATGACATGTGTTAGCTTCCTCTAGAGATGCTTCTTCTGTGGGAAGAATCATATTTCTAGATGCTTGCAGATCGATACCTTTTGTACATGAAAAATTCGATTTCTTCATAGTTTTTGGTGCTGATGATGATCACATGCCACTGCACAGGGTAGAAAAGTTATTGTAGAACATAAGAATGTTCGTTTAACATCTAGAGGAGAAACATTTCTTGGTTTTCCTCGTGAAAACCGTCTTTTAATTCCATAGTTTACCACACTGGTAGAATATCAATAGGAATTTTACAGAAACAATAGGTGTTCTAGAATGACCCTGATGTCGATAAACACTTTTTGAGTTAACACGCTTCCTATTTATTTTAAAGGAATTCAAGATACCACTAGGTAAAAAAGGAACTCCTGTTAACAATAACATAACAGTTAGGTCTATAACAACCATCACCACCCTATCCATGACATCAATGAATGTTGGAATATTCAGTAAGAAAAAAAGAGAGAGAAAATACAGTTGAAGTCAAAACATGAACCATCGATCCTTAATCCATTCATTACAACAATCTCTAGTGCAAACTACACCATCTCTACAACGATATTTCAATACCTAGTAACGGTTCTATCTATCTTCTCATGCTTGAAAAATACATTTCCCTGGACAACACCATCTATATCTAGAGATAATTTGTATTTGAAAATAACCATGATCTACTTTTACTCTAAGACCTCATGTTTCATTATCATCACCATCTTGTCCGACCATCTCCTAATTAATCTCTCTAGAATAAAGGTGGTACACTTCACCTTGATCTCCTTTGGTGTCTCAAAAAAACATAAAAAATATTCAATAATTCCAAAAAATTCCTTACAATGTTGAGTATTAATTGAGCCTTTGAAAAATGGTGTCCTATAGTGAAGGATGTCTAGAGAATTATTTTGATGAACATTCCCATAATGTTCCCTAGTTGGAGCCTAAAAGAGGACTAGGGTGTAGATCCTCTCCCAAAGCATGGACAATATGAATGATCACCTCAACTAGATTGTGACCTACAACAAGATTCACTCATTAAGATTTAGAAGAAACCACTTCATATATCATATTCTTATGTATTCCCAGATGCATGATGCTACAAAACATCACTAGACAACCAGAGTGACATCAAAGTATCACTCCAACTGAGCAACACGAGAATTAATCCCAACAGAAAGAACAAAAATGTTTTGGATTTCACTCTATTTAATTTTTTTTGAAAATTATAGAACTAATCC
The DNA here is from genome assembly GCA_963277665.1 of Viscum album. Taxonomy (NCBI): domain Eukaryota; kingdom Viridiplantae; phylum Streptophyta; class Magnoliopsida; order Santalales; family Viscaceae; genus Viscum; species Viscum album. Next base: position 641,619,541 of record OY728147.1, on the reverse strand, counting down.
ATAAGGAAATATTTCCTAACCACCCCAGGGGACATAAGATTCATTGTATTGAGATCATTCCAAACAATTAATATAAACTACCACTTATGTGCTGACATGATTTCACAAATTTATATTGACATTAAGAAAACATTTGAACCTGTGATCTGATACCAATTTTTCACGAACCATCTTGTGTACAATAGTAACATAATAACCAATCCATCTCAAAAATATCCCAAAGTGTATTCTTGACCCCCACGGATCAATGTCTATCACCTGGTATTATGAAAACAGAAAGTGAGAACAATTTTTCCACTATTAATGCAAAATTAGAGGAAGGAAGATAGTATTAATATCAAAATAAACTCTATGGGGGTGTAATTTAGTAGAAAAAACAATGAATAAATAATCACAAGGTACTATATCCCATGTCCCAAAATAGATAAAAACAACCCAAGTCCCTAAGGACACAGCTCACCAAATACGTGGTTCAACAACTAGTTCAATCTCTTAGAGATCCTTTCCCCTTACTCTAACCTAGAAGGAGATAATCTAAAAGAACCAGAAGTCACAAAAAGTGTGTGAACCAAAAATACCTATAAGGCCTCACCATGGATTCAATAATAGACACCAGTAATAAATTATCCAATGGGATTCCTTTAATTTTAAAAATATTGAGGTCTGTCATTTCATATCATATTTAAACAAATAATGTTATATAATTCAAAGGATGAAAAATAATTTAATTAGTGGCCTTTAATGTTATAATATATCAATAAAAAAATGCATTAAATAAAACATTTTTATATAAAACTGTTTATCAAAATTCATAAGGTGTGTAATCATGTTTTAGAGAATTAACATACCATTATATATCAAATAAAAACAAGATAGAAACATATCCATCTTCAAAATAGGTATGTTTGTTTCATGCTATAGGAATCATGTCTTTGTAATAGATCAAAACAATCTGTCAGTATGCATGTCCCTCAAACACTGGCCAAAGGAAACTTGTAACAATCCCCTCAAGGATGTGACTTACTGCATTTATGTTTTATAACATTGTATAATCATAGAGTTGGTACTAAAAAACTACCTATGTATTTCATGTTCTTTTACACAACAAATGATTGGAAATTTATTTTAACACAACTTAATATATTAATAAATACCATGATTCCATTTCAATGGAAATTCTAAATTTAATACTAAAATAGGTTTTAATTAAAACATTTCTTTTTTACATTATAAAACCATAGGGTTTATACCAAATCATTTTATTCCCTTTTCAAAATTTAACAAACTCCATCAATTTAGTTTCAGTAAAAAAAAAATTTTATTCAATTGAAAGCCTTTCCAACCATTTTCAAACACATCCCAAATTAACGGAATTGGGTGTTCTCCCTAAATTCTTACCAAAATCATTTTAAAACACCCAATTAAATGGAATTGGGATTTAATTAAGAAAAATTGAAATCATTTAATAAAAATTTAATTTAAATCAAAAACTGAAATAATTCATGAAAATAAATGATAAATCAATTTGGACATGAAGGACGAAGTCCCCTATGTTTTTACAAAAACTGAACACCAAAAAAACCTTGTAATGAGAATGAATGAAAAAAATTCCTCAAAAATGAAACTGTAAATGATATCTATTAACATGAATTACAAATCCATCGATTTTAGGATGATCTATTAAGCCCCATGGATGAGATGGAGAAAGAGATGATGAAAGATGGAGAATTATTACACAATAATTCACACCTTCAACACAATGATAATCAAAAACCAAATGAATGGACCTGAAAGGGTTAGAGGGATCAATAATCACCTCGATACAACCATAAGTTTAGTGAAATGAAATTAGAGGATCAAAAAAAGATAGATTTTTGATGTGCTTCATGTTTAAAAATATTTTTTAGGGTATTACACAACATGTAACCTCATTACACATCATGAAATAAATAAGTTTCTTTAAATCCGAAAAACATGATGCACTGTATTAAAATTTTTTCTTTAATTAACTCAAGACATGTAAAATTTTTCCACATCTTAAAACCATTCATGGCGTGAACCCTTCTCATGGTATCAACCCAACAACCATTACATGACATGTAACCTAGTTACAGGATATGTAACCCTCCAGAAACCTGAAAAGATGACCGGATAAAGCTGAGAGTCCCAACAATCAATGACTTCACTCTTATATGTATCATCCAAATTCATTCCCAAACCTACCCCAGTCAACGAAAAGGATAAACTATAGAAAGTTTAATGGTGTACATGTCATATCAATAAAATGATGTTACTTGCTTTATAATCTTTTCATCATTTCAACGTAGCATCACCCATGATGAGATGCAGGTTTCATTATAATTATGTCATTGTATAACCCTTGGAACATAGATGTATTTTCTTACCATTTTTCCTTAATAATCCTTTTATATGAGGAGTATTAATTGTATCCATTATTTATGTCCTTAATAATCTATAGGTAACATAAAAAGATTTCATCTTAGTTGGAAAATAATTTTTATTGATTAATTTGGATATTTCATGAAGATAACATATTTTCATTAAAAGTAAATTTTCTAAAAAAGTAAAAATTTAAAAAATCCAATTCATTCAAAATAACAATTAATAATTATAAAGTACTTTTTAATATACAATTAAAACATTTCAACAGGAAGATATGCATTAAAATTTAAAAAAATATTTTAAACATATTTTTTTTAAAATATATTATCGGAAAATAACCAAAAAAAACAATTCATTGAATTAATTATTTTTATGAAGTTGGTAAATTATGTAAATTTCTTACATGTTAATAAAGTTTGCATTCAGGTTATCTGTAAAACCAAATTGTAATAGTTTGGAAAATGAAATGAAAATTCCATTCAATACATAATACAAAATATGAAACATGGGTAAAAATTTCATTAATGTACTATTAGGATAATGATAAAAAAAATTACAACATTTTTATAAAAAATGGTTTTGGAAGAAAATGGATTTCAAACCAAAGAGTGATATTATATTACAAATTCAAGAAAACATTCTATCTATTATTTTATGTATTAAATTGTGGATAAATTTTACTATTAATTGAAGGTATCATTAATACCCTCCTATGTATAATCCTCATGGGAATTTTTGAGAGGTATATCATGATATACCAACATTCTAAACATAGATATTAATAAAACCCATAAATAAAGAGATTATACCATAACCCCCTCACCACTTTGGTAACCATGAATAATAATCCCCATAAAAGAATAAAATATAACAAAACCATAAAATTTCAGGATGATAAGTAAATTTTTGATATTCAATTTCAATGGTGTGGTATATGTTCCTTGTGAAAGGATATAGGTAGATAACATAACATATATCTCTAAAAAGTAAAATTGTGATAAAAATCCCATATATATTTGGTATCTTTTGATATGTAAAACATCATAATATATTTATCCAAAAACAGAAATGTAAAAATAATAAATATATGTAAAATTATAAAAAAAATATTATCATTTGTTTTATATACACAGTGTAAAAGAAATATGTGGTGAAAAAAAAATTTATGTCACAGAAAAATAAAAGTGAGAAGGAAATCCCTTATATTAAATTAGGACTTCAAGAGAACAGATTCAATAATAATTTATAATATATATAATTTTACTCTACATATATCACAAAAAAATATTTATTTCTATATTAACATATTATATTCTATTATGACCATTTATTGACCATTTAATAACAATCCTATCTTAATGTTATGATATTGGAAATAACCAATTTGTTTTTCACATAAGTTGGTTTTGTTATATATTTTGTCCTATTATTTTAAGGATGGTTCTATAATCTCTAGAATTATCCCCTTGATATAAATATCAAATATATTTTTTATATATGTATTTATAGTAATATATAAAATTTATTGATAGATAATGAAATACATTATTCATGGGGATGGTTGGTCCAATATACACATGAAAATGTTTCGATTTTATTAATGGATTAATGGGAAAAGGATAAATTATATATTATCATTAAAGAATAATTTTAATTCTATATATGTCACATATTTTCTTTAAACACATCTTCAATACCTTTCATGTAATGTTTGAACGAATCACATCACTTTGTGAGGAAGTAGTCTTCCAAAGGCACGACTGATGATATAATATTACCACCAAATGGAAGGAATGAAGGATTTAGTTATATAATAATTACATAAGTATAAAAATATATTAAATTTACTATATAAACCATAACAAATCATTATTTCCAACCCCGATATTAGTTAATGGATAATTAAACAACATTTTTTCTTGAGGCGGTAGTCTTCCGTACACATGAATGATGATTTTGTAACCTATTTGATGGAAGTTGATATGGTTATATGCCATGAAAATAACATAACAACATTTTAGTAAATTTATCACATTGATGATGTTATATCATAATGTTGTAATAATAATTGAAGGAGGTGGAGGAAGAAATAAATGAAAAATGTATCTTAATGGACATTACTTCTTCTACGGGTACCCCCTTAGGATTGCACTAAAATCCTTAATTGTATGGATTTATCTAAAAATAATCCTACAAGTATGAGGGGAGAGATTTTGGGATTTGATTTGGGAAGCTATTGGCTATATCTACATTGTCTTATGTTATGGAAAATATATTTCAGGTGGTGACCATTATTAGTGGGGGAGAGGACACACTTTGTATTTTTGAAAGAAATTGAGTCCTTCCACATTTTTCATATATCCCACGATTAAAAATATATTATTATAGATACTAAAATTCATATGTTTAAATTATTTCAATGAAATTATTTTGGAATTTTTTTATTTATTTTGACCATAATCATTTTAGTTTAACATCCTAGAAAATCCATTTTTACCTTAATGGAAATAAATAAATATTACAATGTTTAATATTCATTTTGGAAAAAATTAATTTTACTTTATTATATTACATAAACTACATTTATTTAAAATATGAAATCTACCTTTTCAAATTCCATTCACAAAATTAGAAAAATATAATTTAAAATTAATCTCGCAGACATGATTAGAAAATAGATTTTTAAATGGAAAATGATCAAATGTCTAAAAATATACTATATAAAAATTAAAAATAAAATTAATTCCAATGAAATAAATTTTATTAATTTATTAAATTTGAGATAATTTTCATTAAAACCAATTTAAAACTAAATTTTCCTTTGTTAATAATGTTAACAAAAAGGATGTTTTCAAATCAAATTTAGAATTATCCACTATTCATCAAAAAATGCAATAATTTTGAAAAAATCCAAAAAATAACCCATAGATAATTTTAATATGATTATATTAAAAATTATGTAATTTTTTATAATTTATTTTCTAAAATAATTGGTTAAAATTATTTTAATATAACTGAACCGACGGAGAGTATTTTTTTCGGAAATACGTTTTTTTGTATTAAATTAGTTATTTTCTTATATATTTTTCAAGAAAACAATAAGACAAATTATAAAAGGATTATTTAATATATAATATTATAATATCATTAAAATTATTTAAAAAAGGATAGTTTTAAATTTTATGTTGTAAAACAAATTTATGTGCATAAAAATAGTTATTCAGATAATGATTTCTATTATTTTAAAAAGATTTTTATTTCAATTTATAATTTTTTTAACCAAATAATACATTATATATATGTTTAAACTATAAATTTTTATAATTTATTTAGTACTACTAAAACCCTCCATTTAAATAGTTAGGTGATAACAATAATATTTTAATATTTTAATAGTATGTCATACATTATTTAAACTACTTTGTATATGTAATTTAAGCTAAACTGGGTTTTGTGCATAAATTAACCAAAACATATTGATGTATGTAACAAAATCTATAATCAGTGTTACTAGTAATAAATAAAATTAGTATTGTGTGTAATGAAAATTATATTAATGATTATATTTATTTGAAGAAAACCAATTCCAAAAAATCTCAGGGTTTTACTTAAGTAAAGGCATATATTTATAAAATTAAGAAGGATTGGATCGTGAAAATAAAAAAAAGGTGTTTGATCTATAGAGAAAGATTATATTTTAGATTTTGATGGAAAATAGTGTTTAAAATTTAATATATGTCAACCCCTATAGATAAAGGTTAATACTAAAAAATTGAATTTCCATAGGTTTTTCTCACATGAAGTCCATAGAGTTCATCAAGATGAAATATGTAATGAAGAGAAATCCATTGTTTTTATTGTACTCTGAAAATTGTTTTGTGATGTTTGAAGAGTAATCATCCTATAGGAAGAATGAGTTCACTTAGGGTTTTAGAGGAGTTTTATCTCTTCCATTTTATAGATTTTAAACCCAAAGGGGATATGCTACTACTTTTAATTGTAAAAAAGTTCACTTATTGTATTGGTAAATTAGCACATTTCTTGTTAATGGACCCGGATTACCGCATTTTGGGTGAACCTTGTAAAATAGATGTATCCCTCTATTTTTTTTGGTTTATGATCCTATTCAGTGCAAGGTCTAGAGAGTTCCTTGTTTAAATATAACAAGATCATTATGGTATGTGGAAATAATATGAGTGAAATACAATTATTCACCCCCCTCAATATATATACATTTAATGGGACGACAATTGGTATCAATGATAAGGTTATTTGAATAAGTTATGTAGTTAACTAAATCTAGTTGACCCAACACATTACCTTAAATAGAAGGCCACATGGATTAAAATGAAATTCCAATCACTAAATTCTATAGATAAGTGCAATGGAATCCAAAATATCCATTTGGGAAATGGTACATCATTCATAACCCTACTTGACACATAAAATTAATTACAAGACCAAAAAAACTGGTAAAATAAGATAAATAGTTATTAGAAAACAGTGTTTGTAATTGTAGAAATGACTAAAGGATGATATACTAAGCATTATCACATTAAGCTATATATAAAATCATATACTATACATACACATGATATTGATAGTGAAAAAAGAAAAACTCAAAATATAGAATATGACCTAAATGGGAAATACATGTCATCCAGAATATTTAAAACCCGAAAAATCTCCATATGAGCTAAAGTATATGAGACCATATATCCTCTAATATAACAATATTATAAGGAAGTAATAAAGAAGATCATTGATATTCAGTGTGCCATTTCCCTTAACCATGTACTTCAAGTTAATGTCTTCATACACCTAAAATCATATGTGGGGCATGAAGAAGAAATCCTTTTAGTATACCATAATTAATATATTGAATCGTTTTGACCATTAAAATCAATAATCTAATTGGAAAATCAATTTCCCAAACCAAGATCAATTTTATAACATGTTCATTAGAAAAATCCCCCTGTTTTAAAATCCATTTTGTGTTTCTCATTCAATACATATTTCTAATATTTTCTAAATAAATTATATAAAATGAGAAACCCCATTGTAATAACATTCTCAAAACACAAACACATGGAATCAAATTCAAAATAATCATAAACAATATAACATGGACAAATAAATGGAAATGGATATAAAATAATATCACTCTAACAAACAATAAACTAACACAATGTATTAAATCATATAAATTGATGAAGAAAAAGTAATACACAGCATGGGCTCCAATCCTATGTTCTAATCAATATTAGATTAAAAACGAGGTTTGATAGTTGAATAAGAAATTATTATGAGTTCGAATCACTATTAATCTTACTAAGCCCCAATATTCTAATAGCTCAATTTGTCCCCTAGTCTACATTTTTTAAGATTACTAAGTAATCCCTGAGAAGGATCACTCAGTCCCTTTGTAAACATTATGGAATCTCACACTTTCAACTTCTTAAATGATAACACAATCCATTTTTCCATATCCCAATTTTCAAAGTTGTAAACATAAAAACTCCCAAGGATCCACATGTGTAACTTAATTCCAAACATATTCACATTAACAAAGATAATTACACCATGAAAATTCAAATTCCAATTGAACAAATCATCCTGACCATTTTTTTTCAAGAATGAAAACCGTGGATGAAATAATTTAAAATACTTTAAAACCCTATTTAGAATAATTAACTCTCATTAATATATATTAAACCACACATTTATTTCATTAAATAAAATTATCTTACGAAACATTCTCTAAAAATTCTCTTTACAACATGACTATGAGTCCTAACAAACATGGATAAAACATACAGAATAAATAAATTTAAATAAAATATGATAAAAAATAAGAGGTTATCGCTAGAAAATAAACCTAAACATAGACAAGTACATTTAAAATGAACAAAATATTTTCACCTTTAATGAAATAAAATTTAATCAGGCAATAGATATCCCCACACAACTATAATCCATGTAAACATAGAAAAAATACCATTAAAATCCCTCTATTTGACTATGATACATTCTAAGGTTTTACACTTCAATGAAAAAGGAATAATAGAGTATGAATAGGGGAATAAAAGGAAAAATAATCAATTAATAGCCCTACAGAAAACTAAAACATCTTAGAATAAATATTAATTGACCACAAGGGAGTAGGAGGGAAGCTACAACTCTATTGGAAACGGATTCATAGGCTTGGTAAATGAAGAGATTACTATGAGAGTTAATACCATGAATAAAACCTTAGTCATTTCTTGAAATTTTAATAACCTAGATAGTTCATGTGGTTTAGATGTATAGTTTGGAATACAATTAACTAATAGTGTGGGCCCTACAATCTCCTAAATAATAGACATGATTTTTACTATAACCTAAATTGTTAAAAACATTCTCAAGTATTGGGAAAATGATTTGTCCCCTAATCATTACTCTTATTTGGTTAACCTGAAGGTTATAATAACCATTTTCTCACAATATTTTATGTTGTATTTTCCCTAGAAATAAAATTTGTATACCTAGTTACACATGAACTATTAGAACTAATAAATATGTAAATATTTACTCAAATAAGACTTACTAATTTTCGGGGGTTGTTGTAAACCTCAACACCATCCAACTTTAATCCCAAATAATGTCTCATGAATCCTATGTTGAAAACTGGTGAGGAAACTATAACATCACCAAGGCTTCCTACACAAATATCTCTAGGTTATAGCCACCAAGATTCTAAAAAAACCTTCCAAAGCGGTCAATTAACATAAATATCCTTTTTAAAAATATAAGAAATGATCTACATGCTCCATAATGGTGTCATTAGGATAAACATTAAAGTATTTTCACTATACCACATGATATAGGTCTATATGATATCTATTAAAATAGAAAATATGAAATTCATCTTTATTTGAATTTATATGTAGTGTTAAATTCATACTATAGGATTCCTTTACAATATGTTACCAAATTTAGAATATCCTGACATAATGTTACACTAACTTCCCCTGGTTTCCGAAGTGATTGATTCTATGTTGAAACGATTATTGAAGAATCATCTCATGACTCACTTCAAACTCTAATGAGAAATGAAGTTGATCTATTTTTGACTCATGATGAATCAGATCTATTCCAATCCTTTTATTAATCAATGGTACGTTCTATTTCATCTCGTCGACGAGTCTTGGTCATAAAAATAAATATCTATCCACCTAAACCAAACATAATGGGGATTAAAATGACCACCCATATTACGCCTATAATAAGGTTATCCTAATCAATTCATGATCTCTGTTATTATAAGAAAACTCATCCAATGATAGATGCCTCTCCCGTAAGCTCACAAATTCATGAACAAATGTTCAGTGCATATCCTCATGATTGAGGATGGTCTAATCAAACTAAATATCTCTCTATAGGTGATATTTTTTCCTCAAAAAAATCTTTGATATTAAGTCATATTGACGTCCCTTCCAATACTAGGTTGTAAAAAGAGTATCCCATTCAGAGATTATTAACAAGGGAACTCTTTGAGTCCTAAAAAACTATGAGAAATATCAATTACCATTCTAAAATACTATTGTAAAAAACATAATTGGAATGAAATGGAATAATTTTATCAAGTGATAAACTTAGAGTACATGATAGAATGATCACAAAATCCAATCAGTTTGGTTTCAATTCCACATTGTAATGGATGATCCTACAACAACACAACATTTATCTGATGCTCATATTAGATCCTCTGGATGGTAAAAAGTCATGAAACAAAATGACTAATATATCTCCTCATCCTAACACACCTAGTAATCTAAAAGTTATAAATCATATCAATAGCCTTGGGTCCACTTCCCTACTTGAGTTATGCCCCTCATACATCACTTCCTCATGTTCAATGGAATTTTATGCTTGAATAAAAAATGATAAACAAATTGGAGGCATAAAACAAACAATTATGGCCTCCCCACCATTAAAACCCTAGTGAAAGACTAGAACTCAGGGTTAGATACCTACATACTATGACACCAATCTAAATTATAATGTGTGACCTACACACTGGTCAAAAACAACTTCTCTCCATCCTCCAACACCTCCAGAATCCTTTCTAAAAACAAAGTCACCATACCTCATTCATCACTTGAATCCCAAATATTATAGAATATACACTTAATAATAAATGTTTTGATGATTACATTCCCCTTCATGGGGGAAAACGAAATATCAAAATTTTATTTACGAAGATACACAACCCAACATCCCTCTTTGAGTTTCAGGTATCTCCAAGTAATGTAATAATTCAGTATCATATTATCTGAGTATACTATTAAACATTCCATGATGAGGTAGTGTAACCATGATTAAAAAAAATCATCATGGATTCTATCCCTACTTAATGCATGGGAAAATTATATACATGTGGGATAATCATTCACTATCCATAGTCCACCACATGGTCATCACACATCTTTATACACCCCAACCACACACCTGATGTCTCATAAGACATTGTATATGATTTTAAAATATAAAGAATATTCAACATAGATATTGATATAAAATGGGACTGAAGGTAAATGAATGAAATATTTCCTTTCAAAATCCACTTAAACTTCACCCCTTTCCTACTCATGGACATCAATAGAGAAACAATCCTAAACAAGTAGTGTAAGTGCTTATACAATACTCCACCAATCACAAAACTATCCTAACCATAAACAAATCAATTGGCCACTAACATGAAAGGACTTTTTGGTTATTCATAGGATCAATTGAAACCCCATCAATTGAAATAAAATGGCCCATGAACATCTCCTCTTGAATTCAAAACATGCACATTGATAACTTGGATATTGATGGGGGTCTCCCAAGATCCTATACACACTTCATGATGGTCTGTGTGGTACTCCTCCATCATGGATAACACTAATGTTTCATAAAAAATGTAAAACTACAATAATATAGAGAATGTATATTCTTAAATAAATTATATTTCTTTGATATCTTTTGTGACATAGAATACCATGCTTAAAAAAATGATTAATTTTTATTATATAATTCTGATCCTTATCACCTAGACATTAGAATGTTAGGAATGAATGCGAGTAAATTAATTTTGAAGATATTTTTGAATCATTTTTATAAAATACTTTCATTGTTTGAAAATTAATTACAAATAAAAATAAAAACTAAAGGACAAAAAGTATTTTTTTTTCAAATAAATAACTTTTATTCCCACAGTGGAGTTTTATCATAAAATATTAAATCAATAATTATTAGTGATTTTTTTAATTAAATTAAAGTTTTATATATTATTTAAAATGTTTTTAAACTCATCCAATAGGAGTCATAGTATTAAGATAAGAATTAATCCAATTTTAAGCAAAAAAGCAATATATTTCAAAAGGTAGTTTTTCTGCCTTTTGACGGTGCCCCTTTCGTAAATCTAAATTTTGAAAATTTTATGTGTTTTATTTGTAAAAAACATCATCTTCCAAATACTGATATCAAAATTTTATAAGGTGGATTTTTTTATATTGAAATTTTTCATTTATTGAAGAATAGTGAAAAATATTTAATTTTAATTTAAAACTGTTTTTTCTTCTAATATATATATATATTTATATATTTTTTTTATTATAAAATTGTTTTAAATAATAATTAGTTTAATTATGAATATTTGAAACATTTTTTTTCATTGGAATCAATTTCATATTGATATTGGATATAAAAACATTTCAATGTTTTGATCCTCCCCCATTAAATACTGCTTTTTTCATAATGTGTGTGAGGATAATTTCAACCCAAATTTTGAAATTTATGTTATTTTAATTATGTATAATGGATTCCATATTTATAATCATAATTTAAAAAATATTTTAAAATTTTAAATTCCTTTTTAGTTATAAAAATTTACATTGGTAAAAAATTTTACCGTAGTAAAGGTAAATTAGTGACAAGTGTTATACTATATTGGTAAAATCTTTTCATACCACAAAATTAAAAACATTATTAAATAGATGAGGTATTTCTAGAAAATAAATAGAATCATAAATATTATATAAAAATATGTTTCATTTAAGTTAATTCCACCTCAATGTTGTTGGATTTAGATATAAAATTTTCATTTATTATTCACATTAATCCACCCCTCCACATGTTTAAATACCAACCTCACCACCCCATTTAGACTAAAAATAATTTAGAATACTAAAATATATACCTGTAACACCCCGAGATTTTATGAAAAATATTCTTTTTAATTTCACTAATGTCTTGTGTTGTACGCTATACCAAAAGGAGCTTGCACAACACGCATCCTTGATTTTCCTTGCATTACACGAAATCGTGACCTTCCTCGATAGCTTGCGTCGTACGCAATACCGAGTTTCACTAAACAACGATATGCTATTAAAATATTATTAAAACAAGCCGTTATGAATAGTAATAACCACTTTTTGAAATTTTTAAAATTCTATTTTTCAAAATGGACTTAATTTTTGGATTCGGAGTATCGAATTTAGCCTAAGGTGAAATTTTGGTAATTTTCGGATAACTTTCATATTTTGATGAATAATGAAAATTACTAAATTTTAGTTAAAAACAACTTTTTCAATCGAAATAATTAATAGTGATAAATTATTAATTTTAGTGGTTTTAAAGTATATTTAAAATATATTTTTACAATTTAATACAATGTTGGTCATTGGATGTAATCTCACATTTAAACCAGACATAAACAAGTGCCAAACTTTTGATAGATATTGTTTCTTAAAAACACGCTATTTGTTTTAACAGTGGGATTTAATTATAAAATTAATTAATGCAACTTCTATGTTATGAATTTGGTAAAATAAACTTCATTTTTGAATTCGGAATATGAAATATAGTTTAGGATGAAATTTTGGCATTGTTCTGAAAAAAATCAATTTTTGATGAATAGTGAAACTACTAAGTGGTAGTTAAAAAAACTGAATTTTTCATAAAACATAATTTTACCGCTTCTGTGAATGGAATTTCAAAAATCCGAGAGACACGGTTGATGTCAGTAAGTAAAATGTGGTTCAATGAGATGAAAATAATTTTTGGTGAATAGTAACTTTTTACTTTTATTTACCACGGTTAAAAGTAAATATGGTAATTAAGGGTAAAAACGATATTATTATTACCCTAACACATGTTATAATTCTATTGGACAAGTGTAATTCGACCAAAAAAAATCTTAGGAATAAAATATGACCACTTAGCCCCACTTGGATTAGATTAGGACATTTATTATTAATTTATTTAAAGAAGGGTTAAAATAGTTAAAATCTAAGTTTAATAAGTAAAACATTTTTAATATGGGGTTATAAATAAGATAAATTCGACTATAAATATTCATTATAAAGCTAACAAGATTTCCTACATAATGGTATTTTATTTGTAATTGTTAGACATCAAATAAGGTAATTTATTTATGACACAAAGATGATGCAGTAATTATCTTATTAATGAAATATTGACATAATTGATATTATAAATACCAAAATAAATGTAATTTAAGACTTTTTATGAATTAAACTAATTTTCTAGGTTACTATGATATATTAGTGTTGATTTAATCAACTTGTTTCGAACATATAATTCTGTTATGACTTTAACAAAAATCATATATCAAATAGTGTCAAAATTGACACAAAATAGTTTTTAAATCAAATATTATATTATTAATTGTTATTTTATTCCTAAAAATATAAGTTTCGGCAAAATGACTTAGATAAGGAAATATATATTAATAATAAACAATTTGGGGTTCGTTTGGCAAGTTATTGTAAGTGTATTAACCATATAGTGTAAGAAAACAAAAAGACACGGTAAAAGTTAAATTATTTTACTTAAAGTTAAATCTAATTGATAAGGTTAAAATAATACCCTAAACTTGTCTAAATCTTATTGGTTTATAGTATTTAGACCCATCCCCACTTTAGCTTCTAAATAAGACCCTTTTGAACCATTATAAACCGATTTTGACTTTAATATAAAATAATATTTTGAGATATTCCTAAGGTGCCCCTCTCCTCCCTTATAAAAGGGAACCTCCTCCCTCTCTTCCTCACACAACTTTGAGCCTTCAAGCTCGGCCAAACCCTTCCAAAATCCCTTCTCCACTTACCTAGTATCATCCTAGAGGTCCTGGTCTTCTTCAAAGACCATCCTTAGTTCTTTAAGTGGAGGCTAAGAAAAGGCGCGTCAAGAAGAGGTAATATCCATTACCGATCTTTTTCAATTTCTTTCTTCTTCAACTTCTTCTTCTTTAGTTGTTTCATGATAAAGTAATAACATCAGTATTTCTTATATACTGATATGTTATTATAAATGTGAAACAACTCTAATAAACCTTCTATCCATCCTACGGAAAAAGGAAATCACCGCGCGTGCGTACGTACGAAATACCGTCTCCACGCCGTGGTGTAATCTATTTTCCGTCACCACCTTAATTGGATGGGTATAAAGGTGTAATGAGTAACTATATATGATTATTATAAAGTTATATTGATACTGAAATATTATACATACACTTCAACACAATTCCACGACCATGGGAACGATATCATCGCTCGTGCGTACGTACAGACTACCGTCTCCACGACGCGATGAGATTCATTCTCAATGATTAACCATTCATGAATGATTATAAAGTATATATAATAAGTACTAATGAAATATATGACCTAATAATGATACTGGAATTATTTATATTTATATGTATGTCATCTACTTAATTCCATTCAATTCAATAAGGAAACGAAAACAGCGTTCATGCGTACGTACGGACTGCCGTCTCCATGAACGGTGTATTTCTTTCCATTTACTGATTTATTATACATGTATATTCTGAATATATATATATATAAATCATGTTTTATATTCTGTAATTAAGTAATCATGATCTAAGTAATCATATGAATAATTACAAGTTAAAAACACGAACTACAAATGAGACGATTTTAACCAAAACGCTACTTTAACATGAATTTACAAAAGAACGGGTAATATAAAGTCATAAGTGGACCATATATGATATAATAACAATGAATATGATTCTGGAATAAGTCAATAACATGATTTAAATCATTATACAGGAGGTTCGGACACTTACAAAGCAAGTCGGACCTAAGGTAAGGGAAATATCACAATCTCATTTTTATCCGAGATTGTTTATTCGTAAGTATTTACTAGGGTGTATTTTATCACCCACATCCATGTTTCATCAATATTTAATATTATTTCCATCCACCTACAATTGTTTAAATCCATTTTTACCCTTCGGTGAGTTTTTAGTAATATGTATGAAAGGAATCTTTTGTCGTTTTTCGTATGAGGTACTTTTTGACTTTTCTGAAAAAAGTACGAAGAATGATTTTTTTAACTCATACGGAAAGAATGGATTTTTAAAACATTATTTCCAAGAATCTTCCTTTATAAGTTTTCAAGTTTATTTTTAATCAACTTCTTTTAGTTTATAATTTTATGACATGTTAAGAAAGGAAAAGTGTTTTTGAAGTTGAAAGGATATTTTCCTCAAGAATGGAGTTCAAGTGTTTTATAAAAATTATTTTCCATTTAAGATAATATAGGGTTCTGTTTTTATCCCTATTATTAAATTGATTTGATTATGTTGTGATGGAATTATATGAATTTTTTGATGATGTCATGATGTTTAAGATTCCCATTTTTCTTACATGGGTTATGCAATGATGTATGATTTATGATTTTGTGGCACACATAAGAATGGTATCATTAAGAGATGGGTGGGACCTATATCTCCCTCCAATGCATTGGGTAAAGATTTCATATCTCATGAGATAGACATGGCTGGAATGGTAGGTTATACTGGTTCAGTGAAACAGGACTGAAACGAGGGTGACTCGATTCAGAAAGAGACTTTGTCCACTAAGATAGTCTTGGCAATGAGTCATGACTAACAAGAAATGATTCTCTATGATTATGTGTGTATGACACATAGTTCCATGTTTTAAGTTATGATTATTGGGATTTCATTTCACTACTATGATTTATCCCATGTTATGAAATTATGCTCTCTTTTGCAGGTTAAGATTTCAAAAATGTTATGTTCTTATGAATATGATGTGATTGATATTTTTTTTTGTTTGCCCTTACTGAGCATTTGAGCTCACCCTTTTATGTTTAATTTTCCCCAGGATATAAAGAAAGGTTTTAGGTATAAAAAAAGGGATGATCTTTATGGGAGATGTTGAAGATCTTTCACCAGGATTAGAAGATTATACTCCGAGTTTCCAAAGACACTAAACTATTACGATCCTTATGTGTGTGTTTTTGTTATGTACTAAGTATTCTGAAAATGTAATGTAATGTCAATGTACGTCAAGCTTCGGGTCTCTATAGTTGGTATCAGAGTCAAATGAGGTAGGAATGTATCCGATCCTTGGGAACTCTCACATGTGAGTGTTGGACGAAGCATGGCTCTCCGCCCAAGGGCTTCATGTGGAAATGGCTGCCACTGGGGATGGTGGTGTGTCCCGCCCAGGGGGTGTAGCCGCCCATGGAGTTCCCTGATAGGTATCAACTATAGTCCACTGAAAGTAATTCCAGACCACTACAGTTGGTATCAGAGGAAAGGTTTAGTCAACCTTTGGAAACTAGGATGCGAAAGCGTTAGTGAGATCCCTAGAGATATTTCTAAGGTATTTCTAGGGATGCCCCTAAGGATAAGTATACGTATAGGATACAGTCCTATAACTATGGTAAGGATTAGAGAATTTAACCTAAGAAGTTAGATAATGAAGTTACTCCCCCTTTATTATGATTTTTTCCTCTCACACTATTCTTTTTGGGTTTTAGACGATGGCTGGAACCCGAAGGAACCGTGTTGATCAATGCAATGGACAATGCAATGATTGTCCTCCTGAACAAACAAATGTTATGGGAGATGGAGTGAAAAATCTTATTGCTATCCTTAAACAAGCTATGAATCATTCTAGACTTCCAAATGAGCAGAGAAGGGAACAATATTCTATTGAGTCCTTCATGAGGCAACACCCACTTTCTTTCAGTGGGACTTCCGATCCACTTGTTCCTGAACAATGGATCAGTACCACTGAAAAGATATTTTCAGTTCTTCAATGTTCTGAACATGATAAAGTCATCTTAGCAGTATATCGTTTGGAAGGTGAAGCTGATCAATGGTCGAATCTTATCAAGAATAATAGGTCAAGAGATGAAATTGAGTCAATGGAATGGGACGAGTTCAAGAACTTGTTTTTCAGTAAGTACTTCCCTCGTATTCTTCGAACAAAGATGGAAAAGGAGTTTCTTGAGCTGAAGCAGAAGGATGATGAATCTGTTGGTATATACGAAGCAAATTTTACAAGGCTTGCAAGGTATGCATCTGGCATTATCATCCAACCTGAAAGTAAAGTTGATCAATTTTTCAGTGGCTCAAAACCAAGTCTTCGAAGGGAATTAGCTATAAGAGACTTCAGTAGCTATGAAGAAATTGTGCGTTGTGCTATCAAGGTAGAAATGGAAGTTGGTGTTACATATACATCTCATGGTTTTGACAAGAAACGAAAGATGGAGATCAAGGAGAAATCTCAGAATAATGGTGAAAAGAAGATGACTGTTTCCTTATGCACAAAGTGTGGAAAGAAGCATGGTGGAGATTTTCTTAAAGGGACTAGAAAATGCTTTAAGTGTGGAAAAGAAGGTCATCGACCAGCTGAGTGTCGAAGTAATGGAAAAAGGGTTTCTAATGATGTGAATAAAGCAAACACTGCAGAGAACGCACCACCAACACTTCAATGCTTCAAGTGTAAGGAAATGGGGCATTATGCTAATAAATTCCCTAATCCAAGGGTTAGTGATGATCGACATGAGAAACCGCCTAAGGAAAAGGACAAAGGAAAGTCACATGCGATCACTATTGGCAATGTTGAATATGACAACGATGTGGTGGAATGATTAAGTGTTTATTTAATGGGATTCCAAAATAATGTTGTATCATGGAATATTGAAATATTTATGTATTGGTCTAATGTGGTATTCAAAGTGATAGAGATATTATGCGCATAATGAAGGGAAAACGAGAAAATGAAATGTTTAACAGTATTCATGAGCTCATGATTGATATAAGGACTATGTGATATCATGGTTTGAGTATATAGAATTTTGAGGATTTTGGTATGTGGAAAGTGTTTACTTTTAACTACATTCATGTTTTCATTAAGGCTCAATGGGTATTCAAGAGAATACAAGATTAATGACTTTGAATGTTTGGAATGTGACCAACAAAACATATCTTATGATATATGGGGATCAACGATGGTATTAAATCTCTGGAAATCGTTTTCAATATGTTATGAGAGTGGACTGCAGTATTATGGATAAGCCTAAAGATTGAAATGGATTATGTAGGACATAAGTTAGTATTGTTTAAGGATAGATGTTTTTTCGATATTGTTGATGGGATGTTATAGTTTTAGAAAAAGGGCAACCTGCAGGACGGGCGACATCCCATCGCGTCGGACAAGGTTGTGGGAATGGAACCCACAACCGAAATGCGACTGGCCTTTATCGCCTACCACTGGCCTACAGGAAGTCCCTGTTTAGTAGAAACTAGTTTTATTATATTAAGAAGTATGATATATGAAGTATAAGTCAATTTTAGGTACCATATATGATTAATCTCACTAGAGAATGACTTATGTATATTTAATAACTTTTTCTAACCTTTTGATGGAATGACCTGTCATTCTATCACATGATCTGCTAACACTTCACGAATAACAAATTCAACTTCATTTATTTAAGAGATGAAGTGGAAATTGTTCAACGCACGAACAATAGTGAGATTGTACCAAAATAAAGTAAGTATTTATTCTAATTCAAATTCTTCAACATTAGGGAAATGATCTTGAAAACCAAAAATGTTGTCCGAGTGCTCTTATATCTGATTAATCAGATGGTACCTTAGATCATCACAAATTTATGGATTTGTGATTGTTGTCTTTTCCATAGCCATGTTCTCTACCACTCTCCATCAATACATGATGGTTAGATTTTTCTTCTATATCCATATTTTCACCTATGTGGAAACCCAGTGATTAGTTATTTGGGTAACCGTTACGTTTCATACTTTTGTTTTTAAAGATTGGTTTTGGTATTCCTTTTTACGATGTGGGTTTCTATTAAATAAACATTCTAATAGTAAACCATTTATAACCCCAACGAATTTCGAGGGTGAAATTAATTTTAAGGGGGGTAGAATGTAACACCCTGAGATTTTATGAAAAATATTATTTTTAATTTCACTAATGTCTTGTGTTTTACGCTACACCAAAAGGAGCTTGAACAACACGCATCCATGATTTTCCTTGCATTACACGAAATCGTGACCTTCCTCGATAGCTTGCATCGTACGTAATACCGAGTTTCACTAAACAACGATATGCTATTAAAATATTATTAAAACTAGCTGTTATGAATTGTAATAAGCACTTTTTAAAATTTTTTAAATTCTATTTTTCAAAATGGACTTCATTTTTGGATTCGGAGTATCGAATTTAGCCTAATGTGAAATTTTGGTAATTTTCGGATAACTTTCATATTTTGATGAATAGTGAAAATTACTAAATTTTAGTTAAAAACAACTTTTTCAATCGAAATAATTAATAGTGATAAATTATTAATTTGAGTGGTTTTAAAGTATATTTATCATATATTTTTACAATTTAATACAATGTTGGTCATTGGATGTAATCTCACATTTAAAACAGTCATAAACAAGTGTCAATCTTTTGATAGATATTGTTTCTTAAAAACACGCTATTTGTTTTAACAGTGGGATTTAATTATAAAATTAATTAATGCAACTTCTATGTTATTAATTTGGTAAAATAAACTTCATTTTTGAATTCAGAATATGAAATATAGTTTAGGATAAAATTTTTGCATTGTTCTGAAAAAAATCAATTTTTGATGAATAGTGAAACTACTAAGTGGTAGTTAAAAAAACTGAATTTTTCATAAAAAATAATTCTACAGCTTCTGTGAATGGAATTTCAAAAATCCTAGAGACACGGTTGATTTTAGTAAGTAAAATGTGGTTCAATGAAATGAAAATAATTTTTGGTGAATAGTAACTTTTTACTTTTATTTACCACGGTTAAAATTAAATAGGGTAATTAAGGGTAAAAATGATATTATTATTACCCTAACACATGTTATAATTCTATTGGACAAGTTTAATTCGACCAAAAACAATCTTAGGAATAAAATATGACAACTTAGGCCCACTTGGATTAGATTAGTACATTTATTATTAATTTATTTAAAGAAGGGTTAAAATAGTTAAAATCTAAGTTTAATAAGTAAAACATTTTTAATATGGGGTTATACATAAGATAAATTCGACTATAAATATTAATTAGAAATATAGATAGATTTCCTACATAATTGTATTTTATTTGTAATTTTTAGACATCAAATAAGTTAATTTATTTATGACACAAAGATGATGCAATAATTATCTTATTAATGAAATATTGACATAATTGATATTATAAATACCAAAATAAATGTAATTTAAGACTTTTTATGAATTCCACTAATTTTATTGGTTACTATGATATATTAGTGTTGATTTAATCAACTTGGTTCGAACATATAATTCTGTTATGACTTTCACAAAAATCATATATCAAATAGTGTCAAAATTGATACAAAATAGTTTTTAAATGAAATAAAATATTCTTAATTGTTATTTTATTCCTAAAAATCTAAGGTTCGGCCAAATGACTTAGATAAGGAAATATATATTAATAATAAACCATTTGGGGTTCGTTTGGCATGTTATAGTATGTGTATTAACCATATAGTGTAAGAAAACAAAAAGACACGGTAAAAGTTAAATTATTTATCTTAAAGTTAAATCTAATTGATAAGGTTAAAATAATACCCTAAATTTGTCTAAATCCTATTGGATGATAGTATTTCGACCCATCCCAACTTTAGCTTCGAAATAAGACCCTTTGTAACCATTGTAAACCGATTTTGACTTTAATATAAAATAATATTTTGAGATATTCCTATGGTGCCCCTCTCCTCCCTTATAAAAGGGAACCTCCTCCCTCTCTTCCTCACACAACTTTGATCCTTCAAGCTCACCCAACCCCTGCAAAAGTCCCTTCTCCACTTCCCTAGTATCATCCTAGAGGTCCTGGTATTCTTCAAATACCATCCTTAGTTCTTTAAGTGGAGGCTAAGAAAAGGCGCGTCAAAAAGAGGTAATATACATTACCGATCTTTTTCAATTTCTTTCTTCTTCAACTTCTTCTTCTTTAGTTGTTTCATGATAAAGTAATAACATCAGTATTTCTTATATACTGATATGTTATTATAAATATGAAACAACTCTAATTTACCTTCTATCCATCCTACGGAAAAAGGAAATCACCACGCGTGCGTACGTACGGAATACCGTCTCCACGCTGTGGTGTAATCTATTTTCCGTCACCACCTTAATTGGATGGGTATAAAGGTTTAATGAGTGACTATATATCATTATTATAAGGTTATATTTATACTGAAATAGTATACATACACTTCAACACAATTCCACGACCATGGGAACGATATCATCGCTCGTGCGTACGTACGGACTACCGTCTCCACGACGCGATGAGATTCATTCTCAATGATTAACCATTCATGAATGATTATAAAGTATATATAATAAGTAATAATGAAATATATGACCTAATAATGATACTGGAATTATTTATATTTATATGTATGTCATCTACTTAATTCCATTCAATTCAATAAGGAAACGAAAACAACGTTCATGCGTACGTACGGACTACCGTCTCCATGAACGGTGTATTTCTTTCCATTTACTGATTTATTATATATGTATATTCTGAATATATATATATATATAAATCATGTTTTATATTATGTAATTATGTAATCATGATCTAAGTAATCATA
This sequence comes from Viscum album, assembly GCA_963277665.1. Classification (NCBI taxonomy): domain Eukaryota; kingdom Viridiplantae; phylum Streptophyta; class Magnoliopsida; order Santalales; family Viscaceae; genus Viscum; species Viscum album. The sequence goes on along the minus strand of OY728147.1, from coordinate 641,597,125 downwards.
TGAATAATTACAAGTTAAAAACACGAACTACAAATGAGACGATTTTACCCAAAACGCTACTTTGACATGAATTTACAAAAGAAAGGGTAATATAAAGTCATAAGTGGACCATATATGATATAATAACAATTAATATGATTCTGGAATAAGTCAATAACATGATTTAAATCATTATACAGGAGGTTCGGACACTTACAAAGCAAGTCGGACCTAAGGTAAGGGAAATATCACAATCTCATTTTTATCTGAGATTGTTTATTCGTAAGTATTTACTGGGGTGTATTTTATCATCCACATCCATGTTTCATCAATATGTAATATTATTTCCATCCAACTACAATTGTTTAAATCCATTTTTACCCTTCGGTGAGTTTTTAGTAATATGTATGAAAGGAATCTTTTTTCGTTTTTCGTACGAGGTACTTTTTGACTTTTCCGACAAAAGTACGAAGAATTTTTTTTTTAACTTATACGGCAAGAATGGATTTTTAAAACATTATTTCCAAGAATATTCCTTTATATGTTTTCAAGTTTATTTTTAATCAACTTCTTTTAGTTTATAATTGTATGACATGTTATGAAAGGAAAAGTGTTTTTGAAGTTAAAAGGATATTTTCCTCAAGAATGGAGTTCAAGTGTTTTATAAAAATTATTTTCCATCTAAGATAATATAGGGTTCTGTTTTTATCCCTATTATTAAATTGATTTGATTATGTTGTGATGGAATTATATGAATTGTTTGATGATGTCACGATGTTTAAGATTCCCATTTTTATTACATGGGTTATGCAATGATGTATGATTTATGATTTTGTGGCACACATAAGAATGATATCATTAAGAGATGGGTGGGACCTATATCTCCCTCCAATGCATTAGGTAAAGATTTCATATCTCATGAGATATACATGGCTGGAATGGTAGGTTATACCGGTTCAGTGAAACAGGACTGAAACGAGGGTGACTCGATTCAAAAAGGGACTTTGTTCACTAAGATAGTCTTGGCAATGAGTCATGACTAACAAGAAATGATTCTCTATGATTATGTGTGTATGCCACAAAGTTCCATGTTTTAAGTTATGATTATTGGGATTTAAATTCACTACTATGATTTATCCCATGTTATGAAATTATGCTCTCTTTTGCAGGTTAAGATTTCCAAAATGTTATGTTCTTATGAATATGATGTGATTGATATTTTTTTTGTTTACCCTTACTGAGCATTTGAGCTCACCCTTTTATGTTTACTTTTCCCCAGGATATAAAGAAAGGTTTTAGGTATAAAAAAAGGGAAGATCTTTATGGGAGATGTTGAAGATCTTTCACCAGGATTAGAAGATTATACTCCGAGTTTCTAAAGACACTAAACTATTACGATCCTTGTGTGTGTGTTTTTGTTATGTACTAAGTATTTTGCAAATGTAATGTAATGTCAATGTACGTCAAGCTTCGCGTCTCTACAATACCTATAACTATCCTCATTTTTTCCCATGTCTAAAAACTTCTAGTCTCAACAGAAGATCAAATTCAAGGACACCAAGAGTCTCTCAAGGAGCTGATATTCAAGAAGATATTTTTTGAAAACACCCCTCTTAATTTAAATTATTATTATACTTTGACCTAAACACCCCCATCCATAATGACATAATAATTCTAGTATCATGTAAATAAATTAATTCTATGTCACTATGAAAATATATTAAATCCATATCTTTTATTACATCCACTTATTCAATGAAATGAAACTATTGTGCATGTTATGCCAGTTAATCACCTCTATGAATAATGTTTTTGTTAGTTTTCCATTTATTTATTCATATATGGTCATAAAAATATTATTATAGTTAAATAATTTTTTTAATCAGTATATTATATCGTATTTCATGTTTTGTAACTAATATATACTCAAAATAATAATTAAAACTAAACTAGTTTTTGATGTTTGAAAAAACCAACAAAGTAAACTAAATATTTATCATTAACATTCTATAAAATGAATCATCCCCATACAAGAATAAAAAATGATATATGGGACCATTTATACTATTTTATGTGAAACATTACTAATTTTTCCCACATTCATAGGTATGATTCCATAATACAATAACACCAATAATTTTACTAAAATGAACCAATCTGGAAACAATGAAATGAAAGCACCCAAAACCAGGAAAATAATGAATTATTATTAATGAATGGTTCATAAGATATAATAAATGTATTGTATATGGTATTATTAATATGAATATAATTTTTAATGAGTTCATAAAAATCATAAAACCATTATAATGGAGGTTAAATTATGATGCACTAAAGGGAAGCACAGTGTGTATATACTTCCATTTGATAGATTATATCAGGAATCTCATTATGTTTTTAGTATTTAAGGATCCATTTGAGAATTATTATTTATATGGTACTTCGATTCAACTGGTTACAAGTTCCAAGGGATTTATTAACTCAATTTTGTTACATTAGGTTAAACATCTATTTAATTGATTACATCATTCCAATGTTATGTGTGTAATTTATTTTGATTATCTCATGCTGTATTTTAGCTTTTTTATATGGATTCATATAGAATAAACACAATAAAATAATTTGATTAAATAAATGATATTTTTATGAGACATCTACTCTATATCTATTCATTAAGTATTATTTTTATGGTATACACCCACCATCATTTATAAGATGTATGTATATCCCATTTTACATATCATAATATTCTATTGTTTTTTAATGTTTTGTTAAATTCTACCCCTTGATGATTCAATTTTTTTCCAATTAGTTTGGGAAACATTGATTTAACAATCTCATTATAACAAATTTTTAAATATATAATTAATTATTTGGACATGTAGACACTAGTGGGACTCCATAATAGATATCCCTTTAATTCATGGGTAGTCTCATGATATGATAATGTTGGCCAAATTAACTGGGTTTTTACCCACAATTGTTAAACCCTCTTATGATGGGTCATTATGGTAGAGGTACAATAACATATGAGGTCATGGAATCCAATAATTAAAAATTTCGTTTATATAGAACACAATTATTATTATACAACAGATTTTCACAGGGATGAAATATATAGATTCATTTGATTATTAGTTAATTGATTAAATAGAACTTTTCTCGAATTTTTTACATTTCTATAATACTAATGTTTCATTTATAACTGATTTATGAAATATTCCTCTTTATTTAAAAATTTCTATGCATTTGAGATCACCCTTATTTTTTTTCCTTTCCCTAGGTTATGATAAAAAGATATTGGAATGTGTTTGAAGTATTCTTTTAACTTATCTTTGTAATGTTTTATATTTTATTTTATATTCCCAGTATAAAATGTGTTTCATATATATAACTAATTTACCAATCCTACTATAATATTTTTTCCATTGGGATGTGATTAATTCTAATCAATCGATTATAAAAATTAAAGGAACATGCTCTAGTATATTGGTGTCGAGATAATCATAGTTCGTATCAGAGTATGTTTTGTAGAAAACATGAGAACTATATGTTGTAATACATAAATTAAGATAGATAAACCAATGAATAAATATTTAGAATAATTCTATGTGTTGGAAAACATCTTTTAGATTTGGTAATGACCATGGATAACCTAGGTTAGGACTATAGACTCTTAGATTGGGAATAATATTACATGATTTAGATATAATTTGACAAATCATTAAGGATTATTTGATATGTAACTATAATTATGGAATATTGGTGTTTAAAATTTTAATTTTGGTTTTATTGAAAGGAAGAACATATATATATCATGTGTAATATTTAATATTCAAAAAAAATTATTGACGAAATATTTAACCATTGGTATTATGGTTATATTATTTATAAAAAAATATAAGGAATTGTGTTTATAATGGAATAATATATGTTTTCATTAACATAATATTTATGGACACCATCATGAATTTATGAGTTTACTTTTAATAAAATGTTTAAATTCATAGTGTTTTTTTAGTTTTTATGTTATGGGAGTTAATAAATATTAACGATATTTTGGGAGGCATATTTGGAAACAGAACCCATTGGTTGAGTACGTGGGAATAATCTACCTTTGAAATAATTATTTTACAGGTTTTGGGAATATTTTTAATAGTGAGGATAACCATTAGGGATTATATGATCTATTATTTTTATGTAATTATGGCTTATTTTATTTTGGGAATAATAAATGGAATGTATTAGTTAACCATTGAGGCTAAAACATTTCATCAATGCTGGAAACATTAATTTTGTTTTCTAATATAAAAAAATATTATTTTTTATGGAAATTGAATATGGATTTTATTAATATAGTTTTATTAAAACAAAAACCCACAAGTTGGGTGATAACCTATCAGGTCAGGCAAGGTCGTGGGGCTTAAACCCACAACTTAAGCGTGACAAGGTTTTAGTGCCAACCACTGAACCATTTGTAGTGCCAGTAAGTATGGCATTTTATTTTATTTAAAAAATTTCATAGATGAACGATAAGTTCATTTTATAAACCCCATATGATTATGGTTAATATAATATTATGGAATATTATTTGAGGAATAAATGATGAATTTACTTTTAGAGGAATATATTATTTGGTTGGGGAATTTGGTTATTAATGTTATTTATTTAAATAGTTTTCATATATTAGTTATTATATGTCTTGGGCATGTATATTTTTTATTATAAATATTAAATTTTTCTTGGAAGACTATGCGATCAATTCATTTTGATTTTCGAGTTTCAATATTAGGTTTGAATATATTTTTTGAAATTTTAGGATACATATTTACTGAATGGTATATGCTGAATTCTGTGTATTACTGTTGAATTTTGGGAGATTACATTATCATTATAGAAATGAAATTTTTTTTCTTTTTGAGTTGTTTTATCATATTATATCCTTTTTTGTTTTAATCAATATTTAATTTCTGAAAAAACTTTTTTTTCAATATTAGGATTCATTAAAGTGATTTAGGTATACAAAATTCATCTTGAATATCTATTTCATGGTGTAGGAGATGAAGTGTAAATACATCAAAACATAACCAATGGATAATATTATTCATGTTACATGGAATCAAATCAATTATTCTTATTTTCTAAAGTACTTATGTAGATAGTAAAATAATCCATCATCTCTAGGAATGTATGTTGGAATAAAAACTCTATGTCTTTATTTTTCATACTAAGAAATCAATGGCCTTTTTAACCCATCATAGATTTAATGTTTTGTGTTGATAGTCCTTTTGATGAACATGACATCTATCACTCTCCATCAGATCATGATAGTTTTAATTTTTTTTATGTCTTAGTTATTTAGTTTCACTAATTATATCATATTTTATAGACTATTTTTTATTGAAATTTTCATTTCCCTTCCCCTCTTATTAATGTGATGTTTTTTTAACCCTATTTACATTGTGGGATTCCATCAATGGTATTTTAATGTTTCAAATTTCAAATTTAAATGTAAAATTTCAAATTGTGTGGAAATGTTTTACCAAAGGATGGGTTAATGTAACCCCCTATAATTTTATAATATTATCTTCTTAAATAAATTCAACTTCTCTGGTAGATTACATTTCACAGGACATCGAACATAAACAAATTATTAAATCATATTATTCAATTTTTAAAGTTATCAGGTGGCCATTGGAATGGAGTAAATGAATGAGAGAACCTAAATTTTGAAAATAAAGTTTAATAATAATTATAAAATAAATTAATTGGATAATAATTAATAATAAATAAAAAGGAAAATAGATTATACAAAAAGGATGTCTCTTTCTTAAAAAAAGATTTTTATGACCAAAATGTACATTTATCTTAATAAATTAAGTAAATAACTACTAGTGATATATCTTAATTAATTTAATATGTTAAATATTATTTAAAATTTTTAATCAAATCTAATAATTTTGATATGATTAAGATAATAATAAATCCAAATATCAGAAAAAAGGTGTATATTTCTCAAGATGATTTTTTCAACTTATGATGGCATGCCTAATTTAAATAATACATCGGAATAATTTATAAATTTTATTTTAAAAAATAAAAAAAATTTAAAATTGAAATATTAAAATTAAATTATTGTTATTTTTTGGTATTTTTGGGGGAAGATTCATTAATTATGTATATGAAAAAATATTGAATTTTAATTAAAAACTAATTTTTCATCTAATTTATTTATATAGTGAAATAATATTTTAAATTGGTTTTAAAGTACAATTAATTCAATTACACCTAAATGAAAACAATATATTTTTTTGGAATATATTTATCTTTGAAATTGGATATAAAAATATTTCAATGTTTTAAACTTTTCACATTAAAAACTCGTTTTTTATGTTGTGTCACCAACAATAATTCTAAAAATAATATTTTAAAATATATGAACTGAATTATGTTAAATGGATTAAATATTTTTACTAATATCTTCCAAATTAAATTTTCATTTCAATTTTAATTTTTGTTATAAAAATGTTTTGCCTCTAAACAAATTATTTATCATGGTATAAGTAAAATCAGGAAAATGGTTAAAGTTTTAAAGTAAAATAATATCATTGATAAAAATAGAAAATTTAGGGTTGATTGTGGTATTTATTGACCCTAAACATCCTAAAAATTATTGAATAAAAATATAATTCAATAAAAATAATTTCCACTCAATGTGGTTGGTTTTATATATTAAATAAAAATTATTTAATCACATAAACCCACATCTCCTAAAGTATATGTAGCACGCATCACCAACCCATTTAGAATCACAATATTTGAATCTCTTAAAATTAGTTAAATAACCAATCCTCTTCACTCTCCCAACATCCAAGTTTTTTTGGCATAACAAAAATACAAAATCTAATGTCCCCAAGGGTCTCTCAAGGAGGTGAAATCCGAGAGGTAATTTTCTCAAAACACTCGTCTCAGTTTCTTTTTTTATTCTATATTATCCTCAACTTCTTCTTAAATAATGTCATAATAATTCCATAAACATGTAAATAAATGAAATTTATGTTTCTAAAAAACTATCTTATATACATATCTTTTATTACATCCTATAATACAATAACAGAGAACTATTGTCCAAATTATGTTGGTTAATAGCCTTCGAGAATTTTAATATTATTCATTTTACATTAATGACTTCATGAATAGATATAAAAAATATTAATCTTGTAAAATGATATTTTAATGACTATATTATACCATATTTCATGTTCTTCAATTAATTTATAGTCAAAATTGAAAATAAAACGAATCTTGTTCATGATGTTCCGAAAACCAGAAAAAACAAACTAAACCATTGACATTAACATTTCATCAAATTAACAGTCCTCATACAATAAATAAAAATTATATATATGAAATTTTACTATTTTAATTTAATTATTACTACATCATTCCACTTCTATAATTAATAACCCATTATACAAGAACATCAATAATTTTACATAGATGAACCGATCACGAAGCGATGAAACAAACACATTAAAAACATTGAATATAATGAAATATTATTAATGAATAGGTCATAAGATGTTATAAAAGGATAATATAAGTAATTATAAATATTTATATGTTTATTTAATGAGTTAATAATCTTCATTAATCCCTTATACATGATGTAAAATAGGTGAAACTAAAGGGAATTATGTGGTAAGGGTTTTCTCATCTAACATTTACTTATGTGTCATATATGTCTTACTGAACACTTATATATTGTGTGAGGTTTATATATACTACCCTTTGATATATTGTCACGACCCCCTCCCCACAAAGTGTACCCCTCTAGGGCCGGAAATGTGAGAAAGGAGATAATGACCCCCAAATCCCGCCTCCACTAGGCCTCGGGTTGGCGACTGGCACCGATGGTATAGTCACACACAAAATGGGAGGCATTACCCTCTAAGAGAACACATTTATAAGAGAGAGATAAGATAGAAACCAATCACCTCCAACTCAGACTATAATATAAACGAAAACCCAAGTATAGTTATGAAATTCCATGCATAAGTACTATAAATGAAAGGGGAAATACTACAAGTACCCAAAAGAAAGTAAGACAGCAGCAACCACAAGCCCAAACAGCTCCTGCAACCCCAAGCTAGAAGAAACCTGCTTTATCTCCAACCTGCTCCAAGTGACCTGAAAAACAGTTTGTACACACTTAGGGTGAGTATACCAGTTTACTCAGTAGGATCCTCCCTGAAGCCTCTCTTGCAAAAGTAAAGAAATATTGCTAAAACACATTGAACAAAAATTGAAACTAACTCGTCACCTAAATAGGTATAATATGTTCCCAACCTCACTATGGCTACACTCACCAAGTAATGCGTATAAGAATATATAATATAATAAAGACTATCAAAGGTACCCTCCTACTACTTCTCCACTAATTTTCCTCTTTTCCCCAACATCGCACATCCTGAGCATCTCTCTCCAAAAAGGTTTGCCTGCAGACACCTAGGTAAAACACCAAAATATTCACCTCGTGCAATAAAACCACCACGTCCAAACACCAAAGTAACCAGGTATTTACCAGGAGCCACCACAGCTCGCATAACGTGTATCATACGTTGTGTATTAAACCTCCAGCCACTACAGCCCATACACTGAGGAAGGATCCTCAAGCCATCACATCTTATAAACGTTACATCTATAGTAGTCCATAAAAAACTATATCTAGAATCTATGTGTGTGAATAACCACAAGACATTACATCCCTCTACACACATATATAAGGAAAACTAACCAATGTTCCTTCTAGCACCAGTAACAACCAAGAGAAGAGAGCGGGCCCAAAGGGCGTATTCAGCCATCCATCCTCCCACTGGACTATTGGGGAAAACATCCCCCATGGCTCAGAATCCCCATGGTGTTAGTTTACATTACTGACAGGGTGGAGTAGCGTATGGAAACACAAAAAGTACAGAATATACAATAAATCATAGCCACACAATGGGCATAACCTATTCTTAGACACAATGCAGCTAACGTCTCTCAGACTCCGAGCTACTAATTCTGAGACTATGTATCCTATATGAACACAACCATTTAAAGAGATTTATTAGATTACCTCATTCCCTTTTTATTAGTTCCACTTTACATTAATTCATTTTTTAAACATTAATTAACGGTGAAAAATTCCACATTAAGATTCATTTGCATCACATCCAATGTCAACTGTTCCTTCAAAAATTACAACCTCATCATTATGTTCCAGAAAATCCATTTCCATTAGTTAACACCATTTATTCAATTATTCATTAAAGAATTACTTTCCCACATTCACATTCATTATATAAACACATTATATGCCACTAAACACAAGGGCGATCAACACGGTGAGTAGATGTACTACCCGTCGAGTCTTTTCCACTTATAGAAATATCATATACCCATCATTCCTTTATAAGATAAACACAGAAAGCACATGTCATACCCCGTGTGTCTTCGCCTCTTTCGGAAGAAGGGTATGTAAGACCATCTTCCTTGAGTTTTGGGGAAAAATAAAGTAGATAAACAACCAATACAAAATCAAAAGGCATCCAACAGTCACATCCAACCCATTCCATCATCCCCGGTGTCCTCCCTGACACCCACATGAAAAAACCGATGAATATCGCCACTCTAGGCTTCATCTACTGCCTCAACCAAAAGCCTCTATGCCCCCACTTATCACAATAGCCATCCAGGATCACATCATAGCACAATAAGTAGGAAACAAAAACCACATTAATTGTGTTCTTGGACCATTAACAATCAAAAGGGTAACTCATAACCCTTAAATAATTATCAAATAATCAGTTCTTTAATCCATATTGAATTAAAATATTTGTTTTTCGTGGGTTCCAAATTTGGGAAACCTAATCAGTAAGTTATGAAAAATAAATAAACATGCTTACTGCACTAATTTGATAAAAATCAAATTAAAACAATAACCATATTCATATTCATGCCACTTTATCTTTATCCTACAATTATCAATTAATCTCAGTTTATGTTGTTTACCGATTTCCATCAAGAACGAACAACTAATCAGAGCAAGCATAGATATCACACTATCTAGGAAAACATGAGACAATAACATAATATTGATATAAATTTATTTATTAGGTTAAAATATTTATTATGTCAATACAATTTTTATCCGGTGGGACTAAACATGCTAAAAATACATTTTCACGTAAATGAAAAGAGAAGCAACAAATCCCCTACCTCAAACATTTCTTTGACATTCTTTGACCACACAACGGGTCATGATCCTCCTCTCGCGCCAAATGCACCAACCCAAGGATGCCACGATACGACCACACTAACAAAAACCCATTAAAAGTCCATTAGAAGAATGGATATTACATTATATAATATGGAATGTACAAACAAGAGACGATAATCCCCAAAGGAACGATGATAAAACATACCATATATCGAAGATTGATCGATACATCTTGGTTGCATCAAAACAGAGTGGAACGATTCGAGGACTAAAGTTTGATTGTGAAACTCCTATGGGACAGATTGAAAGGTTCTATAATCTCAAAGCCGAGAACATAGTGGAAGAACAAAGGAGGATGATATCATGTCCCTTTTGAAGATGTAATGAGGCGACAGTTTAAGATACACATAATTCTCCAGTAAAATAGGATCACATTAACCCATGCGGTTTGACCAAGTAAAAAGATCCCTATCCATATGAATATTTAAAATAGGATTTATGGAATTTGAATCGGCATTAAGAGACCTTAAAATGAGGCTTTAAATGTATTTTACATGAAATGAAATGTCAAACGGGTGAAACTATAGGAAGCTGGAAACAATGTTCACATAATCAAAATTTGGAAAAGAAAAGAAAAGGTCACCATTAGACCTATCCGTTAGAGGTTACCGATAGACCTCACCATTAGAGGTTACTAATAGAACTCACCATTAGAGGTTACCGATAGACCTCACCATTAGAGGTTACCGATAGACCTCAGTGTTAGAGGTTACTGATAGAACTCACACATAGAGGTTACCGATAGACCTCACTGTTCTGGAAACACTATACACCTACCATTCTGGAAACACTATTCACAAATCCTCACTGATAGAACACTATTCACTGATCCTCACCGATAGAACTATTCACAAAACCTCACTGATAGAACATTGTTCACTGAATCCTCGCTGATAGAACACTGTTCACTGAATCCTCATTGATAGAACACGGTTCACCGAACCTCACCGATAGAACACTGTTCACTGAACCTCACTAATAGAACATTTTTCAATGAACCTCACAGATCGAAACACTTTTCACTAAACCTCACTGATGAAAACACTGTTTAGTGAACCTCACCGATAGAAACATTATTCACTGGACCCCACTGATAGAAACATTGTTCACTGAACCTCACTGATAGAACATTGTTCATTAAATTGGAAATTTGTCAAAGTGTTGCGGATAAGTCACCATGACCTCTCGTAACACCTCAAACACCACATTTTCACAATGTAATGGATCAGAGAGGTTCAGGCCATTACATCAGATATCTCTCAAAACATTATCATCCTCGAGAATTCAAAACCACCAAAAGAAACGTGGTCCGAAAAACCACCCATCAAGATACCTCTCAAAAGAGAGCAAGCCACAAAATAATCACAAGAAAAAGATTCATAAGTAAAAAATTAATGATCTAACCATAAATGGAGAATCGTAGCATGAAAAGAGTTGAACATCAAACAACTCTGGGTATTGAGCACACATCTTTGACTCACGTTCACAGATACTCTTCTCCATGCCACCGTGTTGCCACAAGAAATGAACTAAGGGGATATAGTGCCCCAAAAAACCTTCTCATTGCGGTCTTGGATCTCCACAGGTTTCTCCTCGAAGGTTGCATCATCATGAACATTGATCTCTCCCCAATAGATGAGGGGAAATTTATCATGAATTTTACGATGGTGCTATGATACAAATAAAACTTCATGTATCTGACCCATCCGCAGGGGAAGTGCTACTCGATATGCCACAGCTCCAACACGAGCTAACACCTATAAAGGCCCAAGAAACCGGGGAAAAAGCTCACTTCCACAACCAAACCATCACTGCCCATGATGGGGAGTCACCTTCAGAAACACATGATCCCCAACATCAAACTCCAAGGGTCTCCTCCTTTGATCATCATATGATTTATGATGATCTTGTGCTGTCTTAATCCTCTCACGAATCACATGGACCATCTCTATTGTATTCTGCAGTATTTCCATTCCGAGAATTGCTGACTCGCCAACCCCAGTCCAGCACAACATAGAACGACAAGGTTGGAAATATAAGGCATCAAACGACACCATACTGATGGTGGAGTGAAAACTATTATTGTAAGAGAACTCCACCAAGGGTAAGAGCCTCATCCATGAACCTCCAAAATCAAGAACACAAGAGCGTAATATGTCTTTAAGAGTCCGGATGGTTCGCTCTGTCTGACCATCTGTTTGAGGATAAAAATCAGTGCTAGGGAATAGTTGAGAACCGAATTCATGTTGGAGACCTCTCCACACCGTAGAGGTAAAATGAGGATCTCTATCAAAATTTATTGTTCTAGGGACTCCATGATGTCTCACCACCTCCTCTAGATATTGCCTCAACAAAACTTCCACTAAGCTCAACTCCTTGATTGCTATAAAGTGGGCCAATTTTGTTAAATGATCCAATACCTCCCCAATAACATCATGTCCTCCCGGTGCTCGAGGTAAACTAGTAACAAAGTCCATTGAGATGTACTTCCACTTCCACTGAGGAATCTCTAATGACTGAAGAATACCACCAGGAACACATTGTTCAGCCTTCACCTTCTGGAAGACTGAACATCGAGACACAAACTCAGCAACCGCATGCTTCATCCCAGACCACCAATACTGACTCCTCAAGGATCGTTACATCTTTGGCACGCCAGAATGTACAACCAAAGGAGAACTATGGATCTCTCTGAGAATCTGCTCGTGCATCATCAAAGGAACAAAAACCCTTCCCTGATACAACACTCGGTGTTGTACATCCTCCGACCTACCATCAGGGGACTCACCACAAACAACTAACTCTCTCCAAACCTCCACCTTTAGATCTCCCAACTTGGTCTCTTCCACCTTCTGCATCAGGGTTGACTGTACCGTCATCTGAAAAAGACAACCTCTACCCCCAAATTGTTCCATATCAAGATGCAATGCTGACAGTTCTTCCATTACTCTCCATGAATCACCAGATTCACGCAAAGCATCACTATGTGTCTTTCAACTCCACGCATCAGCTAAAAAAATCCCTTTTCTAGGTGTATATGATATTTCTATGTCGTATTACTTCAAGAACCCCATCCACCAACATTGTCGTAAGTTTAAGTCACACTGGGAGAAAACATACCTCAAACTCTTATGATCGGTGAAAACCAAAAAGCGCTCACCAATGAGGTAATGTCTCCACAAATTTAGAGCAATCACCACAGCTTACAACTTAAGATTATGGGTGGAATAGTTTCATTCATGGGGATGCAACTACGGAGAACCATAAGAAACAACTGACCTCTGCTGCATTACAAAATAGCCGAACCCCAAATGTGAAGTATCGTAGAAAACATCAAACTGAACTCCCTCAGCTGAAAGAAAAAGGACCGAAGCACTTACTAACTTCTCCTTTAGATACTCGAATGCTACTTGACACTAATCAGTCCATATGAATGCCTAATTGATCCTAGTAAATGCTATCATCAGAGTCGTAACTCATGAGAAATCAGCTATGAACCTCCTGTAGTATCCTACGAGACCAAGGAAACTTCTCACCTCTGACACTATCTTGGGGGATGCCAAAGAAACAAATTCTTCTATCTTCGATGGGACCATATGTACTCCTTTTTGGGCACAACATGCCCCAATAAACGGACTTCTCAAGTACAAAACTCACACTTGGACAACTTCCCAAATAGCTAATGTTGGTGAAGAACTCCCAAAACAGCTTGTAGATGCTATGCATGCTCCTCTTCAGATGTTCATTACACAAGGATGTCGTCGATGAAAACTAACATGAACTTTTCCAGGAACTCACAGAACATAGCATTCATCAATCCCATGAATACAGATGGATCATTCATTATGCCAAATGGCATTACAATGAACTCATAATGCCCATGACGACAACGAAAAGCAGTCTTCGGCATATTATCATCCTTCACATGCATCAGATTATATTATGTTTTTATCATATAATCTAATTTTGGTCATTGGATTTAATTTCACATTTAAATTGGACATAAACACATGTCAATTCATTGATAGTTTTTACTTGTTAATAACCCGCTTTCTGGTTTTGACAATGAGAATTAATTTTAAATTATTTAATAAAACATTTATATATTATAAAAATTGATTCCAAATTTTGAATTTGAAGGTTCAAATTGTGTATATAGACACCTTTTATTTTTGGACTTTATGAATATTTACATTAGTAATTATTTTTATTTACCATGGTTAAAGGGTAAATTTGGTAAATAAGTTTAACAAATAATATTATAATAATATAAAACTACCCTAACATGTTTTAAAATACTATTTTAAGAGATATGGACTCCATGATCATACCTGGGTCAATTTTAGGACCCCATGGAGCAACTTAGATGTGATAATGACCTTTTATAATTTTTAATTTAAACTAACGAAAAATATAACATAAACATGTATCGTTTACAAAAAAATATTAGTATAAGGTAATATAACAAATATCTTGGACTATAAATATTCATTAAAAATATATAAATATTTTTTATATGATGTTATTTTATTTATAAATTTTTTACATTAAATAGATAAATTTATTTATGACATAATGATGATGCAATGATTAAATTATTAATGAAATATTCAAATAAATGATATTATAAATATTAAAATAAATATAATTTGAAAATTTTTATTCTATAAACAATTGTTTTGGATGAAATTGCGATGTGATGGATGAGTTAATTCTTATGTTAGAAATCAATTAAGTTTGTATGACATTATCAAAAATGAATTACTAAATAGTGTAAAAAATGACCTAAATGAATTTTTAAAACAAATACTATTTTATTAAATGATATTATTGTCCTAAAAATATAATATTCCACCAACTTAATGATATAATGTTGAAATTTTTATTAATTATCCACTTTTGGTTCTCTTGTCGTTTTATACTAACAATAGTAACCATATATTATGAAAATACAAGAAGACATAGTAAGAGTTAATGTTTTTAAATATGGGTCAAAGAAAAATGATAAGTTTAATTCATTGATATAAAATTATCTAAAACCTAGTGGTAGAGAGGATTTATACCCATAATCATCTTATACTAGTAATAAATTACTTTGGAACTATTATAATTCTAATATTATCTTATAATAAAATAATGTTTCAAGACTTTCCTAGAGTGACCTTCCTCCCTCTTATAAAAGGCCGCCACCTCTACCTACTTTCACACACCTCTCATACACATTGGATCATCGAAATTCAGCTTAGATAAGTTTCAAAAATCCATCAATTACATCTATATCCAACACTTTGGGCATAAATCCATCCAATTGATAATATTTGTTCAAATAAAATGAAGATACGCGAAAAATATGTAATTAATTTATCACCTCTTTCAAAATTCATTTCTCTTTCTTCTTCTCCTTCTCATGTTTTTCCTATTAAATAGTAAAAAATATTGTATCTTCTACATTCTGATATGTTATTATAATTTTGGAACAACCTTATTCCCCCTGTTTTCCATCCAACGAAAAACAATATCACCGTGCGTGCATACGTACGACTTAAGATATGCACTCTATAGTGGAATTTGTTAATCAAAAATAAATAATTTGGATGGGTATAATGATGATTATAATTGATTTAAATATTTAATATAAAATGATATTTATTCTTTATAATTAATATACCATTGAATTCTATACCATTTGATCATTAAGTGAATAATATCATCCCTCATATGTACGTACGGCCTACAGTCTCCACGACACGCTCAGATTCATTCTCTACGTTTACCATTAAAGAATGATTATAATGTATATATAATAAATAAGCCAAAAATATATGAAATAATAATTATTCTGGATATTAATATACATATATATATATATATATATATATATATCATTTACCTACTTCTATTCAATTCAATAATGAAATATAAACATCGTTCATGCGTACATACAACCTACAGTCTCCATGAACGGTGTAATCCATTTCATTTATCTATCAATTATATATATTTCTATACTGAATGTGTATTATATAAAAATAATGTATTACATTTTTTAAGTAAGAAATCATGATCTAAGTAATAATATGATGAATAACAATTTAAAACACATTCGATAAATAAAATTATTATTAACCAATTTTGTTTTATTTGGAATTGATAAATAAACGGGTAATATAATGTGATAAGTCAAGAATATATGTTATAATAGATATTATTAGTTTTTTGTACATGTGAATTATATGTCTAAACTGAATACACTTTAGTTTTGGACACATATAGAAGAAATCATACCAAAGATAAGAGTTAATTTTACAATCTCATTATTATCTTTGATTGTTTCTATGCAAATATTTAATGGGGTATATTTATCATCTACATACATGTTTACAAAATATGAATTATTATTTTTATTATTATACAATTTTAAAATTCAATTTTACCAATTGGTAATGTTTTATTAAATGGTATAAAATGTAACTTTCTTTCATTTTCTATATGAGACACTTTTTGACTTTTCGAGAAAGAGTACAAGAAGAATGTTTTTTAATTTATACTGCATGAATGGAGGCTTATGATTTCATATCATCTAATTTTAATTAGTTTTCAATTACAAGATTTCATGTCCATTTTTAATTAAATTATTTTCCATTAAAATTTGGTGGCATTTTGAGATATGAAAACATTTTTTGAGAAGAAAATATATTTCCCTCAAAATTTAATTTTAAATATATTATCGAAATTACATTCCATCTAAGATGAAATTAATTAAATAGGGTTATGTTTATATCCATATTATGTCACTATGATTTGAGTTTTTTTAATGATGGAATTCTCTTTATGAACACTGTTTGTTTTATATGTATTAAGATGGAATGATATTTAAGAAACCAATTTTATTACGTGGGTAATGATATGATTTATGTTTTTTTCGCACATGTTATAATGATTTAATTATGTGATGGGAGGATCCTATATCTACCCCCAATGTAATGGGTAAGGATTTATATCTCATGAGATAGACATGACTGGAATAGAATGTAAATCTGGTTCAATAAAACAGGGTTGGAATGACCGGTAAATCTGGTTCAGTAATACATGGATGGAACGACAAGTAATCCCAGTTCAGTAATGTATTTCGTCCACTTTGCTGGTCTTATCGCAATTCTTTGGAAATAAAGGATAACATATTATGTGTTTATTTATTTTCCATAATACCATGTTTTATTCCAATGCCATTTTATCAAGGTTAATGTTACTTTATGATCTATGCCTTACATACTGCCAAGATATATTTCATGACTCTGGATTTGGATATTTAAACATTTTTTCATGTTTTTAGATACATAACTTTATGGTTTGTTCTATGTTATCCATGTTTTCCATTACTGATAATTTTATCTCACCAATTTTACATTTTCTTTTCCCTGGGATATAAGGAATGGTTTTAGGTAGGAAAAAAAATGGGAAGATCATTATGGAAGATGTTGAAGATCATTCACCAAATTAGAATATTATGTTCCAAGATTCCAAAGACACTAATTTAATACAATATTTGGGATTCTATTTGTGTAATTTATCAATTATTACACCAATGAAATGTACTTCCCATGTATGTCATGTTGGTGGTTGTAAGAGTTGCTATTAGAGAAAACATTTAGTTTACCTTTGGAAACTAGAATGAGAAAACTTTATGAAAATCCTTAGAGATATTTCTAGGGTATGTCTAGGGATGTCCCTAAAGGTAAGTATAACTATAATATTAATTATAATAAAAAAGGTAACAATCATGAATAACCAAGGATTAAATCTAATATGTTAGATATTTAATGTACTCCTCCTTGATTTTTTTGTTTTCCTATTATGAATTTTTCCGATCACACTATTCTATTTGTGTTTTAGGCAAAGGATGAAACTCGAAGAAACCTTGTTAACGATCAATGGACTCGGCAATGAAATTATTCTCCTCCTGAACAACCAAATATGATATGATATTGAAGGAGAAATCTTATTGAAAAAATTATAGAATCTATGAATCATTATGGACATTCAAATGAGAAGAGAAGGGAACACTATTCTATTGAGTCCTTCATGAGGAAACATCAACCTTCTTTTAGGGGGTCTCCTTATCCAAATTTTTCTGAACAATGGATTAGTACCACTGAAAATATATTTTCTAACCTTCTCTGTTCAAAAAATGAAAAATTCATTTTGGCTATTTTCCCTTTAGAAGGTAAATGAGACATGTGGTAGAATCTAATTAAGAATACAAGGCAACAAAATGAAATTGAATCCATGGAATGTGTTGAGTTCAAGAACAGATTTTTTATAATATAGTTCACATGTATTCTTCAAACATAAATTAATGTTGATCAATTTTTAGTGACATAAAACCATTTCCACGAAGGGCATTATCTATAATAGACTTTTGTATATATGAAGAGATTGTGTGTTGTGATATCAAGGGAGAAATGAGATTTGGTGTTACATATCAATATCATGGTTTTGATATGAAAATAAACATGGATTTCAAAGTAAAACATCAAAACAATGGTGAAAAGAAGATGAATGTTACCTTATGCTCGAAGTGTAGAATGAAGCATAGTGGAGATTTTCCTTCAGGGACTTGAAAATGTTTTATGTGTGGAAATTAAGGTCATCGAGCTGTTGAATTACAAAGTAATGGGAAAAAGTTTTCTAATTATGTGAATAGAAAAACGACTACAGAGAATGAATGACCCACACATAAATTCTACCAGTGAAAGGTAATGGGACATTATTCTAACTGGTTCCCAATTCTAAGGGTTAATGATTATGATCGATGATAGCATCCACTTAAGGAAAAAAGACAATGGAATGTCACAATTGATAACTACTGGTGATGTAGAGTATAACAACAATGTCGTGGAATGATTATGTGTTTGTGTAATTGAATTCCAAAATTGTGTTGTAGAATCTATTTTATAGTCTTATAGAATATTTGAATACCTATGTATTGGTCCACTATGGTTTTACATAATTATTTTGTACTGGTAACCATGAAAAGTGATTAATTTTTTTTGAAAGCACATGATATGAACACAATGAAGGGGTAAATAGATAATTATATATTTGATAGTATTAATGACCTCATGAGTGATATAAGGACAATGTGATATATTGGACTGAGTATATACAATATTTGGTCTTATTGTGTGTGTAAAGAGTTAATTTTGACCTAATTCCTATTTTCACTAAGGTTATATGGTAATTCGTGTTTCTATCTGGATTCAAGAGAATACTTGGTTAAGGTATTCATATGTTTGGAATGTGACTACCAAAAACTACCTTATGAAATATGGGAGATAAATATTATTTCGATTTAGTTCACCTACTTCTACTGTTTAATATTTTCATTTTTCAGATGGATTGTAATGCTATCCATTAATGGATAGTGTAAGTGATATTTTAGTTGATGTTCATTATATTAATGTATTATCTCACTATAGGTGGACTTATGTATATTTTATTACTTGTTTAACCATTTTTTTGAGACATATTGAATGAACTATTATTAAATCACATAATCTGTTAACAAATCTAGAATGTCAAATTCAACTTCATTTCAATAAATAACAATTGAAGTGGAAATATTTCAAGGCATGAATAACTGTGAGATTGTACCAAAATCAAGTAAGTATTTAATCTCATGAAAAATTATTCAACGTTAGGGAAAGCATCTTGAAAACCAAAAATGATGTCTTTGTTTCTTCTTATCTGATGAATCAGATGGTACCCTAAATCATCATAGATTTATGGCTTTCTAGTTGTTAACATTCTTCAAAACATGTTCTCTATCACAATCCATTAGAACATCATGGTTAAATTTTTCTTCCATATCCATGTCTACACTTCCCACCTCTGTTCTCCTTTGTAGAAACCTAGTGATGAGTTACATTAGGTAACCGTTGTTTTAATAATGTTCTTTTTTAAAATGATGTTTTATTATTCCTTTTTAGGATGCTGGTTTCCATGAAAGAAACATTCATGTAGTAAACCTTTTATAACCATGAATAATTTCCAGGGAGATATTATTTTTAAGGGGGTATAATGATACACCCAATGTTTTGATGGGCCAGTTTTTCAAATAAAAAAATTCATTTATATATTTCAAGGCACTGACTCAATCATTCCTTTCACACTAAACTGACTTGTCGTATGTTACATGAAACACTGAGTTGGCATATGATACATGAAACACTGAGTATAAATTTTCCTAAATGTATAAAAGAACTATGTTTGGATTATGTTCATAGATATAGAAAAGGAAACTTGCATTATATGCAACACTAACTTGGCATGCGTTACACACTTGAGAGACCTTCCTTGATAGCTTACACTGTAAATAATATCGAGTTTCACGAAAAATAATATATTAATTAAATATTATTATTTAATAGGTTATAAACTAGCCTATAAAAAAATTATTAACCAAATTTTGAGTTTTATACAAAATTATCATTCATCTTATGTATTGTCTAGACATTATATATGAAAAATTCAATTTTTTAGATAAAAGAAGTATTTTAAAAAAATATGATTTTACCGCCTTTTGATGGAGAACCCTTATTTGATCTAGTTTTGTTTCTTATATGTTATATTTGACATAATAAAGTTTATATTTGGCATCCGGACTTCGAAATTTACCTTGGTTTTTATTTTGGTATTTTTCTGATAAAATTCCTATTTTGAAGAATAGTGGAAATAATGCATTTTATTTCAAAACTGCCTTCTCGTTTAATTTTTTTATATTGATAGGTTATATTTTTAATTGTTTTTGATGTGTAATTATATTATTTTTTATAATATAATCCATTTATTTTCATTTTATTTAATTTCACATTTAAATTAGACATACACACAAGTCAAATGTTTGACAGTTTTTACTTTGTAAAAACCGACTTTTTGGTTTTGAGAACATGAATTAATTTTAAATTAATTATTTTAAATTCCATGTTTTGAATTTATAAAAATTTATTCCATATTTGAAATCATAAGGTATAAATTGTGTAAATAGTAACTTTTATTTTTGTACATTATGAATAGTATCTTCAATAATTTTTTTACCACGGTTAAAGGGTAATTGAGGTAAATCAAGTAAATATGGGTAACAAATAATACTATATAACAAAAAAAATACCCTAATGCATGTTCTAAACCTGTTGGATGAGATATTTCTGAAAATGAGATTCCTTGAGTATATTTGGTGACTCCATGGAGCAACATGGGTGTGATAATGACGTTTTATAATTTTTAATTTAAAGTGAATAGAAATATAACAAAAACTTGTATATTTTTCTAAAAAAATAAATATTAGGTTATATAACTAATCTATTTGAAAATAAATAGTAATTATGAATCTAATAATACTCCATAAATCATGTTAATTGATTTATAATTTTTAGATAATAATTAAATAAATTTACTTATGACACAATTATGATGTAGTGATTACTTTACTAATGAAATTTTAAAATAAAAGATATTATAAATATTAAAACAAATTTTCTTTGATCATTTTGATACCATACATGTTTTTTTGGATTAAACTGACATATTAGGGATGCGTTAATGACTTTTTTTACAATTAATAAAGTTTTTATGACATTATCAAAAATCATTTACTAAATAGTGTCAAAAATTACATAAATGAGTATTTAAAATAAATATTATTTTATTAAATTCTTTCATAGTATAAGAAAGATAATATTAGTCCAAATGACTTATATAATGCTACAAATGTCATTAATTATCCTCTTGTGGTTCTTTTGGTATTTTATAGTTCCTATAGTAACCATATATTATGAACATACAAGAAGACATGGTAAGAGTTAATGTTTTTTTACTAAGGGATAAAGCCAAAAGATAAGGTTAATTTGGTGACCTAAAACCATCTAAAACAAATTGGTATAGAGTATTTAGACCAATACCCATATTATTCTCTACATTTAGCACTTTTTAAAAATTATAATTGGAAAATCATTTTATAATAGAATAATATTTCATGCCTTTCCTAAAGTTCCCCTCCTCCCTCTTATAAAAGGTTACCACCTCTACCCACTTACTCACACCTCTGAAACCCCTTGTATCATCAAAATTCTACAAAAATAAGCTCCCAACATCATTCCATTCCTCTTAAAGGCCACAATTTCTGAAAAAAAAACAATCCTAATGAGACATTTTTTTCAAATCAAAAATAGATACTAAAAAATAGGTAATTGTTTTATCACCCATTTCAAAATTCATATCATCTTCTACTTCCTATTATTATGTTGTTAAAATTATAAAGTAATAAATATAGATTATTATATATTTTTATATTTTATTATAATTATAGTAAAACCTTAATCCTCCTTTTACCTATCCTACGAATAATAATATCACCAGGCATGCCTAGGTATGACTTACTGTCTCCACGCCGTAGTGTAATTTGTTGTTGAAAAATGATTAATTTGGATGGGCATAATGATTATTTTAATGGATTTAAATAATTAATATACCATCCAATTCTATACCATTTTACCATTAAGTGATTGATATCGTCGCTCATGCATACATACAGCCTGCCATATCCACAACGTGATGAGATTTGATATCCCAGTTAACCATTAATGAATGATTAAAAAGTATATATAATAAATAAGAATGAAATATATTACATAATAATGCTACTGGATTTAAATATATATATGTATATCATTTACTTTCTTCCATTAAATTCAATAAAAAAATGGAAACAAAATTCATGCATATATATGGCCTTCCATCCCCATGAATAGTATATTCCATTTCATCTATATATCTACTATATGTCTTCAAATAATTAATATTTGTGATATATAAATCATGTTTTAATTTATTTTAGTAATTAAATTACAATCTATGTAATAATATTAAGAATAACAAGTCAAAACACATATGATAAATAAAATGATTATTTCCCAAAACATTGCTTTAACAATGAATTGAATAATAAACGGGTAATATAAAGAATAAGTTAAAATTTTATGATATAATAGAAATTATGAAAATTATTTTACAAGTTAATAATATGATCAATCCCACTATACAGGAGTTTCAGACACATACGGATGAAATCAGTTCTAAGGTAAGGGTTAATTTTGCAATCTCATTACAATCTGAGACTATTTATACGTACATATTTACTGGGGTATTTTTATTATCCACATCCATGTTTCCTAAATACGTTATATTATATATATTATTATACAATTTTTTAATGTCAATTTTACCCATTCACAATTTTTTATTAAACAGAATAAAATAAATCTTTCTTTCATTTCCCATATGAGGTTCCTTGACATTTCCATCAATAGTATAAGAAGAATTTTTTTAACCTATATGGAACGGATATATTTTTATTCTTTCATAACACATAATTTATATTAATATTACATTACATTATTTCAAGTGTATCGTCAATTAAATTTATTTCCGTTAAATTTGAATGTCATTTTGAGAAAGGAAAACGTTTTTGAGGAAGAAAGGATATTTTTCTCAAGAGTTAATTTCAAATATTTTGACAAAGTTAAATTGCAACTAAGATGACATTATATGGATAGGGGTATGATTATATCCATATTATCACTGTTAATTGTGTTGTGTTTATTATGGAATTCTATTTACGAACTCCATTTGTTTTATATGGATTATAATGGGGTGATGTTTAAGAATCCCATATTATTCCATGGGTTCTGCTATGATATTATGTTTTTGTGGAACATGTATTAATTATTTCATTATGATATGGGTGTGATATATATCTCCCTCAAATTCATAGGTAAATGATTTATATCTCATGATATAGACATGACTATAATGGTAAAAAAATCATGTTCAGTAATATAGGGCTATAACGTCAGGTAAATTTGGTTCAGTAATACATGGTTAGAATAGAACGTATACTTGGTTTAGTAATGTACATTATCTACTATGATGTTCTTGAAAGAAATTCTTTTTATACTATGGAAATTATATTATGTGCTTATTCTTTTCCATAATTCATTGTTTTAGGCCAATGCTATTATATAATGGTTAATGTTTCTTTACAATCTATGCCTTACATACTACCCATATTTATTTAATGACTCAATATTTTGATATTTAAACTGTATGTTCATGTTTCTTACATTCTTATGTTTTTGGTTTTTTAATGTTCTCCATGTTGACCGTTATATAACATTTGAGCTCACCATTTTTATGTTTTCATTTCCCAAGGATATAAAAAAAATTTTATGGTAGGAAAAAAGGGGAAGATCATTATGGGAGATGTTGAAGATCTTGCACCAATTTAGAAGATCATGTTCCATGTTTTAAAAGACACTCAACTAATATGGTATTTGGGTTTTTATTTTTGTAATTCATTGAGTATTATCCAGAAGAAAGTTAATTACCATATACGTCAATCTTCGGGTCGTTAGAGAACACCCAATTTAGTGGATAAAAAAATTAGAAATGGGAAAAGATAATACTAATGGGAAGAATATAATTTATTACCAAAAACATTTTTTCAGAACATGGAGGATGAATAATCTACTTCAAAACCCTCAATCATCACATGTAGAGCTTATAATATTTTAATTGATTATGATGGATTATAATTTGGTTAAATAAATGATAGATGAGCTTTACCATATTGAGAATAATGATACAGAGGACACTCATTGAGGACCGGAGAACAATAATATAATTGGTAGTAATTTGTGGTTCATGAATATGATTATTGAATATTTAAATTTCACACAAAGAAAATAATTACAAGTGTGAAATCTGTTTTTAAAATTGAAGACATTGATTTAGATAAAAAATTAGGTCCCATTTTCTGGTTCGAAACAATTTTTTTATAATATCAATAAAAATTGGATTCAATGTATTCTAAAGTGATGTCATTTCTGAATTGATAAATATATTTCTTCAGGAGGAGATATACATTATGATACCATGTCGATTTTTATGGGAAAATATTAAAGAATGGTGAAAGAATTTTTTAAATTAAAGAATGTTTTATTATCATGATATTTCATAATTTCTAGTATTTGATAAAACATTCATTGTAATGATGTGGATTTGATTATAACTTATCCGTAAAGAAATAAAATGATCAAGGGTTGTGAGTGCTCATTTATTTAGATAAATTATTTTTCTCAACGAATTTTTTTTACGATGTTAGTTGTTTACAAATTATATGATATTATAATTTTAGTTGTCTATAATTGGAGAACTAAATAATTTTACTTGGAATATATGTGAATCATGTGAAGTATGATAACTTTATTTCACAAAAAAAAATTCCATTGGAGTTTCTCAAGATATTTGGAAGGGACAACACTAGGACAATTAAAGAAACAATAGAGGTTCGAATGAGGTTATCTAAACATGATAATGACAATGTGGTTGATATAATGGATAATTGGAAAATAATTGATATATTATCTTAAAAGATAATGACATGAACTAATATTAGATTTTCAACATTGAAATATACATGACACAAATATTTTTGTAGGGAGATAAAAATAATATAAATCAATAGGATATATCAATACATCTACCATATATATTACTTTGGGATGTCATAATATATTACATTATGAAATGGGTTACCTTATTATATATATGAATATTGGGTGGCATTCCATGATATCTGGAAGAAAATTTAATGAAGTTATTTAACTTTTAAAGTTTTACATTTAACAGAGGAGTAAGATGTATGAATTTATTTCATTGAGAATTATAGAGTATTAATACCTAACAGCCACTCAATAATGTACATAATTACTATAGATAAAACATAATACCATGGAAATGGTGTTGATGTGAAATCATAAATTGATATCATTTGTGACAACTCAAGTGTTTTCAATCATATAAAAAATATCATTTATTATATGGAGGGAAAAAGAACATCGAGACCAAATACCATTTTATCAGTGATCAATAGTTTGTGATCTTGAAGTATGTGTCTAAAAAAAATAAATTTGTCTAAATTTCTATAACATACTACTCAAAGTTCACTTTTAAGAGCGTACGTTGGGTCTGGGAGTCTAAAAAAATCCCTCAAACTAGATAGTTTACATATAAAAATCCCAATCCAAAATTACATATTCTATTCATAGAAAATTTGGATTTATCTAATAAATTATATAATTTGACTTATAACCCTTTATTTTTTTCATTTGGATAAGTTATCATTCAGTTTGTCGAATATTGTGTAGAAGTCAATAACTAAATTTAGAGTACGTGTAAATAAAATAAATTAGAGTTTCTTTTGTGAAATGAAAGTGTTTGGGAGTGTTTTTCTATATTAATAAATGGGGAGTAAAATTGTGTAATTTTTTTTAATGGGAAATGTGTTTGAGTGATTATTTAGGGATAATAGTTATATAATGAGTTACTGAAGTGAATAGATATCCAAAAAATATTTTCATGACTAATTTTCATTTTAATATTCTTTATTATGATAGTATCGACACATGAGGTCTTAGAGTTTGTGATTATTATATGATTAATTATCATTATGAATATAGAAGGTTTTAGTTCATGAATATGGTCAGTCCTATAGTTCTCAGATCTTATGACACCATGTTACTATTCGTAAGGTATGCCAAGTCTTTTAGACTTTTTTTTAAAAAAATATTGGGTTTATTCAATCTAATGGGAAATTAAATGTCATGTTATATGTTTACAATCCATGTATTTGTTATGAAGAAGATAAAAATAAATTTTTTCATGCTGGTAAATTTTCCATTCCATGTATTGGAAAATCACATCAAGAAATATTTGAAAATCAGATCATAATCAAAGGCAGTGCCTTTTGATGCGTATATGACCTTCATGGATTACATGACATGAACTATGGTTACATGTCATGAAATTTTCCTAGTATGTGGGTTTTAGGGTGCTTCTCATCTAATAGTTTTTATCAACCTATTACCCTTCCTCTTATAACGCATATCCATTCTTATTTGTTTTTGGGACCAATAAACATTTTCTATCATGTATCATAGAAGCCTTGACCATATTCGATCCTCTCTGGATATGTTGACCACATATCATGTGGTTTCTTCTATTATATCATTATCTCCTACATATATTATGATATATCACCATGAAATGGATCAATATAAACTCTTTTTTATTAGATCTGTATTCTAGGTAGTGTTTCTTGATCTTATTAACCTCCATACTATTTTTGCGAGTCCTATTGTGAGAGTTTATTTCCAGATCATTGATTTAAATTTAGGTGAAAAAAAATTATTTTACCTATTATTAAAACCTTGTGTTTTTTAATCAAATTTAAATGAGTTTTAAATTTATTTAAAAACATGGAATTTTTATGATTTCATATTTATTTCAAATGGGTATATAAATTTTAAAAACAAAAATTTCAATGTAATTGAAATTGTGTGTTGAATTTGTGAATGTTGATTTTTTTATTTTGGACATAGATTTGAGGAGTTTAATGGATGATTTATCTTATGAAAATGGAATATTTGAAAAATGATTTAAAAATGATTTAATGGATTTAATGTATTGCCCTGGCCCTAGATTCTCAGAGTCGGTTCATAATTTTAATACATTGTCATGATTACAAGGAATCAATTCCCCAATGACTGATCTGTTTAATAGTCTTGGAAAATAGATTAAATACATGAACGTTACATTACACTTTCTAACATATAAAAAAATCCATTTAGAATTCCATAGTTCCCTTAGCTTAACCCTGCATCTCAAACAGAAAACACTTCTTGGGATCCTGATAAAATAAAACATAAAAAAGGGCTGAGCTCAGATGCTCAGTATAGGTAAATAATTTATAGGAAGCTATAATCTTTTAAGGTAATATGTCTAATAAAAATAATATCCTTATAAACATAAAAATGAATATTATATGACAAAAATAAGTCAAACATTACCTTATAAACATGCACATGGATATTCAACTACTCTAATAATCATATGTAAAAACTAATTTTTTAATGATGGAATGTATAGTCCCAGACATTAATTTCTGTGTCAAGGCCTCGTTCCAGGACCTAGGGGATAACTTTAACTGGACCCCAACCCAGATAGCCTATGTAACTGGACTCCAATCTAGAGAGCCTCTGTAACCTAACTCCAACCCAGATATCGTATATAACTAGACTCCAACCCAAAGAGCCTCTATAGCCAGACTCAAACTTAGAGATCCCCTGTAACCGGAATCCAACATGGAGGGTCTTTTGTAACGGAATCCCAATAAGGAGGGCTTACTTTTAGCAGTCCCAAACCCACAACATACTAGTCCAATACATTCATCTTAATAAAATGTTGAAATATAACATAAACATTTGTACTAAATCTACCATATGAAATATCAATAATTTATCCATAAACCATGAATTGTATAAAAATAACAAATCAAAAATAAAACATATCACAAAACCTTCAATACAATTTAGAATATTTGTATCATAACAAATCATCTTCAAAAAAGTTTAAAATCCATCAAAGTATGTTGACATAGATGAAAATGATTAGTAAAACTCTTTGATAGAAATATCCGTTTTTCTTGAAACATTTAAAATTCAAAAAATTTAGAAGGAATACATTTAAAGACATTTTTGAATCAAATTTTATGATACCACTTTGGAACTTTTTAATGGAATTTATATTTTAAAAACATTAATGTCCATATATATAAATCCTTAAAACCCATTTTGAAAACATGGACATTAATGAGAATGATTTAGAAGAATAAATATTTAAAACATTTTAAATGATGTTTTAGTAAAATATACCCTTAAGATAATCCATTTGAAAACTCTTTTATGACACATGGAATTGGATAATATATATGTACCAGTAGATAGATACGTAAAAATAGCCTTTGATAATAAAGAGATTGGGAAATTAACCCTTACCTTGCACTTTTCTTTGGTCGAGAGTACAATTAACCTCTTATATAATCACCATACTATGTTTTTAAATTATACCAGAATCATATTCATATTTATTATGTCAAACATGAATCATTTATGACTTTATACTACCCATTTAATAATGATATCAATGTTAAATTAACATTTTGAGTAATAATCACTTTCTTTATCGTATGTGTTTTAACTTGTTATTCTTGATCATATCATTAAGATCATGATTTAAATGATTCCAAAAAATAAAACCTGATATATATATTATATATATTTATAATATAAATTTTAATAATATATGTATATATGAAATATAAGGCACCGTTTATGGAGACGGTAGGCCGTATGTACGCATAAAGGCTGTTTCCATTTTCAAATCATATTGAACATAAGTAAGTGAATAAGATATATGTAAATACATACATACATAAAAACATACTTAGACACACACATATATATATCTCCAATATCATTATTATTTCATATATTACATACATATTAATAATATATATTTTTATAATCATTGTTGAATGGTAAACATGGAGATGAATCTTATCACGTCATGGAGACGGTAATCTGTACGTACGCAGCAGCGACAATATATTTATTTTGATATTAAAATCATATAAAATGGAACCTTATATCATATATAAAAAATCATTAGAATGTTATATTTATTATTTACATCAATTATACATCATTATTATACCCATCCAATATAATAATGTTTTGAAGAATAACTACACCACGCCGTGGAGATGGTAAGTCGTACGTAGAAACGTATGGTGACATGTCATTCATAGGATGTATATAATAATGAATATGGTTGTAAAATATTTAAAATAAAATCATTTTATATAGATGATACTGTAGTTGTTGTTTTACAATGTAAACAACAAGGACAGAAGAAGTGGAAGAAGAAATGAATTTGAAAGAAGTGATGAAATATTTACCTCTTCTTCAGGTTCCTCTTTTTGATTTGATCAAAAGGGATCCATAGGTTTTCTTTCTGACCAATGGAAGGCCTCTAGGATGAAGTAAGGATATTTGATAGGATATTTGGGTAGGGTTTGGCCGATCCAAATGGCTATGAAGGTGTGAATTTGAGAGAAGGGGGAGTGCCCTTTTATAAGAGGGATGAGAGGCACCTTAGGAAAATATTGAAATATTATTTTATAATAAAATCATATTCGGTTTATAATGTCTAAAAATAAATTTATTACGAAGTTAATGTGATGATTAATCTAAATACTCTCATCTTATATGTTTTTGAAAAGTTTAGGTTACCATTTTACCCATATCTTTTAAGTTTAACTCTATGTTAAATAATTTACCTTTTACCATGTCTTCTTGTATTCTTTCACTATATGGTAAATAAACTTACTATAAACAAACAAGAGATCCTAAATTGGTTTATTAATGAAATATATAATATTATGTTATCCCTTTGTCCTATCCTTAGTTTTTTAGTAATATTATATCAACCAATAATATAGTATTTGTTTTAAAAATTAATTTATTTCAATTTTGACACTGTTTGGTATTTTGTTTTTGTGAAAGTAATAACAACGATATAATTAGATAAATATTTATCCAATATACCCTAAAATGTATTATTAACCTATATAATTAGTGGATATCATTAAAATTCTCAAATTACATTTATTAGGATATTTATAATATTAATTATTTTAATCTTTAATTAATAAGGTAATTAGTCCATCATCATTGTGTCATAAATAAATTAAATTATTTAATGTATAAAAATTAAAAATAAAATACCATTATGTACGAAATATTTTTATCTTTCTAATGAGTATTTTTAGTTGAATTTATCTTATGTATAATCCTATATTAAAATGTTTCAGTTATGAAAACTTGAAATTAACACTTTTAACTATTATTTAAATCATATAATAATAAATGTCCTAATCTAATACATGTGGACCTAAAGGGTAATATTTTATTCCTAAGGTTGGTTTTGGTCTAATTATACTTATCCAATAGAATTAGTACATCTGTTAGTGTAATAATAATATAATTTTTACCTTTAATAATCCTATTTACTTTTAACAATGGTAAATAAAAGTCAAAGATTCAATTCATCAAAAATTATTTTTATGTTATTGAACAACATTTAACATACTGATATCAACCGTGCCTCTTGGATTTTTGAAATTCAATTCACAGAAGTGGTATAATTAAGTTTTATGCAAATTTGGAAATGCACCGAGCAGGTGGGTAAAAGACGGTAAAAATTTCAAGAAAATTTCTATATATCTAAAATTATTATAAAATGACTCCAATGAATTAAATTGAACTTATATTGGGGTTATTTATCTATTTTTACATAAAATAAATTTAAATAAAATAAATATATAATTAAAAAAAGTCCGTTTTAAACAATAACTCAGTGTTTTTCACTAGTCATCAAAAATTGAATGTTTTCTGAAAAATACAAACAATTCACCCTAAGATAATTTTGATATTATAATTTCAAAAATGAAGTATATTTTAACTTATTAAAAACCCAAAAGTTTCATATATTAGTTTAAAATTAATTCCCACTGTCAAAACAAAAAAAACGGGTTTAAAAAAAGTAAAAACTATCAAAAGATTAACATGTGTTTAAGCCACATTTAAATGTAAAATTACTTATAACGACCAAAATTTAATAAAATGATAAAAATATAATCTTATTAAAATTACAAACCATTAAATTTTATAATTAAACACTGTAAATGATTTTGATAAAAAAAATTGTTTTCAGTTAAAATTTAGTAATTTTAACTATTCACCCAAATATGAATGTTATCATAAAAAAACCCTAAATTTATCGAAACTAAATTTTTATGTCTTGATTATAAAGAAGAAATTTATTTTGTCAAATTTAATATATAATAGTTTCAAATATTGGATTTAAACAGGGTTCTCTAATAGAAGGCGATATAATTTCATATTTTTAAAAATTATTCATTTATCTGAAAAAATGAATTTGTTCTTATATTATATCTAAGAAACACATAATAAGGATGTTAAAATTATATAGAGTATATAAGATTCAAAATGCAGTTAATACTATTTATAATCGCTTTTTTTAAGGCTAGTTTTGTAATGTTGTGGTGCACTTGAACTCGGTCTTGCGTGTAGCGCAAGCTATTAAATTATTTTAATGAGATAATATACTATGAGATCTTGGGGTGTTACATTCTCCCATACTTCAATAAATTTCTTCCTTTCAATTTGAATTTGTTCTTAAAAAATAAAAGGTTAAAAAGAATTAAATACTTTTGTGGATAACTCACATCAGAAATTGGGTGAATAAAATTTATTCTTAATAAGAGGGAAAGGGAATTTTAAAAGTTACCACCAAATTATGATATCAATTAAGAGAACATTGGTTGAAATTAGAGACACGTAATTGGAGGGAAAATGTAAATATTTATAGGGAGTGATTGAGATCATAAATCACAATATATCAATTTAATATATTGAAATTACAAATCCATTATCAAAACCATTTTCAATACCAAAATACAAAATAATAGTATATGGTATTTATTTTTTTTTAAAAAAATTTGGCTAGTTAAAGGAAGAAAAATATCAAATAAAACTCATGGTGGAGGAAAGGACGTTGTCACTGCCTACGTTAAAATAACATTCCTGTTTTTGTTGTTTAGTAAAACACTTTGTAGAAAAATATTCCCCTTGAAATTAAAAGTCATAGTGTTTTATACTCCGTATAAAAGAAAGTTGTTTAAAAATCAATGGATGCATCAATGAAAGGAGATTGAGATGAAGTCCATTAACTAAAGTTTAGTAATTAATTTATTCATAGAATTATTGGGATATATATATATATATATACATGAAAATTAGAGTAACATCCTGTATGTAATTCCTACCACGAACTCATCTTTCACTCCAGAATATTTCAAAAAATATATTCTATTTCTCCTAATCATATTGGGTTTCAATAATAATGAATTTTTAATTCACCTATCTGAACTTTTAAAAAATAAACTACATTATAAAATCTAGGACATCAAGTAGGACAGTGGTAGCTGATTCCCCCTTGTCACTATTCGGTTGTGGGTTCAAGTCTCACGGCCTTGCTAGACACGACTGGTTGTCGCCCGACCTAGGGGTTGTCATTTTAATGAAAATCCAAAAATAACCTTAATAATTGTATCTAATTTCAAACATAATCCATTCAAAACTTTAGACTTATCCAAAATACTTCTGTCCAAACTCACAGATCAAAATTTATAAGGAAGTTAAACATAATGAAGATCTATTTTTCCACTTAATAACATGTTAACACGTTCATCATGTATTCTTTTAAAACATAGCAACAAACTGAATTACCATAAAACAATATTGATTACATTCATTCCCCCATATTCTTTATATAATACTAGATATATTCCTTATACCTAAATTTTTTGAATATTCTGATAATCATGAAATAAACAAACTATTAATCAGTTCTAAGGAAGTCAAGAATATCCAATATAATTTATTCAAGTCAACCGTCTCTTATTCCAAAATCACTGTCTCATTATCAGGACCATATTAAGGATTACCTTTCCTTTAACATTGTATTTTATGTGTAGCATACTATTAAGTCACTTTTCTTAGAACCATATAATCTCAAATACTTAATTAATTAGTACTACAGTAAAATCCCTATTTATCTCCATAATTCATATAACCAGTATATTGTTGATGCAACAATCAAATAAAATAATTCTATGATAACAAAATAAGAACACTAGTCATTCCTTTTCATCTGAGTTAGTATCAGAACATGATTATTATCCAATAGCATCATTTTTGGTATACTCTGATTATTGGAACATTGATTCGCATAGTGTCCCAATTCCTGTAGATGAAGCATATTACACATGAAACCTTTTTATTACCCATAAAATCACGTACTTGGTGTCATTTTCTACATACATATAACAAACTCCCATTCCCTTCAAGCATTTAACAAGGTGATTCTTTCCACATTTATCACATATGGGAAAATCATTCATTACGCTCTTCGATTTATCCATCTTTCTATATACCATCATTTTCTTCTCTTTCTTCCCTTCAAAGCCATAGGACATAGAGAATTCATTACTTATCTTATTAACACATGATATTATTTCTTCATATGTTGAGAATACATGGGTAACTATTCCCCTTCTAAATTTTGGCTTAATAACATTAAAAATATGATCCTTCTTACTCTTTGGATCATACGTATAGCTGGAGTTCTCATTACTTCTACTGGTTCCCATTTATAAACAATGGCATAAACCAGGTCTATTTATGAATCACAATGAATAATTCCAAACTTGTAAAATACCTAAGGTAAATTCAACAGTTTATTGATATAATCCATAATAAAAAAAATGTTTTCTTTGAGGAAGAATTTACTCCTAAATCCATCAAAATGGCATGTAATGAAAATGTGAATTATCCTAAACATATCCCCCTCGAGTTTCATAACCAAGAGTGCAGCAAGGCCATTATCGTGCAATAGTTCCCATTCGAGTCTATCTCAAAGTTGTGTTTTCAGGTTTTACCCCTAGGTACATCTCTGCCAGAGCCTCCTCTACCAGGTAGTGTCCAGACATGGATGTATTTCTTGGAAACCTCCCAAAATTTATAAATTACAAGAATTCTAGGATTATCTTCTATTCTAATTATCAAAGTCTATCATAGGGTAATGTTATATTATCAGAGTTTATCTAAATCTATTTCCAAGGTTATTTCTAAAATTCCTTTGATACCCACTGTAACGACGTGACCCTAGATTTCCAGAGTCGGTGCATTATTTTAATACATGGGCATGATTACAAGGAATCAATTCCCGAAAGAGTGATCAATTTAGTAGTCTTGGAAAATAGAATACATACATGAACATTACATTACACATTCTAACATACAACAAAAAAATTATCCTTTGAGAATTCCATTGTTCCCTTAGATTAAACCTGCTTCCCAAACATAAAACACTTATTAGAATCCTGAGAAAATAAAACATAACAAAGGGGTGATCTCAGATTCTCAGTAAGGGTAAATAATTTAGCAGAAACTACAAACTTTTAAGGAATGACGTGTAATAAAAATAATAGAATTTTATACGTAAACATGAACATAATATGGAAAAAATAAATCAAATATTACCATATAAACATGCACATGGATATTCTACTAGTTGAATAATCATATGTAATAACTACTTTCATAATGAGGGAATATATAGTTCAAGACATTAATTTGTGTGTCAAGGCATCGTGCCAGGACCTAGGGGCTAACTGTAAACATACCTCAACCCAGAGAGCCTCTGTAACCAGACTCCAACCTGGAGAGCCTCTGTAACCCGAATCCAACCCGAATAGCCTCTGTAATCAGACACCAACCCGGAGAACCTCTGTAACCAGACCCCAACGCGGAGAGCCTCTATATACGAACTCCAACCCGGAGGGCCTTCTGCAACTGGACCCCAACCTGGAGGGATTACTTTTACAGTTGCCCAACCTAGAACATACTAGTCCAATACATTCATCTTATGAAATGGTTGAAATATAACATAAAATATTGTATTAAAACTAGCTTACAAAATGTCAACAATTTATCCATAAACCATGATTTTTATAAAAATAACTCATCCACAATCAAACATATCTCAAAACCATCAATACAATATGAAAGGTTTGTATCATATTAAATCAACTTCAAACATGTTTAAAATCTATCAAATATTACATACTTATTAATAATATATATTTTTATAATCATCGTTGAATGGTGAACATGGAAATGAATATCATCGCATTGTGGAGATGGGAATTCGTACGTACGCATGACCGACAATATCATTTATTGATATTAAAATCATATATAATTGGATGGTATATCATATATACAGAATCGTTAACATGTTATATTTATTATTTACATCAATTATACATCATTATTATACCCATATAATATAATAATGTATTGAATAACAACTACACCCTGACGTGGAGACAGTAAGCTTTACGTGCGCACATATGGTGACATGTCATTCATATGATGGATAGAATAATGAATATGGTTATAACATATTTATAATAACATCATAGTATATAGAAGATAAAATAGTTATTGTTTTACAATGGAATCAACAATTAATGAAGAAGTGGAAGAAGAAAAGATCTTGAAAGAGGTGAGTAAATATTTACCTCTTTTTCGAGTTCTTCCATTAGATTTGATCAAAATGGCTCCATAGGATAGCTTTATGATGACATTATGTCCTCTAGAATGAATGGAGGATAGGTGGTAGGATATTTGTGCAGGGGTTGGCTGAGCCAAATGGCTTTGAAGGTGTGAATTTGAGAGAAGGGAGAGTGCCCTTTTATAAGAGGGGTCACAGGCACCTTAGGAAAAGATTGAAATATTATTTCATAATAAAATAAAATCCGTTTTATAATGGCTATATATTGATTTATTTTGAAGCTCATGTGGGGATGGGTCAAAATCCTCTCAACCAATAGGTTTTAGAAAAGTTTAGGTTACCATTTTAACATTATCTTTTACATTTAACTCTAAGTCCAATAATTTTACTTTTACCCTGTCTTCTTGTATTTTTACACTATATGGTTAATCAAAATACTATAAACATACAAGAGAAAACAAATTTGTTTATTAATTACATATATAATATTATTTAGGCCCTTTTTCTTATCCTTAGATATTTAGGAAAATTATATCGACCAATAATAAAGTATTTGTTTTAAAAATTAATTTATGTCAATTTGGACACTACTTGGTACTTTGTTTTTGTAAAAGTCATAAAAACATTATAATTAGAAAAATATTAATCTAATCAACCCTAACATGTCATATTAACATATAAAATTATTGGAATTCTTCAAAAGTCTCAAATTACATTTATTTGGATATTTATAAGGAGATAACATACTATGAGATCTTGGGGTGTTACATTTAAACTTATGGTTTGCTTTTGACATGGGATGAGTAATGTTGTAAACTAAAATGGGGATATTTTATTTGGAAATGTTTTAAAATTATTGATTTTAAATTTTATTGATGTATTACTTAAAATACTTGTTAATGTTGGTTGTTAAATTAAACTAGGACATGAAAACTATTACTACAACTCAGTATAAATAGATCGAAAATGAAAATTGTTACTGAAACAACCATCACTTGAATGCCAATAGAGGGTTCCACTATTATAGTATAAAATAATATATATGTGTTCCGTTTTTGACGTTTCTGTTTTTATGTGAACCTCCCTAGATCTGATATCATTGCTGGGATTTTTTGAGGATCCTATTACTTACTATACTAACTTGCCACATGGCTTTCATGCATGGTTTTTCGGTATGAATATTTTTATTTTATATAAATTTTGTTAGTTAATGAAAATTTTATTAATGCTAAAATACTTATATAAACTATTGTATATAATTTTTTTTAAACCTATTTGAAATTAGTTTTGATATACCATCCATCAATTAATTATGGAAGAATGTTCTGGTTTAAAATTTAAAATTTAAATTACAGAATTTTTTTATTTTATCTAATATCATAAGTATAAAATTGTTGTAGTTTTGATTATAGATCACATCGTGAGAAAATACTATGTTTTAATGCTCACACCATTCCTTTTCCTATGAGAGTTTGTAGACTTACTTATTCTAAGGACTAAGTAATGGGAAATTTTCACATGGAGGTGGTAAGTGATCATGATCCTTTGGACCATGATGTGTTGAAGGAGGTGACTACATGAGATTTTATCCACTTATTGCATTAAAGTGCATGAGATTTTATCATCATATATTTTTAGTACATTTATTATGTACTTCATTATGTCTTGTTTTACATGTGGTTTCTTGTAATTTGTTATTCTTTAATGTCTTGAATACTTACATTTAACCTTTTATATTTTGATTATTTGTGGAAACTTTGATCCATCTTTGATCTTATATGATTCCATGTGCTAGTCATCAACTCGTGTGGATTGGAAATTCAGTTCCGCCAATGTTAAAGATGGCTTGGGAATTGGGGTACTATGGAATTCTATGTGGGTTTTAAAAACGTTATATGAGTGTATTGGTTAATGAATATTCGGTGATGTTTTTATTTAGTTTGGTTTGTCTTTTTAGATAATAGGTAGTATTATTAGAACATAGGATGTATTTTTGAGAGAGTTACTTGCTTGATCTCATCAATAATGATAATTAAATGATCAGCGTTGTTTGTAGGAATTTTTCTTTTTGAATAATATGATATAATTCTATTATTTTCTATTATTTTATTTGGGTATTTCTAAATCTATGTTATGAAATCTTATCTAATGGGATTTGTATTACCATTACTCATGTTTGTGTGGTTATCCTAATTGATTTTTGGAAGTCTTCAGTGTTGAATGTTGATGTTGTGTAGAAATATGCGTCTAAGAAGATGATTTAATATGATTTAGAATAAATATGCTAGTGAACCACATTGGGTGGATCCTATCATATACAAAAATAATATTGGTATTTTTTTGTGTTCCAGCCGTGATCTAGGAAAGGCACCGGCACTGATTCCCATCAAGGCACTAGTTGTGGAACCTCATACGTATATATCTCAAAATCATACTAAATATTTTATTCCCAATAAACCTACTTTTTTTATGGTAATTATGATCCTAAATATGTGGAGAATTTGTTAAACTAGATAGATCATGCTTTCGAATTCCTGGAAATGACTGATGCAATTATAGTGAAATGTGTTACCGTTAATCTAGATGGTCCCAATAGGAGATGGTGGGATGTGATTTTAAAAGGGAATAAGAATGATGGTTTGAATTGAATGTAATTAGATTTTATTTTAAGTAAATACATATATCTATAATATAAAGTGCTAACTATGACTTTGATGTTTGTAAACCTTGATTTGGATGACAAAACCATGACGTAATATGTGAATCATAATATAGAGCATATGAAGTTTTCAACAGAGACTGTATCAAATGAGAAAATGAAGGGTATATGGTTCATAATGTTACTTATACATGATAATAGTTAAAATAATTTATTACTGAATATCATTTCACCTATTGACATACTTCATATGGTGTTGATTGTTCATATTGACAATGCTAGTATGTCCAGGTTGACATGAATTATCTTTTCAACAATTGGATATTCTATGATTTCCATTAAAGTTAAGAGGAATAATGGTGAGTCTCTTGGTGGTTTTAAATAGTAGGAATATTATAGAACACATGATGTTCAATGAAAATACACTTTTACATGATTACAATGTGGCATGTTTAGGTATTTGAGATGTGTATATATTGCGTCACAAACGATCTGTTGTTCATGTGGTCGCTACAGATATCTACATACTTTCTTCCATTTCATTTCATTTCTATAAAATGGCATGGGATCATAAACAACTAATATAACTATGGTGAAATCAGTTTCTTCATAATTTATGGGTTACTCACCACATGCATTGGGAATGAATATTCTTTATGCAACAGAATAGTCTCTTCATAAACATGATGTGGGTATAATGACTGAGAGAGGTACGATCGCTATAAAATCATCTTCATTGACTTACTTTGAAACTATTTAATCCCAATCATTCATATCAACTCATATTTTATGCTAATAAATATTCAAATGGATATTTTTAATATGCCATTGAAATTACTACACCCCTTGGAATGATGAGATAGAAGGGTTTCCATTTTCCTTCAAGTGTTATCTCTTTTTTATATGTTTATCATTCCTTTGGTTTTATGGTTCCAGACAATAATCCTCTTGAAGTCTTTTTTTAATGGATTGCATCATTTATAATAAGGAAATAATTGAATTAAATCTTCACCGGGTCCCATTTACTATGCTCGATGGGGTTTTCTATGCCTTTTAGGGAGAATGTGACCCAAGGTCAAGTAGAGCCAACCCTTATTATCCACAGTTAGGGAAATTGATTTTAGTGTTTTTTGATCGAGAGTGGGAATAATTGTGAAATTATCACCCTCTAGTTGTTTTTTAGTTTACTCATGTTTTCCTTTCTGATTTCTCTAGTTTTCCACTGATAAGAGAGGTTGGGTTTTTTGTTGATTTAATTCATAGTTCTCAAACATTTTTTCTTAATTAGTAGTTTATAAACTAATATAAACTATGATAGTCAAACACATACTAGGATTACCTATTCGAGAAAGTATTTATATTCCCATGTGTGTCACCCTTTTCAGCACCATTACTATTTTTGATGAAAGATAATGGAACACTTCTCCTATGTATTAATTACTAAAAACTAAATCAAGTAATAATGAAGAAAAATTAGCAGTTACAAAATATTTATGACCTTTTTAACTAGTTGAATGGGAAGATTTGTTTTCAATGATTGTTATTTTATATCAGTATCAATAAATGATAATAAAAGAACCTGACATTCATAAGACAACTTTATGGAGTTGTTTCGGTCATTATAATTCTCTAATAATTCTATTTGGTACGACCAATGATTTTGTAGTGATTTTTTTGATGAACATGTTCTTCATTGTGTACCTTGTATTTTTTTCCCTTTTTTGGTGAAATCCTGGTTACTCTTCGACTGAGTAGAATTATTTGCATTATCTAAGAGTATTTATAAAACTTTTGAGAAATCTACAACTCTATGACAAGCCATAAAAATGTGATTTATGGATTATAGAAGTAAAGTTATTTGGAAACGGGTGTCATAACATGGTATCATCGTTGATCTTGAGAATTATAATGTTATTAAATCATGGTAACAACCATGAAATGATTTTGAGATTTAGAGATTCTTAATTCTAATGTTGTATTATCATTGGTTCATAAGGGATTCCTCAAAGATGGCTTATCTTATGACTACTATCACTCAGAGTGGACTAAGGATCATTTGGGATGAAAAAAGTTATTGTTATTTTTTAGATATGATGTATCTTTTTTACTTCTATATTGGTTATTCCAATTCTATCATTCAGATATGGCTATATGGTTTTTTGGGACACATTAGGACAGGTTTGGAATGTCTTCTTCGAATGTGTGACCATGGGGTGGCTTACGTATCTCGGTAGTGTAGAAAACATGAGAAGAAATATATGACCCATGATCAAAAACTCATAACTGTGATGAATTCTATTTAGAATTAGTGGAATTACCTTTTAGGAGAATGGTTTACCTTGTATTCTGACTACAAGATCCTATGTTATATCTCCTCCCAAAAAGATCTAAATATCCACAAGAGGAATTTTACGGTGTTCATATAATATTTTTATTTTTACATTGCCTATTCCCCAAGGAAGTTGAATGTCATTACTGATGTGCTTTGTAGGAAATATCTAACCCATGCTGTAAAAGAATAATCTAGAGAGGGGATTATGAAGTCTCTTTTAAGACAGTATCATTTTCAACTCCGAGAAGAAGAGGTCGAGTTTATCTTGACTAGTGTTCAGTTAATATGCTCTCTTCTCAAGACAACCCTTCTATAAAAACGTCTTGATGAGTCAATCCATAGAATTAGCGACTCTCTTTATGGTGTAAATACTATAAAAAATGTTCATTCTCTTAAGTGTGTATCATATGATTCTATAATGAGTTCATTGTACCTTTTTAAGCAAGAAAATAATTGATGGGGATTTCCTGAATTCTTTATGGGGTAAACTGGGAACTCTAAACATGTTATGTGATATACAAAAATGATTCTTGTGGTCATGTATAAGATGAAATTTTGATAACATTTTGTCATGTTGTTATACATGCCAACTGGTCAATGTCGATCACCAGAATCTATCTTGTTTACCCCTATCCTTTCTAGTGTAGAAATTGATATGGGATGATATTATTATGGACATTGTGTTTTTGTTTCTATATACACATCAGAAGTTGATTTTGATATGGTTCATGTTTGATCGATTGAAAATATTTAATATCTTTATACCCATTCAACAAACAAATAATATTGAGGAGTTTTCAAATAATTACATGAAATACATTAATCATTTAAAGGAGTTCTATATACTATAGTCTCAGATTGAGGGCCATGTTTTACCGTTAATTTTTTTTGAAAGGCCTTCATGAGGTGAAGGTATCTTAATTTCCTTTCAATATAGAATAACATCTTAATATGGATAGATATATAGAGAGGGATATACATATTCATTAAGATATGTTATCTGACTGTGTAATCGACATTAGTGGATCTTGGGATGAAAACTTCAGACTATTTGAGTCTTGTTATTATAGTAGATACCAATATGAAATCAGGATGGAAAGTTTTGTGGAATTTTGTTGAAGGTCGTGTGAATATGGGTTATGATATTCAGAGATGGGTGAGTCATCCTTGGATGGACCATGTTTATTCTAAGAGATGATGACATTGATTCAGTTTGTTCCTAATATAATGTTGATATAAAAAAAGTGAAAATCTTATGATGATCATCATAGATGACCGTTAGAGTTATTATTTGGTGACCATGTTTTCTTGGTTGTTCTTCCTTATTTGGGTCACCGACAAAATTTTGAGGAAAGGGAAGCTTCATGCTTCATTTTTTTGAATTTTCATTATTGTTGAGAATGTAGGAAAATTGGCCCACCATTTATCACTTACACCAACGTTAATGATTCTAGATAAATATTTCCATGTATCGTAGCTTCAAAATTATCCTTATAACTGATATCTTGTCTTGAGTTGGGAGGATCTTGATATTGATCCTGATTTTTCTATGACAGAGCATCCAGTTAGGATTTTTGATTCGGATACAAAGGAACGTCTTGGGATGAAGATACCTTCTTTCCATGTTATATTGTAGTATAGTTTTGATTCACATATGAAATGGGAGCATGTGGAACTAACGAGAGAGAAATTTCCTCTTCTCCTGGATATGGAATCTTATTGACAGATTTTCTTGGTGAAGTTAGTTTCCATGGGGGAGAGGATGCAACAACTTTTTACCATCCATAAATCATTACTTATCCTTTGGTATTGGGTTTTTTTGGTAGAATTTTGGTTTTATCTCTCTTTTCTATGAAATTACACAATATGTAATAAATATACATTCCATGTATTTGTATCTAGGATTATTCTATGAGTTATTTATAGGAAATGAATGATTAAGGGTTTTGTATTTGAAATTTAAATCTTGTAATGATTGAAATTAAAATATCATTAAAATGAAATGCCTTTTTGGAATTTTATATCTTCACGAATTACATTATATGAATAGTGGCTATATGACATTTAATTATTGATGATGGTGGTTTTACATTTACTTCTCATTTGATTATGTTATTTTTGACCTACAACCCTTCCACTCACAACCTTGAGCTTTCCTTAGGTCATCTTGAATCCTATAAATCCCTTTCATC
Source organism: Viscum album (assembly GCA_963277665.1). Classification (NCBI taxonomy): domain Eukaryota; kingdom Viridiplantae; phylum Streptophyta; class Magnoliopsida; order Santalales; family Viscaceae; genus Viscum; species Viscum album. The sequence goes on along the minus strand of OY728147.1, from coordinate 641,553,458 downwards.
ACTGATATAAGTGGTTCTTCCCTTATTCAATATCATCTATGTATATAGATCACATATCATGTAGTTTCTTATGGATTAAAATTTTATTCTCCATAAAAATTTGTAGGTCATCATGCAATTTTAGGATATAAACTCTATTTTTTGGATCCTAATTTTAGGTCATCTTCCAAGATATTTTCCACCTTCATTCATGGTTAGAGAGCCCCATTACATGTTTTTAGTTTAATACATTCTATTTAAATGTTGGTTGATCCGAAATTCATTTTAGTATGACTAAAAAGATGAATTGATTGATTAAATTGAAATGAATTTTCACTTTGTTTGGAAAGCATGGAGTTTTTTTAATTTGATCATTAATTTGAAAAGGGTTTGAAAATTGAGAAAGACATAAATTTCAGTGGAATTAAACATTTGGGTTTTAATTTTTTGGGAATTTATGCCTTGAATTTGTAAATAAATTCGAATAATAAATTTAAGGATTTGTCATGGAAAAATAGATAAAACATAAAATCTATTTGAAATATAATGAAATGATGAGAATTTTATTATTTTTCATAGAAATGGGAAAGAGAATATTGAAAAAAAGGGGAAATTATAATATATATTTTTAAAATAATTGATATCCAATTTTATTGATGACTTTTTAGAACCAAAATTCATCCTTTGGAGTTAGATGCAACTGTGAAACACATGACATTTCCTAGATTACATAGTGTTGGATTGATGATGAAAACTGTTACTAACCCAACCGTGGATTTACATCCCATAATCGGTTCCCTTTGTGGGGTGTAGAATTACCTTGATGGGTTCTCCTTTTTGAGTGTATTTGTGTGTTTACACCAGACTAGAGTTGATATAATTGTTGAGATGTGTGAGAATCCTATTACCTACAAAGCTGACATTACACAGGTATTTGATGTACGGTTCTTTACTATGTCTTTTTTTATTTTATATAAATAAAATTCATTATAGACCTATTATATTCAGACCAATTAATTTATATAAAATTTTTTATATTATGATTTTATTTTAGAATGTTTGAGTTTTGTTTTAATATACCCACCATCCATTGATTTTGAAACATTATTTTGGGTTAAAATAAGGAAAATGAAATTTTGTTCCTTGTTTTATTTTTTCAAATAGAAAAAACAGCCAACTATTATGGTTATAATTATGGAAGATATCTTGAGACCCTATAAGGATTTATAGCCCACACCCTACCATTTGTTTTGTATTTTTATATTGTTTCTTATTCTACAAATGAGTAAAGGGAAATCACCACATAGAGGTGGTGTATAATCTTGAACCTTTAGACCATAGCGTCTTGAAGGAGGATATTGGTGTGGATTTCATCCACTTGATTCCAAGGATTTTTGAGTTATCAATTTTATCTGATATTTTATACTTTTATGGTGTACTTCATTGGGTTTTTATTAACATTTTGTTTCTTGTAATTATCCATTATGATAGTTGAGCTTATGGACGTATAACATTTCATCATCAACCATTTGGTGAAATATTCATTCCCTAAATGATCTTTGATGATACTGATTTCCTATTTCCAACCCATGGGGATCGGGAACACCCTACATGCCATGTTATAGACAAATCAGTTATTAGGTTAATCAAGAATCTTTGATTGTTTGTGAATGATATATAGATGGTAAATCTATTTTGGTGTATTAGAAAGGTTTTCATGGAATTTGAACAAACCCAATGGGGAATATTGTTATATAAAATCCCATAATGTGGTTTTTAGTAGTGTTTTATGATTAAATTGAATAAATAACTCCCAAAAGATATTATTATTTTATATAATGGGATTAAAATATTTTTGGAAGAAGCTGGAGGATGGACTCTGATAGGCCATGTATGACATCAGGGATTACATAACCATGGTTCTTCTGGTCGAAAACAATTCATGATTTTTACCACATCCAAGTTCTCAATATTTCACATTATTAATTTTACTATGAAAAATGGAAAACATAGACTCATGAATTGTGGAATTCATTATCAATGTTAGATGATATAGTATAGTAAAATTAACATAGATAGTTGATAGTGACCACATCCTAGAGGACACTATTGTGAGGTTTTGAAGTACCCATAAGATATAAGGAGTCCTACTGTGGTTTTGATGGCTGTTGTGGTGGGAACATGAATTATTCAAATTAAGGTGTTAGAGATCCATTTTTGAGTAGGCTAATACAAATGGTTATATGTTGGAGAAAAAATCATCCTGGACACTATGGTTGGTTTTCTAGATCCCTATGGGAAATTAAGAGCCCCACAATTAATGTAATAAATTCCTTGGAGTGCTTGTGAATGAAATTTTAAGGAGGTTACTAGAGGAAGAGTATTCCAGGGTCTATGGTGGGTTATAAATATTTATTTTCAAGTGCAAGGTGAAGGAATGTAGATAATACTTTTGTAACAACCTAATATAATGGTATTTACTTATTATTAATTTAATAAAATTATTTATGGATCAAGACACATAAAAAATGAGACTAAAAAAACACGATGCTTAAAAGAATTAATATATGAACTTTCTAAACATAAATGCAAAACTGTAGAGTATAAAAATGATTAACTATATTAAAATCCAAATTAAAAAAATATGTAATATTGAATCCTGAAGCATGACTATCATGTAAAAATCCCATTTTTTGATCTTGGTAAAGTTATGGCATCACTGTTGATTTTCCAAGACCATTCCCAATCCATACTATGATAGGTACAAACTGAGGAAAATATTTTCACGGAAAATATTTCTTATATATAATTCCATGAAATGCATTATATCTAGATCACCGCCCATTAATTCCACTACCAATTATCTCAAACATAGATCCTATGCGGAGGATATAAGAGGTTTTTATAGATGAAATTATAATGATATCCACATGTAATTATTATCAATAAAATTGAATGGGTATATTAATATAAATTAATTTAAGTATTAATAATAATTGTTTTTTATTTTTTAATTCCTATATTAAAATTAAATTATATAACATTTAGATATGAATTTCATATACAAAAAAATAATTTATGATCCCTCAAAGTGTTATTTCTTCCCAATTAATAAGAATACACTCACAATATACTTAAAAATAAAATTTTCTTAAAACATGGTATTATCCACATTGTGCCTTTATATTATATCAAATTTTAATGAATTTTATAGCTTAATGTTTTTAAAATGAACCACATTTTTAAATTCATCATAAAAAAATTTCTTAGTATGATTTTTTAAAATATTTTCCCAAAAAGTTTTTTTAGTTGAAATATACTTCTTTGACGAATCTTATAACATTTATAAATATACCATTCTGATATAAAAGATTAGAAACCATTTTATTGATTAAAATTAAATTATGGAAAAACATTATGAATTTTAAAAAAAAATTTAACTTAGAAAACCTATGTCCAATATTATTAATATGGAAAATAAGGCAACTTTAATAAAAAACAATTTTATGTATTTTCATTGAATAAATGATTTTAAAGGTTATATTTGGTTTTAGGTTTCCATGTAAAACTCATAAATTTTATTTAATTTATTGTAAATATATTTATATAATTAATTTTTTTAAAAATAATAATTTTTTCTTTTATATAAATTTAATGTTGAAAACATTATTTTCCAAACAAATATTTTGACCTGATTATGTATTTTTATGTTAACTTTTTTGTCAAAATTTTATAAATTTTGATTAATATTTTATTTAAATATGATATTAAAATTTTAATATTTGTTAATAATTCCAATATCAATTTTATTAATTAAAATTAACTAAAATGGTTAAAAGTTAATTTCCAATGTAAGAAATAATTTTGGAAAAAGAAAAAAAATAAAAACCTAAATTCCAAAATTGTCTAGGATCTATAAAAAATGTGTTGAGGATGATATTATTGAAATTCACCCACTTACCGTCCACATTTTTCCATTTTGGATCCATTTTACACTGACTAAGTGTAGTAAATTATTGAAAATTTAATGGATATTCCAAAACAACAAATATCTCCTCTTATAAAACGCTTACAATCCTACCAATTCAAGACTGAAAATTCCATAGAATCTATTCATGATACTACTAAAGATTAATATCAATATTAACCTTCCCAAATGCATTTGTTTCTATAAAAATTTATTTTTCCTAAGTCTATAATTTATAATGAATTTTTAGTGAAAACATAAATGTCTAATGTGAGTATTACATTCACTTTCCCTTTTCCCATACTATAAGTCATACTGAATCATCTAAAACATAATTACAATTGAAAAATAGAGTAATTAGTATACTAAAATTACATTATACTAATTTAATGAAAATTATTCACTACCTTCCATACTCAAGGAGATACCAAAACATCGAACATGTGTACGTGTAGAATACCACTTCTATAAAGAAATACTATTTCTTAGTCATTTCCACCTATAATGTATTGTAGTAAGGATGGATGTAACGAATACATATTTTTTATAGGTCAAAAAGTCTATTGTTAAATGATAATTCTATATGTTCCATATTTTCCCTATCTATTGAGAAATTTTATCATTAATCGTTCACAATACATACTACAACATTCAAGAATGACAACTTGCATTTTTCATCACCACCCATCATTGATAGTTCTTATAATAGATGTAATTGTGATATATTTTTTTATGAAATATTTAATCATATTTATATATAAAAATCTCATTTTCAACATACATCCCCTTAATCATTATGTCATTATAACTCATTTTCATTGGGTTAATTCAACTTCATATGTAAATGAAGTTATTGTAATTATATCATAAATTTTTATGGGATTTCATATAATTATAATACAATGTAATAATGATATATTTAATATTTTGTTATCATTATTTAATGATTCCATTAATATTAAAAAATTTATTAGTATATTACAATTCGATCATTAAAAAAGAAAAAAATAGTATACTGTGATTTCCATTTTCACATTTCATATTCATTCCATACAACTACATAAAATTGGACTCAAATAATCATTAAATAAATTATTACTATATAATAAAAAAATATTTATGAACATTAAACAACATTTTCAAAACATATTCTATATTCTTGATGTTTTTTATGAAACAAACAACTCAATGTTTTTACACCCCAAGCTTCCACGGTATGATTCTATTTTAATAATACAGTAGCGTGTGTTGTACGCAACTTCGAGATTCTAACACACAACGACCAATCAAAGTAGCCACTATGAATACTAAATCCAACTTTTTGAAATTTTATAAATTTTATCATTCAAAATGGACTTCATTTTTGGATTCGGAATATCGAAATTATCCCACGGTGAAAATTTGGAACTTTTCGGATAACTTTTATATTTTGATGAATAGTGAAAATTACTAAATTTTAATTAAAAACAACTTTTTTAATCAAAATAATTAATAGGGATAAATTAGGAATTTGAGTGTTTTTAAAGTATATTTTGAATATATTTTTACCATATAATACAATGTTTGTCATTGGACATAATTTCACATTTAAACTGGACATAAACAAGTGTTAATCTTTTGATAGTTATTATCTCTTAAAAACACGCTTTTTGTTTTAACAACGAGAAATAATTTTAAATTAATTTCTGCCACTTCTGTGTTTTGAATTTAGAAAAATGGATTCCATATTTGGAATCAGGATTTCCATATTATGTAAATAGCTAACTTTTATTTTTAGACATTTTGAATAGTTACTTCGGTAAATATTTTATTTACCATGGTTAAAGGGTAAATCCGGTAAATAAGGGTAAAAAAATAATATCATAATAATAATAAATTACCCTAAAACATGTCCTAACCTTATTGGTTGATACATGTCCGACCACAGTCATCTTTGGGTCGATTTTGGGACCCCATGGAGCCACTTGTAGGTGATGAAGACACATTATATTAATTAAGTTAAAATAAATACAAAATTGACATAAGCATATATCTTTTAGAAGAAAAAAAATTAAATAGGGTTATATATGTTCGATTTTTGACTATAAATATTAATTATAAATAAAAAATAATTTCTAATATAATGGTATTTTATTTATAATTTTTAGACATTTAATAATTAAAATTAATTAGGACCCAATAATGATTAAATATTTTCCTTATTAATGAAAGAATCAAATAATTGGTATTATAAATGTTAAAATAAATATAATTTAAAGTTTTTATGACATACACTAATTTTATTGGTTAATATTACATGATAGGATTTCTTAAATTAATTTGGTTTGAATTAATAAATTTTTTAAGACTTTAAAAAATCAATTATTAAATATTGTCAAAATTGACATAAAAGAGTTTTTAAAACAAATATTATATTATTAATTGATATTATATTCCAAAAAATATAAGGTTCTGCAAAAGTACATATATAATTATAGGTGTATCATTAATGGACAACTTGGGGGGTCTCTTGGTTGTATACAGTAAGTTAATTGACTATATAATATAAAAATACAAAGTGACATGGTAAATGTTAATCTAATTAACTAAGAGTTAAAACTAAACGATAAGGTTAATATAATCACCCAAACCTGTCTAAAATCTATTGGATGAAATGATTACGACCCAACCCCACATTAAACTTTGAATAATTCACTTTATATCCATTAGAGACCGAATATGAATTTATTATAAATTAATACTTTAAGTTATTACTAAAGATCCCCTCCTCCCCATTATAAAAGGAAACCACTTCTAACCAATTCTTCACAACATGAAAGCCTTTTGGTTTGGCCAATACCTGCCCAAATATTCTCTAAACTTACCTCACTTCAACCTAGAGGCATTAGTTTGATCAGAAATCAAAACTAAGGATCCCTTTTGATCAAATCAAAAATAAGAACCCAAAGAAGATGTAATGTTTTCACCACGCTTTTTCTTATTCCTTTCTTATTCAACTTCTTCTACCTTTGTTATTTCCTTTCTAAAATAATAACTCTAGTATATTCTATACACAGTGATATTATTATAAATATGGTACAACAATATTCAGTATTCTATCCATCCTTTGAATGACATGTCACCATACATGCGTACGTACGGCCTACCGTCTCCACGTCGTGGTGTAATTGTTATTCAATACACTATTATTTGGATGGGTCTAATAATGATGTGTGATTCATGTAAATAATAAATATAACATGATAATGACTCTGTATATATGATATACCATCTATTTATATATTATTTTAATATCAAAAGTGTGATATTGTCGCTCGTGCGTACGTACGGACTACTGTCTCCACGAACGCGATGAGATTCATTCCCCATCGTATCCATTCAAGTCTAATTCTCATTTGATGATTAAAAATAATTTTTACGGACTTGATATAATTCTGTATATTATTATGATACAACCTATACATAACAAACACAGCTTATGTAACAAAACATATAAAATAAAACGTGTAAGTTAACACCCGAAACGACGATAATACTGAGATATTATTAACAAAGCAATGTTAAAAGATCATATATGATATCATATTAATGTATATGATTCTTGTATAATTTAATAAAAAATATTTTACCACTATACTGGAGGTTAACCAACCATCAACCATGGAAAAGTAAAAGGTAAGGGTTAATTTCACGATCTCTTCATTATCCAAGGTTGTTTATAAGTAATTATCTACTGGTACCTCTTTATCACCCACATCCATGTTTCATAAAAATGTAATTCAAATCATTCTTACTATCTTACTGAATATGGGTTAAAGTCATTTATACCATTGTTTGACTTTTTATAAGAATTTTATAAAGGAATCTTTCCGTCGTTTTCCAAACAAGGTCCTTTTTAAACTTTTCGACAAAATTAAGGTAAGAATGTATTTTGTAACTTATACGTTGGGTGTAGCTATTTTCCGCTGTTATAAACTCTTCGATGCTTCCCTTACAATACTATATGAATATTATCAATGTAAATGTTTTATTTTATATGAATATTAAATGATTTCAAAATAGAAAGAGAAATTTCTCTAAAAAGGGTTTTGATTTCATCTATGTCAACATCCATTGAAGGATTTTATGTTTATTTGAGGTTGATTTATTATGATACAAAACATCCATATTGTATTGAAGGTTTTGTGATATGTTTGACCATGGATGTGCTATTTTTATACCATTAATGGTTTATGTTTAATGTATTGACATTTATTATGCTAGTTTTAATACGAATGTTTATGATATGTTTAAACCATTTCACATGAGAAATGTATTGGACTTAGTAAGTGACGGGTGGAGCCCGCTATAGCTCCTTGAAGAAACGGTAGGTATCATAAGTCAACTAGATGTGGAATTGGCCGAGGCCCTTTCCCAATTTGATTTATGGTTTTGGAAGAGGCCTTAATCATTATTTGACATCTTTGCCAAGGCCTTGACAAATTTTTTCAGAATGTCCGGCATTATACATTCCCTCATTATTGAAATAATATTGGTGGTTCATGTGGTCATTCGACTAGTAGAATACACATGATTATGTTTTATTATGGAATTATTTACTCATCTCATATTCCTTCCATAAAATTATTCATTTTTATTATTGGTAAAGTCATTTGGTTTCAATTACTTACCATGCTTAATATTTATGTCATTTTCCGATGTATTACTTACCCTTACCGATTGTTTGAGATCACCCCTTTCAATGTTTTTTTTCTAGGATATGAAGAAGTTAGTTATGAGTGTCCAACAGGAATAATCTAGGAGGCATGGATGTTCATAGTGAAATATATTTCTGTTTTATTTCTCTTCAAGATGTAAAGTTGAACATATGTATGAATCTTGTTTCCAATAATACTAAACTGATCGGTTTTTCGAGACACGATTTCCTAGTGATCATGACAATGTTATGTAATAATGCACTGATTCTAGGTTACTTGGGTCGGGGCATTACAGTTGGTATCAGAGAAATTATAGTACAAACCTTGGAAACTATATTTATATAATCTCTTATTAGAACACATATACCTAAGATAAACATTGAGGATTAGTATAGAAGAACTTCCCATAATTTTGGAATTGTAGATATTTTTTTGAGTTTTTAGAGCAATACATCCCTTTCTGGATACGAGAAGGTAGAGGCGGCTCTGGTACAGATGTACCTAGGGGTAAAACCCAAAAACACCACTTTGAGCTAGACTCGTACGGGAACTGGTGCATGACAACGGGCCTTGCTGCACTCATGGTTATGACACTCTCGGGGGATATGTTTAGTATAATTCTCATTTTCTTTACAAACCATTATGAATGGTTATGAGTATATACTTCTCAATGAAAACTTTTTTTTAAGATTATGGATTATATGCATAAATGGTTGAATTTATGTTAAGTTTTTTAGATGATTGAAATTAAATATTTTTATTCATAAACTAATCTAGTTTATGCCATTTTTTAGAAATGGCGCCTAGTGGAAGAAATGGAAACCGTATCAATGCATGCAATCCATGTAGGTATTTCTCTCCTGATAAAGATAATTATAGAAGAGCTGGTGATGCAGTCGGTGCTGATCATATAATCACTATACTGGGAAAACTCACTCAGGTTATGAATAATAACCTTACCCGTATGGAGCACCATGATCTGCAGCATGGAGGATCAATTTTAGATCACTTCATCAGGAAAAAACCACCAAAATTCAATGGGAATACAAATACCTTAGTATCTGAGCAATGGATTAATTCTGTAGAGAAAATATTACATGCTTTGGGGAGTAGCGAAAGGGAAAAAGTTGTCATGGCAGTTTACCGCCTCACTGGAGATGCTGACCAATGGTCGTCCTTGATTCAAAATACAAAGGAAGATGATGAAGTATAAAATATGGAATGGAGGGAATTTAATAATGATTTTTTTAAAAATATACTTTCCTCGTGTCCATTGAGCTAATAAGGAAAGGCAGTTTTTGAGTTTGAGGAAAAAGGAGGATGAGAATGTTGCGAAGTATGAGGCTAACATTACAAGGTTAGTGAGGTATGATGTAGATAATATACGTAACCCAAGAAGTAAGATTGATCATTTATTTGATGGGATAAAACCATTTCTCCATCAAGCATTAGTATCACAATCCTTCTCATCATACGAAGATATTGTCTCGTGTGCAATCAAGACAGAAAAGGAATTCTCTAAGTCTTATGACTTTAAATCAAAGAAAGAGAAGAAGAGATCTTCTAAAAACTCTGGGAAAAGAAATAAGGAAACTGGGAAGAAGGGAATAATTGAATTTCAACCCTGTGACAATTGCAGAAGGAATCACCCTGGTTCCTGTATAAAAGGAAAAGGGTTGTCCTACAAATGTGCAAAGAATGGCCATATAGATGGTGATTGTAAAGGAAATAAATACACTACCGATGTTCAATGCTACAATTGTAAGGAGATGGGATATTATTCCAATGAATGCCCTAAGCATCAAGGAAAATTATTTCAGAAAATGCCATGGGATCAAGGCCAAGATTATGCTATCACTACTGCTAAGGTATAAGCTCCGAAAGACATGGTGGCAGGTAATTTAATGGTTTCCTCTGTTTAGAAAATGCATTATTTGATTATAGATCATCGCATTGTTTCATATCTTCCCAATTTGCGAAGAAAATTATATATTTCCAATTTTATTTAAAAAGGGTGTTGTCAATCAAAACCCCTAAGGGAAGTATCACTGCTCTAATGTTTTTTCAATCATTCCCCATTAAGGCATATAAATGTTCTTTATCTGCTGATCTTTTCATCACACCTATGATTGAATTTGATATAATCCTCGGTATGGATTGGATTTCACAACATGATGCAAATATTTATTGTATGAAGAAGGAGGTTATGATTTTTGATGATGTTGATAAGGAACAACTTATATTTAGGGCAGAATTGTCACCACCAAATTATTATCTAGATCCACCCCCAATAGCTCAACTAAATTCAATTATAGGAGAGGAAGAGAATGAAATAACTGTGGGTGAGGAAAAGAATGTTCAAATAGAGTATGTACCTATTGTGAGAGAATATGTTGATGTGTTTCTGGAAGATTTACCTGGACATCATCCAGAACGAGGTATTGAGTTTTCCATTGATTTAATTCCTTGTTCATGGCCCGTATCAAAAACCCCTTATTGAATGGCCACTAAGGAATTAGTTGAACTAGAGAATCAACTGGAGGAATTAAGTAATAAGGGATTTATTCTCCGTAGTGTTTCTTCATGGGGATCCCCTGTCCTTTTTGTTATGAAGAAAAATGGATCTATGAGGTTGAGCATTGACTATAGGGAGATCAATGCAATAAAAAAAAGAAACGTTATCCCCTACCTCACATTGATGATTTATTTGACCAACTGCATGGAGCTCAATACTTTTCAAATATTTACCTTTGATCTGGATACCATTAGTTGTGTGTTAAGAAGGAAGACATTCCAAAAAAAACATTTTGAACTAGGTGCGGGCATTACGAGTTTACAGTAATGCCTTTTGGGATGACTAATGCACCCTCTATTTTCATGGATCTAATGAACAGAGTTTTCAAGGAATATCTTGATGACTTTGTAGTTGTATTTATAGATGATATATTGGTATACTCCAAAAGCTACAAAGATCATGAAATTCACTTGTACATTATATTGAAGACTCTGAGAAGACATGAATTATATACGAAGTTTAGCAAGTGTGAATTATGGTTTCAAGAGATTTCTTTTCTTGGCCATATTGTCTCTAAGGATGGAATCTTCGTTGATCCTTCTAAGAAAGGAGCAGTCAATTAATGGAAAGAACCGATGAGTATAATCAAGCTACATAGTTTTATTGGTTTAGCAGGTTATTATCGATGTTTCTTCTAGAATTTTGCCCGATTGGATAACCCATTAACGAAGTTCACACGTAAAGGAATTAAATTTGTTTGGAAAAAAGTGTGTGAAGAATGTTTCGAAGAACTAAATAGAAGATTATTCAATGTACTATATTGACTCTACCATCGGGGAATGACGGGTTTGTTATTAATAGTGATGCATTGAAGAAAGGACTTGGTTGTGTCCTTATGCAAAATGATAGAGTTATTGCCTATGCATCACAACAGATGAAAATTCATGAACAAAACTATCCTACTCATGATCTTGAGATATCGACTATAATATTTTCTCTGAAGATATGGGGACACAATCTCTAAGGTAAAAATGTGATATTTATACTGATAACAAGAGTTTTAAGTATATTTTCTCACATAAAGAACTCAACATGAGGCAAAGGAGATGGTTTGAACTACTCAAGGATTATGATTGTACGATAAAATACCACCAGGGGAAGGAAAATAAGGTGGAAGATGCTTTGAGAATAAAGGATCATGGAGTTTTGAACAATATGATAGTTGAAAAGGGTCCTATATACATGGATATAGTAAAGATAGATATGGGAATAACCATGTATGGTGAAACATCGATACTTTTTCAACTGGTTGCCAAAATATCATTACTAGAAAGATATAGAGTTCTCAAGCTGATGATGAAGCATTTAAAAAGAATATTAAAGCTATGAATGATGGGAGATTGAGTGACTTTGTGAATGAAGATGGATTTTTGAAATTTGGGAGGAGACATTGTGTTCCCGATATACCTTATTTAAAATGGGAATTGTTGGAAGATGTTCATAGTTCCAATTTCTCTATACACCCTGGGAGAACCAAAATGTATAGAGATTTAAAGGAACATTTTTGGTGGGACAATATGAAGAGAGAGATTGCTGATTTTGTATCAAGATGTATGGTTTGACAACAAGTGAATGCAGGAAGGAAACAGCCTAGAGGAGTCATGTAACCTGTCCCCATACCTGAGTGGAAATGGGATAATATCACTATGGAATTTGTCATGGGACTACCAAAGACTCCTAGAAGAAACGATGAAATATGGGTCGTTGTTGATCATCTTACCACGTTAGCACATTTTCATGCAAGAAGGGAAGGTTTACCACTTGAAAGTCTGGAAAGACTATATATTAATGAAGTTGTGAGACTTAATGTAGTACCCCTATCGATTGTTTTGGATCGAGATCCCCATTTTACATCGAGATTCCGGAAGAGTCTTCAAAATTACTTGGATACTGAACTTCATTTGAGGACTTCATACCACCCTCAAACATATGGACAACCAAAACAGACTATTCAAACCATAGAAGACATGTTGAGATCTTTCTCACTTTACTTTCAGGGTATGTGAGATCAATATTTACCTCTGGTAGAATTTTCCTATAACAATGGCTTCCATTCTAGCATTTAAAAGGCTCCATATGAAGAGTTATATAGAAAGATATGTCGCACACCAATATATTGGGATGACGTTGGTGAAAGAAAACTTGTAGGCCGAGAACTGGTGGAGGAAACGATGGAGAAGGTTAAGGTAATCCAAAACCACATCAAAGCAGCTCAAAGTAGGTAGAAGAGATATGCTGACAAAGGAAGGAAGGATTTGGAATTTCAGGTAGGAGATCTTGTTTTCTTGAATGTATGTCCATGAAAGGGAGTTATATGTTTTGGTAAGAAAGGTAAATTGAGTCCTAGGTACGTAGGAACTTTCGAAATTCTAGAAAGAATTGGGGTTGTATCTTACCGTTTGGAAATGCCGGCAAGTCTCTCCAAAGTTCACGATGTGTTCCACGTATCATTATTGAAAAAATACATGCCTGACCCAACAAATGTACTCACTTACATGGAATTAGAACTAGAAGCCGAAAAATATTATTTTGAAGAGCCCATAAGGATTCATGATACAAGAGAACACGTGCTAAGAAACCGGACAACTCGTCTGGTAAAACTTCTATAGAAAACCCATTAGATGGAAGAGGCAACGTGGGGACCCGAGGAACTTATTATGAAGAACCACCCGAGTCTTTTCATGAGGTAGTATTCTAGAAATTTCAAGGAAGAAATTATTTAATGGCGTGGAGAATGTAACACCCCAAGTTTCCATGGTACGATTCTCGTTGAATAATACATTAGCGTGTATTGTACGCAACTTCGAGATTCTAACACACCGCGACCAATCTAAGTAGCCATTATGTATATTAATACCCACTCATTGAAATTTTATAAATTTTATCTCTCAAAAAGGAATTCATTTTGGGATTCGGAATATCTAAATTATCCTAGGATAAAATTTTGGTACCTTTTGGATAACTTTTATATTTTGATGAATAGTGAAAATTTCTAAATTTTAATTAAAAACATCTTTTTTAATCAAAATATTTATTACTGATAAATTATGAATTTGAGTGGTTTTAAAGTATATTTTGAATATATATTTACCATATAATACAATTTTGGTCATTAGACATAATTTTCACATTTAAACCGGACATAAACAAGTGTCAATCTTTTGATAGTTATTATCTCATAAAAACACGTTTTTTGTTTTTACAACAGGAATTAATTTTAAATTATTTTCTGCCACTTCTGTGTTTTGAATTTGGAAAAATGGATTTCATATTTGGAATCAGGAAGTCCATATTATGTAAATAGGTAAATTTTATTTTTGTAAATTTTGAATAATTACTTCGGAAAATATTTTATTCACCATGGTTAAAAGGTAAATCCAGTAAACTATGGTAAGAAAATAATATTATAATAATAGTAAATTATCCTAAAACGTGTCCCAACCTTATTGGTTGATACATGTCCGAACATGGACATCTTGAGGTCAATTTGGGTACCCCATGGAGCCACTTTTAGGTGATAAGGACACTTTATATTAATTACGTTAAAATAAATACAAAAATGACACAAGCATATATCTTTTAGAAAACAATTTTTAATAGAATTATATATGTTTTATTTTAGACTATAAATATAAAATAGAAAGGTAAAAGGATTTCCTACATAATTTTATTTTATTTATAATTTTTAGAAATTTAATAACTAAATTTATTTAGGGCACAATAATGATGCAAAATTTTCCTTATTAATGAAAGAATCAAATAATTGGTATTATAAATGTTAAAATAAATATAATTTGAAAGTTTTTATGACATCCACGAATTTTATTGGTTAATATGACATGATATGATTTCTTAATTTAATTATTTTTGAATTAATAATGTAATTAAGACTTTAACAAAAATCAATTATTAAATAGTGTCAAAATTGACATAAATGAGTTTTTAAAACAAATATTAAATTAATAATTGATATTCTATTCCTAAAAATATAACGCTCACCCAAAACACTTATATCATGATAGGTGTATCATTAATAGACAACTTGGGGGTCTCTTGGTTGTATATAGTACGATAATTAATAATAAAATAGAAAAATACAAAGTGACATGGTAAATGTCAATCTAATTAAATAGGAGTTAAAACTAAAAGATAAGGTTAATATATTGACCAAAACCTGTCTAAAATCTATTGGATGAGAGTATTTAGGCCCATACCTCCATTAGAATTTGAATAATCCACTTTTTTCCATTAGAAACCGAATATATATTTATTATAAATTAATACTTTAAGTTATTCCTAAAGAGCCCCTCCTCCCTCTTATAAAAGGACACCACTTCTAAAAAATTATTCAAACACTCATAACCTTTTGGTTCAGCCAAACCCTGCCCAAATATTCTCTCAACTTCCCTCACTTCAACCTAGAGGCCATAGTTTGATCTTAAAGCCAACCTAAGGATCCCTTTTGATCAAATCAAAGGGAAAACCCGAAGAAGATGTAATGTTTTCACCACCCTTTTTCATGTTCCATTCTTCTTCAACATCTTCTCCCTTTGTTATTTACTTTCTAAAATAATAACTCCATTATCTTCTATATACTGTTATTTTATTATAAATACGGTACTACCATATTCAGTATTCTATCCATCCTTTGAATGACATGTCACCATATGTGCGTACGTAAGGCCTACCCTCTCCACGTTGTGGTGTAATTGTTATTCAATACACTATTATTTGGATGGGTATAATAAGGATGTTTTTTTCATGTAAATAATCAATAAAACATGATAATGATTCTATATATATGATATACCATCCAATTATATATTATTTTTATATAAAAAGAGTTATATTGTTGCTCGTGCGTACGTACGGACTACCGTCTCCACGAACACGACGAGATTCATTCTCAATCGCATCCATTCAAGTCTAATTCTCATTTGATGATTAAAAATAATGTTTAAGGACTTTATATAATTCATGATATGATTATGATACAACCTATCCATAACAAACATGGCTTATGTAAAAAAACATATTAAAGAAAACGAGTATGTTTACACCCGAAATGATGATAATACTAAGATATTATTAACAAAACAATGTTAAAAGATCATATCTGATATCATATTAATATATATGATTCTTGTATAATTTAATAAAAATTATTTTAACACTATATAGGAGGTTAACCTACCCTCAACCAAGGAAAAGTACAAGGTAAGGGTTTATTTCACAATCTTTTCATTATCCGAGGTTGTTTATACGTAATTATCTACCGGGACCTCTTTATCATCCACATCCATGTTTCTTAAACATGTATTTCAAATAATTCTTACTATCTTAATTAATATGGGATAAATTCATTTATACCATTGTTTTAATTTTTATAAGATGTTTATAAAGGAATATTTCCTTTGTTTTCCACACAAGGTCCTTTTTATCCTTTTTGAAAAAATTAATGTAAAAATGTATTTTTTAACATATACGGCGGGTGCAGCTATTTTCCGCCATTATAAACTCATCAAAGATTCCCTCACAAGCTTATAAGAATATATTAAGAGTAAATGTTTTATTTTATATTAATCTTAAATGATTTCAAAATAGAAAGAGATATTTCTCTAAAAATGGTTTTGATTTCATCTATGTCAACATCATTTGATGGATTTTAATTTTATTTGAAGATGATTTATTATGATACAAAACATCCATATTTTATTGATGGTTTTGTGATATTTTTGACTGTGTATGTGCTATTTTCATACCATACATGGATTATGGTTAAGGTATTGACATTTCATATGCTAGTTTTAATACGAATGTTTATGATATGTTTAAACCTTTTCATATGAGGAATGTATTTGACTTAGTAAGTGACGGGTGGAGCCCATTATAGATCCTCGATGCATCGCTAGGTCTCATGAGACAACTAGATGTGTAATTGGCTGAGGCCCCTTCCCAATTTTATTTATGATTTTGGCCAAGGCCTTAATCGTTTTTAGACGTCTTGGTCGAGGCCTTGACAAAATGTTTCAGAATTTCCGGCATTATACATTCCCGATTTTGAAAATAATATTGGTGGTTCATGTGGTCATTAGACTAGTAAAATACCCATGATTATGTTTTATTATGGAATTATTTACACATCTCATATTTTTTCAATAAAAGTATTCATTTTTATTATTGGTAAATTCATGTGGTTTGAGTTATATACCATGCTTAATATTTATGTCATTTTACGCTATAGTACTTACCCTTACTGAGCGTTTGAGATCGCCCCTTTCAATGTTATATTTTTTCCAGGATATGAAGAAGTTAGTTATGAGTGTCCTGCAGGCATAATCTAGGAGGTTTGGATGTTCATAATGAAATATATTTGTGTTGTATTTCTCTTCAATATGTAAAGTTGAACAAATATATGAATCTTGTTTCCAATAATACCAAAATGATTAGTCCTTCGAGACATGATTTCCTTGTGATCATGCCAATGTTATGTAATAACGAACCAACTCTGCGTAACTAGGATCAGTGCGTTAGAAATGTTATAACACCAGATAAGGAAAATAAAATACAGTCAGTCAATATATTTGCCATAAATGGTTATAAATTAATTAGAAAAAATGTAAGAATATTAAAATTGAGGTTTTCAGAAAAATTATTATGATATTTTTGTTCATTATAATTGAGGATATAAAATGGTTTTGATTACTAGAATACAAGGTAAGGGTTTTTATCTCAAAATATTCCCTTTGAGAATTATTTTGTATTATGCACATAGTTATGTTTCGATGGTGTATATACTTACTAATTGCGATATATGAAATTAAATATCCAATATTCATATTAATTAAATTTCTATTTAAACATTTCTCTTTTTCAAGTGGGTTTGAGATAAATGACCCTCAAATTGAATGTGGTTATCTGTCAAAAATTTTAATTCCTTCAAATATGTTTTTGTTAAACACAAAGTTTACATTTTATGGTCTTAATTTATCCCCATTATCATTAGTAATCATGTTTTGATTTTGATACATCATGCTATCATTTATCATTCTCAGGAGAATGAATCTTTTCATTCAAATAATCTTACATTATTCTTAACTCACATAAATGTATATTGTCACTAATAATGAACCTCCTTCTCCAAATTAGTTCACTAATTCAACTCTATATTTTCATTCCCACCATTATTCTCCTCCATTATAGGGATTTAGAATATATTATATTTTCAATGATTCAAATATTTATCTTTACCCATATTAAAAATAAAATTATAACACACGTTTTACTATGTGGGTTTTTGAAAAAAAAAATTCAAATTATTCTCATTCCAAATTTCTTTTCATAAACATTCTGAATTTGCAAAGAATCATTTATTGAAGATAAATTATTAATGTAAATTTTTTGCAGAGTTTTTCAATTCAATTTTTTTGAAAAATAGTTCCTAAAATCCACACATAACTTTTTTTATTGAAAATACCTTGAAAACAATATCATTTTTTTTTCTGAGGGAATACAAATTTTCAGCACATTGTGTTATTTATTTGAAAAAATACTACCAAATATTCATGATTTCCAGTATAAAAACCCATATTCACCTATCCTTAAAAATATCTATTTTAAAAAAATTTTACAGTTCAAGGATATATCTTATTTCTAGATTCATTCTATCAAAACACATTAATATAATTTTAATTATAATTTATTTTTTCTTAAAATATATTATTCTTGAAGTAATTATTTTTCAATAATAACCAGACAATGTTTTCTAGGGATGGCCTACATAATGAACCCACTATTTGAGAAATGAATGATTACCGCCTTGGTCCTACATAATATTCTTTGATATATTACATTAATACTTATCCCAATGACATCCATTTGTGAATGCCATAATTGTTATACCTTTGATTGTATGAAGTTCCCCTAGATGTCATAAACCGATTGATTGGGGAAATTATTCACATAACCATACACCGTTTATTTATATAATAAACATCCCATACACTCTATTATCATGATTTAATGGTATTAACCTTGACTATTTATGAATGTCATTTTATACCTGTTAACTTTTTTTTGGGTTTTATCTTGTTAGGAATATTCATAAAATTATGATTTTTCCAATATATGTTTTCTTTTGGAATGGATATCAAACCCATTACATATACTTGTTTTTTTATATAATGATGAATTATTATTTTTTCACATAGTTGTGTTAATAAAGATGGGTGGGGCCCAATATCTCCATATAAAGCATCATTTTATGGTATATATCTCCTAAGATAGGTAATTGAGAGTACATTTTAGTTTCTGATTATAAAGGGAATATTAGTGTCTCTCATGAAACCAATGTTCCCAATATTAATTTATGCGCTATATTTATAAGGTATCCTAATGTGATTCTCTCTGGGATCGTGTTTACAGGAAAATATTTCGACACAGCTTTGATTATTTAAATTTTCTATATAATGATTTATTACTTATTCTGGATTGGTAATAAATTTATTATGTATCCTAATTATACCGATATTCTTATATTAAACTCCTTTATGATATTTTATTTGTATCACCTATGACTAACCATACTAATAATACAATCCCCCCATATCTTATGTAAATATTTTTCTAGGATATGAAAAAAAATTAAATAGTCATTTTGTTTGATGATTTTTTCAGAGATATCGACAACTAACCATTTGTTTATGTAGTGGAAAAATTTCCATTTGTTGTAAAAGGAATGATATTGATGTAAATTTTCTCCCCTTAATCTCTAATATATTACACCTAAATGGTCTTAGGAATGAATTCAAATGAAATATTTTCATTATTTCATGTCGTTTGTATGATCACATTTTTGGGCACATATAATTTTCAAAGGCAATTATTCATGAAGTAGAAGTGGACAACATCGTGGTGATGATTGATATATTACGGTGAAAAGGATTTATTTGGATAACATGTTTAAATTTATTATCCATCGATGGGATGATATTGGGATGATATTAGGTTTTGATTCAATTGATCTTGACTCAAAATCATATGATTTTTATTGGATTTCTCTATTTGTGATAGAGTAATTGAAGGTAAATATTTACATATTTTCTGGGTTAAATAAATTATCATTAAAAAGAAAGATAAGACTTACTTTATTAAATGTATTTTCACTCAAATGGAATGTAGAAGTTTGTTATAAAATAATTGGAGGCATATATTTACAAAAATATGAATGATAGTATCTTGGAAATAATAAAAATGAGATGGAGTAAGAGGGAATGAATATAATACAAAGTTAGATGGAAAATAATGTAGAGAATGAATTTCAATTCAAGATCTATTGAAACTAGTGAATCAGTAGGAGAAGGTGGTTCCATAGGTTTTCTTAACAGGAAAAATGTGAAGTTTTTTTGGTGGAATAATCTGAATCATAGAAACACACTATAACAAGTGAAAACTTATATTTGGTTTGTGAAGATGTAAGAGTGTATCATATATAGGATAATAGAGCTAAAAAAGTATTGCAGTGATGATAGATCTAATCATTGTGAGTCTTTTGAACCAATAGGGTCATCACGGATACTATAAATTATTAGAGTAGTTCTCATAGTGCTTGTGTCCATTAACACATTACATGTTTATAATCCATAGATTAGAATTTTTTGGTTGAACCAATTAAGACTATTATGTCCCTATAATTTTCCCTGATGTATCACTTCTATTAAATGTGAAGGAGAAATTATTCCTTATAATAGTGGGACAACATCATTGGTTATGGTCAAATGTAGAAGAACAACATTCCTCGATTCACCTACATCTCAAGTTATTTAACTTAATTATGACTAATAGACTAATAATTTAATATCCCATATCTCTATTTCCATAAAAAAATAATAGTAATCAGACATAGTAAATTCTATTTATCATTTATTTCAATAATTTGAATACATAATTGATAGTTTACAGAAATTGAAATTAGGATATTAAATTTTTCTAATTTCTATGAAAATTATATATCAATATTATCGAGAATTAAAAATAATATTATCAATTTTATATTAAAATTCATAAACATTCCATACATTATAAATTTTGAAAATAACAACCCTCATATTTGATAATCCAAAATTATTTAAAAACCATATTTGAACTCTAATAACTCTTCACCATTAAAAAATATCAAAATCCAAATATTTTCATACGATAATGAATTTTCTACATTTATCTCCTTTAACCATCATCAAATTCCTATAAAACATTAAACAAAAACATTCCACAATTTAAAATAAATTATGTTATAAAAAATAAATCACGTTTTTAACTACTATTAAATAAAATATCTAAATATCCTAATTAATTAATACTACTCCATTAGCTTAGTTAAAATTTAAAATAAATTTAAAATATTAAAATAATATTCCTTAATTATGTCATTCAGGAAAATTTAACACTCTTAATTATCATATAAAAATGAATTCCTTAACACCTCATCTGAACCCACACACCCTATAACTCAACATAACAATAATCAACATACTGAGTAACATACACACTAAAACCCATCAAAAAGAAGAAAAATTGTTTTATAAGAAACAAAAAATATGCAAATTATTGATAAATGAGTCATTACATACATTAAATAATGAAAATATTATTTTCAACACCTAACAAAACAAAAATGGGTATAAAAAGGTAAATTTCATCATAAATATCACATATTTTCGAACAAAGAAAGAAAGTTTTTCTTCCAAATTTAGTTTAGAACAATCTTAATAATAAATTTAAAATCAATATAAAAATTTTAAACGTTTATGATTTCAAAAACATAGATTTGATTCTTCAAAACTATTTTATTTTTCCCTATTTATCATTTTGGAATTAATATCAACTATGTATTAATAATATAAAAACTACATGTATTCCTATTTTCAAATGAATTATAAGAATATAAAAATTATGAATAATTTATTCTATCTCATTTCTAAACACCATAAAAATCACCATAAAATTAATAGGATTACATATAAAATTTTATGACATCAATGTACGTTTTATTTTACATAAAACCACCACTATTATTTATCGGTAAAACTAAAATAAACTGAATTATTTTTTATCACACCCTATTTATAAAATCCTTCATGAAACATTTTTACCCAATTAAAGTTAGATATTTCATTAAAATTGATTTTACATTCTCAAATAAAGACTAAATAATCATAAAAATAATGTCAATTTGTTTTCATAGATTCTTATATGAAAGAAGTAGAATGTTCATTGATTTTCTCATATATCCCATTAATTTACTCATATGACATTATACTACAAAAACTAAATAATTTTTTTATTAAAATTAAATTTTATGATAATTAGTGTTATTCTACCATTCTCATTCCCCATGCATTGTTTCCATTACAAAAAGATACGAAATAATATCAATAAATTAAAAAATATTATGATCATATAAAAATCATCATTATTACATATACTTATTCAACAATTATATTCATCATAAAATGATTAATTTTTACCATTTAATTTATATAATGAGTTATTATTGTTAATTAAAAATCTAATATCCATTCCAAAACATTGCCAAACCAAAAAAAGTTCCACAATATTATTTATGAATAAGCCACCAGATGACATAGAAAAAAATGAAATTGACATTTATAAAATTAAATTCACGTGTATGTATCAACCAACCAAACACATTAGAATTAAATAAGTTTTTTATCTCATTTATTCAAAACTCAAAAATGAAATAAATCCTTTCACTTTAAAAAATAATAATAATTTATAAAAATTCTGTGAAATGATAACATATTATTTAAATTTACAATCTTTAAACATTAAAAATGTATAAAAATATGGATGGAATATTTTGAAATGGAAAAATTCATCTAAATAATTGTGTACCAACCCTTATAGTCCATATTGTATAGAATAAAAAATTACTCATTTTCAAAAGAAATTTTAATGAAATCAGACTATTAAATTAATAATAACATAACCATTAATTGGAAATAATTAAACAAAAAACACATAATAAGTCATTTAAATCCACACATAATCATACTTAATCAAATGAAAAACATGATTAATTATTTACAAAAAAATGGTTACTATTATTATTTAATTGAACTTATATTGTCATGGTATATAAAAAATTAACAATTTAAAAGAATATATCATCAAAAAAATTTAATATCAATCAAATATTAAAAATTAAATGTTATATATAAGGTTCATAAAATAATACCAACTCCAAATCAAAACACATAGTCTTTAAAAATTTCACCCCATATAACAAAATCTTTTTACACAAATATAATTTCCTTCATTGTTAGACCAACTCTTTAATCCACAAAGTCTATTCATTTAATAAAACTTCTACTTTTCATTATTACATCGTTATAACCCCGTATATTTAATATTATAAATCTCATTTATTGTTTTATATTATTACGTAACTAATAATTTATATCAATATGTTCAAAAAAAATTAATATATAATTACCAAAAAATGATAATTACAATATATGATAACATGAAATTAAAAATGAAATTCATATATTATTTCAGAAAATAATACCAATTTCATAAATATCACACTCTAAAATAAATTTATTTGGTTTTGAATATTTATTTACATGTTAGGCATTCTTTTAATTTAATTATTTCATGTAATGTCTATCCTACTAATATTCTTATTTTCGACAATATAATATCATTTCACAAAATAATTATCTATTCACTAGGAATCTATAATATAAAAATCATTCATATAATCATTATAAATTAAACTATAAATGAAATAAAGTTCAATGAAAAACATTTTCTCCCATTTTTCTTGCAATAGAGGATAAAATATATAACAAAACAAAATAGTACAATAATTACCATAAAAAGTATACTTGTTTATTATTTGATGAACCAAACCCTAGTATTTAGGATCTAATTCTTCACATTATTACATTGGAATATATACATGATTTGAACCGCAAAGGACCAATTAGTATATATTTTTTTGAACCCATATTACATACATGACCTTTACATTACAATTTAAAACCTAAAATACTGCGTAGGCGTCATTTTCAGAACTCGGTTATTATCCTAAAAAAACCCATTACACTAGTCATAGTACACATCATGGAATCCTTGTAAAATAATTCTTAAGAAATATGTGAGCTTAAATTCTTTTGTAAGTGTACGTGTATAGTAGACACTATCAAAAATAAGCATAACCATTATGGCATGGTGAATAACTGAAACATAATCCATTTATACTTGGTCTAAAGCATAATATGGAAATAATAAATAATACCATATAAAATAATGACACGATATATAAAATAAAACCATGTCTATTTTTGATTTTTAATAATAACATGGATTACAAATAACTAATCTCATAGTGATGAAATGCATAAAGTTAGACAATTGAATCATATTGTCATGGCTTCATCTAATATACCACACCTAAAAAGTAATACATATGGAAATTCCCAAAATAGTTTGCCTCCTAGGACCAAAAAATGCATTTGGGGGATATATAGGGCCCCAAACATTACATAAATTGTCCAATTATTTACTCATATAGAATATGTTATGAATCATAACGTACATAAAAATTAGTATAAAAACTACCATAAAATTTAAATGTTACCCAAAAATGAACATCCATAATCAAAAAAAAATAAAAAATGATTTAATGAAATATGGTCAATTATATCATAAGTGATCATAATCAATTAATAATAATTTTCAATTGTGGATATTGAAATAGATGAAAATACTCTAATTAAATGATTTCATTATTTTGAAAGAAATACCCTTTGCGCTTTGAAATCATTTCTTTTGAAAAAGTTAGAGAATTATAAAAGTTATTTTTTTTTGAAAGAAACATTCTAAACATTCTATGTTATCTTGAAAACATTAAGATGACATGATTGTGGAAAAAATACTCACACTGTATAAGTTATAAAAATTCCTTCCATCGAAGTAGTCCCAATGTAAATAATTTGGAAAATGAAAACAATTCCTTTCAAACCAATTTATAAAAATTAATACATGGGTAAAAATAATTAAAATGTTATTAGGATAATAGAAATAATGTTTTATAAAACATTTATAAGAAAAATGGATGTGGATGAAAAATATTCCCCATCAGATACCTACATATAAAAAATATGGAATAAAAATGGTATTATTAAATATACCTAGCTTCGTTCAGATTCACTGCCTATGTGACAAAAACTCTTCTATATTGGTTTCATATACATTATTAACTTATAAAATTATCACAATAAAATTTATCATATCATATGTGACCATCTTAGCATACATTCTTTAATTATATATCAATATTGGTATCCCTTAAGGTATTTAATACTTCATTTTCCTATGCATATTTTTTCATGTAAGTCCTACTTAATATTCATATGATATATAAATACATATTATAAAAAATTATATTAATTTCATATAAATTATATTAACTCATTATATTCATTTTTACAATAATTCTTGAACAGTTAACATAGAAAATGAATTACATAATGTCATGGGGATGGTATGTCGTATGTACGGACATGTGACAATATCATTCTATTAATGTGGAAAGGGTAAGGAATTATATGGTAAATTAATTATAAAGAATAAATATCAAATAATATTTATTTTTTATCATCATTATATCCATCATCATTCCCATCCAAATAATTTTGTGATGAAAAATAGATTTCAGCACAGCATGGAGATGGTTGGTCATACGAATGCACTTGCAGATTTGATTTTTCAAAGGATAGAAAAAACGTGGAATATAGTTGTTCTATAATTAAAATTAAAAATCATAATATATATGATACTTTATTTGTTACATTAGTGTGGAAATAATGCATGATGTGGTTTTTGATGAAGAAATAATATTGAAGGAGTCAGAAAAGATGACTTCCTCTTCCTTATAGAACCTTTATTGGATCTCCTCTAATGGGCATTGGGGTTTGTATATTGGGAAGAAAAAATCATTAAGATGTGGATATGGATTTTGAGAAGTAAAATTGGTAGTTTCTTGAAATTATATAAGGCTAAATGTCCTAAAATAAGATGAGGGAGGAGGGTCTTTATTATAATTGAGGTGAGGGGCTATTTTGGAATTTCAAAAAATATTAAATTATAATAAATTCAATATCAATTGAAATACCACCGAAATTACATGTATTCAAATATAAGATGATATAAGGTTGTAATGTCTTAAAAAATTGATTTTATATAGCTTTTTGTATTAGATGAAATCTCATCATTTTGATTAACACTTTGTTAACCAATTTTAATTGGATCTATGATAAACTTTTTTTCAATATTAAAATGGTGTAATTTTTACTTAATTAATGTAAATTAGACCATTAATAAACATGTATAACATTTTAGAATGTTTAATAATTTTTTTCTTTTAAATTATGTTAAATTTTTTTAAATGATTTAATAAAATACAATTTTCATAAAATTTGAGTAGTGTCAATTTTGACACTATAAATTATTTTTCTTTTTAAAAATATGAAAACAACATGATATCTTTGAAAAAACTCAATTAACGTATCCCTAGAATACCAAATGATTCTAGAAAATTCTTTGATGACATTATTTATATTGAATTATATTTAGTTAGATATTTTGAATGGCATTTTCATGATATTTCCATTTATTAAACAATTATAGCATCATCATTGAATTTTATTTTAAGGAAATAATTTATTTAATCAAAATTTGAAATAAATTAGGATAATAAATAAAAAAATAGATTTTATTTTTTTATTTATAGTCTAAATTATCATTTGTATCACACTTCATTAAAAATGGTATAGTTTTTAAAATATGAGCTGGACATCTTAAAACTTCTTTAAATTAAATATAATAAATGTCATGCTCTCAAATTTTTTAAATAAAATAGGTTATAATCTAACAATTGGGATGATTTTGGTAGAATCCCACTCACACAATTAAATAATTATAAGTGTTAGGTAATTTTTTTAATAATTATAATACTATTTTTATCCTTAATTACACGATTCACCTTTTACAGTGTAAATAAAATTTAACTAAATTGACTATTTATTATATCCAAAAATAAAATAAATATATTTAAAAATTTTTGAATCAATGATTCCAAATATGGAATAAAGTTATAAAAATTGAAATCATTGAATATAAATTAATTAATATTAAATTTATCCCACTAGCGGGGTGAGAAAACTCATTATTAAATTTTAAAACATGCAAAAGATTGATTTTTTTTATATTTAAATTAAATGTAAAATTGATTCAATGACCTAAATTAGATTAAATAATAGAAAATAATTTATTTATTCTTTAAAATAATTCAATAATATAACTAATGAATATAGATTGTATCGATGAAAAAACATGTTTTAAATTAAAATTTAGGATTTTTATTATTCTTAAAAGCATTGAACATATCAGAAAAATAACAAAATTTCGGCTAGAATAATATTTTATATTCATATTTAAATGTTGATATTTTTTCAAAATGATTATACAAATTTTTATGAAATTTTATTTAAAATAGGTACTCTATTAATCGGTTGTAAAACCATCTTTTTAAAAATATTGGTTGTTTATACATAAATTTGGGATTGTTATTAGCTTGTTCTTATAGCATATATTAAATAAATATAAAAAATATTTTATTAAATATATAAAATATATATTTCATTATTATAATTTAAAATTATTAATTAATGTTTTAAGAAAAAATGCCATTAAGAGCCTTAAATTAAAACAAATTCTATTATATTTAGTTGTTTTATATTTTAGTTACATGATAATTAGTAACAAATGAATTTTTATAATTTTTTCATATTGTATTTAGTTAGTGAATAATATTCATAAACATTTATTTTATGGCTATGTTATATCTTATTATATTAAATGATAATATTTTATACATACTATTTTATAGGTAAAACATAGTCTTGTGCAAGCTATCGATGAATGTCTCCCTTTCATGTACTACAAGATAACTAATTTTTTTGTGCATTACAAGTTATTGAATATGTTAAATTAATTTTAAAATAAAAAAACAAATTTAATTCAAGGTGTGTTACATTCCCCCACATTAATGATATTGAGACCTTATAATTTAATCAATATCTAAGTAACCAAGAGGTTTAAATTTTTAAATTCATATTGGAAAATAACTCACAAAATAAATAGCATTAATAACCAATATTATTAATAAGTAAGATTGGTAAATAAGAAGTTTACCAGAAAACCAATCATTAAAATTGGACAAGATTAGTTTTATGTAGAGATATGTAAATGGAGGAAAAGAGTATATATTTGTAGAAAGTGATCAAGGTTATCAGTCACAAAAAAGTGAATGATCAATCGAAAATTAAGGGTCTCAAATAAATAAATATATGATGATTAAATATAGCATCAGTTTAAATATATATTAATTTTTTTGTTTTTATTTCATTTTTCTAGAGTTGAATAATTCGTTTACTCTATAAGAATGTATAGAAATACAATTACTTAATATGTCTTTTTAAAGAAAATGTTATCCTTTGGTAGTTCCTTGAGCTATTTATACTCCATTTCATAAAATAAGATTCAACATAGGGTGATGTAATATATTAACCTCCAAAAACATTTCAAAATATAAAATTAAACAATATCATAAATGGATAAATTTTCTAAACTGAAATTATCATTAATCTTTCCACAACATGATGTATCTTTTATATTTCATATTACAAGAATATGACTAAAATAATCATGTATTCTATTATAAAACATTAAATGAATTTAACTACCATGAAAATTTATTGAAAACATGCATGCTTCATTATTCCTTAAATAGAAAATAGGTTACTAGATAAACAACTTAAATCCAAAAATGTATTAAACTACATAAATGATAATATAATAAAATTTTTCAATAAACCATTAATAATTTCCAATGTAGTTGTAATATAGAATTTAATTTATCCTAATCAATCATCCCTTAATTCAAAGTTATTTTCTGACTATTAGGAACATATTAAGGGTTATCATTCCCAAAATCATATGTTTTCAAAAAAAATTAACTTGTTACTAAGTCACTTTTCATGGAATGGGTACCATTCACATAAAATATATTATACTAAATGAAATAGTATTTTAGAAATGCCTATATATATCCCATAACTCATATAACCATTACATCATTGATAAAAATACTAAAAACCCATGAATCCTGATATAGGTACATTAATCATTCCTCTTCGTCCATGGTAGTAACATAATGTTCACCGAGATCCATTAGCCTCTTTTAGTGTATAATCCTTTGACAAATGAGATATTATATTCATAGTATCATATATCCATGATGTTGAATCATTTTTACATTAGAATCCTTTTTCTTATCACTAAAATCCAAGGCAAATGTCATTTCTCTCCATTATTTTAGGAAACTTCAATTCATTTTATGAATGTACCAGGGTGATTATTTCAACAATTATGACATGTGGGAAAATACATACTTCTTTTCATTACATTATCCACATATTTCTCAGTTATCCTATTATCTATGTCCCTCCCTCAAAATACATAATACATAGATTACTCTTTACATAACCAGTAATCACATGATACCATGTCCTTATATGATGAGAATTCTTGGGAGACTATTTCCCTTAGAAAAAATTCCTTTAAACCCTGAAACATATGATCTTTCATAATATTGGATAACATAAATCAATGAGGCTCACATTCCTTCTAATATGCATCATTTTTAAATAATTATATAAAATATGTTAGCTCATATAATAATATATAATCCAAATACTAGCTAAATACATAACAAAAATTGAAAAAGTTATGTGAATCTAGATCATAATTATCATCACGACTTCTCTAGGAACATAATTACATTTAAATCCTTCAAAATGTTTGTGAAGAAAATTAGAATTATCATATTCATATCCCTTGGGGGTGTCAAAAATTATGTGAAGTAAGTCATATTACCAGGTACTAGGATTCACTAAGTCAGGATGGACACACCTTGTCTGAGTTGTTACCTTTAGGTGGATTTGTGCCAGAACCACATCCACATGTAGTTTCTAGACAAGGTATTACTACATGGAAGAAACAAATAATATCTACCATAACAAAGTTTTATGATTTTATTCTTTGATTACCCTAAAATTCATTCATGGGGTTCTGTTCCCTAATCCATGTTTTCTAAATCTATATTCCATAGTATCTACTAAATTTTCTCTGATGCCAATGGTAACAGCCTAGATCTTAGTAGCCTAGATCTAGTGCCCCACTTTATCACCTTATTATAGAAATAATATTTTAATCACATTGGAATTATTAGTTTAGTGTTTTTGGATGACATCTTACAAACAAGGACCTTACATTATAATTTAAAATACAAAATATAACATAGAAAATCATTTTGGAAGGCCATTATTATTATACCTTAACCTTTCATATCAGTCATAATACACATCTTGTCATCCTATGAAAATAATACATAAGAAATGTGTGAGCTCCGATGATCCATATGGTTAACATTACCACAAAATCTATCATAAAAATGAATAATCATTAAGGCGTGTTGAACCATTGAAACACAACCCATTTAAACATAGTCTTCAGAATTATATGATAAGAATAAACAATACCATATAAAATACACACATGATATAGAAGAAATAAACATGGATTTTATACTAGATTAATAATCACATAAAATATCAATTCTTAATATAATAATTAATAAATTCTAAATTTCGACATCATAAACAAACTATCATGTCTTCATCCAATACACCATACATAAACGGGTACTACATCAGCCAATACCCAAACTTGTTTTTCTCATGAGACATAATGATGTATTAAGGGGCTATTAAGGACCCTTAAAATCAGTTAATAAGTCCAATTTACTCTTCATATGAAATATTTTATCAATCATAATCATTATAAACATTTTTATTAAATCAAAAATATGAAAGGTGAAAAGATTAACCATAAACCATGAATGACATCAAAATTGAACATTCACAGTCAAAATAAATCATTAAATATTCAATTAAATATTTTAAATAATATCGAAAGCAATTAACCATAATGTAACATAAGATTTAATAGATAATTTTTATGAAGTTTAAAGTAATATAATAGAATCATTGAATTTTTTTGAGAGAAATTCCATTTTTTTATATTGAAATCAATTATTTTGAAAAGACACTCAATATTCAATAAAGAATATTTATTTGAAAAGAAAATTCTGAAATTTTATAGGAATAATCGAAATTTTAATTCATCATGATGGAGTAAAATTATGCTCATTCCACAAAAGTTAAAAAATATTCCTTCTATTAGAAAAGTCACAAAGTTCCAAATTTGGAGAATGACCTAACTATTCATTTGAAACAATTTTTTTAAAAATTAAAACATGGGTATGAAGAATTTAATAATTTTTACTATAATAGAACAAATATTTTGTAAAATATTAATAGGAAAATCTTACATGGGTGATAAATGTTCCCCTTTAGATATATATGTATAAACAATCCTGAATAATAATGAGATAGTGAAATAACCCTCTCCTTATGTATGATAACCATCATACATATCCAATAATATTATATAGTGGTTTTAATTATAGATCACTAAATTATAATAAGAATCATATTAATATTTATGATATCATATGTGACAATCTTATGACCAGTTTGATAATAATATTTCATTGTTACACTCCTTTCAGGTGTTAACTAGTTTATATTCCTACACAAGTTTTTTCATGTATGTCATGTTTCCTATGGGAAGTATATATATATATTTCATTTATAGAATGATTTTAAGTTCATATAAACTATATTTACTCATTATATATAGGTTCATAATCATTCTAAAATGGTTAATGTAGAAAATTAATCTCATCATGTCACTGAGACTATAGGTCGTACGTATGTAAGGAGTGATGGTATCATTACTGTAATAGTGACATGATTAGGATTTGGATGGTATATTAATTATAAATAATCAATATAATGTAAAATATATGGTTTATATCCATTATATCAATCATTATACTCATCCAAATAAATAATTGATGGAAAACAAATTTCTCTATTACATGCAGATGGTTGGACGTATGCACACAAGCATAGTGATTTCAATTTTTTTAGGATAGATATAATGTTGAATGTAGTTTTTCCAAAATAAAAATAACATCTAAAAATACAGGTGATACAAGATTTATTAATTTTTTATGGAAACAATGCATGATGTGGATGTAGATAAATAAATAATCATGAAGTAGTCTGTTTAGAAGATTATCTCTTCTTTAGCCAAACCCCATTGGATATTCTCTTAGGGAAACTAGGTTTTTTATTTTGAGAATACCATAACAACTATTATGTGGATAGGTAAGTTTATAATATAATTAGTTAGGTTTTTCTCTAGCTAGAAAGCTCAAGGTGATGAAATGAGTTTGGGGAGGAGGTTCTTTTTTTTATAATTGATGTAAGGGGCTCTTTCGGGATTTTTTGAAATATTATTTTATAATAAATTTAATCTCAATAAAACTACCAAAAAATGTCATTTATTTGATGATATGATGATACAAGGGTTTAGTCTCATAGAATAATATATTTTAGACATGTTTTTGTATTTTTAAAAATCTTATCATAATGATAAATCCATAGTTAACCTATTTTAATTATTACTAAGGTAATAAGTTTCATAATATTAAAATGTTGTAATTTATAATTATATGATTTCAATTAGATCATAAATTAATTTTTTTTAAAATTATCTACCATATAATTATTATTTATTATTTGTATAGATGTTTTATGTTTTTTAAATAATCTAATAAAATATTATTTTGATAAAATATCATTAGTATCAATTTTAACAATATTAAATATTTTTATTTTTGAAAATATGTTTAGAGCATGATAAATTCCAAAAAAAACTATCTTAACTCATAATTAACATGTAGAATGAATCCCTGGAATTATTGGATGTAATTAATAATTTCAAATTATATTTATGTTTATATTTTGAATGTTACTTATTTGATATTTCCATTAATTAAAAAATTACAGCATCATTAATGTATAAGTCATTAAGATAATTGTATATCAAATAAATATTACATATAAATTATCATGATAAATTAAATTATTTTATCTTTAAAAATACAATTTATATTAAAATATATCGTCTGTATTACTATATATTAAAATTGATATAGTTATTAAAATATGAGTATGGAATGTTTAACATTGCATTAAATAAAATATAATAAATGTCATAATCACACAAAATGTGATTAATAAGGGTTATCATCTCATTCAAAGGATTTTTTTGGAAGAAAATCACCCATCCAATGATCTTAGGTTATGTGTTAGAGTTATTTTTTAATAATTACAATACTATTTTTACACTTATTAATCGAATTGCCTTTTATGATGTTATTAAAATTTGACAATGATACTATTCAAAATTCCAAAAAAGTAAATAAAATATATTTAAATAATTTTTACTCTCTAATTAAAAATATTAAATGAATTTTTCAAATTTGTGGAATTTTTTTAATAATAAATTTAAAATTAATCCCATTGAGGAGGTGAGAAAATGTGATATTAAAGTTTATAAATAGAAAACATTGAAATATTTTAATATCTAAATTCAATTTAATATTGATTCCAATAGGCTAAATTAGATTAAATGAAAGAAATAGTCTATTTATAATTTAAATGCATTTAATAACATGATTAAATTTTATAAATTATTTTGATGAAGATATTTATTTAAAGTAATATTATGTATTTTTAAATATTCACCAAAACATGAAACTTATGAGAAAAAAATTCAACTATATTAGATTTTTATATTAAAAATAAATAGAATAATTTTTTTCTCAAATAAAATATATTAATGTATCAAAATTGGATTCAAAATAGGTTCTCCTTTAAAAGCTGGAAAAACCCCCATTAGTAAAATATTGGTTTTATGCATAATTTTTTTCTTGTCTTATTCACATAAAAAATATTATATTAGTATAAAAATATGTTATTGAATTTATATCATATATATTTCACTAATATAATTTAAAAATTGTAATTATTTAAATTTAGTAAATCAAAACACCTTTGGAGGCATAAACAAATATTTCCATTATATTCAATTGGTTTATGTTTAAATTTATCAATAATTAGTAGCAAATGAATTAAAATTACATTTATATATTTTTCTAAGTGAGATAAATAATATTCATATATCATATTTTATAGCTATGTTATATCTTATTATATTAAATAATTATATTTTAATATTACTCGGTTGTTCGGTAAAACTTAGTCTTTCAAAAACTATCATGGAATGTTTCTTTTCCATGTAACGCAAGCTAACTCTATGTTCCATGCATTAAAACTATATAGTTTATTAAATAAATTTTAAAATATTTATTTAAATCATTAGGGTGTAACATATTCTAAATATTATGACTAATATCCTGATCAGTTAATCTATTACTGATAAGACACATTATTAATTATTAAAAACTCATTTATACTTTATATTTGACTAAAAACAACCTCTATTTAGAATTTATCCAGATCTGAATTGGTCTACATTTAACTATACACACATTTAATTCTCCATTTCGTATTTATTATTGGTTTTTGAATATTCAAGATCATTATGAATGAATCACATTACAAAAAATCATATAAATAACATAACTACTATATACTAATACCAAATCATCGAATATATAAACTAAAAAACAATCCATTTAATCAAATTAATTAAATCACATATTATAATTTTTTGGAAGAAATATAATATTTAAATGTGATTTTTTAGTTTATTTAAAACTCTTATTAAGAAATTAAAATAATTCTTTTCCTTATCTAGTAAAAAATAGAGAGACTAATGTGAGTGAATCCAAATAGCCGTAGGTTGGAGAATAACATTGAGGGTTAAGCTCATAAAACGGTATTACCCTTTTGACAACATAATTGAGGGTTATACAAGAAATTTAAACCACCCAATAATTATAAATAAATAATCTATGATCAACTAGTATAAAAAATATAATTATTAATTGAATGACATATAATATAGTTCAATTGGAAAATAATAGAGACTACGAAAAAACCTGTCAAATCCCAACTATGGAACAAAATAAAGAAATTCATATATCATAGTGGAACCATAAAAATAATATAAACAAATATCCATCAATTAACCCCAATCGTAAAGAGAACATGAACCATAAAATTCAGAAAAAAGTCCTTAAAATATCTATGAAATATTATGGGGGAGAAAAGAAAAATACTTTTTATGTTATCAAGTAAGGGTGAATAACTAATCCAATATCACACATGAATAAAAATCAATGAAGTAGAATAATAATATATTCAGATGTGTTTACCAAACAATATAATCCTAGGGTAATCATGTTGGATATGGTGCAACCTATGATAGACCACGAAATGTTATTCCTCTAGATAATATATGTGAAAAGAATGTATCAGAAAGGCTCCATAAACACAATATAATGAAACTTATAAGGAAACCATAATTATATTTTCTAACTGAATAACTAACCTCTGACTAACTAAAACATTAACATAATTTATATAATGATTTATGGAAATCATATAAAAAGGACAAGACACGCTTTTTATGTGGTTTATACGTTGCTCAAAATCCATGGGTGACCACTGTAATCACATTTAATAAAGAATCAAATATTGATTATAATTCACCTATTCCTATAGAAAAATGAAACCACCATAGTAAATACATTATAAACCATATTATTTATCCTATTTTCGGATAATTATGATCTTTATGTCTATAATTTCACATAGATATGATTTTCATAATCATCCTTTCGATTTAGTTAAATAATTCCTCCACAGTAACACTATATCTCAATACCTAGTTACGTCTTTCTGAATCACCATGATTTTACTCATATATATCATGTAGAAGACTCTTTCAAAATCCATTTACCAAAATATGATAAATATAAAACCCATTAAGATGAATCTCATATACCAATTAGTATCTTTCACAAGATTCATTTTCCTCATCACACAACCTCTACCCGACAGATCATGGGTAACATCTTTTTTCCTATGCCTAACATAAATCTTCATTTATACTATATTTCATGTATCTTAAATCTTCAAATTTAAATATTTGTCATAATTATCTTATATAACAATTAATCATTAGATTTTATACCAACATATTCATTTGTTTGGGTAGATATAATTTATTTTCCAGAAAATGGTTTTCACAACTATTCATAACTACATCACACATAAGAATCATTTTTATACATCACCAATAGATCTTATATCATCATCATATAGCCTTATTCAATTGTAATTCTTTTCTATATTTTCCAACCAAATGATTAAAATTTATCACATATGACTACAAATAAACACCACCTAAACAAATCCCAAACTATAACATTCATCATCATATAATCTAGATTTAAAGATCTATCTATCATTAACAAATATATTTATTTTAACTGTGAGAACTATAAATATAATGATACTTCAGGGTAATATTTCTTTTGTATAGGTATATGAAATATAGATTTTTCCATCTGTACTTCACTATATGAATCACCAAATCGCATTAAAACATCTTAAATTCTTCCAAGATCTTCCTATAACCTATTTATCCAAATTGAATCCTTTCAAAATTTTATTTAAGATACAAAATCCTCCTCTATTATTTAATATTAATGTAATGGTTGAATTTTTGACATCCACCTCTTAGTCCTCTAAGAGTTCATAGATTGCATGTGTAGATATTCCATGTATCTAAATCACAACTAGTGACTATGTATGAAAACCCTTATAATAGATCAACATATTCAATCAAAATAGAAAAAAATATTGTAATCTTTAAATAGTATTGGTTCGAATTTACTGCATTGTAGTTCTCTCTTCCAGGATTATCTATGAAACTGGTAACAATAATTACTACTTTAATACTCTCTAATTGAGTAAAAACAATGAAATTAAAGAATAATATAAAAATAAATTCATAAGTGACCTACTATATATAATCTATCATTGTTTCTATTCATATTTTTTTAACTTTCCTCAAGATGTAATTTCCATCAAGGGGAGTATTCAATGTTTTTTATTTTCTTATTTCATAGTGTTCTGCTACCCTTTGAATACAGTTAGACTCAAACAGGAATAATGTCTTATGCCGTATATCCATTACAATCCATATCTCTAACATCCATTTATCTAGATAGAGACCCATTAAATCATAACATTAAAATGACTCATATATCAAATTAGCTTTCATAACTATCTCTAGATAATAAATAAGAATGTTGTAAACCAGGAAAATTCAAGGGGTAAATCTCTAATCATTGAAACACTTTTGGTAATTGTAATGGATAAAATTTCTCAAGATGATCTTTTTCTCAGTAATATATGAATTAAACATCATGATATACAACCATGGGGTCTTATTTAAAAAATAATTTCATAAATAACCATTCACATAGGATATAAGTTATTTTTATCCATGAATCCATATGGATTTTCCATGTAAATTCCCTTATACGTGTTCCCATAAAAGCATTTCTTCATGTCCAACTACTCTAGATGAAGTCCATCCACTGAAACTATGTATAGAAACATTAAAATAGTAATTTGATTATACCCTAGATAAAATAACATAAATAAATCCACAAAATAATTCTATTACAACCCCTTCAAAACTATCATATCCTTTTATGTTTTTCTACCATATACTTCTTCCTTTAGATGATAATAATATTTATTCTAAAGAACGTTATTCACCAGATTCTTTTTTATAATATCTTATGTTTTTAAAATATATAATGATCAATATAACCTAAAATTTATAAATACATCTGATTTGATACTTTTATATTTACATCCTCTTTCAGAATATTAGGTTATCTATCCTCTATGATAAGAAAATAATGCTTATGACATTTTTATCTCCTCACTTGTTAATTAATCCTCGTAGATCTTTAGAGACAACCCAATGTCTCTACTCTTTTAAGATCTATATCATTTGGAGATTTTTATTCCATATCTCTTCTATGATCTTCAATAGTTTCCAATATCTCTAGATATTCTGGTAATGGAATCACAATCAGAACATAAATTCCTTCTACTACTTCCTCTATACGTTCTAGTGTTTTTGGATTTGAAAAAGTACCTCATTCCTCTAAAATATATAAAAATATTTTTAATACTTTTTTATCCTAAAATTTTTATTACACATTAATATCATTAGAATTACCCACATTTTTTAGACAATTCACTATGATATCTTCATTGAAGATAATATTTAGACTTTTGACCACCTTTTGAGTGTCTCTATGTTGTAGACTGAATCCAATGTATTCACCATCATATCCTACAATGTAAGACACATAAGGTTTATCTGCATATTCTCACTCCATTGGAATCATCATATATATCAGTGAACAAACCAAATACTTTTAGATGGGTGGTATATATATTCCTTATAAACTAATTTTATTTTGAATGTTTCCTCCCCAATGGATAAAAATATACCCTATTTATCAATAAGGTGCACAATTCATAGATTCTAGAAAAAACTCTTCAAATGATCCTATGTGAATTTAAATAAACCTCACATTATGAACTAATATAATATTAATCCACTCTATTGGTCTATATCATTATAGAATACCTGTTATGTTATTTTGAATCCAAATTTTCTTGAATATTAAAAATCATTAAACTCCCTACGTTTATTATCCCACCATTCTTCATTTTTAAAAAATATTCCTCAAATATTTCCTCTTTCTACACTATGGATCTAAATTAGATAAAGATATGGAAAACTAATATTATTTCTTGAGATATATCACCCACAAATTTCTTGTCATATCATCGGTGAATGTATCATAGTACAACAATCTTGTATGTTAATGAACTAGTTTTTCACCCCATAAATCTATATTATCCAACCAAAACCCTTTTACACTTATTGGTAATTTTCTATTATTTTACATTATCTTATATTATAATCATTTTTTTGAGGTTTTGGATTTTTTATTTCTAAATTTGTATGTTTTTAGTTGTCTCACAACTAATGAATGGTTTTGAGAAACCATGAAGTAAGAGTGTGGGTGTGCAAAAAAAGATGTATGGCAATGTTTCCCTATTAGTTAATGATCTAGTTAGACAAATGAAAAAACTATATTGGTGTCTAATAATTTATTATTTCGCAATAGATTTTTCATCCATAATATATCTTACTATGATATCTAACCATAAAAACTACATAGAATCATTTGAATGTGAGTTTTATGTGTTTACCCTCTTTATATTTAGGAGATCTATATACATTATGTGTGAGGGAATTTGATGCACTCATTTTTTCATAAAAAAATTTAAACATTTTTTATAATTTTTGATATATTTTCAATGAATATTCCCAAGTAATTAAATGTTTTATTAAAATATGGGAAATTTCAGGTAAATAATTAAATTGAATTTATCTGTGGGTTTTTAATGGTCCATATCAATTAAGATTAATTTTTTGAAATATTACCTTGTGTTTTAAATGATATTTAGGTTTAAAAAATAGGCCAATTAGGCCATCCCTCAACTAAGGGAGTCACTAACCACATAGATATCCACAAAGGGGTCATCCGGCTAAGAAACCCCTTAGAAGATCCTTCCCAGTTCCAAGGTGGTGATTAGGCCCATGGGGAGGATTCCACAGAGCATAGGTGGGCCAAAGTCCCTCATGATTCATGTGTGTTAGCATGGTTCATGTGTATATGTATGGTGTTACGGGAGACCATCCCCATTGAAAGCTTCTAATTAGCTGATTGTAAGAAGCCAGTTCTTTCTTAAGGAATATAATCATTTAATTTCCATCATTTTTTAGATTTAATTATTAATTAAAACCTAATGTGAATTACCTTTGAGGTTATAGAGGTATTGGGGGTGTTTAGGGATTGTTCAGATCCTGAATACTAACTTTTTGGGAAAACGGGACAGGCCACACGGTTAGTATAAACCATGTTGGGAAGGTTTCATGGCTACTACTAAATGTTAGAGGATGGATAGAGGGGAGATATAGGTGGCACAGTTTGAGGAAACTATGTGGATGGAGGTACACTCCCATGTGGGGCCTCTGTAGTTTTTAATAGTGGGATGAGACACAATTTACACATAATTTGTCACACTGTGTGCACTAACCACGCGAGGTGCCCCTCCTTACATTGAAGGGTGTACGATTAGCGTATGATTTGGCCAGACATGTGTCCAAACTGTGTGACATAGGTTTTTGGGGGAAATGACCTAT
Organism: Viscum album; assembly: GCA_963277665.1. Classification (NCBI taxonomy): domain Eukaryota; kingdom Viridiplantae; phylum Streptophyta; class Magnoliopsida; order Santalales; family Viscaceae; genus Viscum; species Viscum album. The sequence goes on along the minus strand of OY728147.1, from coordinate 641,512,837 downwards.
TTTCACATAAAATGTTATAAAAACATAATAAACTATTGTTCTTCCTTTATTGGTAGAACCTCACCTATAGAGAGGTCCTCTTGAAGCCAAAAGGTAGGCTTTGTGGTCGATTCTCCATCTGATCTCAGTTTCAAGAACCTTCAGTCTCTTTGGATCCATGCTGGTGAGTACTCAAGTCATTTTATATCATTATTCGTTCTTATTGGTATCATTTGTTCTATTTAGGTGCAAGCTAATATGCCATATTTTTAGGGTTTTCATCCATTCTTCATTTTTTCTCCTAATTTGAGTTGAATCAAGAGCCGATATTGGATGATCACTCCACTACGGAACTATGGTAGGTGGTATCATGCTCTTCCCTCAAATTTTTTGTGCTTATATATATTTCATTGTGTTGTGTTACTGATTTTCTAATCATACCTCTTGAAATGGATTTCATCTTTGGTTAAAACGGATAAGTATGACCTATGTAATTAATGATACCATTGATCAATGATTAAAGGTTATGAACCATGAATTAGAACCACCCATTGGGTGAGTTGTTTAATTAATTGGACCACCATGAGTGGAATATGAATTTGATCACTTTTAAGTGTGTCTTACCCCTTTTTAGGGGATGTTAAATGATAAATTGTAAATTTTAAATTGAATTGATTAGAGAAAGGGAATGGAAAAACATATCCCTAGGATATTTCCATGTAATTTATTATTTAAGCATTATTTTCTTCTTATAATGAAATTACTAGATGATAAAATTAAGAGGATAAGACTTCTATGATTATCCCTTTATTTGAGCCACCTTCTGAGGTGAGGTTAAATTGAAATAGTCACGATGATGACCTTTGAAATAATTAAATAACTTTGATTGAATGATTACTATATGCCTTAGGTGACACATGGGTTCATATAAAAATTCCATGGATGGAATCATTTGGCTACAACCATATATACGTTCATGTGATGCTTGGACTCCCTATTGGACTACCAAGGATGAACTTAGGGGGATTATTGTTATACGCCTGAGTTGACACTGGTAATCCTTATATGGACTGCCAAGGGTGGACTCAAAGGGTTGATTATATATACACCGGGAGTGATACATGGACTCCTTATAGATTTCCAAGGATAAAATCATAGGACAGTAGACTATATACGCCATGGGTGACACTTGGGATCCCATGGTGGACCTCCAAGGATGGACTTAGTGAGTGGGGATGTTATACCACACCTAGAGCGATACCAGGATTCCAATGAGGAATGTCTAGGATGCTCTTAAAAGGTGTTTGGTTTATTTTATGCCTAGAGAAATACTTGGATCCCAAATAAGGAATTACAAGTACAATATCATGTTCTTAATTGAATAATTAAAGAAATGATTTACATGGTGAGTCTTATAATCCAAATCAAAAGCTTGGATTTGGTCAAAGACATATACCATATTGATGGACTTGTTAGGAACCTCTTGATCATGTATTTATAGTGGATGATGGGATATAAACTAGGTCCTGAGATTTATTTATTAAATGATACTACTTAAATAAATAAACTTGATAATAAAATGTGGTAGTATATGCTATTTATTCAGAGAGTTCCGGCTAAGGATTGAGTAGTTAGTAGAGGATGGGTGTCCATGGGAACCCAGACTTTTATGGGTTGTTTACTTCCAATACTTCATTTATATATTTTATTACTTCTTACAAATTGTTATTATTATATATTCACTAATTTAATGGTAATAGATGTCATTGGTGGTGGCCTACTAGAATTTTATCACACACCCTACTCGAGCCACCTTTGGAACCTGAGAAGATTTCATAGCTACAAATATGGATAAGGGAAGGCACCTCGCTACATGTTTTTTATTGTTGCTTAGGAGAAGAGGAGAATAAGACTGATCTCTGACTCGTGATACTAGCTGGGATATTTTTTGGTCTTTTTGGTATTGTGTTACATGTATTGTAAAAATTCCATGTATACCTATTTTCGTTGCATTATATATACATGACATGATCATTATTGTTTATGATATTACTTTTGGTATTGTTATTTATAACAGTATTTTTATGTTATTCTACTATCTAATTTATTTGATGCTTTCGTTATTGATTATATGTTTGCTACCATTCTGTTACACTCTGACAATATAGAATATTCTCCCCAAAAAAACACCCTAGGCCCTCACTATTAGTTGGAATCCTCTAGAATTTGGGGAGATGCACTTCAGGCCATGTGGTCAGGTAGGATCAGAGCATCGTTCAGTGAAATCCAGGTATGGGATGTTACAATGTTGTATTATGAGATTTCTTTTCTATTTTTCCATAATATTTTGAGACAATCGAGAGGGATAGGAAGGAATATAAATTTTTTAATGATTTGTGAATGGTTGTAGCTAACCCAAGTAAAGGAAAACATCCAAATTGCCTCCAATGAAATTTTTTGTTTTGTGGATTTTTTCTACTATAGTTGATTTGATTCCACTGTTGGGTGATGCTCTTGAATTGTGATGTTATCGTTGATATGATTGTGGGTTCTATTTTTTATAACCTAATAATATGAGGGTATTATATCTCATTGATCATTTTAGGCCCTTAGAGTAATCACATTTCATGTATAATTCCATTCCATATAGGACGCATTACTTATTTTCATGATATACCAGTCGGAGTCATGGTAGACATACCTATTGTTTTGATAGATATTTTGTGCAAGGAATTTAGAAACGTGGTTGGTAATTAGAGTTGTTGTCTTAACCTTTGTAGTGTTTTCTTGATTTGGCTATAGTAGACACCCTAAGAAGCCAATGGTATTGTGTTGAGTCATGGACCAAGAGTCGCATGGAATGAAATGTGTTATAGTGTGGATTAGGTAGACACCATACTTTGGTTCATGACGAGTATGGACCCTTATGGATCAAAATTTGGTGAACCATTTGGTTCAACCATTAAAAAATTAATTTTGACATAATGGAATTGAATATTAAATTAAATGGAAACTAAAATTTTTCGTAGTAGAGATCTAGACCCAGACCCAACCTTAGTAGTGGGAAGTATGTAGTATCTCTTTTTTATCTATATGTCACCCAGACCTGACTCAAGGAGTAAGTAGAGGGTTGTGATTATTAAATAGAAAGTCTTTTACCAATCCTATTTAATTATATATGATTTTAGATACAAACATTGATAATTTTCTTTTCTGAGGCATGTGTTTGGCATTATAGAGACATGCCACAATGATGACCTCCAGTCGTACACTAGGAGGGTGGTGAAAACCATGATCTAGAGGTAATAGGCCATGGTCTACTAGTAGATCCTATAGTAGTGCTAGATGAGGCACCAGGAATTGTACTAGATACAGGTTTTGAGGCACAGTTCTGTAAAGGATTTATGGTTTCATGAAGAACATTTACGGAGCACAGAGACATGCCCCGACTATGGCACAGTTGATGTGTGAGTACCATAAGTAGCATCCACCCAAATGTTTAGGAGATAGATGACCAAATTTTGTAGAGCCTTGGTTAGAGTACATTCTTTCTATATTCTAGCATCACAAGACACCTCCTAAGAGGAGAGTAAAGCTCTCTACCTATATGTTGTGTGATTCTACCAAGTAATGGTGGGATGTTATTACTAAAATAGATCATTATCGGGATATGTCTTGGAGGGAATTTTATAAAATATTCTATGATTAATTCTATCCCAAGACATTGAGGTTCGATATAGCCTGAGATTCCATGCACTTGGAGAAGGTCGTGTTATTAGTTATGGACTATTTGACCCGTTTTATAGAGATCCAATGCTTTGTACCTATTATTATGGGTGATGAGTTATCTAAAGAAAAGAAATTTGAGGATGGTATCAGGTATGACATCCAATCGTAGGAAAATTTATTTCAACTGACTATCATTTTTAGAATAGTGAATCTGGTGCCTATCACATAGCAAAACCTGAGAGAGGTTAGGGGTGAAATCCATGGCGGTTTGACACCTATATCTGATATTGCATCAACCATAAGTATAAAGCATCATATGGATCTTACACATGGTGATATTGGTAATCATAGAACATACTAAAGTATCCAGGTGAGGTGACACCAGTGCGGTAGATAGGGAAATATGAGACATCAGTGCATGAGAGACCCAATCAAGTGTCAATCCTACGGCAAGATGGGACATCTATAACACTTTTGTAGAAATTTTACTCCATAAACTAGTGATAGAGGGTATGAACTGACTCCATGTGTAGGATAAGGGTCAGAAGCTTCTCATCATATAGAGAACTAGAGTGTATATGGCTAACTAGACAGAGGTGGTGGTCATGGTCATGGTAGTTAGACCCTAGATTTGTAGTGACATTAGAGAGGATATGATTAGGGTATCTAGGTTGTATCATAGGGTCGTGGATCAATACAGATATACACAGTGAAACTAGAACCTAAGGATCAGAATCCTAGACCTTCTACTATGAGAGGAACTATTCTAGCAGCCTCTACTTTAGAATCTTCTCTTCTAAATATAGGGGCCTCTCGTAACTTTATATTTCTGACCACTCTAGATATCCTTGGACTTAGAATTCTGTTTTAAGATGGGATTGTGATGCTTTATACTCATTTAAGGATTCTGATGGAGGATGTACATCAATGTAGGGAGTTGCACCATAATATTAGAGGGTGTCACTTAATATGAGACCTCTTTTTCCCTTGAAATTACAAGTTTTGACATATTTATTAGGATGGAATAGTTGGTTAACTTTCATTTTTTGTTGATTTATATAACTTAATAGTGACCATCACATCACTATAGGGTGGAGAGTTTATTCATAAGAGTAAATTGGATATCTCGGAAATCTGAGCTGGACATGAGCGTCATGGGTTGGGTGGGATAACAGCCCAGATTTCGAGTTTATATCTGGATGATTAGGGAGCACATCAGGAATATTTTTATCCAGTGGTTGATCATTTTAGAAACATTTTCCAGGATGAATTTTTAGGACTACCTCTAAATGTGAGAGATGTAGTTCTATATCGAGCTAGTTCCAGGAGTTGCACCGGTGTCCATTCCTCCTTACAGAATGGCTACTACTGAGATGTGGGAGCTCAAAATGTATCCATATGATTTAGAGGAAAATGAGTTTATCTGAATCAGTACTTATCCATGCGGTTCACCAGTACTTTTTATGAAAAAGGTAGATCATACCCTCATGATATGTGCGGATTACAAAAAATTAAACCAACTAACAGTGAAGAACTAGTATACTCTACTGTTGATAGATGATATACTTGATATCTATAAGGAGCTCAGGTTTTCTCAAATATTTATTTCATATCGGGTTATCATAAATTGTGTGTTAGACCATCATACAAACCTTTTACATCCTTTCATAGTAGGTATGGTCTATATGATTATTTGGTTATATTTTTCAGTCTCACAAATGCACCAACAATTTTCATGTCACTAATGAACCGAGTTTTCTATCCTTATCTGGATTACTTTGTTGTGGTAATTTTGGATGATATCTTGGTGTATTCTCACACCCAACACAACCATTCTAAACATATTGAGATCATATTGGGTACACTAAAAGAGTATTAATTATATGTTATTCTCACAAATTTCTAATTTTGGATGGACTGGATTCACTTCATGCGTCACATTATCTCAGAGATAAGAGTATTAGTTGACCTAGAGAAGGTGAAATCTATAGTTTCCTAAAAGAAACCCAAGAATGATTTTGAGATATGGATTTTATTAGGGATGTATGGATATTAAAGTCATTTCATATAGAAATTTTCAGGCCTAGTAGCGCCTCTCATGATCTTGACTAAGAAGGGTGTGAAGTTCGTATGGTCAGATGCATGATATTCAGCCTTTCAAGAGATGAAAGGGAGATTGAATTTAGCATCAAAATTGATTTATCTAGAGCCAAGAAGTAGTTACATTGTTTACAATGATTCATCAGGTATAGATATTGGATCAATTCTTATATAGGTGGTAGATTCATATCATATGGGTCCTGGTAGTTGAGGACACGTGATAGGAACCACCCAATGTACAATCTCAAATTAGATATAGTTGTTCATTCTTTTCATAGTTGGAGACATTACTTACTTGGAGATATTTTTTTTGGTGTTCAAGGACCAAAAAAGCCTCAAGTATATTTTTACATAGCGTGATCTGAATCTGAAGCGGTTAAGGTGGGTTGAATACCTAAAGTATTTTGAATTTGATATTACCTATACACCTAGAAAGGGTAATGTAGTGGACAATGTACTAAATAGGAGGACTCAGATAGAGTCAGTTTAGGAGGATGGTAGAAAGAGTAAGATTATGGATTTGTTCTTTAAGATACATGTGGAGGTGCAGGATATTCAGGGTTATAATTTTCTTTCATCCTTAGCTATGAACTCTACCTTAAAGGATAGAGTGAGGATGAGAAATCTATCAGATTATGAGGGCCTATTACTATGGGATAGTGTTTTAGGTGAGGAACCTCCTCCTAGTTAGAGCATAAATTAGGGTGAAACTATGTGTATACATCGTCAAGTATGGGTTTCAACACACATGAATGATGAACTGATGAAATAATTTCATGCTTCAGCTTGGGAAGTGCATTCTGACATCACCAAGATGTACCAGGATTTACATCTCCAATAATAGTGGCCAAATTTGAGAAGACATGTAGCTATTTTTGTCATGAGGTGTTCCACTTGTCATTAGGTTAAGGCAGAACACCAAGGACCAGTGATATTTTTAAAATAGATTCCCATTCCCAAGTGGAAATCGGAAAAAGTTCTAGTGGATTTCATGATAGGTTTACCAAGTTCACCATGAGGAAATGATGTCATTTGTGTTATTTTTTATAGGATCAAAAAGTTATCTAATTTTAAACCTATCAGGGATACCTTTTCAGTGGATGAGCTTGGGAGGATGTATTTCCGTGAGATAGTATGATTTCACAGGGTCCCTCGTACTATCATTTTAGATAGGGATGCCTGGTTCAATTATCATTTCTAGTAGAGTTTGTAGATTTCTTTGGGTACATAAGTGATTCTAATCACATCATACGACCCTCCGACTAATTTCCAGTTAGTGATTACAATACAGGTGATTGAGGATATGTCGGAGGCATGCATCCTGAATTTTGGGGCCTCTTGGGAGAGTCATATACCACTAGTTAAATTATCCTACAACAATATCATTAAGGATACTATATAGATGGTTCCTTGTGAGGATTTGTACAGTAGGCCTTGTCAATCACCCTTATTCTGGTTAGAGGTAGGATAGGTATCTATTCTTAGACCTTTTCTCGTATAGGAGACTACAGACTATGTTCATTTGATTCAGAAGTATATGGATATTACAAAGTCTTGATATAAATATTATTCTGATCATCATCAATAACCTCTAGAGTTCAAGGTCATGGATCAGGTCTTTTTACATGTCTCATAGAGGCTAAGACACAATTGGACCAGGAGACAGGGTAAACATTCATCATGATATGTTAGGAAGTTTATGATTCTAGAGAGAGTCGGGCCGGTAATATATTGGTTGTAGTTACCTCAGAAGTAATGAGAAATGCGGGAAATATTCCACATAACTTGATATTGATGTTATAATTTAGACACATATCATTATTTTTAGCCAGAGGAGGTTGAGTTATAGGTAGATTTGTCCTTTGAGGACCATCCTATTCATATTGTGGATTATAGCACGAAGGTTCTTTGATGCCGGTCAGTTCCTCTAGTATGGGTGCTATGGAAGTATGGCTATGTACAGAAATAGACCTGTGAGTGGAAGGATGGTGTATGAGAATAGTGGCAAGATTTTGTCATAGTTTATGCTTCACCACCCTTGGAAGGTGAATTCAGGGATGAATTACATTACGGGGGGAAGTTGGTAAGAACTTGATTCTTTATTGAGGTATGAAAACTTTTACTTTCCATAAATATTAAGTTTAAATGATTATTATATCCTAATGTGATTCCCTTTGAGGTTATAGAGGTATTTGGGGTTTCTGGGGCTTGTTCAGATCCTAGACTCTGGATTTTTGGAAAAATTGGACGGTTAGTAGAAATTGTGTGGGGAAGGTCACATGGTTACTACTTATTGTGTGAGGCCAGATATAGGGGAGATACAAGCCATGTGGTTTGGGGAAACTATGTGGATGGAGGTGAACACCCATGTGATATCTCTTTAGTTTTTTATAGTGGGTTGATACATGGTTTTTTCATGGTTTTTCAAACCATGTGCACTAACCGTGTGAGGTTCCCCTCCTAACAGTGAAGGGTTCACGGATAGCGCACAATTTCTCCAACCATGAAACCAAAAAATGCAACACAATTTTTTGGGTTAAATGAAAAATTTTACCTTAAAATTTTATAAGAACATAAAAATATATTCTTCTTCCTTCATTGGCAGAACTTCACCCCCGGAGAGCTCCTCTTGAAGTCAAAAGGTAGGATTCTCTACCGATTCTCTATCTGAGCATGGTTTAGGGCATTGAAGATCTCATTAGATCCACACTAGTGAGTAATCAATTCCTTTTTATTGTTATTTGTTCTTATTAGTATCATCTGTTCTATTTTGGTTCAAGCTAATATTCCATATCTTCAAATTTTTCATTCGTTCTTAATTTTTCTCTTGATCTGAGTCAAATCATGAGCTAATACTAGATGATCACACCACTACAGACCTATAGTAAGTGGTCTCATGCTTTTCCCTCAAATTCAAGGTCTTTATATATATATTCTATTGTTTCACACACCCAATTTTCCAAGAATATCCCTTGAAATGGATTTAATCCTTGATTAAAATGGATATGTATGATCTATGTAATTAATGATACCATTGATAAATGATTAAAGGTCATAAACCATGAATTGGAACCACCCTTTGGGTAATTTGTATAATTAATTAGACCACCGTAAGTGGAATATGAACTTTATCACTTTTAAATGTATCATCTACCCCTTTCCATGGGATGCTAAAAATAAATTTTAAATTGTAAATTTAATTGACTAAATGAAGGGAATGTAAGACCATGTCCCTAGGATATGGTGATGTAATTTATTGTTTAACCATGAGTTACTTATTGTAATGAAATTCTCATGTGATACAATTAAAAATCTAAGCCTTATAAACTTAGACCTTTCTCTGAGTCGCCTTCTAAGGAGAGGTTAAATTGAAATAATCATGATGATGACCTTTGAAATAATTAAATGACTTTGATTGAATGATTACTATATGCCTTGGGTGATGCATGGGTTCATATATAAATGCCATGGATGGAATCATTTGGATGATACCATATATATTCCTAGGTGATTCTTGGACTCCCTAGTGAACTTCCAAGGATGGACTCAAGGGGATTATCATTATATGCCCTAGGGACACTTTGACTCCTTATATATACTACCAAGTATTGATTTAGTGGGATGATTCTATATATGCCAAGAGTGATACTTGTAATCCTTATGGGTTACCAAGGAATTAATGATAGGGAATTTGATTATATACGCCATGGGTAACACTTGGGCTCCCCTAGTAGACCTTAAAGGATGGACTTAGTGGGAAGTGATGTTATACCACACCCAGAGAAATACCATGATTCTAATCAGGAATGGCTAGGATGGTTTGAAAGGTGTTTGGATTATTTTATGCCTTGAAAGATACCTAGATTCCAAATAAGGAATGTCAAGGATGGTCTCAGGTTCTTAATTGAATGATTAATGAAATGATTTACATGACGCATCTTCCAAGAGAAAGCACAATCTTGGATTTAGTCAGAGACTTAAACCATATTTATAGTCTTGTTAGGAACCTCTTGATCATGTATTTATGTGGGATGATAGGATACGTTCTATGCAATAATATTTATTGAATAAATGATACTAATTAATTAAATTAAATTGATTATAAAATGATATAGGACCAAATATTTATTCAGAGACTTCTGGCTAAGGCTGAAGAAGTTATCATTGGATGGGTGTCTATAAGAACCCATAATTTTATGGGTTGTTTTCTTCCAATAATTAATTTACATATTATATTACTAACTGCACACTGTTATTATTATATATTCATTGAATTTATGTAATTATACATCATTGGTGGTGTCTTACTATGATTTTATCTCACACCCTACTCAGTCCGCCTTTGGTACCAACAAAGATTTCATAACCATAGGTATGGATAAGGGTAAGTGCCCTGCTAAAAGTTTTTCATTACTGCTTAGAATCAGAGGAGAACAGGACCATGGGAAGGATCATGATGCTAGTTGGGATAGTTTTTGGTCTTTTTTGTATTGTGTTACATGTATTTTACACCCACCATGTATACCTATTTTGTATTCTTTGTAAATACATGACATGATCATCACTGTATATGAGATTACATCTAGAATTATTATATATACCTATATTTTGATGTTATTATACTGTATAATTGATTTACTACTTCCACTATTGATTGTATTTTTTTCTACTATGTTACACTCTAACAAGAGGGAATAGTCTCCCCACATATACACCCTAGGTCCTCGCTGTTAGTCGTAAGCCTCTAGAATTTCGGGAGATGTGCTTGAGGCCATGTGGCCAACCAATCTCAGGGCACCATTCATTGCTATTCAGGTCCAGGATGTTAGGTTGAAAACACAAGATTCATTATATACAACCAAAAAGACAATCATCTTTTTTGATGTGGTACAAGGATTCTATTGGTACTATTCATTTTAACAAAAAAGACGCTGCCTCATCTTAGCGATGCATCCCCTAGGCTCAGATAAAACCTTTCACCTCTCTCTGCTGCTCAACATCCCTGGCCACCACTAAATTAAACCAGAATCAATACGTAGTACCACTAAGAAGCTTAGACTCTAGAATATACCCACTATTGAGTACATGGACCACCATGAACCAACTCAGGGACCTTGGAAAACCATTATTAAGCTCATTTTGAAGAAGAAAATTCCATGCATGATGAAGATGATCTCTATCTGGCCATTGTGAAGGCTTGATGGAGCTGCACCAAGGGGAGACCATGTATCCCAAAATACATACACTCCATGCATGCTTGCACCCAAAATATAGCTCATTTTCTTCAATTATTTACTATCCACTAAAATATGGAAATCCTAAGATAAAGGCAGATTTCAATGGGGAAAATCTAAAAAAATATGTTCAAATAATAACTGAATAAAAAATAATAGAATAAAAAATATTTTTTAGATTAAATCAGAGAAGCATTTTGAGATCCTTCCTTTATAAATATGAGGGTTACACTATGGACAAGGAAAGATCATGAGTGGATAGGTTCCATGTTGGAGGAAGAGGCCAAAAATTTCATCCTTATTTGTTCTTATTTATTTTCTTTCATTTTCATTACATGTCCATGAGGCCTTCTTCCTCACATATCAACTCATTTTCCTTTCACATATAGGGGTAAAGGCTTTGATTTATTGGTAAGGGAAAGTCTAGACCAATTGGTGTTTTTTTGAGTTTTTCACCTAAATGAAAAAATCTATTATTTCTTCTTATTTCTTGTTCCAAATGTGATTTATTGTTTTAAATTAAAAATGTGGTTGCATTAGTTTTATATTATATTTATTTTAAATTTCCTTGGTCAATGATTTATATGTCCCTCCACCCAATTATTTTATGTATATGGTGAAATAGATTGGGGTTGGGTGGTGAGTGATCAATGGTTATTAGTAAGTACTGGGAATTATAAGTTGAAACAGTTGGTTTACATTGAAATAAGGTTCATGCATATATTGATTTTACATTGAAGAAACCGATTCTATGTAACAGAAGTACACGAAGCTGTTGAGAATACATGATTCTAAAGTAACCATACACTAGATATGGTAAATTTTGGTTATATATAATGCATGTTAAAATTTTATAAATAAGAAAAATGAAGAGTTTGTTCATATTTCATGCATGTGCACGAAAACCACAACATGAATGTGAGATTTGTTTAGAATGCTTCATTATTTTTCATAAAGGAAGTGCAGCAAGAAACAATACTAAAAGAGAGATAAATACCAGGTACAAAGTTGATATATCAGTTCTATAATAATAAATAAAATTTAGAGAAGAGGTATAAAATTGATAAATTTGATTTAATTAAGAATAAGGATATTATAAGAGAGCATACATGAATTTAAGATATGTTAGGTTTTTTAGTAAACAAATATGGGAATTTTTTTAAGGTATAAAACTTGTGAGAAAGAATCTTATCATTAATGTATTTGGGGTTAGAAGAAAAAATTATTAAGGAGATAACTTGAATATTAGAATTATCATAATCTATGGGAAATTGAATCTTCAGTTTGAGGGAAGAAACTGACACAACTCTCATTCATAACATATTGATTGCATCCTATTTGAACAAAGAAGTGGGAAGCATATTAGAGTTCAAAGTGAATCTATCATGATCCGAAATATGTATCCAGTTTGTGTTTATCATGTTTTTCATGAAGAGACCCTGAAGTTTATAAACTAATTTTATCCTTCATATAAGAAATTTGTGTAGTGAAAAAGATAAAGTTTGCATTGGTTAAAGAGTGATTGAACCATAAATATTGTTAAGTAACTCTACCTGTAATGGAGTAATTGTGGCTGAAACAGTGAATCTTCATATCTAGTGAATTATAGTGGACTTATGTCACATAGATACATCAATAGATTATTATCTTTGTGTGTATCTCTTTATGCTGAATCAAGTAAAACCAATGTGTTTTGTGTATACAATACTTTCCTTTACATTTTTATTTGTTTCAATGATTATGAAATCAGGAGTTAGAAGTTGAACATGCTTCCCTATAATAGGGAAATGAGATTATAAAAAAGTAAAATAAAATATTTATTTGATCTATAGCCTAATTCACCCTCCCTATTAGGTTGTCTTTAGTTACATAAATTGTTATCAAAGAAAAAAAGGTTTTGAATTGGTGTTCAAACTACTGTTTTTTGAATGAGATCTTGAAAAGGTGTTATCACATACCATGGGGGATTTATCATGAAAGGTAAATATGAAAGTTTTGGAGAAGAGAGAACTAAAAATTCAAGAAAAATTAAACCAAATTGAGTAGTTAACCTTTAATTAGAGATTGATTGTATGCTTGAAGAATTTAATATTCAAATATCAATGAATTAGAAGATGGTGGATTATTAAAATAATATATTAAATATATAGATGGTATTGAAGATAATATTTATCAAATTGAAAAATAGTTAACAAATCAATTAGTTAGCCCAGTGAAATTGGAATAGATGGTGGTTTTCAAACTAAATGATGAACAGAAATATGAGGAAACTGAAAATTTGAATGAAACTGATAAATTAAGAAATGATAATATTGACTCAGTTGAGGAGGAAATTTCTAAATAAATAATCCTTAAGGATCCTTTTTTTTGATTATGTATTTGAAAGGAAAAGTTATCAGGGGTTTAGTTAGGAATTTTTCTACATTATTTTGATAAAATTATAGATATATAAGTGTTATCCAAAGTTTGATGAAGGGAAGTAAGGAGGAGTCTCAAAAGAAGATTGAATCTCTAGAGAAACTACGAATAGAATCCAATGATACTATAATAAGGATATAAATGTATATCATTGACAAATAAGTGTAAATAAAATTCCTCTTTAATAAAATAATGACTAAGAAAAATGAATATATAGAAACATCCACAGTCATGACTCAAGAAGATAAACTAAAAGTAGCAGAATAAGGTTTAAAATTAGGTATGGAATTGATGAATACTCAACTAGAGGTCAAAAGAAAGATGATAAAAGATATGGATAATATTATAATAAAGTTAAATATAGTTCATAATGATTATATAAATAATATAAAGAGTGGTTGTGAAGAAAGGGTGAAAACACACAATGACCATAAAAATTCTGTAAGACTGAAATTTCTTGAGTTGGAGGTGAAGTTAAGAAAATTGGAAAGCACCTAAATAGAATCTTCACAAAATTTTTAGAGAAGGGATATTTTATGGATGTTTCTGAAAAGATTATTATTTTCAAGAAGAATTAAACTAATGAAAAAAATTATCATGATATCAGCTACTAATCAACCTACTATAAGCTCATTGAAAAGAGTAAACTATTGTCCTAATAAGTCAGTTTGTACCAATGCAGTTTCATCTTCTAGTGAAAGATCAAAATATAAATCTAGAAAAAAGTGGATGGATAAAATTTCCATGAAATACAACACCTCATAAAAGTTTTATTAAGGTATTCCCAAGAATTGAAACACCATAAATTTTGTTCAAAGGAATCCCAATGTTATCAAAGAATAGAAAGAAATAAAATCTACCCAAACTATATCTTCAGTAAAAAGAAGAATACTTATTATCAATTTTTTGTATTATTAGATGTTTGGACACAAGGCCATAGAATATTGGTATAACATTTCATTACATAAAAAATAAATAAGGCCTATATTTATGGGGGGATATGAATAAAAGATAAATCCTATTGAACTCAATAAACTTTCACATAAAAGAAGAAATATTCCAACCAAGAACAGATGTGAATGTCATGAAAGATTTTTTAATTAATATATAAAAAGAGTTTAAAATTATGAGTGGTGTTGGTACATTCAAATCAAGAATAATTAATATTCTATTGGGGAAAATGATCTAAATAGTAGAAAATACCTAGAAAAAATGGACATAAGTCTTCCTTGGTAAACAAAAAAAGGATTAAAACAATAAATCTAAGAATAATTTTGTTAGGGATGTCATTCCAAATGAGAAAAGTTAATTTTAATGTAGTGTAAAAGGCCACATCATGAATTATTGTAAATTTTCCATTAGCATCAAATACAAATGGATGAAACCATGAAATTTTTGTACTAAAAATATGATTAAAATAAGTAGTCCTCACAAATGAAGAATATTTAGTATGAACCTAAGGAATTCTTAACCATATGGAAAAATCAGTTGGAATTGGCAAGGAAGATAGAATAATCATATGATAATTAAATTTTTTTTCTTACTATTGTGAAGGATCATATACATTCTAATAAATAAGATACTTCATTTATGAGTAAGATGAATGAACATGTCAAGAAACACTCACCAAGGACAAACAAGTTTGGAGTGGCTCTAATGATGATAAATTAGGATATATGTAAATCATGCCTTAGTGGTTTCAAAAACCATACCACATGTAAATAGATAAAATTTGGTGGAATATTCCTCCTATTTCGGAGGAATCATGATGTAGGATTCAAGAAAAATTCATCATTGGAAAAACATGCACTAGTGGGTTTAACCCCAATACTGAGATGAAACCCAAGACAAAGAAGATGGAAAAGTCTAAATGTAACACTAGAAGTAAAATCTGTATATGTGGAGTTTCAATTATAACCAATATCAAGGATTTAAATAAAGAGGGAAGCATTGGGTTTGTTCATAAAGACCAACCACAATCCTCAACCCAAAGAAAATTGAGGTATCCCTATTCCCATGCATTTAAATGTTTCAAATTTTTATTTAAAGTGGTAAAGTCTTAAGGGGTATATATTATCCATGGGTTTTATGTGATGAAAAATAAAAAATAATGTGCCTAAAAAAATACTTATGATTAAAGGAATGAAAGAGAACAAACTAAAAATGTCATGATATGAAGTTAAAGAGGTGTTAAACATTATTTGTCAGTTTTGATTGTATCAAACTACCATTTAAGATAAAAAGGTTACATCATACCATTTTTCAACTGGAATATGACCACTAAAATAAGTATATGACATCTCTATATGGTAATCAACAATATTCATGTATCGCAAGCTTGTTTTTTATTATACCAAAAATTATGGGATTAGTTGATTGATTTCAGGATACCAAAAATCTTTTAGAAGAAAAGGGAATTACTTGAAACATATTTCACATGATGAAAAAATATTTCAAAATATGTTTTCAAGATATAAAAGAATTTAGGGTGATCACTCTAAGGCTGGTTATCCTTATCTAAAAAAGAATTTTACCGATGAATATAGAAATATCATGATATATCAGGAGGCATCAATTAAACCAACATGTTGAGTTTTTGATTTTTCATGTTACAAATTTTATTTATATCTAGTTAGTGATATGGAAAAAACTGGTATTGTTAACAAGGATTCTTGTTTACTATACCAAATCACGACTCGGTGGGCTTAGAGGAATTGTTGAAAAATCATTTCCAAGTGATGAAGTTCACTCAGTGGGATATAAAATAAGTAATGAATCCATGATATGAAATTAAGATATAAGTTAAAGTGTTAATTAAATTAAGAAGAGAGAAGTTTGAAGGTTTTAATTGTGGTTATATAATGAATTTTGCGGAAATTATTAAGGAGGCATAGTATCCACTAATCTATTTTATGTGGGAAAGTGGTATTTTATATTGAAAATTTTGGTGCAATGAGTATATTGAAAAGGGGGGAGTGAAAGTGAATTTAAAACTTCAAATATAGTGGTGATACCCATAATGAAAGTATAAAAGATACCTTTTTATTTTATTAATAAAAGGTAGGGGTATAAGTTACCATAAAATTCATATACCATTAGGAGATAGATTTTACGGGATATTTTTAGTATAATCCAAAGGTGTTACTATTTCAACCATGAGTGTATATGTCTGATTTATTTAAAATATATGTTATGATTCATTATATTAATTAATGGATAGATATATAACATGTTTGGAATATATATTTTTTATGCATGAAGAATTTATTATAAGTTTTGTAAGATGTGTTGTACTAGAATAGTAGATGGAATTTTCGGTAAGGCATATTAGCATTGGATAACTA
Organism: Viscum album; assembly: GCA_963277665.1. NCBI lineage: Eukaryota > Viridiplantae > Streptophyta > Magnoliopsida > Santalales > Viscaceae > Viscum > Viscum album. Next base: position 641,496,033 of record OY728147.1, on the reverse strand, counting down.
TGTAGATATTTTGGAAAATTCATAAAGTTCTAAGTGTTTTAAAATAATAATAATAATAATAGGTTTTAACTTGATCAGCATAAAAAATATGGGGTAATAGAATATTGGAGCATTTTGGGTCAGCACAAAGGCCTAGTGCATGGGATAGTGCATAACAAGAGGTCCACCTACACGAGTTAGTGTGGAGAAAGTTGATTGTATCATGGGTTGATCATGAATTGTCTATTAAAACACCATATGGATCACACACAGAAATAAATAGTGATATTTTTTATTGAAAATCGATGTGGGATTAGTTATTTAAGCAATAATTATTCATCTGCTTAAAATAACTCAAACATGTGTGAATAACATACTAACCAAAAAAATGATGTCATGTTTTATCATCAAGAATTCCATTAAAGTTTTATATATGAATGTAAAAACCTAATTTTAACTACTATTATCCTGAAGAGCTCACTCATGTGGTGGGATTGTTTATGAAAAATCAAGATCAATTCATATTGTGTCAGTGAATATTGTGTTGTGATATTAAAATAAAATTCTAATATAGATGAACTTCATTCCAAAGTAACATTGATGTATTCATTTAGTCTGAATGCATGATGTTTCAAAGGATTTCATACTAACATAATGTCATGTAATGTAATTTTCTCATGCTGAGTTAAATTAAAGGATTATGCACATTTATTCTATGCGGCATTATTTTTTTGTGATGGATTGAGGGTAACTTTTTTGGTATCACAAATAAGAGTGAGTTAGGTAGGTAAAATCTAAGTAAGGTTCTGGAATTGATGGTTAACCGTGATTCTCAAAAGTATAAGGTGGTGTAAAAACATATAATAATTGAGATAGATTTATTTGCGGTTCATGGGAAAATATAGAATGATATAGATCGTGGTAGAGAAAAAATCATAGAATAAGAAGCTATATATTCACATGAGGAGTTCCCTGAAATGCTCTACCTTGTGAATTCTATGCATTTCACTCCATCAATATGATGACAGCACTGTAAATCAATGTTTTCTGAAGTACAGTAAAAGTTTTTAGATTTGATGAATATATTAACATGTATAGAGATCAATGTGATATATATTTATTTTTAATAGAATAATAAGATTTCATATTACAAAATTACACAAAACTATTGAAAATACTAAAGTTTGAAGTACAAGTACACCTACAAGGATCCAACTTAAACACTACATTATCTAGTTTCTTGAGAGTAGAATTAATTTCTTTCATCCCCAAAGATATTTTATCTTTAAAGTTTTATAGAGTTAGGTAATAACACTTATATAATGAACCCATATATTACAAAGTAGATACTTCTATTCTGTATCTATTTTTCCCACTAAACAAAACTTTTAAAATGAAATATGTTAGATTTTCAGGAAAATATTCGTGACTTTCAACTTTACATATTATTTTCGCTTACCAAACCTTAAAACCAATGAGAAAAATTTTAAATATGGGATGATGAAAAAAATCTCATTAAGGGACATAAAAAAGAATGAAATTTGTTAGTCTAGTGAAAAACATTAAAACCCATAAAATATTTAACTCTGGCATATTTTTCTTTGAGATTATGAAATAAATCATTTACACATGAAAAACACGCACTTTTTTATCAATGGAAACTTTTAAAACCCATAGAAAACGTAGATAAAACTTGTAGGAAACTTGGGAATCATTTTCATATCACTATTACATCTAGAGTAACCCTCATGGTTACACATGGAATAACTATTATGGTTATACTTAGAGTAACCATCATAGTTACAATTAAAATAATAATCATGGATATACTAGGAATAACTATCATAATATATTCCAAAAATATCTTAGGATAAAACAAATTTTTTACCTCTATCCTATATTTGGAATAACCATTGCGGTATATTCCAATATTCTATTAGGAGAAACTTAATTGGTTAACTTCATCCCTTTACCCAATACATTCGATTGATACAATGGGATCACCAATACGTGGTTTATAATGGAACCACTCACCCTAATAAACAATTCCCAAGAATCACAATAGAGTAGGTCAAATATTGTATCATAAAATGTTATTTTCACCCACAAGAAAACGTTTTTAGATATCGATATATCTATTTCCATTAAAACCCATTTACAAAACTAAAATTCCCAAAAAAAAGGGAAAGAGTGTTTTTATTTTAATAAAACATGAGATATTATAAATAAATTCAATTATAAAATAATTATTACCTCATTTGGGAAAATTCATTTTCATCATATATGTTAAAATAGAACATTCCTTTAGTATTTTATAAAGAAATTCAAAACATTCCATAAAAATATTCCTTTTAAAAACATTTGAAATAAAGTAAAAAGTGATATAAAATGTTCTTTATAATTATTTTATGTCCATATAAATAAATCCATAAAATAATTTTAAAAATATGTACATGGAATAAAATATAGTTTTGAGGGAAACTTTAAAAGAGGATTTTTAAAAGAAAGTCCCTTTCCTTGAGTCTGAATCATCATGTACATTATTTATATTCATAAATAATAAAATTATGTTAATTATTTACTTTCTTAAGAATTTTTTTCAAGTTTATTATTCCTTTTATATCACTTATTACCAAGTTATAACAATTACTTAATCATTTACGTTTACATCGATGTGTTGGTGATATTTGGTTCAGAAGTCCAAAATGACTTCGGTAAGTTGACTGTAGTCAAAGTGGTCATTATTAAATAATATAATAAATAATATTCATGAAATAATTATTATTTTTATAAATTAATTAAACTTTTAAAAAAAATCTTCATATATGGTTTTGAAAAATTAACTATATTACAATCATGATGGTAGTAGGTCATACGTATGCATGAGTAATGTTTCCATTTTTTCAACGATGATTGTGGAAATAAGGAAGTATAATTTTATATTTATATAATAATAATATAATAATAAATATAATATTATTCCTTTAATTATACTTATATATATCATCCATGTTATGGGGTGATGAAAAATAAATCACATCACTTTGTGGAGGTGGAAGTCCACACGTACACACGAACGACGTTATCATTGTATAGTGAATGGAAAAATAAGAAATTTAATGATATATTTTCTTTTTAGAATGATAAATATATCATTAATATCATATATAAATATTAATTCCAAAATTATACCCATCCATTATAGGTGTTTATGGAAAAAAATTACATCTGTCTGTGAGACGATGGTCCGCCGTACATACAAATGATGAATTCCTTTACTAATTGATGGATGTTTGAGATGGATATAGGTTATTAGATTAAAATAATAATATATAATAATATAAATTATAAATTTTTTATTATTTTATCATGGTTTAAGAATATTTTAAGGAAATTTAAGAAGAAATAAAACTAAAACATACGGTTAAAAACTATACATCTTCTTTGGAAAGTATTCTTTGATTAATACCTTAAGTCCTCTAAGATTTGTATTATTTCTTAAATAAATCATTTATAATGTGTATAGGGATTATAGGAAGGTATTTGGGTATTTATTTACTGAAAAAAGGATTTTAATGGTGAAGGAATGATAAGAAGTTTTTCCCTTTTATAAGAGAGCGTAGGGACACTCTTGGAATTTATTAAAATATTAATTTAATATAAAATAATTTTGATGTAAATATGGATTAAAATTTTTAATATTCAAATATAGTATGATTAAAAGACTAAATAATAACATAAAATAATTTTTGGACAAGTTTAGATCATATTTTTACCCTTATTTTTTGTTTTAACCCTTTATTAACACTTTTGACAATTACCGTAATATTAAAGTTTTCTACCCACTAAGGGTTAATAATGTTACTATAAAATAAAAAAATAGATAAATGTACCATGGTTGATTTAATTAACCATATACCATTATTTTTTTTAAAAATTTAATATCTTTATGTATTTTAAATCATTTAATAAAATATTATTTATTATAAAATATAATTAATGAGGATTTTAGAAAAATTAATTTACTTTAACATTAATAACATCAAGAAATTAAATGAATCAGAATAAAATAAGTAAAAAACTCTATAATATATTATTTTTATCCATTAAATCCATGTTTCACATTCATGTTTTCAAATTATACTACTTTTAATATTCTTAATATCTCTTATTTTATTTTTCCATTAATTGAATAATTAATGTGTGTGCATTGTGGGCGTATTTAAAGTAATTATTACTTCACTAAAAATAAAAAATAAATTATAATTATTAAGATAAATAATTTATCTTTAATATTATAATTTATACTCAAACATATCCACTGATAATCTCTTTTTCAAAAATATTATTGTTATTAAAAACAAGTGTGTAACATTTTTTACTTTTTTTACATAAAATATTATAAAAGTTATAATCACATCCAAAAGGTAAGAAAAGGTCATATATTATAACATTGAATGATTAAGGATTATATATACTCATAAAATAAAATTATTTCAAGTTTTAGGGTCATTATTTAGTCCTTATCATCTTATTTTTAACCGTAATTTTTTTATTTACCCTTTACTGTGGTATCAAAAATTACTAAGGTTACTATTCACATTGATAAAAAAAAGGGACATATTTACCAAATTTGGACCCTATTAATCAACATATTTAAACCATTTTTAAAAATTAAAAACAAAAAATATTCATTATTTAATTTAAAAATAAATAGGAAAATGTAACAAAAAATAGTTTTTCAGAAGAAAATAATGTCTTTTAAGTATAAAATATTTTTATACTAAATTCAAGTATAAAATTAATTTTGAAAACAATATTTAAATTCTTTTAATAAAGAATTAACTAATTAAATTTACAATAAAATAAAATAAAATAATTTTACTTTGTAAATAATTTAAAATAAAATACAGTTTTCAATAAAATCAGTATTTTTACTATTCACTGAAAAATGAATCTTTTCAGGAAAAAAATCAATATTTCACCATAGGATAATTTTTATATTATAATTTAAAAATTATATTTATTTTATAAAATATAATTTTTTTATGTTTCATATATTTATTATATTATTTTCTCCCAAAATGAAATAAAACCCATTTTGGAAGAAAAACTATCTTTGAAAAATAGAATATTCTTACTAAAAATTGAGTGATTATTTATTAAAGCATTTATAAATAAGATTTTATTTATTATAAACTTTATATATATATAATTATTTAATCCTATTCATACCCACTAGTTTAACAGCTAGGTAATAACAGTCATATTTAAATAATAATATTTTGTGGTTCGATAATGCTCAGTGTTGCATATTCTGTACACTATCAAATATAGTCATTCTTTTAAAATCTTGGGATATTAAATCCCCCCCCCCATTTTAAGAAATTTTTTCCTCTCAATTTTTATCTCAATTTTAATAATCAAAGGTTGAAATTTTAAAATACCTTTCCTAAAATCTGACATTATAAATATGGTTAATAAAACATCCTATTGAAAAGAGGTAAAGAGAGAGACAAAGTTCATCTCGAATGAAACATAAATAGGTTTCCAAGTAGGATAAAATTAGTGGGAAGTGGAAATATGGACATGTAATAGAAAACTAGCACCCAATTATTAACATATAATGATAGAGACCATGGTCGTGAAGAAGTTAACCATCACAAAATTGTAAATTTTTTATGGGTTAAAATACCATTGATTTCTTGGTAAGAAAAGTAAATGAATAATTTTTTTATTTTAAGATCCTTTAATATGGTTCAAGAATAACTTTACCATCTAGACTAAGAACATAATTAAATATAATTAATTGACCAGTAGAGTTTCATACTTTAATCAATTTCCACCACAATCGCATCTTTTTCTCCAAATGATGAGTATTTAAGATGATTTTTTCAGGCCTGAAGCACTATAATCAACTTATAATAGATCACATAATCCAAAAAATAATAACAGGATATTCCTATTATCTTTAAACATTAACCAAAACCAAAATGGTTAGTATAAGATAAGATAATATTCAAAACGAATAAACCTTCGTACAAATAAATTCAACATTAATCTTTGAAATTTTGTAGTAATACACAAAGTTCAAACTAAATCATTCTATAAATAACTATCCTTAAAATTCTTCAAAATATTCCAAACTATGATTGAAACCAAAAAATTATAATTATTTGATAACATATTCTTCAAAGATAAATTTAACAGTTATCTCCAAATAGAATCAATCACTCTTAATGTCTCTTGCCAAAAAGTATATGCCCTAATCATATACTATCCATGATATTATAATCACTTCCATAAATGGCCAAAATATCCATAAATCTATATGAAAATAATATATACCTCCAAAATAAAATTCAACCTTTTATCCTTAAACAAAATCCCATAATTTTATGTTAACCTTAATCAGATAGGGTTCACAAAATAAACTTAAACTTTTTTTGTAAAATAGTTTAAGTAAATAAATTCATTGTCATACTAACTAGAACAACAAATAGGTCGGTGGTAGGTGATGTACCTTTATCACCCTTTAGATGTGGGTTCAAGCCTTACGTCCTTGATGGATATTATGTGTTGTCACCCGACTTGTGGGTTTTTTTCTAATATTATATTTATATAATTCCTATAACATTCCAAAAAATATGATGAACAACATAAAAAATTTCATTAATCATAAAATATCATATAAACCCTAAATGTTATCAATGCCTTTAAACTTATTTCCACAAAATTAAAAACAACATTCTTCTTTAAATAACTTATTTAAATGTTAATATTAAGTGTTACATATACCTCAAAAATTTACCAAAATGCAATTAATGTATCCCAAAATATTACCATCACGTAAAACCTCAAAAGGGGTCTCTAATACTTTAAACTTATGATCATACTTAAATATACCTCTACATCGTAACACTTTAATATCTATATGTAGAACACTTAATCATTCATTATTATTTATTAACCATGATTTTCTATATTATTCTGTAATAATTCCTTAATAAAAACTAAATATAAATAATGTATTAAGAAATAACAATATCAAAGCATAAGCCAAGATATAATCCATACCTTTCATATGGCATTTTGAGTTCCTTCATCTTCAACAACAATGGTATTAGGCATTACTAAACATTCATTTGTATGGTTTGGATGATCTCATTCTTGAGATTTATCTATAGAAAATCAATTTTTATAATGCTCATACTCCCCACATTTAAAACATTTGATGGATTCCTTGGGAAAAACTTTATTCCTCTTCATGGTGTTAATTAAATGCTTCAATTTCTCTTAGAAAATTATTTCTTTATACCCTCCTTTAACACATAAAAAATGTATTCCAATTATTTTAATACATGTTCCTAGGTTCTTCTTCCCATATCCATGACACTTAATTTGTTGAATCTTTTTACCTTTATGATCATTATTACCTGAACTTACACAAATATTTACTTCTCTCTTATTTGATGAGTTGGGAAACTCATCTAGGTTCGTGTTGTTAATCATAACTTGTGATAGTTGGTTAATAATAACCATAAGAGTCTTCCCTATATCTCCTATTTCATTCAATTTCTCTTTTAAAAAACCACCATATTTTCTATCACATCCTTTTTTACTTTGGTTCCTTCAGGATCCATCCATTTACTAAATCAAAAAATTTAGTGTGAGAATATCAATAAAATCACAATAAACCATCCTATTAGGATGATAAATTGTAATATATCCTTACACATGGTATCTTAAACACTTTAATATTTATCCAAAATAACCATAATTTTCCCTAACATGAAATTTATTATGGTTATAGAGGACTTTTAACTTCTGTTCAAATAACATCCTAATTTTTAATGTAATCTAAACCCTACTCTAATACCAACTACAAGGACCCACTTTAAAATTTTCATTATCTAGTTTCTTTAAACTAGAATTCATTTCTTTCATTCCCAAAGATATTTTAGGTTTATATTTTTAGAGAGTTAGATTTTAACTCTTACATAAAAAACCCATATATTAAATATTAGACACTACTATTCAGTATCTACTTTTCCAAAAAAACCCATTAAAAAGAACAAATTTTTGTTTTCATGAAAAATATTTACAACTTTTAACTAGTCTTTTTCTTTTCCTTTACCTATCCTTAAACCCTTTAAAAAAAGTTAAATGTGGGATGAACATAAAAAATCTCAATAAGGGGTATAAAAATATAGAAATATGTTAGTCTAATGTAAAATATAAAACTCCATAAAATACATTCCATTATAAAATTATTCTATGACCTTATGAAATAAATAATTTCCTCATGAAAAACACACACTTTTTACTCAAATTAACCTTTTAAACCCCATAGAAAACATAGATTAAATATATTGGAAACTTGGAAATCATTTTCATATCACTCTAACATATCGAGTAACCCTCATGGCTACACATTGAATAACCATCACGGTTATACATGGTGTAACCATCATAGTTATACTTAAAATAATAATCAAGGTTATACTTGGAATAACCATCAAATTATATTCCCATAATATCTTAATAGAAACCTAATTAGTTAACTCCTTCCCATATTTGTAATAACTATCACATTATATTCCCATATTCTCTTAGGAGAAACCAAATAAATTAACTTCTTCCCTTTACCCAATTTATTGGAGAAATATAACGATCTTACACATCCTTAGTTTATAATGGAATCACCCTTCCTCAAAAAAAATTCCCAATAACCATAACATATTATATAAAATCGTTCATCCCAAAATGTTCTTTGCACCCATAGGAAAATATTTTTGGATATTAATATATCCCTTAACTTTAAAAACCATTTTCAAAACTAAAATTACTAAAACAGATGAAAATAAGGTTTTTATTTGAATAAAAAATGAAATATTATAAAGGAATATCGAAATAAAAATAAACTTTATGATGGTGGAAAAATTCATTGTCTCCGTATATGTTAAAATAGAACATTCCTTTTATCCTTTCTAAAGAAAGTAAAAACATTCCATAAAAAGATTCCTTTTTCAAAACATTTGAAAGAAAGTCAAAAGTGACATAAAATTTTATTTATAATAATTTTATTTCTATATGAATACATCCAAAAAAATAAATTTTAAATTATAGACATGGAAAAAATATAGTTTTAAGGGAAACTTTAAAAGTGAATTTTTGAAAGAAAGTACCTTACCTTGAGTCTAAATCATAAAATACATTCTTTATCATCCTGAATAATAAAATTATTTCAATTATTTACCTTCATTATAACCTCTTAAATGTTTATTATTCATTTTATCTCACTTATTACCATATTATAAAAATTACTTAATTATTTTAGTTCACACTAGATATTTTGGTGATATTCGGTTCATAAGTCCAAAGTGACTTTGGTATGTTTAATATAGTCAAAGAGGTCATTATTTAATCATATAAAGAAAAATAAACATAAAATAATTATGATTTTTATACATTAAATATATTCTTAAAACCAATAATTAATTATTCTTTTGAAAAATAAACTATTTTACAGTCATGGATATGGTAGGTCATATGTACGTATGAGTAGCATTTCCATTTTTCAGTGATCGTTATGGAAATAAGGTAAGTATAATTTTAACTTTAAATAATTATAATATTATTTCATTGATTATAATTATATATATCATCCATGTGATGTGGTGATAAAAAATGAATCACATCACTTCGTTGAGGTGGTAGTCCACACAAATGCACGAATGGCGTCATCATTTTTCAGTTTATGTAAAGGTAAGAAATTATATGATATATTATCTTTTAATAATGATAAAAATTTAATTAATATAATATATAAATATTAATTTTATCATTATATCCATCCATGAGATGTGGTGATAAAAAACAAATTACATCGGTCTTTGAGGCGGTAGTTCACCTAACACACAAATGCTGAATTTATTTCCCAATTTATGGATGTTGAAGATTGATATAGGTTATTAAATTAACATAAAAACAACCCAGTATATATAGGATATTTTTGTTATTATTTTATCATGGTTGAAGAATATTTGAAGGAAGTGTAAGAATAAATAAAACTAAAACATGTGGTTAAAAACTATGTCTCTTATTTGGAAAGTCTCTTATTATTAATAACTTAAGACATCTAATATTGGTATTATTTCAAAAATAAGACCTCAAGAACAAGGTGATTGATTATATGAAGGTAGTTTTTTAGTTATTGATCTAAAAAGTGATTTTTAAGTGTGATGGAATGAGAATAAACGGTGCCTTTTTATAATATAGGAGAGGGGTGCTCTTGGAATTTATTAAAATATAAATTAATTTTGATGTCCAAATGGAACCAAATTGATAATATTAGAATTTAAGATTACTATGGTAATAAAAACTCTCATAAAGTATTTTTTGTACAAGTTTAGATGGCATTTTTACCCATATATATTTATTTTAACCCTTCATTAACCCTTTTGACAATTACCATAATATTAAAGTTTTATTCCCTTTAAGGGGTAATTATGTTTTTAAAAAATAAAAAAATATCCATAAATGTACGATTGTTTATGTAATTAATTATATCCCATTCATTTTTTAACATAATATTTTTAGAAATTTTAAATCACTTAATAAAATATTATTTATTAAGAAATATCAATAATCTCAATTTTTGAACTATTCATTTACTCTGACTTTAATAAAATCAATACAATAAATGAATTAAAATAAAATGCATCAAAACCTCTATAATATGTCATTTTTATCTATAAAATTAGTTTATCAAATTAATTCTTTCAAATTGTACTACTTTTAAAATTTTTTAATATCAATTATTTTATTTTATTTATTAATTGAATAATTATTATGTTAGTGTTGTGTAAGAATTTAAAGTAATTATTTCTTCACTAAAAATTAAAAATGTTACCAAGATGAATATAAGTTATTTATATTATAAATTAAAATTTATAATTTAACATATCCTCTGGTTATACCCATGTTAAAAATATTATATTTATTAAAAACAAGAGTGTGAAATTTTTCAAAAATTGAAAACACAAATGTAGTAAAAATTAATTTAAAATTAAACCGGTAAAATGAAATGAAGAATATTTTATCTGAAAAAATGATTTTTTTAAGTATAAAATATTTTTATATTAAATTCAAGTTTAAAATTTACTTCAAAAAATATAATTGGGTTAATTTAAATAAAAATTAACTGATTAAATTTTAAAAATAATTAAAAATATAGTTTTAATTTTTAAATACTTTGAAATAAAATATTTCTTTCAATAAATTCATTATTTTTCACTAGTCACTGAAAATTAAAACTTTTCAGAAAACTTTAAAAATTTCACCATAGGATAATTTTGATATGATGATTTCAAAAATGATATTTATTTTATAAAATAAAATTTATAAAAGTTTCATAAATTAATTATATCATTTTATCAAAAAAATTAATAAAAATTATTTTTGTAGAAAAGGTATCTTTGAAGAATAAAATAACATTACTAAAAATTCAGTGATTGTTTTTCTAATAATTAATCAATAAATTTTGATTGATTAAAACTTATATATATATATATATATATTAAAAGGTATTTAATCATATTCATTCCCTCCAATTTAACATTTAGAGTATAATGGTCATATTTAAATAATAATATTTCACTATTCGAACGTATTCATTATTTTAAAATATCAGGATATTGAAACATTAGATAAATCATAGTTTGAGTGTGTATAAATTGATTTAAAATTTTAGGATTAAGTTAAATAGATAGTTTGTACAAATTTCATGCCTACACTTGAAAACTATAGTACGAACATGAGGTTAATGTAAAATGGTTCATTCATTTTAGGAAAGAAGTGCAATGAGAAACAGAAATAAAAGATAGAGAGAGAGAGAGAGACATTGGGTGCTAAGTTGAAATATCGGTTTTTAAAGAATAAATAAAATATATAGAATAGGGATATTATCAAAAACATATGATTCAATCTAGATGAAATATATTATTAGAGATCTTGCATGCATTGAAGACAAGGTAGATTTTTTGTAAACAAATCTGGTATGCTTTTGAAGGTAGAATACTTTTAAAAAAGAGGAATGTCATTAAAATATTTGGGGTTAGAATATTAATTTATTAATGATATAATTCCAATCTTGGAATTTCATCATCTAGTAGAAAGTGTTGCTATAGTATGAGGGAAGCCGCTAACTCAACTCTCATTCAATAGGTGTTGAGTTCATTCGGTTTGAAGAAGGAAGCGAGTATCATATCAGAGTTCATAATACATCTATCAGGATATAAATATTCAACCAGTTAGTTCATACTATTTTTGTAACATCCCAAGTAAGTAATGAATAATAGATATTTTTATCTAAGACTATTAATGATTAAGATAGTGTTTTAGAGGCTTAAAATGAAAATAAATACAATCTTATGCATGGAATACAATAATATTCTTAAAAGATTGTTTTACCGCCTTTTGATGGAAAACCCTTTTTAAATATATATTTTGACAATTTAATAAGCTATGTTTGTCAAAATAAACTTATTATTTATGATTGGGACATCAAAATTTACTTTGTGTGAATTTTTTGTATTTTTCCGATAAAGTTCATTTTTTTAATGAATAGTGAAAAATGTTGTATTTTAATTCAAAACCTCCTTTTACTCTAATTTATTTATATGATTAGATAATATTTTGAATTGGTTTTGAAGTGAAATTAGAATATACTTTTACCATTTTATCCAATGGTGGTCATTGGAATCAATTTCACTTTGAAATTGGACTTCAACTATTGTCAATCTTTTGATACGTATTGTTTCATAAAAACACGCTATTTGTCGTGACAGCGGGAATTAATTATTATATTAATTAATGCAACTTACATGTTTTGAATTTTGTAAAATAGACATCATTTTTGAATTCGGAATATCAAATATATCTTAGGGTGAAGTTTTGGTATCTTTCTGAAAAACTTCAATTTTTGATGAATAGTGAAACCACTAAGTGGTAGTAAAAGAAACTGTTTTTTCGTTTAAATGAAACTTTTCCGCTTCTGTGATTTGATTTTCAAAAATCTGACATACATGGTTGTCATTAATAAGTAAAATGTGGTTCAATGAGATCAAAATGATTTTTTGGTGAATAGTAACTTTTAAGTTCTTAATCACGATTAGTGGTAATTAGTGTAGTTTAAGGTAAAAATAATGTTTTAATAATATAAGATGAGCTTGAAACATGTCCTACCTTAATTTGATGTGTCATGGCCGACCAAGAAAATCCATGGGTCAACTTGGGGACCCCATGGAGCCACTTTGGTTGGGAAATGACATAAATAACTTTTTATTTAATGTTAAAGTAAAAATGACACAAACATGAGATGTTTTAATAAAAAAAATTTTACATGGGGTTATACAAGTCAGATTTTTGATTATAAATAGTAATTGGAAATCTAAGACGATTTCCTACATAATAGTATTTTTTTTATAATTTTTAGACATTAAATAAATCAAATTATTTATGACATCATGATGATGCAGCGATGACCTCATTATTTAACGATTTAAATAAAATGGAAAGATAATGTAATATCTAAGACCTACACAGGTCCAAAACCTATTGGATAAGTAGATATCGAACCCTTATCACCTTATCCTCGAATTATAGCAATTTGGGACCTCTTAAATCCGAATACCATTTTAAAATAAAGTGACTTTTCTTTACTTTCCAAGAGTGCCCCTCCTCTCCTCTTATAAAAGGCCCCCACCTCTACCTCCTTACCCACACTTACAAAGCCTTTGGCTCGGCCAAAACCTTCTCATTTTGTCTCTCCACATCCCTCTCTTACTCCTTGAAGCCTCACTTTTGTCAGAAGTCTTCCCAAGGAATCCTTTGAGCTCAAACCAAAGGGAGTTACCCGATTTTAAGGTAATGTCTTCACTTGAGTCCTTTTGTTTTATTTTGCTTCTCCAACCCCCTAAAATATTTTTATTCATTTCTTTTATAACAACTCCAGTATCTTAAATATACTAGTATTTTGTCATAATAAGTATTTGAGCTACACTTTCACACACCTACATCTAATGGTTAAAGGACATACTGTTTCCGTGGATGGTGAATTTATGCCTCCCGAAACGATGATTGTTCAACATTATTTTAACACCTTCAAAGGTGGCCATTAAGATGTCAATATATTTATATATGATATATAATATATTTATGTTTTCCTTAAGCTTCTGTATTTTTCTTTTTGGTCATACCTTTATGGTTTTCATTATGGGTAAACGCGATATCTTCATTTAAGGAAGTGCGGACTACCGCCCCCTCAAAGTGATTTGATTCGTTAAATACCATCTGTGAGATGTATAAAGGATGGAACTATGATATTATATATGATATTATACTGGAATTATAATATACCTTTATATCATTATGATTCCATTCTATAAAATACGAAATAGAAATGAAAGTAGCGTTCATGCGTACGTACGGCTTACCGTCTCCATGAACGGTGCATTTCATTTTTTACCTCTAAATGATTATATAATATTATAAATGCATGCATGTATTGGATATATATGACATATATGATATCTACATCATTAATACCATTCTGGATATAATTTATACATGAACAACTTGTAATTATAAAGGGCTTATATTTTACTCAAGTACCAATGATCGTTAAAACAACCGTTATTAACTTAAATAATTACATAGTGTTCATAACATGGTATTAAGTGATATAAAAGGAATAATGAAATTGAAAGAGGTTCTTATGCAAGTAGAAATTAACTAAAGTTTATTATTCAAGAGATTAAAGAACAACCGAGTCAAGTCGGACCCGAGGTATGGGATTTCGTCTCAATCTCCTTTCATTGAGGCATATTTTGTTTTATACACAACCTTCTTTTATACGGTGTATAAACCCCTTTTACTTTTACATTTATTCAAAATGAATCTTTTTTTATACTAAGCGTTTACTAAATGACAAAAGGGAATGTTTTTGTCGTACGTATGCGGCGACAACTACTTCTCCGCCGTTGTGACCATTATTTGAGTTTCGGCTTCCTCTACAAGCCATACCTTTTTTTAAAAAGAAAAATAAATACCATGTTTTACTTTTATTTTATTTTGGTATTGAAAATTGTTTTCATAATGTTTTTATATCACTGTGTTGTATTGATATCTTGTGATTAAAAGGTGGAAATGTTATGTTTCCTTTATGCATGTTTTATGTGATACGATTATGTTGAGGTTCTTGGGCATTATTATGAAGACGGGTGGTTCCATGATAGACTAAGGGCGGGTGAGCCCGATATAGCTCTCCAATGCATTGGGTAACGTGAAGGAGTGAAACATTAAGGTTTCTCCGAATAGATTAAGGGAATATACTGTGATGGGTATTCCAAACGTAACCAAGAGGGTTACTCCCTACGTAATAAAGTTATGAATGCCTCAAGTTACCTTTATGTCTTATGATTTCTATGATTTATTCATGATTTGATGAGGTATGTTAAAGAGCTTATGTTTTATGGGTAAAGTATGATTTCATTCTTATGTATATATGTTCCCATGTTTCCTTTCAATATTTTTATATCCCTTACTGAGCCTTTTATGCTCATCCCAAGTTTTTTTGAAATATTTTTCATAGGTCAAGGGAAAGGTACATGATATGATGATAGTGTCAAGGAAGTGTCAAGAAATAATCCATGTTTTATTTTAAATATGTTTCCATTGATGGGAAAGAAGAATAATATCTTTATGTAACCACTTTGTTTATATGTGGAATGTAATGTAAGAATTATGATCTAATTATCTAAAAATCTAAACCCAAAAAGATCCTCAATGTGTAATATTGTAATAACTCAAGATTAAGTAAGATTTAAGTTTGGGGCCTTATAGTTGGTATCAGAGGTTGGTTTAGTTAACTTAAGGAGTTCGAATTCTATTAAATGATTATCCAAAAATATTTTTTTATGGTCAAATTGAAGTGATATAGCATTTGAAGATTACCATGTTGCTTCATCTAAGACATGTTTGTTCAGAATGGTTTTCCGCAGAGGAAACAGGGATGCAGTGCTAGGAAGGCATGCAGAAGGAAATAACCTTCCGAATCAGCATACCGAGATGGTCGGAATTGGAACTGAACAGTTTGTTGCAGTAATGATGCAGTTGACTCAAGCGATAAATGGTGGTGGTATCCATGCACGAGATCGGCCAGATCAACCGCAGAGGAACATGTCAGTGGTGGAACATTTCATGAGGCAACATCCCCCATCATTCATAGGATCATCTGACCCTGTGGTAGCTGAAGGGTGGATTAAACCACTAGAGAAGATTTTTGATGTCATTGTGTGTTCAGAAAATCAAAAGGTTAGTCTTGCTATTTACCATTTGGAGGGTGAGGCAGATCAGTGGTGGTCTATGGTTAAAAATATCAGGGACGCCGATGAGATTGATGCTCTCGACTGGGATGAATTCAAAGGTATGTTTCTTGAGAAGTATTTTCCTAAGGTTGTTCGACTTAGGATGGAAAAGCAATTCTTGGAATTGAGGCAAGAGGAAGACTCAGTGGCTACCTATGAAGAAAGGTTCACTCGATTGGAAAGGTATGCTCCAAATTTTATCCGAGACCTTGATAGTAAAATCAATCAGTTTTACTCAGGATTAAATCCAAAATATCGAATGGAATTAGCTTCTCGTGAGTTTAAAAGTTATGAAAAGCTTGTTTGATGTGCTGAGAAGGTGGAAATGGAGTTTGCCAATGATCAAGTGTTCTATAAAAACCAACAGAAGAAGAGACCGAGGTGGCAGGAGAAAGGTAAGAATTCTTCAAAAAAGTCTAATGGTAAGAAAACTAAGTTTCCAGTTTGTGATAAATGTGTCAAAAGGCATGCTGGGGAATGTCTTCTGAATTCTGGAAAGTGCTACCGATGTGGTAAGATGGGACATAAGGCTCGTGATTTTACTGAAAAGGATCAAGGTGAAGGTAAGACCAAATTGAATTTATAGTTAGTGAAATGTTATAAGTGCAATGAGATGGGTCACTATGCCAACGAGTGTCTAACAAAGACCTTGAGTGATGGGAAGCAGTTAGACTACAAGCAGAAAGGGGTGGTGAAATCCTTTGCAAATACTTCAGCAGATTTCGGGCCATCAATTGAAGTTGTATCAGGTACTTTGTTTGTTTTTTCAGATTATGCCAGTGTGTTGTTCGATTCGGTGTCTACACATTCTTTCATCTCTGGAAAATTTTCTAGTAAAATGGGAATACCATCTCAAGAAATGACTCCTAAACTTTTGGTAAAAACACATGGGGGAAATGTTGAGGCAAAAAGAATTTATAAGAATATTCATATCCTTATCTGTGGAAAGAACCTACTTTCAAACCTTATTGTTCTACCTCTAGTGGAGTTTTATGTTATCCTGGGTATGGATTGGCTCTCTATTTACCATGCTAAGATTGACTGTAGAGCTAAAGAAGTTTCTTTTCAGAAAGACTTTCAGTTTGTGTACAAGAATGAACCCTTACTGTTGATAACTTATCAAGAGGCCGAGAAACTTGTAAAAGATGGAAATGAATGTTACCTTGCACGCATCGTTGAAAATAAAGGAACTGTTCAGATTAATGATGTGCCAGTGGTAAATGAGTATCCTGATGTTTTTCATGATGAGTTTCCTGGAATAATACCAGATCGGAAAGTTGAGTTTACGGTTGACTTAGTTCCTGATGCTAAGCCAATTTCAAAACCCCCTTATTGAATGGCTCAAATTGAACTTTTAGAGTTGAAGGAGCAGTTGCGAGATTTATTAGAGAAAGGTTTCATTCGACCTAGCACATCACCATGGGGTGCTCTTCTTTTATTTGTTAAAAAGAAAGATGGTTCAATGAGACTTTTCATTGATTATAGAGCCTTGAATAACATCACTATTAAGAACAAATATCCTTTGCCTCATATCGATGATCTGTTTGATCAGCTCCAGGGAGCTCAGTATTTTTCAAAGATTGACTTGAGATCAGGGTACCATCAGCTGAAGGTAAAGGAAGTAGATGTTCTGAAGACCGCGTTCTGTACAAGATATGGCCATTATAAATTTGTATTAATGCCTTTTGGGCTAACCAATGCACCTGCTGTATTCATGGACTTAATGAATATAATTTTCCATGAGTTCTTGGATAAGTTTGTGGTGGTTATCATTGATGATATTTTGGTGTTTTCTAAAAGTAAAGAAGAGCATGAAAGACATTTAAGGGTTATTTTGCAAACCTTAAAAGAAAATAAATTGTATGGGAAATTCAGCAAATGTGAGTTTTGGTTGCAACAAATTTCTTTCCTTGGTCATATTGTTTCTAAAGATGGGATAACTGTTGATCCTGCAAAAACAAAAGTTGTTGAAGAATGGCCAAGACCCACAAATGTAACAGATATTCGTAGTTTCCTTGGTTTGGCAGGCTATTACCGAAGGTTTGTTAGAAATGTTTCACGGTTATCTATTCCAATGACTAATCTAACTCGGAAGGGTGTTAAGTTTATCTGGAAAAAATAATATGATGATTGTTTTCAGGAATTGAAAAGAAGATTGGTGAATGCTCCAGTTTTGGCACTACCTTCTAGGAATGGTGAGTTTGTTATATACATTGATGCTTCATTGAAAGGACTTCGTTGCATCCTAATGCATAATGATCAGGTAATTGCTTAAGCTCCACGACAGTTGAAAACTCATGAGGTAAATTACCCTACACATGATTTGGAATTAGCTGCTGTTGTTTTTGCTTTAAAAATTTGGAGGAATCATTTGTATGGAATAAAGTGTGAAATATATACTGATCACAAAAGTTTAAAGTATATATTCACTCAGAAAGAGTTAAACATGAGATAGAGGAGATGGCTGGAATTAATCAAGTATTATGATTGTACAATTCATTACCATCCGGGAAAACCAAATAAAGTGGCTGATTCTTTGAGTCGAAAAAGTAATGCTTCATTAGAAATGTTGTGTTTGGAACGTGATCCTTTGGTTAAGGATTTGATGAACTTCGGCATAGAATTTGTTGGTGCAAGAAGTTATTCTATTTTGTTTCAGGTATCAGTGAGATCATCTCTATCAGATAGAATCAAGCAAGCACAGAAGCAAGACAGTGAGTTGCAGAAAAAGGTAGAGCTGGTTCAGAAAGGTAATTTGCCCAAATTCAACATTTATAATGATTGAGTTTTGATATTTGGGAAGAGATTGTGTGTGCCTTTTGATTCACTGTTGAACAGAGAGTTATTATGTGAAGCTCATAGTTCTCTGTTTTCAGTTCATCCTGGCAGTACTAAGATGTACAGAGATCTGCGGGAGTATTACTGGTGGGATGGAATAAAAAGAGATATTGCTGATTTTACTGTGAAGTGTTTGACATGTCAATAGGTTAAATCAGAGTGGCAGTTACCAAAAGGGATGCTTCAGCATTTACCGGTTTCAGAGTGGAAATGGGAGAATATATCCATGGACTTTTTTGTGGGATTATCGAAGACATCTCGAGGTAATAATGCAATCTGGGTTATTATTGATCGCTTGACTAAATCTGCTCATTTCCTTGCTATACGAGATACTTTTTCCCTAGATCAACTTTCCCATTTGTATCTTAAAGAGATAGTCAGGTTACAAGGAGTTCCACTCTCCATTGTATATGATCGTGATCCCAGGCTCACTTCTAACTTTTGGAAAGGCCTTCAGAAGTCGTTGGGTATTGAATTTAATTTTAGTACAACATTTCATCCTCAATCAGATAAGCAGTCAGAACGAACAATTCAGACCTTGGAGGATATGCTACGAGCTTGTTCGATGGATTATCAGGGATGTTGGGACCAACATCTTTCTTTGGTTGAATTTTCATATAATAATAGTTTCATTCTAGTATACAGATGGCACCATTTCAAGCATTATATGGGAAGTGGTGTCGAACTCCAGCTTTCTGGGATGAAGTGGGTGAAAGGAAGTTGATGGGACCAGAATTGGTAGAAGAGTTGGCAGAAAAAGTTCAGCTGATATAGAAACACATGAGAACATCTCAGAGTAGGCAGAAGAGTTATGCGGACAACAGGAGGAAGGATCTCTCTTTTGAGGTAGGTGATCATGTTTTTTCTCAAAGTATCACCATGGAAAAGTGTGATGCGATTTGGTAAGAAAGGAAAGCTGAGTCCAAGGTTCATTGGACCATATGAAATTCTGGAGAGAGTTGGATCAGTTGCTTACCGAGTGGCTTTACCTCCGAGTTTATCTCAGGCACACAATGTTTTTCACGTTTCGATGTTGAGAAAGTATATGCCAGATCCATCTCATGTTTTGAGTCCAGATGTAGTTCAACTGGAAGAGAACCTATCTTATGAGGAACAACAGGTCCAGATTCTTGACCACAGGGAGGAAGTTTTATGGAATAAGTTGATTAATCAGGTAAAGCTTTTGTGTAAAAACCACATGATGGAAGAGGCAACATGAGAATATGAAAATGCAATGAGGGATAAGTACCCCCATTTATTCGATAAATAAATAAATTGCGGGGACACAATTTTCTAAAGGGGGGAAGGATGTAACATCCCAAGTAAGTAATTAATAATAGATATTTTTATCTATGTCTATTAATGATTAAGATAGTGGTTTAGAGGCTTAAAATTAAAATAAATACAATCTTATGCATGGAATACACTAATATTCTTAAAAGATTGTTTTACTGCCTTTTGATGGAAAACCCTTTTTAAATCTATCTTTTGAAAATTTAATAAGCTATTTTCGTCAAAATAAACTTATTATTTATTATTGGGACATCAAAATTTACTTTGTGTGAATTTTTGGTATTTTTCCGATAAAGTTCATTTTTTAATAAATAGTGAAAATGTTGTATTTTAATTCAAAACCTCCTTTTACTCTAATTTATTTATATGATTATATTATATTTATAATTGGTTTTGAAGTTAAATTAGAATATATTTTTACCATTTTATCCAATGGTGGTCATTGGAATCAATTTCACTTTGAAATTGGACTTAAACTAGTGTCAATATTTTGATACGTATTGTTTCATAAAAACACGCTATTTGTCGTGACAATGGGAATTAATTATTAAATTAATTAATGAAACTTACATGTTTTGAATTTTTTAAAATAGACATCATTTTTGAATTCGGAATATCAAATATAGCTTAGGGTGAAGTTTTGGTATCTTTCTGAAAAACTGCAATTTTTGATGAATAGTGAAACCACTAAGTGGTAGTTAAAGAAACTGATTTTTCGTTTTAATGAAACTTTGCCACTTCTGTGATTTGATTTTCAAAAATATTACATACATGGTTTTAATTAAGAAGTAAAATTTGGTTCAATGAGATCAAAATAATTTTTTGTTGAATAGTAACTTTTAAGTTCTTAATCACGATTAGTGGTAATTAGTGTAGTTTAAGGTAAAAATAATGATTTAATAATATAAGATGAGCTTGAAACATGTCCTACCCTCATTGGATGTGTCATGGCCGACCAAGACAATCCATGGGTGAACTTGGTGACCCCATGGAGCCACTTTGGTTGGGAAATGACATAAATAACTTTTTATTTAATGTTAAAGTAAAAATGACATAAACATGAGATGTTTTACTAAAACAATTTTTACATGGGGTTATACAAGTCATATTTTTGATTATAAATAGTAATTGGAAAGATAAAAATATTTCCTACATCATATTATTTTTTTATAATTTTTAGACATTAAATAAATTAAATTATTTATGACATCATGATGATGCAACGATGACCTCATTATTTAACGATTGAAATAAAATGGAATGATAATGTAATATCTAAGACCTACACATGTACAAAACCTATTAGATGAGTGTATTTCTAACTCTTATCACCTTATCCTTGAATTATATCAATGTGGGACCTCTTAAATCCGAATACCATTTTAAAACAAAGTGACTTTTCTTTACTTTCCAAGAGTGCCCCTCCTCTCCTCTTATAAAAGGCCCCCACCTCTACCTCCTTACCCACACTTCCAAAGCCTTTGGCTCGGACAACCCTTGCTCATTTTGTCTCTCCACTTCCCTCTCTTACTATTTGAAGCCTCACTTTGGGCATAAGTCTTCCCAAGGAAGCCTTTGAGCTCAAACCAAAGGGAGTTACCCGATTTTAAGGTAATGTCTTCACTTGAGTCCTTTTGTTTTATTTTTCTTCTCCAACCCCCTAAACTATTTTTATTCATTTCTTTTGTAACAACTCCAGTATCTTAAATATAATAGTATGTTTTTATAAGAAGTATTCGAGCTACACTTACACACACCTACATCTAATGGTTAAAGGACATACTGTTTCCTTGGATGGTGAATTTATGCCTCCTGAAACGATGATTGTTCAACATTATTTTAACACTTTAAAAGGTGGCCATTAAGATGTCACTATATTTATATATGATATATAATATGTTTATGTTTTCCTTAAGATTATGTATTTTTCTTTTTGGTCATACCTTTATGGTTTCCATTATGGGTAAACGCGATATCTTCATTTAAGGAAGTGCGGACTACAGCCCCCTCAATGTGATTTGATTCGTTAAATACCATATGTGGGACATATAAAGGATGGAAATATGATATTATATATGAAATTATACTGTAATTATAATATACCTTTATATCATTATGATTCCATTCTATAAAATACGAAATAGAAATGAAAGTAGCGTTTATGTGTACGTACGGCTTACCGTCTCCATGAACGGTGCATTTCATTTATTACCTCTAAATGATTATGTAATATTATTAATGCATGCATGTACTGGATATATATTACATATATGATATCTACATCATGAATAACATTCAGGATATAATGGATACATGAACAACTTGTAATTATAAAGGGATTATTTTTGACTCAAGTACCAATGATCGTTAAAACGACCGTTATTAACTTAAATAATTACATAGTGTTCATAACATGGTAATAAGTGATATAAAAGGAATAATGAACATGAAAAAGGTTCTTAAGCAAGTAGAAATTAACTAAAGTTTATTATTCAGGATATTAAAGAACGACCGAGTCAAGTCGGACCCGAGGTATGGGATTCCGTCTCAATCTCCTTTCATTGAGGCATATTTTGTTTTATACACAACCTTCTTTTTATACGGTGTATAAACCCATTTTACTTTTACGTTTATTCAAAAGGAATATTTTTTTATACGAAGCGTTTACTAAATGACAAAAGGGAATTTTTTTGTCGTACGTATACTGTGACATTGACTTCTCCGCCGCCGTGACCATTATTTGAGTTTCGGCTTCCTCTACAAGCCATACCTTTTTTTTAAAAGAAAAATAAATACCATGTATTACTTTTATTTTATTTTGGTATTGAAAATTGTTCTCATAATGTTTTTATATCAATGTGTTGAATTGACATCTTGTGATTGAATGGTGGAAATGTTATGTTTTCTTTATGCATGTTTTATGTGATACGATTATGTTGAGGTTCTTGGGCATTATTATGAAGACGGGTGGTTCCGTGATAGACTAAGGGCGGGTGATCCCAATATAGCACTCCAATCCATTGGGTAATGCAAAGGAGTGAAACATTAAGGTTTTTTCCAAAGAGATTTAGGTAATATACTGTGATGGGTATTCCAAACGTAACCAAGAGGGTTACTCCCTACGTAAAAAAGTTATGAATGCCTCAAGTTACCTTTATGTCTTATGATTTCTATGATTTATTCATGATTTGATGAGGTATGTTAAAGTTCTTATGTTTTATGGGTAAAGTATGATTTCTTTATTATGTATATATGTACCCATGTTTCCTTTCCATATATTTATATCCCTTACTGAGCCTTTTATGCTCATCCAATGTTTTTATGAAATGTTTTTCACGGGTCAAGGGAAAGGTACATGATATGATGATAGTGTCAAGGAAGTGTCAAGAAAGAATCCATGTTTTATTTTAAATATGTTTCCATTGATGGGAAAGAAGAATACAATCTTTATGTAACCACTTTGTTTATATGTGGAATGTAATGCAAGCTTTATGATCTAATTCTCTAAAACTCTAAACCTGAAAAGATCCTCAATGTGTAATCTTGTAATAACTCAAGATTAAGTAAGGTTTAAGGCTGGGGCCTTATAATTTTGATCAAGAAGATACCATCAAGTTTATAAATTGACTTCATCCTTCACAAAAGCAGTGCATAGAGTGAAGAAGAGGTAGTGTCCCTTGAGTGAGGAGTGATCAAACCCTAAATATTATAAAGATAGTGATCCTAGCATGGAGTGACCATGTCCAAAACATTTTATCCAGAGAACCATTGAAGTATAGTGGATTTCTGGAACATTAACACATCATCAGTTAATTCCCCTTGGATTTAGATCTTTATAGTGAACCATGTAAAAATTTTGTGTTCTTTGTATTATTTACATTTCTATAAATTTTTATTTGTGTTAGTGATTGTGATATAAATAGTTAAAGGTTGAACATAATTTCTAATAACATGGGAACAATATCCTAAAATATTAAAAGAAAAATTTTTATTTAGGTCACACCATGATTTACCCCCAAGGTGTTTCGAGTTACAACACAACTGGATTCACCTGTTATAAAACTTCAACAATTAATTCCTTAGGAAGTTGTTACTCTAACACATAGAAATTATATTTACTTAAGAACTTTTGTAAAGTTTCCATTCATAGTATTTACTTGTATTATGTTTCTCCTTCCTAAGGGTTAATATTAAATTTAATTTTCATTATTATGAAGCTATTATCTACAAAAAAAAATATTTTATCATATGAGTATCAAGTTTTATTACCATTTAATAAGGAGTTTTATTAGATGAGTTCCCACAAAAATGATGACAAATTTTGAATGAATCATATCCATTATTAGGAAAGGATATATATTTCATCATGACATACATTGTTTTGGGCTCGTAAATAATACATTACTTTGTCTAATAGACAAAACCTATCAATCATATCATATATGACTCTTAGGTAGTTAAAAAAACTATTTGTCTAATCCATCAAATGGATAAACTCAAATCTATTCATATATTATCCTAAATGTTAGGTTTCCCCATGTAAGTTTAATCTATATAAAACACCAAGAATAATATAATCTAATGGAACTCTTCTTTGGCCGAACCTTCCCAAGGATGATCAAGTGTCACCCATTACTTTCTTTACATACTGAAGATAACCCAAGGATGCCCAGATTTGACAGAACCTACCCAATTGGTTGATTCAGGAATTTAAAAGTTACCGTTTTTAATAATTATATACTAACCTAATATTTTATGATATATTTAATTTTAAATAAATATGACTTATTTTATAGCTTGTTTTACATGAAACATCGAGTTTAAATGAACCATGATATACTAATAAAATATTATTATTTAATGTGATAGTTATCTCCTTATCATTAGATTTGTGGGTGTGAACATGACTAAATAAATTATGAATAATTAATTTTTACACATTTATAAAATGAATTCACTGATTATTAATTGTCTAGAAATGAAAATAAAATCATTTTAAGGTAAATAGATGTTTTTTCTAAAAAATGATTTTTATGCATGGAATGTGATTTTATATTAATAAATAAAATTAATATATATTTATGAATGAATTTAATTAAATTTATAGACTATATATTCAATAAAATGTTTTATCATTCATCTAATGGTTTTTACTAGGCATGGAATAATAATAAATCTAGTTTTATGCTTAAAAATTCATTTTTTCTAAAAATTGTTTTCATTGCATTTTACGCACTTCTTTTAAAATGAATTTATGAAACATATAGAAACGTAATATTTTAAAATTTATTATATATTTTTAATAAAAATAATTAAAATAATTTAATAGTTTCAACTTAATTTTTCATCATTATGAATAGTAACCATGGTAAAGATTTGTGACATCAATAAGGATAAAACAGGTAAAACCAGGTTAAAACTATTAAGTAAAGCTTTAAATTATGTCTATAACCTAAATAATCCTATTTTATGAGTGTGTTTAGACCAAATATATGTTTAAGAAGTTAAATAATTTATTTTAAAATATTATTTTTAATTTGGTAACCTAAAGTTGACTTTTAGGAAGATAAGTTATATTTTATTCAAATTAAAAAATATTTTTGTGTATTTTCATTTAATGGTATAGTTGGAAGATTCTATTTTGTTTTTTATTGATCCCAAAGTTTATAAACCATCCTTTATATTAAATACCCAAAAAAATTATAAACCAAATTTTTACTAGATTTCATTGTAATATTATTTTTATGCTTAAACCAGGTATTTTCCTAAAAACTATTTTTCATGTGTTTTGTGTTCTTATATTAAAATTATTTCTTGAAATCTATAGAAAAAATAATCTGATAATATAGATTCCAAATTTTGAATCATAATTCTCAAAAAAAAATTATAAGTACCCTTTTATTTTTGGTCATATAACTACTTAATCATGGTAAAAAGTTAAGTTATCATGATTAAGGTTTAAATAGATTTAAAGAAATTTAACTATGATTTAAGTCTTGAAATACATCCAAAACTTGAATAAATATGAATGTATTGGTTTATTTATACCCTAAAACTTATTATATTATAATGTTGGGGGCTTTTATTCTACTTTACATGATTATTATATATATTATTTAACATTTAATGTAATTCTATGTGTGTCTTTCCCCTCACTTATAAAAGGTAATCTCTTATTCTACCTTATAAACAATGTTTTAGCCTTATATATCATAAAAAATATACCCTAATAAAATTCTATATTCCTCTCCCACATTATAGATCTTTTCTTCTTTCCAAAATATCATCCTTTCCAGGCTTAAGGTGTAATCTAAAGGAGGTTTATAAATGAAGAGGTATAGATCTTAACTGAGTAATTTCAATTTTATTTCTTATTTAACCACATATAAACCTATGGTGTAAATTATAAATTAATTAATTAATTATATTAAATATTATTAATTTTTATTATGAGTATGTAATAACCATTATCCACCTTCTTTTCATCATATTTGAAAAGTAAACATCACTCGTGTGTATGTGTGGACTTCCATATTCACAAAGCAATGAATTTATTTTTTCAATAATACTTCACATTGATGGTTAAAATGATATATTTACTTAATATATATTATATTTGTGAGATTATTATAGTTTTTTGAAATTTAATTATTATTTACATTTCCTTTTTTCCATCCATCAAAAAGTGGAAACATGACTCGTGTGTATGTACGAACTACCATCTCCATAACGTGGTGTAATTCATTTTTCATCACCGATTTATATGAATATTTATAAAAATGAATATAATGATTACATATGATACTTATGAAATTTTTAAATTCTTGATATTATGGAACTATAATCAAATTGCAAGTACGAAAACTACTAAATAGAGGCATGCATGAAAAAAGAAGTAGTTATCACCCGTAACAGTGATTTAAATAAAAAATTATCAATAAACAAGTGATAAAATATTATAATTAAATCATATATGGTATGATATATATGCGTATTCTTATATAATAGATTTATAATATATCTATATTTATTATAAAATAGTTTCACATGTATATACAATTAATTCTTTAATAACCAATTTATTATAAAGATAAATAAAAACCACGTTAAAATAAAAGTAATTTTTTTTTCTAAAAATCTATTATAATATGCACAGGTATATTTTATACCAATAAATAATAAAATCAACCTGGTTTTATTATATTAATAAAGTATATATAATATCTTCAATATAATTTTTAACATTCATCTTATGTGTTTTCAAGACATTATATAAGAACAAATCAAATTTTATGCATAAAATGTACTTTTAGAAATTGGATTTTTTCACCCTTTGATGGGATACTTATTTTAAATATATTTTTTTGAAACTTTTATAAATTATATCTCAAAAAATAATCTTTTCTTTTTAAAATGGAATATATTAATATTATTTGGCTAAATTTTTTGTATGTATCGGATCAGATTCATTTTTATTAATTGTGAAACAAATACTCCATTTCAATTGAAAACATTTTTTTGTATGAATAATTTATGTAGTAAAATAGAATTAGTTATTTGTATTAAAGTAATAATTATCTATTTTAGTCCATTTAACATAATATAGTTCATTGTTATAAATTTTACATTCCAGTTGGATACGAAAACCCTGTGAACATTTGAACATTTTTACATTTAAAAAGTATTTTGTAATTTCATTTATGAGATAGATTTTAAATTAATATTTGTATCTTATGTACTTTGAATTTTGAAAAATTGATTCCATATTTGGAATAATATAATAAAAATTTGTTAAATTGGTCCATTTTATTTTTATAAAACATGAAATGTGACTTTAGTAATTCCCTTATTACAACTGTTAAGGGTTAATCGGGTAATTAATAGTAGTAATAATATTATATGTATTTCAAAATTACACTAACACATGTCTTTATTTAATTGGATGAGTATTTTTCATTCCTGAAAATATAAATGATGGGTTTGAGACAATTTATAGGCTTTTGGATGTGAATATAACAGTTATAATATTATATTAAAATGAAAAATAATTTTTCATAAAATTATTTTTTACAAGTGAAATATTTTAAATATGGGATTATATAGGGGTTTTGTTCTACTCTTAAAAGAATTTGGAAATCTGAAATATCAATCTTAAATATGATAATTTAAAATTTAGTTTTTTTCAAATAAACAACTAACTTAATGGCTTACACAATAATGATGTAGTAATTGTTTAATTAATACAAATATCAAATAAATTGTATTAATATTATTAAAATAAATATTATTTGAGATATTTATTGTCATTCTTGAATTTTGTTGATTAATGTTACATTATATTGTAATTTTAAAATTGTGTTTTTGAATATATCATTTTTATGATATTTTTATAAATTAATGTAATTAATAATGTCAAAATTGAAATGAATAATATTATAAAATAAATAATATTTAATTAGATGATAAAAAAAATTAAAAAAAATCCAAAATTTGTAAAAATCTTTTTTTTTAACAATTTTTTTTCCATGTTCCATTTTTGGTTTGGATAGAATTTTATAGTAATAATAAAAACATTTAATGAGTAATAACACATGTGGTCATGATAAGAGTAAAATATATTAAATAAGAGTTAAGAAAAAATCATTAGGATTTAAAAATAATAAAAAACGTATATATTTAATTGGATAAATTTATTTCATCCCATAATCATCCTATATTTGATATAATTTGGTTTATAGGAATTTGGAATCAAAAATTAATTTATATTAATTTAATATTTGGAATAATTCTAATAGTGTCCCTCCCCTATCTTACTATAACACCTCGACCCCAGAATCGCATAGTTGGTGCATTATTACGTATGATTGGCATGATCTCAAAAGATCATGTCTCGAAAGACCGATTAGTTTAGTATCCTTGGAAGTACTAGATATATTCATAAGGTTTACATGAAATCATAAAATGGAAAACTACTACAACATTGTTTCCATAGACAACACTGAGATCCCATAGACTATCCCTACAGGCTAGTCATAATATACTTCTTCGCATCCTGGGAAAAATGAAACATAGAAAGGGATGAGCTCAGATGCTCAGTAAGGGTAACAATATAGCTGAAACATTCATAAATAAGCAAAAAACATTATATGAAATGCATAAAACTAAAACAAAATCCTTTTCAACAGAAAAATCATGATAATATGGAAAATATAAATCAAAATAATTCCATTTCCATGGTCACATGGATATTCTACTAGTAGAATAATGACATGCAATATCAATATCCACTTTCATAAGGATGGAATGCAAAATTTCAGAATTCATAACCGCATAGTCAAGGCCTTCTTCCAGAACTATTAATAATATTTTTTCAAGGCCTTGTTCTAAGACACTAGTTTGTCTCATGAGACCTATCGATGCATCGACGAGCTATAGTGGGCTCCACCCGTCAGTTACTAAGACCAATGCATTCCACATATGAAAAGGTTTAAAAATATCATAAACATTTGTATTAAAATTATCATCTAAAATTTCAATACTTTATCCATAAACTATGAATGATGTAAAAAATTACACGTCCCTAGTAAAACATATCAAAAAAAAACCCTCGATAAAATATAGAAGTTTTGTATCATAATAATTCAACTTCAAATAAGCTTAAAATCCATCAATGTATGTTGAAAAAGATTAAATCAAAACCTTTTTTAGAGAAATATCTATTTATATTTTGAAATCATTTAATAAAAGATTTATTTTGAAAATATTCTTATAATCTTGTAAGGGATGCTTCGGAGATGTTATAATGGTGGAAAATAGCCACACCCGCTGTATAAGTTCAAAAACATTCTTACCATAAATTTGTCGAAAAGGTCAAAAGTACCTTGTATGGAAAACGATGGAAAGATTCATTTCAAACCATTTTATAAATAGTCAAACAAGGGTATAAATAACTTTAACCCATAGTCAAGTAAATAGTAAAAATGTTTTGGAATACATTTTTAAGAAACATGGATGTGGATGATAAAGAGGTCCCAGTAGATACTTACGTAAAAACAACCTCGTAGAAAAAAAAGATTGTGAAATTATCCTTTACCTTGTACCTTTACTTTGTCGATGGTAGGTTAACCACATGTATAATGGTGAAATAATTGTTTTTTAATTATACAATAATCATATACATTAATATGATATCATATATGATCTTTTAGCATTTATTTGATAATAATATCTCAGTATTATTATTGTTTCGTGTGATAACTGATTCATTTTCCTTTATATTCTTTGTTGAGTAAGTAATGTTTGTTATGGATAGGATTTATATTATTCATATTTAGTATGATATTATGTCCTTAAATTTTTTTTTAATCATCTAATTAAAATTAGTCTTGAATAGATACGATGGGGAATGAATCTCATCGCGTTCGTGGAGACGATAATCCGTACGTACGCACGAACGAAAATATCATTCTTATGATATTAAAATAACATATAATTGGATGGTATATCATATATACCAAATAATTATCAGTTTTTATTTTTTTATTTACATAAATTAAACATCATTATTATACTCATCCAAATAATAATGTATTGAATAACAATTACACCACAACGTGGAGACGGTAGGCCATACGTACACACGCATGGTGACATGTCATTAAAAAGATGGCTAGAATAATGAATATGGTTGTACCATATTTATATTAACATCACAGTATATAGAAGATAATGGATTTATTATTTTATACTGGAAAAATCAAAGAATGATGAAGTAGAAAAAGAAAGGAACATGAAAGAGGTGATGAAATATTTACCTCTTCTTCGGGTTCCTCCTTTTGATTTCATCAAAAGGGCTCTATAGGTTGGATTTCTGACTAAATAAAGGCCTCTAATATGAAGGTATGACAGTTGCGAAGGTATTTGGGAAGGGTTTGAATGAGACAAAAGGCTTTGAAGGTGTGATTTTGAGGGAAGGGTGAGTTCCCTTTTATATGAGGGGTAAGGGGAACCTTAGGAAAAGAAAGAAATAATATTTTATAATAAAATAATATTCAGTTTCTAATGGATCCAAAAATAATTATTTAAAGGATATGGTGGGGATGGGTCGAAATCCACTCAATTAAAATGTCTTAGACAGGTTTGTGTCCCTATATTAACTTTATGTTTTAGATTTAACTCTTAGTTAAATAGTTTGACATTTACCATGTCTCATTATATTTTTATATTATATGGTTAATAACCTTACTATAAACTTGCAAGAGAACCTAATGTGGTTCGCTAATGATAAATATAATATTATTTAAGAAATTTTATGGAACCTTATAATTTTTAGGAATAGAACATAAATTAATAATATAATATTTGTTTTAAAAAATCTTTTATACCAATTTTGACACTATTTGGTATTTTGTATTTGTAAAATTCATAACAGGATTATTACTTAGAAAACTATTCATATAACTAACCAAAAAAGTCATATTATCCTAGAAAATTATTGTAATTCATAAAAAGTCTCAAATTATATTTATTTGGATATTTATAATATAAATTATTTAAAAATTTCTTTAATAAGGTAATTACTGTATCATCATTGTGTCAAAAATAAATTAAATTATTTGATGTATAGAAAATATAAGTAAAATACCATTATATAAGAAATATTTTTATCTTTCTAATGAATATTTATAGTTGAATTTATCTTATGTATAACCCTAAATTAAAAATGTTTTATTTATTAAAATTTCATTTTAACTCTTCTAACTCTTCTTAAAATAAAATAATAATAAATGTCCTAATTTAATCCAAGTGGACCAAAGAGGTTCATATTTTATTCCTAATGTTTTTTGGTCGAATTATACTTATCCAATATAATTAATACATGTATTGGGGTAATAATAATATCATTTTTACCCTTAATTACTATTTTTACTTTTAATCGTTGTAAATAAAAGTAAAAAGTTACTGTTCACCAAAAATTATTTAATCTTATTGAACCACATTTTACTTACTGATATCAACTGTGTCTCTCAGATTTTTGAAATTCAACTCACAGAAGTGCTAAAATTATGTTTTAGGTAAATTTTCAAATGCTCCTAGGAGTTGGGTAAAAGACAGTAAAAAGTTAAATAAAATTTTAAAATATCTAAAGTTATTATAAACTGACTCTAATTAATTACATTGAACATATATAGGTATTATTTATCTATTTTTACATAAATTAAATTTAAGTAAAATAAATAATTATTTAAATAAAAATTCGGCTTAAAACTATAACTCAGTGTTTTTCAGTATTCATCAAAAATTGAATGTTTTCAAAAAAATACAAAAAATCACCATAAGCTAATTTTGATATTCTGAATCCAAAAATGAAGTTCATTTTGAACGATAAAATTTATAAAATTTCAAAAACTGGGTATTACTATTCATAACATCTAGTATGATTGGATATGGTGGGTTAGAACTCGAAGTTGCGTACAACACACGCTGTTGTATTATTCAAAGAGAAGCATACTGTGGAAGCTTGGGGTTTTACATTCTCCCCTCGTTCAAATCATTTAGTCTTTGAAATTTATATAATACTACTACACACAAAATTCCTGGGAGGTTCTTCTTCATAAGATCCTAGGGTTCCCATGTTGCCTCTACCATCTTATGGTTTCTCCATAGAACTTTTACTAGAGTAGTCGCCCGGTTTCTTAGAACTTGTTCTCTTGTATCAAGAATCATGACAAGATCTTCACAATAAGACAGATCAGATTCCAGTTATAATTTCTCATAGGTGATTATATGTGTTGGATCAGGCATGTATTTTCTCTACAGTGATACGTGGAATACATCGTGAACATTGGTGAGACATGGAGGCATTTCCAAACGGTAAGCAACAACACCAATTTGTTCTAGAATTTCGAAAGGTTTGATGTACCTGGGACATAATTTTTCTTTCTTACCGTAACTTATAACACCCTTCCATGGATATACCTTCAGGAAAACATGATCTCCTACCTAAAATTTAAAATCCTTTATTATGTTATCAGTTTATCTCTTCTAGTTACTTTTAGTTTCTTTGATGTGGTTTTGGATTACCTACACCTTTACCATTATTTCCTCCACAGGTTCTGGGCCTACGAGTTTTCTTTCACCAACAACATCCGAACATGTTGGTGTGTGACATCTCTTTCTGTATAACACCTCATATGGTGCCATATGAATACTTGAATGGATGCTATTGTTATAAGAAAATTCTACCAGAGGTAAATATTGATTCCACATACCCTGAAAGTCACGTGAGAAAAATCTGAACATTTCTTCTAAGGTTTGAATAGTTCATTCTGATTTTCCATCATTTTGAGGGTGGTATGCAGTGCTCAAACGAAGTTTAGTATCCAGGGCTTTCTGAGGACTTTTCCATATTCTTGATGTAAAATGGGGATCATGATTCGAAACAATTGATAGTTTTTCTCCATGAATTCATACAACTTCATTAACATATAGACTTTCTAAACATTCAAGTGGTAAATCTTCTCTTATAGAAATAAAATGTGATGAATTGTTAAGATGATCAATAATGAAAAATATTGCATCATTACTTCTAGGAGACTTTGGTAGTCCCATAACAAAGTCAATCGTGATATCATCCCATTTCCACTCAGGTGTGGGAAGAGGTTGCATGACACTTCCAGGTTGTTTCTTTCCATATTTCACTTGTTGAAAAACCATAAATCTTGACACAAAATCAGAAATCCCTCTCTTTTCATGTTGTCGCAAAAAAAAAATGTTCCTTAAAATCTCTATACATCTTACTGATACTAGGGTGTATAGAGAAATTGGAACTATGATCACCATCCAGCAATTACCTTTTTAGATTAGGTATATGGGGAACACAGTCTCTTCCCAAATTTCAACATTACATCTTCATACACAATGTCACTCAATCTCCTATCATTCGCAACTTTAATATTCTTTTTAAACTCTTCATCATAGGTCTAAGAACTCATTATCCTTTCTAGTAGAGATTTTTTGGCAACCATTTGTAAAATTAATGATGTTTCACCTTCAATGGTTATTCCCATATCCATCTTTACTAGATCCATGTATATAAGATCTTTTTCAACTCTCATCTTATTCAAAACAGCATGATCTTTTCTACTCAAAGATTCTTCCACCTTATTTTCCATCCCCAGGTGGTAGTGTATAGTGAAATCATAATACTTGAGTAGTTGAAGCCATCACCTTTTCCTCATGTTGAGTTATTTTTGTAAGAAAATAAATTTCAAATGCTTCTGATCAGTATAAATATCACATTTTTTACTATAGGGATAATGTCTCCATATCTTCAAAGAATATATTACATTTTCTAACTCAAGATCATGATTATGACAGTTCTTCTCATGAATTTTTAGATGTCGTGATGAATAGGAAATCACCATATCATTATGCATAAGTACAAAACCATGTACTTTATTTGAAGCATCACTATAAATAAAAAACTCATCATTCCCCGACGGTAGAGTCAAGAAAAGAGTATTGACTAATATACTCATAAATTATTCAAATGATTATTCACACTCTTTTTTCCAAACAAATTTATCCACTTTTTGTGTAAGATTTGGTAATGGGTTAGCCAACTGGGAAACATTCTGGACCAAATGTCGATAACAACCTGCTAAACCAATAAAACTGTGTACCTGAGTTATACTCGTTGGTGCTGGCCATTCTTGGATTGCCTTGGTCTTAGAAGGATCAACAGAGATTCCATCCTTAGAGAAAATATTTCCATGGAATGAAATATCATGAATCCATAATTCACACTTGTTAAACATCTCATATAATTCATATCTTATAAGAGTCTTTAGAATAATGCACAAGTGATTTTCAGGATCTTGGTAGCTTTTGAAGTATACCATGATATCATCCATATATACCATTAAAAAGTCATCAATATATTCCTTTAAACTCTATTCATTAGATCCATGAAGACAGAGGGTGCATTAGTTAGTCCAAAAGGCATTACTGTAAACTCATAATGCTTGTACCTTGTTTGAAATGCTATTTTCAGAATGTCTACCTTCTTCACACAAAACTGATGATATCCAGATCGAAGGTCAATCTTTGAAATGTATTGATCTCCATGAAGTTGTTCAAATAAATCATCAATGTGAGGTAGGGGATAATAGTTCTTTATTGTTATAGCATTGATCTCCATCTAGTCAATGCACAACCTCATAGATCCATCTTTCTTCTTAAAAAAAAGACAAGGGATCTCCATGGAGAAACACTGGGGGTGAATAAATCCATTATTACTCAATTCCTCTAGTTTTTTCCTGAGATCCACTAATTCCATAGTGTCCATTCTATAAGGGGTATTTGATATGGGCCTTGAACCAATAATTAAATCAATGGAAAACTCAATTTATTATTCTGGTGGATGTCCAGTAAAATCCTCTGGAAACACATCAACATATTCTTTAACAATATGTACATCATTTATTTGAACATTAATTTCCTCACACATAGTTATTTCATTATCTTCCTCCACAATAATTGAATTTAGTTGAGCTCCTAGGGGTTGATCTAGATTATAATTATGTGGTAACATTTCTTCTCTAAAGACAAGGTACTAATTATCATCATCAATAATTGTATCCTCCATCTTATAACAATAAATTTTAGCATCATGGTCCAAAATCCAACCCATATCAATGATTATATGAAATTAAATCATGGGTATGACAATGAGATTAGTAGATAAAAAACATTTATATGCCCTAATGGGGACTGATTCAGAAAACTTTGTTGCAATGATACATCCCTTATGAGTTTTGACTTGAAACTCCATTGTTAAATCAAATTGAAAATATCTAATTTTCATAGAAAACTGTGATGATATGAAACAATGCGATGATCCAGAATCAAATAAATCATGTGGTAAAATTGTGGAAACCATTAATTTACCTGCCACTACGTCTTTCGGAGCTTGAACCTTAGCAGTAGCTATTGTAGAAGCATGGCCTTGATCCCTTGTCCTTTTCTGAGGTACGTTCCCATGATGCTTAGTACATTCATTCTCATAATTACCCCTTTCGCTACAATTGTAGCATTCATCATCGATAGCCTTATTCTTTCCCTTGCAATCACGAGCTTGGTGGCCTTTTTCACCACACTTGTAATAGACTCCCAATCCCTTCATGAAAGTACCAGGGTGTTTCTTCCCATATTTACAGTAGGATGGATATTCAACTTTTCTGTTCTTCCCCTTATTTTCATTTAATGAGTTTTTAGGAGATCTATTCTTCTATTTCTTTGCTTTAATGTTGCAAGATTTAGAGAATTCTTTTTTTGTCCTGATAGCACATGAGACAATATCTTTGTATGAAGAGAAGGATTGTGTGGCTAATTCTTGACGGAGAAATGTTTTTAAACCATCAATGAAATGATCAGTCTTTCTTCTTGGGTTACATATATAATCTGTTACATGCCTCGCTAACCTTGTAAAGTTAGCTTCATACGTTGCAACATTCTCATCCTCCTTTTGCCTCAGACTCAGAAATTTTCTTTCCATATCTGCTCGATGTTCATGAGGAAAGTATTTTTCTAAGAAAACTTTTTTAAACAGAATACATTACATATTTGATAATTCATTATCTTCCTTTGTGTTTTGAATCAATAAAAACCATTTTTCACTATCTCCAGTGAGGCGGTAAACTTCAATTACAACTTTTTCCTTATCTGTACTC
Organism: Viscum album; assembly: GCA_963277665.1. Classification (NCBI taxonomy): domain Eukaryota; kingdom Viridiplantae; phylum Streptophyta; class Magnoliopsida; order Santalales; family Viscaceae; genus Viscum; species Viscum album. Next base: position 641,458,760 of record OY728147.1, on the reverse strand, counting down.
CCCCAGGCGTGAAATATTTTCTCTAAATAATTTATCAATTGTGCAGCTACTTGTGGATTTGTACCCCAATTTAATATTGGTGGATATTGACTCATGAAGCGATCTAACATTGATCCTACACGCTACGAATTAGGGTGCTCCATATGAGAAAGGTTATTATTCATAACCTGATAGAGTTGTCCCAATATAGTGATAAGATGATCATCACCAGTTGTATCACTAGCTCCACTATCATTATCTTGAGCTAGAGGGAAATCCCTACATGGAGTGCATACATTGATAGGGTTTCCATTTCATCCACTATGCGCCATTTCTAAACAATGGCATAAACTATATTAGTTTATGAATTGAAATACATAATTCCAAACTTGTAAAACACAAAACATAAATTAAACCGTTTGTGGATATAATCCACAATCATAAAAAATGTTTTCATTGAGGAAGTATATACTCATTAACCCTTCATAATGGGTTGTAATGAAAATGATAATTATCCAATTCATTTCCACCGGGAGTTTTGTAACCAAGATTGAAACAAGGCCCGTTGTCGTGCACCAGTTCCCGTTCGAGTCTAGCTCAAAGCGGTGTTTTTGGGTTTTACCCCTAGGTACATCTGTGCCAGAGCCGCCTTTGCCTACTCATATCCATACAGGGATGTATTTCTTGGAAAAATCCCAAAATCTCGACAATACCAAAATTCTATGAAGTTCTTCTATACTAATCTTCAAATTCTATCTTAGGGCTATGTGCTCTAATCAGAGTTTATCTAAATCTAGTTTTCAAGGTTTGTACTAATCTTTCTCTGATAAAAACTGTAACGGTCCGACCCTAGAATCCCAGAGTAGGTGAATTATTACATATCATTTGCATGATCAGAAAAGATCAAGTCTCAAAAGACCGATTAGTTTAGTAGCCTTGGAAGTACTAGATACATTCATAAGGTTTAAATTACATCATAAAATGGAAAACTGCAACAACATTGTTTCCATAGACAACACTAAGAACCCATAGAATATCCTAGCAGGTAAGTCATAATATACTTCTCGCATCCTGGGAAACATAAAACATATATAGGGGTGAGCCTAGATGCTCAATAGGGATAACAATATAGCAGAAACATTAATAAATAAGAATAAACATTTAAGGCAATGTATAAAACTAAAAAAGTCTTTTCAACATAATCTTCATCCTAATATAGATAATATAAATCAAAATAATGGCATTTACATACTCACATGGATATTTTACTAGTCAAATAATCAAAGGCAATATCAATAGCCACTTTTATAATGATGGAATGCAAAATACCAGACTTCATAACCACATAGTCAAGGCCTTGTTCCAAAACTACAAATATGATTTTGTCAATTCCTTGGGCTAAGACAATAGTTTTTCTTATGATACATACCGATTCATTGATGAGCTATAGCAGGCTCCAGCCATTACTTACTAAGTCCAATGCATTCCTCATATGAAAAGGTTTAAACATAACAAAAACATTCGTATTAAAAATAGCATATGAAATATCTATACATTATCCATAAACCCTGAATGGTGTAAAAAATAACACATCCACAGTAAAAAATATCACAAAACCTTAGATTCATTACATAAGTTTTGTATCATAATAAATCAACTTCAAATAAACATAAAATCCCTCAAAGGTTGTTGACATAGATGAAATCAAAACAATTTTTTGTGAAATATCTCTTTCTATTTTAAAATTATTTAAGAAATCATTTATTTTAAAAATATTCTTATAATCTTATAAGGTAATCTTTGATTATGTTATAATAGAAAAAAATAGCCGCACCAACTGCATAAGTTAAAAAAACATTATCAGCTTAAATTTTTCGAAATGGTCAAAAACTACCATGTTTGGAAAAAGACAAAAATATTCCTTTCAAACCATTTTATAAAAAGTCAAACAAGGGTATAAATGACCTTAAACCACATTCTAGAAAATATAAAAAAATTGGAATACATTTTTAAGAAACATGGATGTGGATGATAAAGAGGTCTTAGTAGATACTTACGTAAAAACAACCTCGGATAATAAAGAGATTGTGAAATTAACCCTTACCCTTTGTTGTTCCTTGGTCGTGGGTAGGTTATACTTCTATATAACGGTGTAATAATTGTTATTAAATTATAAAGGAATCATGTATATTAATATTATATCATATATGATCTTTTAACATTGCTTTGTTAATAATATCATTGTATTATCGCCGTTTTAGGTGTTAACTGACTCGTTTTCCTGTATATGATTTGTTATGTAAGTAATTTTTGTTATTGATAGGATGTATCCAATTCATATTCAGAATTATATTAAGTCTTTTAAAATTATTTTTAATCATCTAATTAATGTGAGTCTTGAATGGATAGGATGGGGAATGAATCTCATCGCATTCATGGAGATGGTAATTTGTACGTACCCATGAGCGACAAAATAATTCTTTTGATATTAAAATAATATACAATTGGATGTTATATCATATATATAGAATAATTATCATATTATATTTATTATTTAATTCAATTACACATCATTATTATCCGCATACAAATATTAATGTATTGAATAACAATTAAACCACGACGTGGAGACGGTAATCCGTACGTACGCACGTATGATGGTATGTCATTCAAAGGATTGATTAAATAAGGAATGTGGTTGTACCATATTTATAAGAACATCACATTATCTAGAGTATATAGGATTTATAATTTTATAATCGAAACAACAAAGAAATAGGATGTTGAAGAAGAAAGGAACTTGAAAGAGGTGATGAAATATTTACCTTTTCTTCAGGTTCTTCCTATTGATTTGACCCAAAGGGCTCCATATGTTGGCTTTATGACTAAAGTAAGACCTCTAGGATTAAGGGGGGATATTTTATATGGTATTTAGGGAGGGGTTGGACAAGAAAAAATGATTTGATGGTGTGAATTTGAGGGAAGGGGGATTTCCCTTTTATAAGAGGGGTGAGGGGAACCTTAGGAAAAGCTAGAAATATTATTTTATAATAAAATAATTTTCGGTTTATAATGGCTCCAAAATGAATTATTTAAAGGATATGGTGGAGATGGGTAGAAAACCACTCAACCAATAGGTTTTATCCATATTTGGGTCACTATATTAACTTTATCTTTTAGATTTAACTCTTAGTTAAATATTTTTACATTTACCATGTCTCTTTGTATATTTATATTATGTTGTTAATAAACATAATATAAACTTCAAATAGAATATCAAGTGGTTCATTAATCACATATATAATATTATTTAAGACCATTGTCTGAACATTTTTTTGGTTATATAATATCTATTAATAATATAATATTTGTTTTAAAAACTCTTTTATATCAATTTTGACACTAGTAATATTTTGTTTTTTTCTAAATTCATAACAGCATTAATACGTCGACAAAAATTAATCTATCCAACCCTAACATGTCATATTAACCTAGAAAATTGGTTGGATTCATAAAAGGTCTCAAATTACATTTATTTAAATATTTATAATATCAATTATTTTGAGATTTCATTAATTAGGTAATTACTGCATCATCATTGTGTCAAAAATAAATTAAATTATATAATGTCTTAAAATATAAATAAAATACCATTATTTGTGAAATATCTTAATATTTCTATTGAATATTTATAGTATAATGTATCTTATTTTTAACCCTATATTAAAAATGTTTTAGTTATTAAACATTGATTTTAACTCTTTTTACTCTTCTTTAAATAAAATAATAATAATTTTCCTAATCTAATCCATGTGGACCGAATAGGTTCATATTTTATTCATAAGGTTGTTTTTGGTCGAATTATACTTTTCCAATTGAATTATGACATTTTTTAGGGTAATAATAATATCATTTTTACCCTCAGTTACCCTATTTACTTTTAACCTTGGTAAATAAAAGTAAGCAGTTACTATTCACCAAAAATTATTTTTATATTATTGAACCAAATTTTACTTACTGATATCAACCGTGTCTCTCATATTTTTAATATTCAACTGACATAAGTGGTAAAATTATGTTTTATGTAAATCTGCAAATTCTCCTAGGAGGTGGGTAAAAGGCGGTAAAAAGTTCATTAAAATTTTTATATATCCAAAATTATTATAAACTTACTCCAATGAAATACATTAATATGTAGATATTATGAATCTATTTTAAAGTAAAATAAATTTAAATAAAATAATTAATTAATTAAATAAAAATTTGGTTTTATACTATAACTTAGTGTTTTTAACTATTCATCAATAAATGAAAGTTCTTAGAAAAATACCAAAAAATCACCCTAAGCGAATTTCGATATTCTGAATCCAAAAATGAAGTCCATTTTGAAAGGTAAAATTTATTAAATTTCAAAAAGTTAGTACTACTATTCATAACGGTCATATTGATTGGTTGTGTTGTGTTAGAACTCAAAGTTGCGTACAACACACACTATTGTGTTATTAAAAGAGAAGCGTACCGTGGAAGCATGGGGTGTTACACTTTCAAATAGGAACCCAATTTTTCTATTCCATATTCAACAATACCTATTTTGTTCATTCAAAATATACCAAAATACCTTCCTTGAATACATCCCACAATTTGGGATGCCTTATTTTAGGTAGAACTCATTCCTTATAAGTGTTTATTTGTTAATCACCGGAGGTCGTCTGACAGAGGGATACCACTTTTAATCACATATTCCTATTTTATTTGTTCATAAAAGTTCATAATATCTTATTCAACCATTATGAAATGATAACACTAGTATACTAAATATACTAATATATTAGTTTGTTTATATCATCACTTAAATCCATTTCCACTTCCATTAAATGAGAAAAGTATTATTCATTCGTCATTACAACAGACTATGACCTCACGAACAAATATAATTTTTTTTCCTATCACCATATTTCAAGACTAGTAATTAATATTTATTTACTTTTTATGTTTTATATTAATTAAGTATTTATCAATAAAATATAAAAATATTTCATTTATCGGTGTACCTTTCCATGAACATAAAAATGATAAAATCACTCATGAGGATGTGTGAACAATCACCTATACGATGTGATGTGTTTGTTTTTCATCACCACATCACATGGATGATATATATAAATATATTTAACTAATTAATATAAAATTAATTATATTATTATTATTCTATAAATATAAAAAATGCGTGCCTTATTTTCTGTAATGCTTATTGAAAAATTGAAACGTTTCCCATGCGTACGTGTGACATACTTATATATATAAGTGTTTATAATTTCATTACTATTATTTTGGAAATGAAGTTATTACGATCACTTTGTCTACTTACATCATACCAAATTCATTTTGGACTCAAGTATTGAATATCATCTACACTCCATACAAGAACATGAATAATTAAAACATTTTTACAACATCATAATGTGTGATATAAAAGGAATAATTAAAAAGTTTACAATGAAGGTAAATAATTAACCTTATTTTATTATAAAAGAATATAAATATTTTACATGACAAGTTGGACTCAAGGTGAGGGACCTCATCTCAATTTTCATCTATTGAGAAATATTGTGATGTTATGCACCTATATTATTTCTTATGGTGTATAATACTATCCATTCACATGTTATATCATGAATTTATTTATTCTCCTAGTATTTAATGTTTTGTAAAATTTTATATTTATATGTGGAATATGATTCAAATAATTAAAATGTAATATGGGAATTATTAAACCAATTTAAATTATTTGGTAAAAGAATGTACTTATTGATTATATCGTGTTATGCTTATGTGTGGATTTAATTTTGAATATAATCTGTTGTATTTCCGCATTTTAATGTGGATTAACATCAGATACATTTAATAAAATCTATTTATTAAGGGTCACTTCAATGATATGTTATTTATAAGTCACTCTTTAACAAAAACATAATTTTATGTGTTTTAATAACTAATTATTCCAAATCCCTACCCTTCATGTCGATTTTTAAAATGGATTTTTTTAATATATTTTTATGGAAATTATGGTTTAAAATTATAATTTTCTAATTTATCTAAATATTTTCAATGCGGTATGTAGAGAATTATTTTAAAAATAACTTTTTAAATGTTTTAAATGGGTTTTGAAAATGGATTGGTTGTTATAATAACATTAAATGTTTTCCTATGTGCGAAAATAAAATTATATAAGTGACATTTGAAAATTTAAATATTTTAATTTTTATGATTATATAATGGTACATGGACATTTTACCAATGGTTAAGTGATAACCCAATGAAGGATGGTTCCATGATAAACCAAGAATTGATGGTTTCTTAATAACCTACGATACATTGGGTATTTATGGTGGGAAAATAGTTATTCCACTTATAAGAGTTTTATTTATGTATATGTTTCGCATGGTTATTCCATTTAAAAAAAATTATTTCTATTTTTTGATAAATATATATTATATACTTACTTACGAGTTTTCATGAAAATAATTATATTTTAAAAATGTAAAATAATTATTTTTTAGATATAATGATTCTTTATTTGGTGTATGAAGGTACTTTTTGAAGGAAATATTGTTATGTATTTTCACTAGACTTACCATTTTTTATTGATGTCTCTTACTGTGGTTTTTTTTCCATCCAATGTTTTCAATTGTATTTTGTAGTTTTTAAGGAATATTTCTGACATAGATGAGTTCAAGGGGAAAATTTTGAATATTTTTTCTAAAGAGAAAACATGATTTTTTTTAAAATATTTCCTTTGATGAAAAAAATGTATACTGAGTATATGTTTTCACTTTTAATGTATGGGTTTTCTATGGAAGTGTTTTATTAATTATCTAGAACATTAAACCTGAATCATCTTTGGGAGAATAAATTGATATCTAGTTTCAAAAAATAACTACAATATGTAATGTTTAAAGATGGGACCTTACAGTTGGAATAAGAACACAGTTTATACAACATTGGAGATAAATATGTCTTCTATAGATTTAAGGATATCATCATGGGTGTAAAATATTTGGGTTGATTATAATTTTAGTTCCTTAGAAACACCATTTGTGTGTTTATGTTTTCAAATTTTAATGTTATTGATTGCATTTTTGGATACTTATTTTTTTAGGTAATTATGGGCATTATATTTGGGGCTACTAAATAAAATTCATGAGAGATCCTTTTAGGTTAAAATATTTTATTTGTATCTTTTTATGATTTCATAAGAATTGTATAGTTTTATAAAATAGACATTATGAAGGATGGATGACAACCTATCGCATCAGGAAATGCCATGAGAATTGAACCAACAACCTAAGGGCAATAAGTGACCATCACCTACCACTGGCCTACATGAATTGTTATTCATTATGAATTTTTCCTTTTAGTTAAACAATTTTATTGGTGAATAATATGTTTATTTTGGGAACATATATTTTTTCTAATAGATAACCATGGGATTAGAGAATGATTTCATGACTAAGTGATTAATTTTATTTCAGAAGATGTTTAATAATTTGGAAACCGATTACGATTTATGTAAATAAAATACTACGGGATTAAATTTTATGATTAATGGTTATATTATATTTTGAAGCATATATGATTTTTTTGTATATTTATGGTGATTATGTTATTTTTGAAAATAGTTATTGTGACGTTTAGATTAGAAGGGAAATTTCATTTTGGCATAAGACATCACGAGTAATTAATGTTTAATAGTGATAATTATTAAAATGTATATTCAAAGATAATGTGATCAAATACTTATAGATTTTGGGTTTCAATCATAGATTGTATTATTTTTATGATGTTTTAGAATAGTTATTTATAAAACCATTGATGTTGAATCTTGGGTATTACAATTTACTTTTGGAGATTGAAGTAGATTTTAATCTTATAAAGGATTTTTTGAATTAAATTATCTTACATTAACAATTTTGGATTCAGTTAATTCATCATTACATTATAAATATATAGTTAATATTTCAAGGATTATTTGATTCATTATGAATTTATTCTTGTGCTTCAATCATGAAAAGGCCTTCTTGAATACTCATAGTTTTTATAAAAAGATGAGTTTTGGTGGAAATATATTAGGGGATAAAACAATAAATTTCAATTCATTATATATTCATATTTTCCTAGTCTAAGTCTTAATAATAATTTCTCAAATATGTGAAAAGAATTTGGAATCAAATACATTATTAGTTGACTTTTGATACTGAAAAATCAATAACTATTTTAACCCATCACCAATTTATGGTTATATGATTGTTAACATTCGCATGACAATGTTCTCTATCAATATCCATCTAGAAATGATTGTATTTTTTCCCTCTTACACATATTTTTTTTACAATATGAAATCCTAGAATTTGTTATCTCAAATGATCGTCATACTTCCCTTTCTTTATTTTATCGTGGAATTATTATTAAACATTTTTATGATGTGGGATTTCAATAATGGTATACTGAATATTCAAAACGTAGAAACAAATACTGAATTAAAAATGAAAGGATGAAATTTCCGAAATTTGGTTGAGTATGGATTCCATTTTTTTTGAAAATAAATACTATGTTCTATATCTTACTTTATATGTCACATCAAACAAAAAAACAACAAAATATTATTATTTTATTTTTTCAATTTAACCTAACCATTTGAATGGAAGGTTTGGAACGGGAAAAATGAATCAAGAAACTAGGATCTACACATGTATACGTAATCAATTCATTTGAGACTAATTAATGATAAATAAAAATAAAACCTTCATTCAAATAAAAGGAAACGTTTCTTTAAAAAACATTTAAAATGTGTAAAAATATTTTTTCTACCAATGAATTGTAAAATCAATATTGTTGGATTTTTTTAATGATATATATATATATATATAATATTTTCAGTATAATTTTTAACACTAAACATAGGTTTTTTCAATACATGATATTTGAACAAATCAAATTTTATGCATTTAGGTTGCATTTTTCTTAAATATAATTTTTTCTACCTTTTGGTAAAGAAATTATTTTAAATATAGCTTTATAAAGTTTTATAAATTATATAAGAAAAAAAATTCTTCTTTGAATTCATAATATTAAAATTTACTTTCTTTTTTATATAGGAATATTTTCAGATACGTATCATGTTTTGAAAAATAGTGAAAATATAATAAATTTCAATTAAAAATAGCCTTTTCATATTAATAATTTATTAGGAAAAATTTTATTATTTATTGTTTTTAAAGTATAATGTGATCAATTTTATATCCGTTAATATAATTTAGTCCATTTTATTTTATTTCACATTGAAATTGGATAATAAATAATTTTTAAATATTTAATATTTTTACTTTAATGATACCTTTAATTGTTCTCTAAATGGGATTATTTTTAAACTAATTTCTCAAACTCCTATGTTTTTGAATTTTGGAAAATGAAATCCATATTTTGAATCATAACGTAAAAATTTATTTAATAGTTCCCTTTTATTTGTAAAGAATATGAATAGTATCATTAGTAATTTTCTTAGTACCATTGTTAAGGTTAAATCGGGTAATTAAGGGAAAAAATAATATTATAAATAGAATAAAATTACACTTAAAAGATGTCCTAATTTTATTTGAATATGTTTTTAATCCCTAATAATTTAATTATTGATTATGATACCATTTATTATATTTTTATTTAGAATTTTATGTTTATAATATTATATCCAATGGAATGTCAATTTTATCACATTTTTTTAACAGGTGAAAATTTTCAAATATAGGGGTATATAGAAGATCAGTTTGATCATACAGATTATTTTTATATCTAAGGTTTTTATCTTCATCATGATAAATTATTTTTATCTTTTTTAGAAATAATTAATTTTCATAATGGATTACACAATGATGATGGAGTAATTATTTAATTAATGTAAATATCAAATTAATGAAATTCAGAATATTAAAAAAATATATATAATTAATTTCATAATTTAATTTTAGTGATTTCATTGACATGTAATTTTTTTTTAAAATAATTTTTTCAAATATAAAAGTTTTTCATGTAATTTTCAAAAAGTGGTGTATTTAATTATGATAAAATAAACATTAATGACATTTTGAAATAAATAACATTTTATTAATTGATATAATATCCATAAATCGAAAATATTTCGAAGAATAATTTGGATAAGGTTTAAAATGTGTTTAATGGAAAATTTTTGTTTTGGTTGGAATTTTTTGTAACAATATTAACTTTTGTGGAGTAAAAATACGTGTTGTCATTATAGGAATTAAAAAGGATAAATAAAGGATAAAACAAAAATATAAGAATTTAAAAATAATAAAAATATTTATTATTTTTGTTGGATGAATGTATTTTGACCTATATCATTTAATATTTTAAATAATTTGGTTTGATCCATTTGGTATAGAAATGTAATTAATATTAAATTAAAATTTTAATGATTCCCAAGAGTTTCTCTCCACTCTCTTGTTAAAAGGAACCTATTCTTCTACTTACATCTTACCTAAAATCATTTTTATATCATAAAATATCTCCCCAAATCCCTTCTATGAATTCCTTCCACCATTCGAGAGAATATTATTTTTATGTAAGAAATTTAATTCACTCGTTGGTGATATCTAATGGGGTCTATAATCTCACACAATTTTGAAGCACTCATATGTGTGTATCATTTCTTACTTTTTTATATAGGTTCCAATTTCCATTTCAAATTTCCAAATAATTATCTCGGTCCATATACAATGTGTTTGGATATGGTGTGTTACCATGGGCCACATGGATATAGTTATGTGGTTTTCTTAAGGTTTATTTTATTTTGGGATATTATTTATTTCCCATGATAACAAATAATTTATATGTTTTATTTTTCAATTTTGGTATCTAGTGATTTATGTTTTGGATAATATATGCATGATGATATAAATGATTTGAACAAAGTTTGTATGAATATGATTCATTTCATTCCATTATAAATATATATTCTACTTAATTTTTCATAGTTATCCAAATTATGGAAAAACCATATCGAATATAAATAAATTATTTCTCCTCATATTACTACAGTTTTTAGGTGAAATAATTACAAAGGTAAATTTTATAATCATTTATCACTATTTTCTAGGGGAAGGGGAATGTGAATGCCCTTCGATCCTATTTGCAACTCGATTTGTGCAACATATCAGGATTGACCTTGGTTGATTCAATTTGAATAGTATCCAAGACGTTATTATTAGTAATCCCTTTGTACGTGAGCGTGCCATACCTTATTTTTGGATACATCCTGCAATTATAGATATAAGGACATGTGGAATCATGTACTAGTTGTGGGGAGTGTGTAGATATATTTTTTAGGTCTATACGTCTGAGTTTTTGTAGGAATTCAGGACATGAGTCTTGTATTTTGATTACATTTTTCTTGGTTTTGTTCTATTTTTATATGAGTAGATAATATTTGTATCCATTATGTAGTATGAATGTTAATTTGGGTGTTTCCATATATTATTAGGTGAATGTGGATATTGAAATGGTTTATAATGATTAGCGCACATGGTCTAGAATAATATTCATTGTAGATTAATGATGGTTCTCTAGGCATCATAGATTTTAGTGTATTATTCTCTCTTGACCCACAAAATTATGAAAACCTCTATGTCTGACCTTGTTTTTTTGTTTCAAAATCTTTTGTTTTCATATTTAAAAAAAATGATGTTTTCAATTGACAAAGATCAATTTTAAAGCATTTTGATGTAGTTATGATGTTTGGAATGAAAATTAGGATGCATTTATTGTATTATGAATTTTTTTTTGTTTTCCATTAAAAGGAATTTTTTGGGTTTAGAGAAAGGAAATTTTTAGGTAATTTTTTATTTCAAATTAGTTTTTAATGGATGATTGAAAGTTTATATTTTTCACAAATGATATTTTACAATTTTGATGATTCGATTTTCTTATTTGTAAATTGTTTTAAAAAACAATGTCATATTTTAAGATAAATGACTTAAAATGGATCTCATTTATTTTGAGAATATTTTAGGACTGTAAACATATTAAAAAATTAATTATATTAATTTTTAAAGGTCATGTATGGAATATCATAATGGTTGGACGGTTTTGATGGAGGGATGGTTCTATTCATCAATTATGTTCCTTAATAATAGAATAAGATTAAAAATTATTTATTGGATAATGGAAATTTTAAACAAAAGAAGTGAATATGATGTGTGGTTGATTTATCTTTCTTAAAAGTGTTTATGTTTGGATTTTTTCTTACAGTTTTAATGATACCATTAAATTAAACTATGAGGTATAATCAAATAATGATAATTTATTATGTTTTTAAAGATACCTCTAAAGATAATCATGAAATAAAGTATAAGTATTTATAAATATATTCTCTTACGTGAATTGTCTTGTCCCATAGTGAAAATTCCACCAATTCTGAATTCTATACAATCTTTGATTATAGTGGTGGTCATAGAATTATTATTACTCATGAAACCTATCTTAGAAGTTTTTAATCATTATATACTCTTTTTTTACATAGATTAATGTTTGAATAATTTGGTGGAGTGATTATAAAATAATTATGGGGATCCTGAAATTCTATTGAGACACTTTAGGCTTCAAGATTGAGATCTATAGTGATATTTATATTTAGATCTAGATGAGATTAGTTGGAGTTGATGGAACATTAATATCTTCATGATGACATGTCTTTGGAATTCATAAAGAAGATGTCTAGTTAGTGGTCCTTTCATAAGATTATGAAGGTAGAGAAGGCTCTTGTGATTATGATATTTCTTCATGGTGACTGGTTAGTGAAGGTGTATGTGATCCATTTATTAAATTTGGTGAGATAGTGATTTATGACTTAAAAGAAGCCTGTCTATTTAGAATATATCATCACTTAATTCCTTGATCAACTGTAATTTTTTCTATCATGATGCATTTTGAAGAGGTGTTTGATTTGACCATATAGACAGAGGCAGGCTTGTCAATGAAGCCTCTGATGGGTGATAACTCAGTTCCATTTATTATGACTGGGGACAACTCATATAGTATTATTGTAATGATGGATGATCCCAAATTAGATGTAAAGGTGGTAAAGTGTTCGTATTCTCAAAAAATTACCACACCATTTCAGGATAAGGGTCCTTAAATTTTTATTCAGTGTGGGGTTTTAGGGGATTTTATGAACTATTTTTGGAAATCTTTGAGGAACTATCTTTATTATAGCTATTTGTGTCACCTTCATTGGTTTTCTATGTTGTGAACTTATAACAAGCCTCATATAATGTTTTTTTGGGATGTTTATCAATTTGGGTTTTCCATTATTAGTTTGGGTTTGATTAAATCATTGTGTTAATGATTTTATGATCTTTCATGAAGGATGATTCTTTTGGGAATCTATTAATCATTTCATGCAGAATGATTACCATTTTTTATTTCATTTATTATTCATATTGAGTGAAATATTATTCCCCTTGGTTTGTGTGGGATTATCCCAGTTTTATAGAGGATTGTGTTTATGGATTAAACAGTTGGAACCCATGGGTCCATGATCTATTGACTATTACTAGGATTAGTATTTTAATCAGAACATGTTGATTCTTTTCTAGTTACGTTCTGTTCCACATTACATAGTGTTACATGGTTGATGGCCTAGTTTATCTTTATAGAGTGTTATGACCCAATTTGGGATCCCATGTTCATTCTTGAAGTGGTTAGAAATGGATAGTGGATCCTATATTATTTTGAGGAGATCATCTAGTTTTTAGAATATACAGATGATGTGGGTTATTTTTTAATCATATTTTTATCATTACATTTGGGTAATTTGTTGTGATTGGTGTATTAGTTTCCTTTATGAAGATTTAAATTGATGATTTATTTCTTGATTTGTGTTCTATATTTGGATTTTTTTTCCCTTCACTAAAATATTTTAGATGAATTCTAAATAACATGGGGACATATTTTGGGTTTCTTTTATTTTTTGATCTATGTTGTTAGATATTGCATAGTCTATAATTGGTGATTTTTTTAAATTTTTTTAGGGATTCAATTACATTGTCTAGGGTTTTGTTTGTAATTGTTTTTCCCAACCCACCAGCCTTAATAATTGAGTTCTATCAGTTTTAGATTTATATTTCCATCTACATTCACCAAGGAATTTAGGAGTTCACATTATTGCATGTTGGAAATATTTATGAAACCATTTTAAAACAATTGTTCATAATTTTATATTTTTATTAGCTTTTTTTATTTTGAGGTATCAATAGTATTAGATTTTATACTTTTATATTTTCTAAATTTTTGTTCGTTTCATGACATGAACATTATTAGGAGAAACCTTGAAACTAAAACATGATGGGTGATGATGTGGTTATAGAGTAATTTTTCTGGGTGACAACATTATATGGTAAACAGTGTGGTTAAAACATGTGGTTTATTAGTTATTTTATAGTTCCAACTTCATGCTAGGTGCACTATTTTTTCACATTATGCTGCCTAACCATTCAATCTACCTAATATCACATTAAAATGATTATCTAACAATTATCCTCTTTATTTTTCCAGAGATTTTTCTTTCCTATCCCCCATTCAAATTTATTTACCATATTATAATGTATGGGGAGATTTATATCCTATTTATCTCCATAAGGAGCTCTTCTCTTCATGTTTTAATTGCATTCGGAATGTAATATACCATTTTTGTTACATATTCTCCCCAAATAACATTTATTTTATATTTTTCCTAGGTTATTCCTTCTCCTAGAAATATAAATCACTATGAAATCTTGTGTTTCAGTTCAACGTTGTTTTAATGTAGTGTTTTTATTGTCATGGAGTTGTAGATTATGTTTCCTTTCTCATCCATGTATTTTTTGTGGACGGTCGCATGTCTTAACTTGATTGCATCCATTTTGTGGTAAGATTTTATATGAAATCTCTATATTTTGTAATTCATGAATTCATTAATGTATTAATTTTTTATTGAATTTATATATATATATATGTATAATGTTTTTATTGATTTATAATATGGATTTAGGAAATTTAAACATTGTGTTAAAATTTAAATTATGGAATTATTGTATAAATTTGAAATCCAATTGTTTCACATAAAAATAATTTATAGAAAATATTATAAGCCACATTGAAATGGTTTTGATAAAAAATGTAAGGAATATACATTTTTTTGAAATTTAAGGGAAATAATTCATATTTTGTTGATTGTTTTGGATTTTAAAGGGAGATTTTTCAATATGGTTAATAAAATGTGATTGAATGAAGAATTTTGTAAGTTAAAAATGAATTGCATATTCATTAAGATTTTTATAAACACCAATTTATTCTCTTCATCTGATAGGTGGATTGATGCCCATGGATCTTTTATTGATTTCCCGTTATATATTTCATTCTCTATTGTTTTTCGTTGAATTTATGAGATAATTATAAGATATAAGATTTTCTGTTCCATGTGAGGTTGTTATAAGTGCGGTGGAATTCATTTTTTATGAATTTTATGTGTGTGATATATATTGTTTATTTATTTTCTCACATAAATAATGGTTTTATCATAGGATCCTGGTTACCTAATTTAGGGTCCTAGATTCATGCTACACAAGTTATTCTACACTCTAACTAGTGAATTATAGTCTTAAAATTTTCTATGGTTAGAGGTATTCTTTTGATGAGGCCTATGTGGATATGTTGAGTGGACTGTGTATTTTTTCTATGATGTGACATAGGTTTTACGTTTTTTCAACTATTTTACATTGTAATGTTTATATCACTTTAGGACCTCAGAAGTTACACATGACTTTTGTTCCTTGATTATTTCTTTATATGGGGTATTTTTTTCTCAAATATCCCTTTACACATGTTTTTCATAAGAATATATTTTATTCTCTTAAATAAATTGATATTTCAGGATCTAGAGGATCTTTTGTATCTTTTTCCCATATTCTTAATGTTTGGTTTGGTTTCAAAATTTGTTTTGAAAATTTATTTTTGTATGGGTGTTTTCAATAAAAGTGGAATGGTTAGTTTTATTATTGGGTTTTTATAAAATGATATAGATGATTTAAATAATAATAACATTTTATTATGTTTAAAATCATTCTCCCTAATTTTTTGTTTTTATAGTTCTTTACTTCCATGTCAAGGATCGATAAGTTATTTTTTAAAATGATATTTTTTTAATATCTAAAGAATGATCATGTTTAATATTTTATTTCATCCTTATTAAAAAGAATAATATAGTTTCAATTTAATTTAAATAAAGAAAATAAGAATTCTTCTACATAAGATATATCATGACACCGTGGTGAGATCCAACTAGTCCTGTTAAATTACACCATTGATATACAATTATGTATTTGTATTCAAATAATATGTTTTATACAAGTTTGATTTGTGTTTTTATATTGTTCACATAGTTTGTCGATAATGATATAGGATGTGGTTAGTAGTCATGGGTCAAATAGAGAGGTTCCCCAAATGGTCCCTAGGGATTATAGTCTGTAATATAACGTATCAATAATGATGACCTCTCTTTTACATTTTTTAGTTTTTACTTTTTAAATCTCATGATGAATTTATTTTGATGATGTATGCATGTTGATAAAAATGAGTTTAATCATGTATGGTTAGTAATAAAGGATATTTCTCCTCTACTAATCTATATTTTATTATTTTATTCTACTTGGGAATCTAATTTATGGTTGACCCATTCCAGACATATGATAAATTATCCCCTATATTTTACTCTAATTTAAGGGTGAATCCATTTTCAAGGTGAATTCCTTGATGACCAAGTACTTTATTTTTACCAGTGGGGATCAATAAAACCCTTCAGTACTAGTTTAGAGTTTGTTCATGTGATGTTTCATTTCATCCCAAGACGGTTCATTAAAATTGAACACTAATAGCGGGTTCTCTCGCCTATTGCCTTCTATTTGGAAGGACACCTTCCATTACATCCCAACGAAAGAATACTTACATGTTTCATACACATTGATTTTTATATCTGATATTCCATTATAAGAATATATTTTTATCCCGTCATCATTATAGTAAACAATATCTAAAATAAATAACATTAAAGAAATTATATGTACAACATGAATTTCTCGTTATAATAATACAATTAGGTAAAATATTTTATACATAACTAAATATTATTACATTATGGACCACCAGAAATTATCTTAATTTTATTCATGATTTTAGTAAAAAAAATCATTTTATATACTTTTCATATTTATATTTAGTATTTATTTAACTATACAGTTTTTGGTACTCATTTAAAATTGTTCATTCTTTTTTCCTTATCAAGATATAGACATCACCATTTCAGATAATATCTACAAATTTATCATCCATAAGATACACCTCTTGAAAAAATATATTTTTATAGTTTCTCTTACTCCAACACATTGATTTCAACTGAAATGAAGCTCTAGAGACGATTACAAAATGCTCAAGTAAACTATCAGAACTGAGTAAAAGGCCGACATTTTCATCTAAAATTTTATTGAAGATCCACATTCTATGTATTCATTGTTAAATCACCATTGATGATAATTTATATTTAATATTCATTTATTACCAAAATTTAATCCCAAGGGAAAACATTAAATTGAGAAAGAAAAGCTCTAAATTCACTTTATTTTTCCCTTCTCCATGCCTTTTTGAGCTATATAACCCCATCTTTCTTCTTTATAACTAGTCATTATGAAATTTTTATGGATCTAAATCTAATTACATTCTTCAATCTAAATCAAATTCCTACAATTTAAAATACTAATTTTCGACATACCACTTCGGTTTCTAATCATGGTGTCCATTATAACATATGGATCATGGAGTTTTTAGAGTTATATCAATTACCACATTGGATCTTCAATGTTTACCATGACCTATTCCAACTGACCAACGATATTATTGAAATATTTTTTATGATATGTCAATGGATTTTATTCAAACATTTTCATATCATATATCTTCTACAATAATATTAATATATACCTCATTATTAGGTTCCAATAAATATAATCATGAAATATAATAATATGAAAAGTAGTTTTCACATAATATATATTATAAGCCATTTTTAGGGTTATAGAAATCAGAGTCACTAGAAGATATTTCTTATATAGTCATTCATATTGTTCCTTCTTAATTGCTTCTAAATTTTTACTAATTAATGATAGATCATCCTCCATATAAAATAAACTATCCTATATCTATATATTCGGGAATTTAAAATCATTTCAATCAAACAAATACACACATAATATTCCTTCACCCAATTTCATAAAAAACCTAAATAGTGAAAACACTCTAAATTATCAAACTAATCAGAAGTATAATGACCTAATTAATTTTATTTTCTATCAACCCAAAGGCATAATGATACTACGAAATTGAGAATTGTGTCATCTTCTCCTCAGGAAGGTCATTTGAGTATCTAAAATGAAAGCTATAAAACTATTTTTTACATCTGACGAAACCTCTAATTAATCACTAGGATTTAAACATTAATATCATACAAGATAAAAAAATTACTATTTAAACCCTAAAACTCAATCCTTGGGACATATAAGAGAACCACACCTAAGACACAAAACTAAATCGCTAACCTCCAAGAAACTCAAAAAAGAACTACTAAAACACAATTTTTGAAGTAATAAAAATTAAATGAATAACACATATTACTTAGATGGTTCAGTAAATGGTTCTAATTGACATGGGGATATTGTAATTAATATTATTAATGAAGCATAAGATGATAATAATTCAATAAATCCTGAAAAAACATACCCATAAGAATTAAAATTATGGAAATCGACTAATAAAATCTATCACCCCCATCTTATGATCGTCACCAAAAAAATCCACATTGGCCTAATCGTTATTCTCATCACATACATAAGTCAAATATTTCCCCTAAATAAACTCTATATTCTTCTATACAATTACCAATTCTAAAAACACACATGTTTACTCTAACCCATCACTCTAAATGTCATACATATTCCATTTTTTTTAATCTTAAATATGGAAAAACCATCAATAGTTATCTATGAAATACAAGAGTTACATTCACACAAGTACATTACATCTTCAAGATACCTCGATCAGACATATAAAGGTATAAATTTTGATCTTCTACTACCAAATAACATCATCTAATCTACCCTCTTCGCGTAATCCTGGATCAAGACATATAAATATTTTTTTAATCACTCTTTTATCAACATCTAGAATATAATGATAGACTATTATATTCACTCCATTTATTTGATACATTTCATTTGTTGAAAAATGGTTTTTATATCCAACCCACACAAATAGGTAGTGAATTATTCTACCCTAAATTGTTATCAGATTATATGATTGATTACATTTCATTCCGTGATCTTACATGATAATTTCAATATCATATATTCCATGATTGAATGAAATATCCACATTATCTTTTTGAAGTCAACCCATTTATGTATTATAGTACCAATATTACCACATGCATCACTAACCCAGTAATAGTTTATATATTGTAAAAGACAGTTTTTTAAAATATAAATTCCCCATTGAAAAACATAAACCATCATAGTCACCAATAATGATAACACACTATGTAAAAAAGGTCATCAGCCCCATGAACACTTCATCATGAAATCATTAACCACACTTACACATCATCAAATACATCCACCTTGTTTCTACCTCCTCATGATCATCTCAACCAAATATTCATATAATAACCAAAAAACTCACTACGGTTTTGAATAGTTTTTCTAGTCTTCCATCACACATGCCACTCTCTCAATGTTTATTTGATATCACTAAAAAAACCACACTCAGGTGGTTGTTTCATATAAAATGAGACTTTCATAAAACAAATAAAATAATAAATACTATAATTTTTTTTCACATAATCGTATATAAAAAATAATCTAATAACTAAAGTAATATATTAAAATTCTATTTAACAATTATAATTATTTATATTATCCACACCATTATGTCATCATCATAGTATCTATATAATCATTATTTACTACTATTTAATTATGAAATGATCAAGAAACTATTAAAAAAAACCTCATACCACATAGGGAAATATTTATATAGAGGAACATATACTCATTATATTCATATGAAATACATTTCATAATCATAATGTCTACATGGGGAGTTAATATCTCTAGGAATATCCACTCGATTCAAACATGTTTGTTAATGATACATTAGGTTTGTGTCGATCAAAATCACTTATCCTATCATTTTAACATAGTTAATCAATAGATAAACACTAACTTGGTAATGAACCACAACAAACATACAATACCATCCTATAATATGAAATAATAATGAGAAAAAAATTATTATGTCCATTTCCATGCAATAGAAAAACTTTTAAATACAGAGTCGATATCATAGCATATTATAAAAAAACATTCGACATTAATATCTCAAGGTAAAATTCATTACCAAGTCATATTTACATTATATAATTGGGATGTTCACATTCCCAATATATATATATATATATATTAATACTTAACTCCATTAATTTTCCATGTAAACCAAATTTATCATATCAAATGTAATTCAATATCTTTTTGACCTACTCAAAATAAAAATAATGTTTAGTGGAAATTTATTAGATGTGGATTTATGAACTGCATAGATAAACTAAATGTTGATATTTTATTTATAATATAATATGTTTTTTCTTATAACTCTCTAAATATTTTAAAATTAATTTTTTTATGTTTACTGATGGTTTTATTTAATACTCATATAAAACTATAAAAAATTAATAAACCCCCATCTCTCCTTCCACTATGCGACCCCAACCCAAATTGAAACCCATACACACCTTTATGATTATCCCCAATGATAACACTTGCCCCCATTACTTTGTTCCCTAATGAAATCCCCCCTTTTCACTTATCTTGGTGATCTCTAACCACATTCCTCCCAATGATAACCCAATACCCGATCATTTACCATGGCCATATTCTCCCACTGACCTCAATCCCCCATCCCCCCCACATTCCCTTATGGCTCTACTAATGTCCACCAAACCCCTGTTATTATAGTATTCAGATCTTTCCAATGTTATCTCCTCAACCTACACATCGACCACTCCTCTATTCTCACATACCTTAATTCCTTCTCCTCATTGGCCTTCTCCCAGGATATTTGACTACATTTTTTTGGGATATAAATTTTTCTTAAACATATTTCTTATGTTTTTCATGTTATATAATTCTTGAGATATTGGATCAACATATTTTTCATGTTTTATGTTAATTTTTTCAATGATGGATCAACATTTTTTCACACATAACGAATCTATTATCCTATAATAATATCCTAAAAATATATTATAAATTAATAATCATATATTACTATAGAATTAATTAATAAATAAATTTTTATTTAAATAAATGATTACATTTAATTATTAAAAATTTATTTATCTTAATTTATTTAATTATGTTTTTTATATATTATAATTTTATTTTCACTTCAAGGATTTACTATTATTAGATAATGTAAATAATGTTATGATATAAATTATAATTATATTTAATATTTATTCGATGATTATTAAAATATCATGAATATTATTTTTATAAAATTAATTATCATCATTCTAATAATTTTATAGAATCATTTTGATATTTTTCATTACCCGTCCATATTTTATTTTAAAATATATTTTCTTATTTGTTTAATATTAATATATAAATGTTTTTCTATACAAGGATGTTATGAATTAATTATACATGTTTTATTAAAAAAAATTATATTTGATATTTAATATGTATTACGAAGAGTGTGAATCCAATACATATTATAAATTTTAGGATTATTTTGAATCAAATAAAAATATAGTTCGTAAGGGTTTGAAATAATTGATAGATTATATAATTGAAAATATATCATCCATAAGAAAAAATGTATGTTTAGTTATTTTAAATTGAAGAGATAGTTTAATAGAAACAATGTATATGAGGAATTTATATTGAAATGATTTACTTAATTGTAATTTTATTGGATTTTACATGGAGAATAGAATTATATGAAAATTAAAAATAACATTTAGTCATTTAATGAAACACAATTTGACCCAGAAAAAGAGAAATTAGTTAAAAACATGATAATGATGAATTTTTATTTTCAATATACAATGAAGATGATTTTAATAGATAAATATAATATTTATTTGATCCTAAATAAGTTAACCACTATCAGAACATTGTTAACCAAAAAGTGTGTTTTCAGAATTAGGTAATGATGGAAATAAATAATTATTAAAATTTTATAAAAATTATTCAATGATTTAATTTTTTCTTACTTATTATCATATCAAGTTTCTCTATGTAATTAATGAAAATTAAGTGATCATGATTTTAGAGTTTAATCGTGATTCATTTCGTGAAGCTATGACTATAACATCATTAATTGAGATGAATAAAATCTTCATCAAACAGGGACTTGATTATAAAAAATAAATCATTCTTAATTTATTTCATTAATTAATAGGGTGATGATTGTGATAGATAATAATGCATGTGATTTCATAGATGTATATGGAAATCAAGGAAAATTAGTGTGAGTATAAGTGAATAATACACCAGAAATATAACAATTATAAAAACTACCACTATGGTTTTTAAGTACTTTCCTCTGAAACCACACATGAAGAGATTATTCATGTTAACAGACTAAATACAACATGAATTGGTATGATTTTTATGGTAAAAATGATGAATCTATGAGTCATCTATAAGATTTAATGTCATGGAAAGAGTTTTATTCATTATATATATATTTTTATTTGAATCCAAGGAATTTATGTCTAATATTGGATTCTGATGGTTTAAACCCTTTTTATACATTGATAAATAATATTAGGAGAAGTCCAGTTTTTTTACCCATATAATCTACCTTGATAGAAAAATATGAAGAAAAAATCATTCCTTATATCGATAAAAATTCCAAGAAACAAAATTCTTGAAAATGACATTTATTTATACCATTAGCCTATTGTCAAAAAAATTAGAGAATTATTGGATGATGGATTTGAAATAATTGTTGCATCATTGTGAAAAATATTCAAAAATCATGGAAAATAAAGGCAAGGAGTTTTCATGTGAACTTGAGAAATATCAAATGAACGTATGGAATATCATAAAGGCATGAGAAATAGAACATAAAATAATTTTAATAACATGAATAATAAAGAGGAAATGTGGCTACAACATTTTCTTTATACATTTTCAAGATTATCACTATGGTTTTTCACCAAGGTGTCATACAAATTACGACGGTTATTCACCAAGGTATCATAAAAAATTTTATAACTATACATTAAATTATGTTACCAATTTATTGGATAACCATCAAGGGAACCCTTAATATGTATTAAATTTTATTGTGGAAAATATAGATCATAATAAATCATTTAATAAATAACACATATATAATGAAAGATAATGTGTTTCATATCAACATCATGGTGTTTCAGATGTCCCCTAAAAACAAGATCAGTATTCCATTTTTATCCCACAGGAATGAAATATGGGTTTTATATATAAATATACAAGAATAAAATTAATCATCTTTACATCTTTGTGTATAATCCAAGAATATAAAAATAATTTTTTATTCTATAATATAAAATAAAATGGAATTTATTGAAGAGTATAGATCAATTTTGTGATGTAAAATATATCACCTAACAGGTCTAAAAAATTTTATTAGAAAAGAATAAAAGATACTGGAAAATGGTCTACAATTACTAAAATAATATCAATATCATATAATAAAAAAAAATAGACAAAAGAACACTTTTTTGAAATTTGAAAAATAAACCATATAAAGAGGGAACTTGAATGTAAATGAGAAGTGGGGGTTTCCCATACCTGGAAGAGTAGTTACTACAACTTGACGAGCAGGACCATGGTGATTAATGAAACATTGGGAGGACTCCATGGGAGGTATAACAATAATATCATCATTAAATATATGATTTTTTGTGATAAAAAATTGAGAAATGGGTGGTAATTTAATGAAAAAGTGGATGTTTTTTATTAATATCTAAATAATGTCCTTAGACACCTATGTATTGGTAAATAAAACACCATGGCATTTCCCATGGTGTTATTAAATTGTATCAAACAATCAGGGTGCCAATTATGTTATTTTAATCCATAATAGTTCCCTAAAATTTTATATTACTAATATTTTCAATAGAAATTAATGTTTAGAGAAAATAACAAATTTTATGTTAAGGTTTCCGTTTTTGAATTTGAAAAAGGAATTATATATCGGGAATCTATTTAAATTCTATTAAAATAAATTATATTAATAAAATAAAATATATTAATTTATTTATTTTGGATAATTAGTTACTATAAGATTCAAAATAAATTATGATGATATTAACATAATAAAAAACTTAATATGTATTTTTACAGTTCACAAAAAAGTAATGTATTTTAGAATATTCTCATAAATTCACCAAAACATAATTTTGATATAAATATTTCAAAAATGAATGTCATAATAATTCTCTAAATAATAAAATTTATATTTATTAATAATAATAGCTTATTAAAAAGTCATAATGAAATTTTTGACACTTGAAAACAATATCATTTAAATATAAATAATATATATTTTTATTATAATATTTAAATAAAATAAGTATTATTCATAATATATTAGGTTATTATAATTATTTATATCATTCCGTGAATGTATAATTTATGTCTGGAAAAATAATTTATCAAATTCCATATAAATTTTATTAAGAAAAACTCTTACAAAAACAAAATTGATAGAATAAAAAATTTATTTATACAATGGAATTAAATTTTATGTAAATGTTTAATAGAAACATAACCCCTTATTACAAAAACATATTTGATTATATTATGTTGTGTGGTGGTGATAGATTCAAGGGGTGCGTCGGCTAACGTTGAATGAGTGGTAATCTCCACTAACATAAAATTCTCTGGTAGGTAACTTTGTTAAAGATTCACTTCATGATGCTCAACATGGGCGCGGTAAAGGGGTAATTTTAGTGATAAAATCTCTCTTGAAATATTTAAATAATAGGATTAATGAAATGACTCTGTAGGTTGAGTCTATCGAATATTCTTTATATATAAATTATCATTGTAAAATATTATTTCTAAACACTAATTATAATGATAAAATTATTATCCAGAGTATAGTTCCCAATGGTCATATTTACTAATAGTCATAATTGACCAATGGCCATATACTGGTAAAATTAATAAAGACTCATTTCTAATTATATTTACATCATTATTAATGATATATATAAATTTTTTGGGTACAAAATAATTTCGCAGACATATTTAGGGAAAACATTTATTTAAAAATCATTGGTTGTTACATTCTCATATCACCCCTTAAGAAATTCCACCCTTGAAATTTGACCTTATTCTCTATATTTAAAAATTGTGTGTGTACTTTTTCTTTATTGTATCCTATAGTTCACTCATTTCTTCTTCCAATATATGGTACCTCCACATCCAATTTATGAGTTGGTTATATTTGTTTCATATGCCTTTTCTCTTCAGTCCAATATCTCCACCGCTTGCTCCTTTTAAGAGATTCAATGGTCTATTTGTACGACATACAAGTTTAGTATAAGGACCCAAAATTAAAACTTACATAATATTGAATAAAATAAATAATTCACATATAGGATCTTTTCAGGTTTAGAATTTTAGAGAATTAGGACATAACTATTACATCTAAAATGATTACAATGTAGACACTACTACTCAGTATCTATTTTTTCCATAAAATAAAAACTCTTAAAAAGAAACATGTCTAGTTCCATGGTTTAGAAAGAATAACTTTTCCTTAATCTCATCCCTGACACTATTCATCTTTAAGTCATGTGGAAAACATTTGAAAAAAATTTGGGATGAGCATAAAAAGCTCAGTAAGGGATACACAATGAAAGAAAACTGTTTGTTTTTCAAAACAACAAGTAAACCATGAATATCATGAGTAATACTTTTAACCTTTTTAGAGTATTAAATACTCTTCACTGAATAAAATATCATTACTTTCCATTTTGTAACCAAAATATTACCATAATACCCATATAAAGAACACATTACATATAAAGGTATCTTGGGACATACACATACATAAATGGAATAACCATACGATCGACTTCCACACATATTAATAAATGTAATATCCATATGGCTAACTTCCATACCCAATGCATTAGAGGTTATAACGTAACCACCCGTCCTGGAATTCATGGAACCACCCATCATTTGGTTAATCACGGAACCACCCATCAAATGTCCAAGTACCATTATAAAATCATAGCACCGAAAATATTGTAAATATAAACATTTCACTATTAACATTTCCTTTTCAATAAAAAAAATATCATTGTAAGATATTGGAAAAATCAATGCTTTATCAAACCATTGTCAAAACAATTTAACAAATTTAATTTTTTTGAATCCAAGTGTCCCATTCCACTTTGATGTTTTTAAATGAATTAAAATTTTAAGACAATAATATCCATATGAATACATCCTTAAAACCATTTTTAATACATGGACATTAATGATACCGTTTTATAAGAATAAATATTTAAAACATTTAAAACGATATTTTAGTTAAAGAGTTTTTAACAAAATGAGAGATGCTTGAATACAAATAATTGAGGAATACCATTTAATCAGAATATTATAATATCATGAGAATAAATGGATTCATGATATAATATGTCAAAAGATAGTATATTCACCATATAAGAGTGAATTTGTGCATAACAAATATGAATTCTCAATGGAAATGTAAATTGAGATGAAATCCATTATAAATATGGTATCCTTAAATTAAGGATAAAAAAATATCATAATTATGTGTGAAAAATATAATTACACCCATTATAAGTGGATATTAATTGTAAGACAATCAAATTTAATTCACACATATTCATAGGATGACATATTCAATAAGTACAATTTGAACCCAAAGAATCGAAGTTGGGTTAAGAAGTTCCACTGTAAAAATTTGATAGCCTAACGATGTCTCTTTAAAATTCCAAAAATGAGTTGATGAGATAAGAAGGGTACCTCTGCAATTTTACATAATGATTAAATCAATAATCATAAATAATATCATATCCCAACATAATAATATGTAAATTAAAATACATAACAAAAAGAAGTCATTTAAAAAAAGGAGGGTAAAAGGTTCGATTAACGATTTGGTAACTTACAAAACAAACCCCACATGAAAGAAGGATCATAAAATTAATATGAAAATACTCATAAATTAAATTATATTACACAAAGAATACAATAATTGGAAGTACATACACCACACAAAAGGAAATAGTGGAAAATATAACATGAATCTCACGGGAATAAAAAGTGAGTTGAAACACTTTACCACGTTTTAATCAACTGAGTAGTATGAAAAAAAGACAATAACCACCAAATAATAACATAATAAAATAAATATAAAGATAATCATGATAATATATATCAATTGTAAGTACACAATACACCACATTGAATAAATTAATGGTGAACTATGAAAATCTCACGGAATTGAATGTGAGATAAGAAAATCCATTATCTCGTGTCTGAATTGACTTATTTGTTCCTTGTTCATCCTGAATAATAAACTTGAGTTAATATATAATTTCTTAAGAAAATTTTTCATGTTTATTATTCATTTTATATCACTTGTGAACATGTTATAAAAATTATATAATCATTTAATTTAATAACGTTCATTTTGTCGATATTTTGTACTTCGGTAAATAATGAACAACTTATATTTACAAGTTGTCCATGTGGTCAATGGTTAATTATATCTATAATTATTTTCATGATTTAGATATCATATGTATCATATATATCCAGTATATACATGTATTTATAATATTACATAACATTTGTAGGTAAGAAATGAAATGCACCGTTCATGGAGACGGTAAGCCGTACGTACGCATGAGCACTACTTCCAATTATATTTCATATTTAATGGAAATAAAACATAATGATAAATATTAGTATTATAATTCCAGTATTTTATAATATATAATATCATTAAATATATCCTTTATATGTACCACATATGGTATGAACGAATCATATCACTTTGAGGGGGTGGTAGTCCGCACTTCCTCTATTGAGATTATCGCGTTTACACATAATGGAAACCATAAAGGCATTATATAAATGGAAAATAAAGAAGCATAAAGAAAACATAAACATAATATATATATATTATAAATAATGTTCCATCATAATAGCCACCGTGAGAGGAAGTAGGAGATAATCGAACAATCATCGTTTCGTGAGGCGATAGTTTTCCATGCACAGAAACAGTATGTTATTCATCCATTAGATGGAGGTGTGTGGAAGTGTAGTTCTAATAATTCTCATTAAAACATCCTAATATATTGAGGATACTAGTGTTGTTACAAAAGAAATTAATAAAAAGAGTTTAGGGGTTGTAGAAGTAAAATAAAATAAAACAATTTAAGTGAAACTGTTACCTTTAATTTGGGTAACTCCCTTTGGTTTGAACCAAAGGACATCTTGAAGTGCCTTCTGCCTAAGTTAAGGCTTCTAAGAGAAGTATAGGAATGTAAGGACCTTAATTGGGAATATTTTGGAAGAGCCAAATGGCTTTAGGGGTGTGAGGAATTGGTTATAAATGTTATCCTTTTATAAGGGCGAGGAGGGGCTCTTTAGGAAAGTGGGAAAACATTATTTTATTATATAATGATATTCGGTTTATAATGGTCCAAAAATAATTATAGTCTAAGATAATATGACGCATGGTCGAAATAAAATAATACAATAGGATTTGGATAGTTTTTGAATAATATTTTAGTCATTATAAACTCATTTATTTAAATGATTTATTAATGAGGTAAACAGTGCATCATTATTGTGTCATAAATAATTTAAATTATTTGATATCTAAAAATTATAAATAAAATACCATTATTTATGAAAAGCTATTATCTTTCCAATGAATATTAATAGTAAAAAATATAATTTATATAACACCATATATAAATTAATTTAATAAAATATAATTTCGTTTCTCATTTTTGCCTTTACTTTAAGTTAATTAATCTAAATTGTCAATATCACACCCATGTGGCTCAATGGGGTCCCAAAATCGACCCAAAGATGAATATGGTCGTAAATTACTCAAACATTAAGGTTTGGACAAGTGTTAAGGTATGTTTGGAATTATTATAATACTCTTTTTACCTTGAATTACTCTATTTACCTTTAACCGTGGTAAATAAAAGTTAAAAGTTACTATTCAAAAAAATTATTTTCATATTATTGAACCAAATTTCACATCATGATCACAACCATGTATGTCTTATTTTCAAAATTAAATTCACAGATGTGGTAAAATTTCATTTAAAGGAAAAAGTCAGTATTTTTAACTACCACTAAGTGGTTTTACTATTCATCAAAAAATAAAGTTTTTCAGAAAAATACAAAAAATTTACCCTATGCATTATTTGATATAACGAATTCAAAATTGATGTCTATTTTTATAAATTCAATAGATTAAAATTGAATTAATTAATTTAAAATTAATTATCGTTGTTAAAACAAATAGAGCATTTTTAAGAATGAATAACTATCAAAAGATTGACACTTGTTTATGTCCACTCTCAAAGATAACAAACATTGGATTAAATGGTAAAAATATATTATAATTAAACTTTAAAAACAATTAAAAATTTAATATATCCATATAAATAAATTAGATTAAATCGTAGTTTTGAATTAAAATACAATATTTTCACTATTCATTAAAAAAATTAACTTTATCGGAAAAATCCAAAAATTTACACAAAAAAATTCTGATGATCCAATTCTAAAAAAGAATTTTATTTGGTCAAATAGAATGTATTAAATTTAAAAATACTATATTTAAATAGGGTTCACCATTAGAAGGCGGTAATTCGTTCTTTTAAGGTAAATTATGCTTAAAATTAGATTCATTCATATTTTAAGTATCTAACATTTTATTGGGAAAATGTAAATACATTTAACAAACATGTATAATCATATTGTAGTTATTTTTTATCATTCCTGCCAATACAACGTCTAAGAGTTAACTAACATTTAAAATAATAATATTATATTATTAGTGCGCAAAGTAAGATTTCAAAGAAACCCATTGTTTCATATCGGGTACGCTATCGAACAAAGCAACCATTTTAAAGTAAAATTAATATTTAATTCAAAAATAAAAATAAATATGAATATTTCATATTATTCATTTATTAGGGATGTTACATCCTTCCCTCCTTTGGGAATTGCATCCTCGCAATTTTAAAACTGGGCTTGGAAACTTCATTAAAAGTCCCTCATCGGAAGAGAGTCTCTAAAACTATCACTTTTAAAGAAAGAAAGAAAAGTACAATGGTCACCCAAGATAACCCGTACTTGGATTCCATGTAGGAAAACATGGATATGGAATAGAGAACAAATAGTCATGATCTGATGGATAGTGGTAGAAAACATTATTATGAGAAAGTTAACCACCAGAAAATAACAAACTTGTGATGGGTTAAACAGTCTTTGATTCCCGAGTAAGAAACGTTAAAAGACAACATGTTTGTTTTAAGTTAATTTTCATTGAGGAATTTATTTATGATCTTAACTAAAAACTTAGGGAAATATAATTACTTGTCATGTATACTTCCATCCTTTACTATATTTCCAACACAAACTCTTTTTTTCTCCAAATGATGAGTATTCAAGATGACTTCTTCACACAAAAAGTTCAATAATCTACTTCGAGAGAATCACATAATCCAAAAAAGATGAACTATATATTTACCAAGTCTTTTTACTTTAACAAAAACTAAAATTGGGTTGTAGAAGATCAGATAATACCCAAAAAGGGTAATCTTTCACAAAATGAAAAACTACTTTTAATCTCCAAAAATTTTCAAAAAAAACCAAATGTTCAACAAAGACCATTAGAAAAACAACTTTCCGTAAAATTCATCAAAAGTGACCCAAACTAAGATTGAAACCCATATCTCATAAGTATTTAATTACATTTTATTCTAAGATAACATTTATCTCCAAATAAGAACAGTTACTCAGAATGTATCCTATTGATAAGTAATTAACCAATTAACATGTCCTCTATGACAGGTTAATCATTTTAAAAAATAAACCAAATTTTCATATGTCCACAATAAAAACATAGATTCTTCCAAATTAAAATTTCAACTATTATTGCACATTTGAAAACCATAGTATTCTATCTTCCTTAGGCATATAGTGTTTCTTCAAAAAAGAGACAACGTCTTCCACAACAGGTTTTATAACATTATCACTAAAACATTTTTCTATACTATGTATATCCATTTAGTAAAACATAAGTTCTAAAAATCAACTTATTTTTGTTCCATAAAAACATAATAAGTCATACTAACCAGGGACTTCAAGTAGGCTAGTGGTAGGCGATGCACCCTTGTCGCCCTTCGGTTGTGGGTTCGAATCCTACAGCCTTGCCGGATGCGACGGGTTGTCACCCATACTATGGGTTGTCATTTTTATAAAACATAAAAATAACCCTTACATGTTTTAACATCAATGGTTTACTTATACCTATTGTTTTCATCCAAATTATTTATGATCTCAAAATCGTAAGCCTTGAAGTCTTATTTCACCACCATATGATAAAATAAAATGATACCCAAAATGAATAACATTACACGTTGATCATGGTGTCTATTTGGTTTCATCGTCATCTTGTTCACGAAGGTAGAATGTCCATGCATCACAACGATGATTTATTGATCCTTCAAAATAATTTGCTTACTCCATCCAAATACAATTTTTCGAACATAGGTCATATGGGTGTTCACAGAAAAATACTTTTGGAAAATAATCATATATGAAATATAATTTCAAAATATCTAATAAAACATGATTTCTATAAAATAGTCAGACCGAATTTGACTTGAAAATTTCAATTAATAGTCCATTTAAAATACCATAGGTATGTGCTGAGAGATTATATTGTAAAAGAAAATATAAATAGGTTGCGCAAGGGTTTCCTTCTTCAACACCTTTTTTAAAATCATAATATGCTTCAAAATCTTTTGATAAGGTAAAATATTTGAAAATTCTATGATAATATTTACCTTTTGTGAAAATATGAGAATATTTTGAAAATAAGATTTTTATAAATACAACCAATGATCCATGATGATAACGAGGTATAATGAAGGTTTTTCATATCTCAAACAACTTCTTTCAAGTGTGATGTATTCTAGAAAAAGTTTCACAATCATCCGAACATGACTTTGCAATAATTATTGCATGCATGTCATCAGGAAGAGAGAGGAATATCGTTTGAGATCCTCCTCCTTCCATTTTCAACTGGCATTCCTTGATCTAAAAATGTTATAAAACCAGGATTTAACTAAAATAAAATATAGGTACTAACCGTATGTCTAACAAAAACGCTTAATCCATAAATTTTTCTAAACCAACCTCTGATACCAACTATATGGACCCGACCTTAAAACTTACATAATATTGAATTAAATGAATAATTCAAATTGAGGATATTGTCAGGTTTAGAGTTTTAGAGAATTAGGACATAACTATTATATCTCAAATGATTAAAAAGTAAACACTACTACTCACCATATATTTTTTTCATTAAATACAAACTCTTAAAAAATAAATATGTCTAGTTTCATGTTTTAGACAGCATGAATTTTCCTTGATCCCATCCATGACCCTATTCATCATTAAGTCTTGTGGAAAAAATTTAAAAAAACATGGGATGGGCATAAACTGCTTAGTAAGGGATTCCCAAAGAAGGAAATTGTTTGTTTTTTAAAACAACAAGTAAACCATGAATATCATGAGTAATACTTTTAGCCTTTATGAAGTAGTAAATACTCTTCACTGAATAAAAGATCATTGCTTACGATTTTGTAACCAAAATCTAACCATAAAAGCCATATAAAGAACACATAACATATAATGGTCACTTGGGACATACAGATACATAAATAGAATAACCATACTATATACTTCCACACATATCACTAAATGGAATAGCGATACGGCCGACTTCCATACCCAATTCATTGGAGGTTATAACGTAACCACCCATTCTGGTATTCACGACACCACCCATCATTTGGATAATCAAGTAACCACCCGTCAAATGTACATGTACCATTATAAAATCATAGCACAAAAAATATTCCAAATATAAAAATTTCACTGTTAACATTTCATTTGCAATCACAAATTATCATTTCAAGATATTGGCAAAATCAATGCTTTATCAAACCATTTTAAAAACCATTTAATAAAGATATTTTTTTTGAATCAAAGTGCCCCATATGAATTTGAATGTTTTAAAGGAATTAAAATTTTAAAACAATAATATCCATATAAATAAATCCATAAAACCATTTTTAAAACATGTATATTAATGATAAATATTTAAAAGAATAAATATTTAAAACATTTAAAATGATATTTTATTTAAATAGTTATTAACAAAATGAGAGATGCTTGAATATAAATAATTGTGGAATAACATTTAATCCGAACATTATAATATCATGAGAATAAAGGGATTCATGATATAATATGTCTATAGAAATTATATACACCATTTTAGGGGGAAATGGTGCATAAAAAAATGAAGTCTAAATGGAAATGTAAATTCTGATGAAATCCCTTATAAAGATGGTAACATTAAATAAAGGATAAATAAATCTCATAATTATGTGTGAAAAATATAATTACACCCAATATAAGTGGATATTAATTTTAAAACAATCATAGGTCCTTCACACATATTCATTGGATGACATATTCAATAAGTACAAGATGAACCCAAAGAATCGAAATTGGGTTAAGAAGTTCCCCTGTAAAAATTGGACAGCCTAACTGTGTCTCTATAAAATTCAGAAAATGAGTTGATGAGATATAAAGGGTACCTAAACACTTGGAAATAATTTTTACATCAATAAGGATATATAAGAACATATTCCAACATAATAAGATGTAAATTAAAAGATATAACAAGAATAAGTTTTTTAAAAAAAGGAGGGTGAAAGGTTCCCTTACCGATTTGCTATCATACAAAACATACACCACATGAAATAAGGTTCATACAATGAATATTTAAACACTCTTAAATTAATGTATATTACAGAAAGAGTAAAATAATTTGTAGTACATACACCACAAAAAATGAAATAGTGGAAAATCTTGCATGTGTCTCACGGGAATAAAAAGTGAGATGAACCCCTTTACCACATTTTAATCCACTAAGTCGTATGACCAAAATTTAATATCCAGAAAATAATTCTCATAATAACATAAAAATTAATATAATCATGATAATATATATAAATTGGGAGTACAAAATACACCACATTCAATAATTTAGTGGCGAACAAAGGAAATCTCACAGAATTGAAAGTGAGATAAGAAAATTCCTTACCTCGTCTCTGACTTGACTTGTTTGTTTCTTATTCATCTTGAATAATAAACTAATGTTAATTTATAATTTCTTAAGAACATTTTCACGTTTATTATTTCTTTAATATCACTTATTACCATGTTGTAAAAATTATATAATCATTTAAGTTAATACTGTTCATTTTGTCGATATTGTGTACTTGAGTAAAAAATGAACACCTTATATTTACAAGTTGTCCATGTGGTAAATGGTTCATTATATCCAGAATGATATTCTTGATTTAGATATAATATTGTCATATTTATCCAGTATATAAATGTATTTATAATAGTACATAACATTTGGAGGTAAGAAATGAAATGCACCGTTTATGGAGATGGTAAGTTGTACGTACGCATGAACGCTACTTCAATTTCTATTACATATTTAATGGAATTAAAAAATAATGATAAACAGTAGTATAATAATTCCAGTATTGTATTATATATAATATCATTAAATATATCCTTTATATGTAGCACATATGGTATGAACGAGTCATATCACTTCGAGGGGGAGGTAGTCCGCACTTCGTCTAATTAGATTATCACATTTACCCATAATGGAAACCATAAAGGCATGATATAAATGGAAAATAAATAATCATATAGAAAACATAATCATAATATTTATCATATATAAATACAGTTCTATCATAATGACCACCATGAGAGGTGGTAGCAGATAATCGAACAATCATCTTTTGGTGAGGCTTTAGTTTTCCATCCACAGAAACATTATGTTCATCATCCATTAGATAAAGGTGTCTGTACTTGTAGTTCGAATACTTATCAACAAATAAATCCTAGTATATTAAGGATACTGGTGTTTTTACAAATGACAGGAATATAAATAGTTTAGGGGTTGGAGAATTAAAATAAAAGAAAACATTTTAAGAGAAACTGTTACCATTAATTTGGGTAACTCTTTTTTGTTTGAACCAAAGGACTTCTTGAAGTGCCTTCTGCCTAAGGTAAGGATTCAAGGAGGGGGAGAGGAATGTATTCAGCTTAATCCAGTAGAGTTCAGACGATCCAAATGGCTTGAGAGGTGTGAGGAATGGGTTAGAATTTGTCTCCTTTTGTAAGGGGGAGGAGGGGCTCTTTAGGAAATTCGGAAAACATTATTTTATTATATAATGATATTCGGTTTCTAATGGTCTGAAAATCATTATATTATAATATAAGATGAATTTCGGTAGAAATAAAATCATCCAATGGGAGTTGTACAGATTTTGGAAAATATTTTAATCATTAAAAACTCATTTATTTAAATGATTTATTAATGAGGAAAACACAGCATCATTAATGTGTCATATATTATTTAAAATATTTAATGTCTAAAAATTGTATAAAAAATTCCATGATGTAAGAAATATGTTTATATTTCCAATGAATATTTATAGTCTAAAATATAATTTATAAATTACCATATAAAAAATAATTTAATAAAAGATATTTTCTTTTGTCATTTTTTACATTACTTTAAGTTAATTAATCTAAATTGTCATTATCACTCCGAAGTGGCTAAATAGAGTCCCAGAATCGACCCAAAGATTACCATGGTCAGAGATGACAAAACAAATAATTTTTTGAAAAGTTTTGGGGTAATTTTGAATTATTATAATACTCTTTTGACCTTGAATTGCCCTACTTACCTTTAATCGTGGTAAATAAAAGTCAAAAGTTACTAATCACCACAAATTATTTTCATCTTATTGAACCACATTTTACTTCTTGATGAAAATAATGTATGGAGGATTTTTGAAATTCAATTCACAAAAGTGGTAAAATATCATTTATATGAAAAAGTCAGTTTTCTATTTACCACTATGTGGTTTCAGTATTAATAAAAAATTTATGTTTTTCAGAAAAATACCACTGATTCAGCCTAAGCTTTATTTGATATAAAGAATTTAAAAATGATGTATATTTTTCTAAATTTAAAGCATTTAAATGACATTAATTATTTTAAAACAAATTCCTGTTGTTAAAACAAATAGTTTGTTTTTTTGGGAACAATGACTTTCAAAAGATTGCCACTTGTTTGTGTCCACTCTCAATGTGAAATTAGTTCTAATGACCAACATTGGATTGAATGGTAAAAATATATTATAATTACAGTTTAAATCAAATTAAAAAGATAATCTATCCATATAAAAAAAATTATATTAAAACATAGATTTGAATTAAAATACATTATTTTCACTATTCATTAAAAATGAACTTTTTTGAAAAAATTCCAAAAAATGTACACAAAGAAAATTTTGAAGTCCCAATTCTAAAGAAGGATTTTATTTGGTCATATAGAATGTATAAAAGTGATCAAAACTATATTTATAGAGGTTTCACCATTAAAATGTGGTAAATCGGCCGTTTAATGTAAATTATGCTTAAAATTAGATTCATTCATATTTTAAGCCTCTAAATTTTTATTGGATAAATGAAAATACATTTAAGAAACATGTATAATCATATTGTCGTTAGTTTTGATCATTCCTGCCAATACAATGTCTTACAATTAACTACCATTTAAAATAATAAAATTATATTATTAGTGTGCAACGTATGATTTTGAAGAATCTCATTGTTGTGTATCGGGTACGCTATCAAACATTGCAACCCTTTTAAATTACAATTAATATTTAATTCAAAAATATTAATAAATATGAAAATTTCATATTATTAATTTATTTGGGATGTTACATTTAGTATGTATTGAGGGTCAGTTATGAACATCATCGTGAGAGATACATGGAATTCATCGGGAACATGAGTTAGATTTGAAGGAAGTGGGCGAGCCGATAGGCCACTACTCGTAGGCAATCAAGAATTTTATAGGGGAAATATACTTGTGGATATGGTAACCTTTCTTCCCAAACTTTATGACTCCATTATATTGTGAAATTAGGTGGAAATTTATTTTGTAAACATCAAAATCCATGTCTCATTGATGATTTTGAACATAGCTCTTTGGTAGACTCTGAGTAGTCATTATGCATTGTTGTATGGAATGAATCTTTTAGATCATCTCTTGAATATGATCATGCCCAAGAAGATTCCTCTAAACAAATTCATCCAAAAAAATATTGCTTTTTATAACATCACATATAGAGCATCATAGGGGTCCATTTGAATACATTAATGGAAGTTGTTATTTTATGGGAACTCAACTAATTAGAGTTGTTAACCTCATCCACCCTCAAATTAATTTATTCATGTTGTCATAATGTCCTCAAATGTATTAATAATACTTTAATAAGGCCATCGGTTTATGATAGATAGGTTGTAATGAAATTCAATTTGGTACACAGATCATGTTGGGGAATTCTCCATAATTTTTATGTGAACCTTTGATCATGATCAGAAATGATAGAATGTTTCACCCCATGAAATATCACCACGTCCATTACGTATTTAATATAATGTCTCTCAAGAGATATATCTTCAGTAATACTGATGAAATGTGAAGTCATAGTATGATGTTCCAATATAAACCATATCACATTGTATTGATTGGAATTTCTTGGTAGACCAAGCCAAATTCCATGGAGATATTAGCTGACATCCATATTGGTATAGAAAATTATTGGAATACCCCTTTAGGAATTTTTTTCCCTTCCTTAACTTGTTTTATGCACCAGGATCCTCATAGTGTAGTTGGTAATGTCCATTTTCATGTTATCCCACTAATAATGATCATGAAGATCTCTATTCATTTTATTGATTCTAGGATGTATAAAGAGAGTATATATTTCAGAAACATTAATCATATCCTTCTTTATTTATGAAATTTTTGGAACACATTGCCTTGTAGGAAATTTCAGCACACCTTAATGACCAATATTTAATTCATGAAACATCACATTATTCACATCCTCTACCATCATATATAATAAATTTTATTAACATTGATATACCTTGATCATCCTTAGTAATGATGGTTGATAAATCATTTGGTATAGGGTTCATGGTGTCCCTTCCCTTATGATTTCCATGTCCATTTTTTCTAGGTCATTTCATAAAAGATCTCCTTGAATCCTTATAATTTCGATAATAACATTAGTTTTCCTACTTAATGCACCGATGAATTTGTTTTCTCTACTAGGATAACAATGAATTGAACAATCATAGTCTTTATGTTGTTCCGACCGTCTCCCATATCTCCTATTCAATTACTTTTGTGTGAAAATATACTTCAATTTTTTTTTGTGATTGTATATATCAAATTTCAACCAATATATATATAGCATCCATATATTCAGAGAAAAAACAGCCATGTCTAGA